>OX381720.1:40924826-41524826 GCA_947462335.1 Harmothoe impar
CCGCAGCTAGCAGCGGGTAGCGTGGATAATCAGCTCCATAATACTGTAACCTGATGCCGTCATCTGGTTGTAGGTCCCCTCGTGTAGGCGGAGCCGGGGGGGGGGGGGGGGGGAGGCACTCCCTATCTTTTGAAATTTCTATAGTAACTATAGGTGTGTACATCACCTTAAATTTGGTCACCTTTATCACGGGAGGAAAATCAATTAAATAGCTCCCCTTTCATGGGAAAATGAGCAGGAACATACCTTTATCAAGTGGAGCCAAGAAAAGGACTCCTGTCAAGGAAGATTATGAAAAGATGGCCCACAAAAAGAAGGCCTTACCCTTATCCTAAACATAAAAATTTGCCTTTGAAAAACAGCTCGATCACCTGGGAGTTTCCCAGTCATTTAGCCTAAAAATGTAGCCCCCCCCCCCCTACCCCTTTCACTTCAAAATTGCCTAAGAGGTAACCATTTTCAAGGGTCCTCGCTGGCACTTGCCTTAAGGGCCCCAAAACATACTCTCTCTCTCTTGGAATTGTGTACACACATAGCAACCAATGCTGAGGGTGTGGCCCCTGGGGAGGCGGAGCACACGCACGTCTACAGCGTACACATGGTCCACATGCTGTTGGGCCCCTGTAGTATGAAAGGCGGTTCAAGTCTCGACGGACATTAGGGTTCTACCAGAACCGGAAGTTAGCCTCACCCTCATTTCCGGTGCCTGAGGTAAATAGTTACGGTCGTCATATGCATCATAAATGAGTAAATATCTCATAATTATATGGTGCATCAAATCAAAATTCTGAATCGGCAAAAGTGTTTAAATGACATTTCTGAATAGGAAAAGTTATTCTGCGATAGGTTATTAGTATCCAAATGAATAGAATCAAATAGAATAAATCATACCGTTCTGCACTGTCTCAGATAGGAGGGGGGGGGGGTCATTTCCGGTCACTTACGGCCGTTATACACATCATAAACGTCCACATATCTCATCTATGGCTTATAAAGTGAAAAAATTGAATCGACAGAAGTGTTTAAATGACAATTCTGCCTATGAAAAGTTATATTGGTATGGTCTAACACCATTTTAATATATAGAATCGAGGAGAATAAAATAGGTCCCGTTACACTGTCAAGGATAGGGACTCAAATGTGTATTGCCGACCTTGTCACTCACTGCCTCCCCCAGCTATAGACCAGACTGGGGCCTATATAGCTTCAAATAGCGGTATAACTAATTGTTATCATTTTAGCCTGAAATCTTGGATTCATACTTCTATACATATAGGGAGACAAGTTCAAGTGTCAAAATTCTCAGATTTTCATTTTGAGGGTCGGAGCGAGGGTCGGTCTTATGTTGTCCCAGACCCGACCGGGACCTATATAGCTTCATATAGCGGTATAACTAATTATTATCATTTTAACCTTATATCTTGGATTCATGATCTTATACATATAGTAAAACAAGTTCAAGTGTCAAAATTCTCAGATTTTCATTTTGAGGGTCGGATCAAGGGTGGGTCTTAGGGAGTGGTCATTTTTTAACAACGGGGGGGGGGGGGGGGGTCGGTGGATTTGGGGGGGGACCAAAAAAATTTGGACCCCTTGAAGGGGGGGGACCAAAATAATATGGACCCTTCTTGAGGGGGGGACCAAAAAATTACACCCCTTTTTAGTGAAAAAGCCCGCACGTTACTATAGCTCAAAGGGGTCGGCCGCGCTCATTTTCAACCTGCCTAGTCGGGGGGACCTACAAATTTGTGACCCCTTCCGCGGGGGGGACCAAGAGAATTTCGAACCGCTCGCGCAAAAATCCACCGACCCCCCCCTGTTGTTAAAAAATGACCACTCCCTTAGGTTGTCCGAGACCCGAGCGGGGCCTATATAGCTTCAAATAGCGGTATAACTAATTATTATCATTTTAACCTTAAACCTTGGATTCATACTTCTATACATTATAGGAAAACAAGTTCAAGTGACAAAATTCTCAGATTATCACTTTGAGGGTCGGAGCGAGGGTCGGTCTTATGTTGTCCGAGACCAGAGCAGGCCTATATGGCTTCAAATAGCGGTATAACTAATTATTATCATTCATAACCTTAAATCTTGGATTCATACTTCTATACATATAGGAAAACAAGTTCAAGTGTCAAAATTCTCAGATTTTCATTTTGAGGGTCGGAGCGAGGGTCGGTCTTATGTTGTCCGAGACCAGACCGGGGCCTATATAGCTTCAAATAGCAGTATAACTAATTATTATTATTTTAACCTTAAACCTTGGATTCATACTTCTATATATATAGGAAAACAAGTTCAAGTGTCAAAATTGTCAGATTTTCATTTTGAGGGTCGGAGCAAGGGTTGGTCTTAGGTTGTCCGAGACCCGAGCAGGGCCTATATAGCTTCAAATAGCGGTATAACTAATTATTATCATTCATAACCTTAAATCTTGGATTCATACTTCTATACATATAGGAAAACAAGTTCAAGTGTCAAAATTCTCAGATTTTCATTTTGAGGGTCGGAGCGAGGGTCGGTCTTATGTTGTCCGAGACCAGACCAGGGCCTATATAGCTTCAAATAGCAGTATAACTAATTATTATTATTTTAACCTTAAACCTTGGATTCATACTTCTATATATATAGGAAAACAAGTTCAAGTGACAAAATTCTCAGATTTTCATTTTGAGGGTCGGAGCGAGGGTCGGTCTTAGGTTGTCCGAGACCAGACCGGGGCCTATATAGCTTCAAATAGGGGTATAAATAATTGTTATCATTTTAACCTTAATCCTTGGATTTACACTTCTATACATAAAGGAAAACAAGTTCAAGTGTCAAAATTCTCAGATTTTCATTTTGAGGGTCGGATCAAGGGTGGGTCTCAGGTTGTCCGAGACCAGACCGGGGCCTATATAGCTTCATATAGCGGTATAACTAATTATTATCATTTTAACCTTAAACCTTGGATTCATACTTCTATACATATAGGTAAACAAGTTCAAGTGTCAAAATTCTCAGATTTTCATTTTGAGGGTCGAGGGTCTGTCTCAGGTTGTCCGAGACCCGAGCGGGGCCGAGACCGGGACCGAGACCCGACTCGGGCCTATAGCTTCAAATAGCGGTATAACTAATTATTATCATTTTAACCTTAAATTTTGGATTCATACTTCTATACATATAGGAAAACAAGTTCAAGTGTCAAAATTGTCAGATTTTCATTTTGAGGGTCGGAGCAAGGGTCGGTCTTAGGTTGTCCGAGACCCGAGCAGGGCCTATATAGCTTCAAATAGCGGTATAACTAATTATTATCATTCATAACCTTAAATCTTGGATTCATACTTCTATACATATAGGAAAACAAGTTCAAGTGTCAAAATTCTCAGATTTTCATTTTGAGGGTCGGAGCGAGGGTCGGTCTTATGTTGTCCGAGACCAGACCGGGGCCTATATAGCTTCAAATAGCAGTATAACTAATTATTATTATTTTAACCTTAAACCTTGGATTCATACTTCTATATATATATATAGGAAAACAAGTTCAAGTGACAAAATTCTCAGATTTTCATTTTGAGGGTCCGAGCGAGGGTGCGACTCAGAATGTTGGAGACAAGACCAGGGCCGATATAGCTTAAAATAGTGGTATAACAAATAATTGTTATTTTAACCCCATATCTCGCATGCCCTATCCCTTACATATAGGAAAACAAGTTCAAGAGTCAAAATTCTCAAATTTTCAGTTTGAGGGTTGGAGCGAGGGTCCAACTCAGAATGTCGGGAGACCAGACCGGAGCATAAATCTTCAAAAGGCGGTATAACAAATTATTGTTATTTCAACCCCATATCTTGGATTAGTAGCTTTATGCATATAGGAAAACAAGTTCGAGAGTCGAAAATTCTCAGATTTTCATTTCGAGGGTCAAAGCGAGGGTGCGACTCAAAATGTCGGGAGACAAGACCAGGGCCGATATAGCTTCAAATAGTGGTATAACAAATTATTGTTATTACAACCCCATATCTTGGATTCATACTTCTATGCATAAAGGAAAACAAGTTCAATAGTCTAAATTCTCAGATTTTCCGTTTGAAGGTCGGAGCGAGAGTCAGACTCAGAATGTTGGAGACGAGACCAGAGCCGATGTAGCTTCAAATAGTGGTATAACAAACTATTGTTATTTTAACCCCATATCTCGGATTCATACTCCTATGTATATAAGAAAACAAGTTCAAGAGTCAAAATTCTAAGATTTTTATTTTGAGGGTCGGAGCGAGGGTCGGACATAGGTTGTTGGAGACCCGTCCTCCGACTATATAGCTAGAATTAGTGGTATAAGTAATTATCTATATTTTGACCTCATATCTTGGATTCTAACTCCTATACATATAGGAAAACACGTTCAAGAGCCAAAAATGTTGGATTTTCATTTTGAGGGTTGGAGCGAGGGTAGGACATAGGTTGTTGGAGACCCGTCCTCCGACTATATAGCTAGAAATAGTGGTATAACAAATTATCAATATTTTGACCTCATATCTTGGATTCTAACTCCTATACATATAGGAAAACACGTTCAAGAGCCAAAAATGTTGGATTTTCATTTTGAGGGTTGGAGCGAGGGTCGGACATAGGTTGTAGGAGATCCGTCCTCCGACTATATAGCTAGAAATAGTGGTATAACAAATTATCAATATTTTGATCTCATTTCTTGAATTCCAACTCCTATACATATAAGAAAACAAGTTCGAGTGTCAAAATTTTCAGATTTTCATATTAAGGGTGGGAGCGAGGGTCAGACTTAGGATGTCCTAGACCAGACCGGGACCTCTTTGGCTTCAAAAAGCAGTATAACTAATTATTGTTATTTTAACTTCATATCTTGGATTTATACTCCTATACATGTAGGAAAACACGTTCAAGAGCCAAAAGTGTTGGATTTTCATTTTGAGGGTTGGAGCGAGGGTCGGACATAGGTTGTCGGAGACCCGTCCTCCGACTGTATAGCTAGAAATAGTGGTATAACAAATTATCAATATTTTGAATTCTTATCTTGAATTCTAACTCCTTTACATATAGGAAAACAAGTTCAAGTCTCATAAATTCTCAGAATTTCATTTTGAGGGTCGGAGCGAGGGTAGGACTCAGAATCTCAGAGACCAGACCGGGACCTTTATAGCTACATATAGTTGTTCTTCAAAATGAAATTCTGAGAATTTTGACACTCAAAATTGTTTTCCTATATGCACAAGAGTATGAATCCAAGATATGAGATTGAAATAATGATAATTTGTTATACCACTGTATGAAGCTATAATAGCTCTGGTCTGGTCTGAGCCATTCTGAGTCTGACCCTCGCTCCGACCCTCAAAATGAGAATCTGAGAATTTTGACTCATGAATTTGCTTTCCTATGTGCACAGGAGCATGACTCCAAGATATGGGATTGAAATACTGATAATTTGTTATACCACTATATGAAGCTATATAGGCTCTGGTCTGGTCTGAGCCATTCTGAGTCTGACCCTCGCTCTGACCCCCCAAAAAATGAATTTTGACTCTTGAATTTGTTTTCCTATGTGCACACGAGTATGAATCCGAGATATGGGGTTGAAATTATGACAATTTGTTATACCACTATTTCAAGCTATATAGGCTCCGGTCTGGTGTCCGCTATGCTGGGTACGCCCCTCGCCCCGACTCTCAAAATGGAAATCGAAGAATTTTGACTCTTGAAATGTTTTTTCTATATGCACAGGAGTATGAATCCGAGATATGGGGTTGAAATTATGACAATTTGTTATACCACTATTTCAAGCTATATAGGCTCCGGTCTGGTCTCCGCTATTCTGGGTACGACCCTCGCCCCGACCCTCAAAATGGAAATCGAAGAATTTTGACTCTTGAAATGTTTTTTCTATATGCACAGGAGTATGAATCCGAGATATGGGGTTGAAATTATGACAATTTGTTATACCACTATTTCAAGCTATATAGGCTCCGGTCTGGTCTCCGCTATTCTGGGTACGACCCTCGCCCCGACTCTAAAAATGGAAATCGAAGAATTTTGACTCTTTAAATGGTTTTTCTATACACACAGGAGTATGAATCCAAGATATGGGGTTGAAATGATAAGAATTAGTTATACCACAATTTGACACTATATAGGCCCTGGTCTGGTCTCAGACATCAGACCCTCGTTCCGACCCTCAAAATGAAAATCTGAGAATTTTGACTCTTGAACTTGTTTTCCTATATGTAAAGGATAAATAATCCGAGACATGGGGTTAATTTAACAAAAATTTGTTATACCACTATTTGATGCTATATATATGTCTCAGTTAAGACTAGCCTCACTCACATGCGAGTCTCTTCATTTTGACAGTGTAAAACAAGTCTCTTTATTCCGATTGAAACTATAAAAGAAAGACTATTTAAATATAAAAGAATGACTTTTCCTGGGTAGAATTGTATTTTAAAGACATCTGTCGATTCAGAATTTTGAGTTAATGCTTCATTAATGAGATAAACGCATATTAATAATGTGTATGATGGCCGTGACTATCTACCCCAGAAGCGGAAATGAGGGTGAGGGTTACCACCCCCCCCCCTGTCACAAAGCAAAACGGAGCACCTTATTCCCATCGATTCTATACATTAAGATAAATATTAGATATAACAGGATCACTTTTCCCCAAGGGGGATTGTATTTTAAACACTTCTGTCGATTCAGTTTTTTAATTTGAGCCCTCCTAAAGGAGTTATAGGCCCATTTATGATTTATAGTACGGCCGTAATTGTTTACAAGCATGTACCCTCACTTCCGGTTCCTCTACAGCCTTCATTTCCGGTTCCTCTGAATAACCCCATATCCGTGTCGACTTTTTAGGCCTTGTATACTATGGGGCCATCTGAGGCGGGACCCGGGGCCGGCCGGAGCAGCTCACCAGGTGCGGTGAGGATGGATAGCTGCGACGACAACAATCCACAGCAGCTGGAGGCTTTACAGCCCGGAGCGGCTCAGATAGGCAGTTATCGGGGCAGTTATATAGGCCATATGGGCCGGCGCAAACAAACAAAACGCAGGGTGGATCCAGGAATTTGGAAAAAAAAAAGGGGGGGGGGGAGCCCAGAAGGGCCAGAAAAGTAGTTTTTTTTATTTTCAAACAAGAAAAGTTTTTTTTTGTTTTTTTTTGTTAAAGTTTTTTTTTCACTTTTGTAAAAGTTTTCTTTTTCACTTTTGTGAAAAAAAAAATTCACTGTTGCAAAAGGGTTTTTTTCAATTCCGTAAAATTGTTCTTTTTCAATTTTGAAAAAAGTTTTTTTTCCCGCTTTCCTTAGAAGTTTTTTTTCATTTTTTGTAAAAAGTTTTTTTTCATTTCTGGGCAAATGGCCGATTTGGCGAGAAAATAGGTCGAAATCCGAAAAATCGGATTTTGACCTATTTTCTTGCCAAATCGCCAGAAATGAAAAGGAAAAAATTTAGAAAAAACTTCTAAGGAAAGGGGAAAAAAAACTTTTCAAAATTGAAAAAAACTAACTTTTACGGAATTGAAAAAAAAGTTTTGCAAAAGTGAAAAAAAAAAAATGGAAAAAAACAACTTATCCTGTTTGAAAATTAAAAAAACCTTTTCTGACCCTTCTGGGCTTCTGTAGTAATCACCCTACCATTACTCAGTCAGACCGGCCACGGACAGTCTGAAAATATCCAACATGTTTGATACCATCACATTTTTTGGGGGAGGTATTTTCTTAAATCAACATATCGTGTTTTTCTGTACATGGGTTAAATTGTCAATTGATGTCAAGAGGGCTGTCTCCCATGTGCTAAAACAATGATATTTTACCACAAAAAAAATCAAGTAGCCTAGCTACTATTAGTAGAGGGGATGGCCTTTCCAGGAGGTGTGAATATGCATCATAGCTGCGACTTGCTGGTATGTACAGCATCACAGTGTCTAGACCTATTACCTTAATTCGAATTACGGTAATAGCTAGGTAGCCATAATTGATGACGCTGACAACCTGTCAATGGTACAGGATTACAGCATCCCCACACCAAACAGGTCATTTTCTAGTACTATTCTAGTCTAACAATGGGTGAAGCGTGAATAGTAACAGTGAGGTAGATCATTTGTGAGGTGCTACTATAGGTCTGTGTACCGCCTCCCTGCTCACGCCAGCTGTGCGCAATACAGCCAAACCTTAGGTTTGGGGCCGCACTGAACAAAGATGCTACTAGCTGGTCAATTTGTAGCCAAGTGAATTATTGCCAGCTGGGGGAGCTTGGTGGGATCATAATACAAAACAGGCTCTCGGTGTGTGTGTGTGTGGGGGGGGGGGGGGGGGGGTCAAAACTAAATATGGTCCATTTGGATACTTGGTAGACGCTTGATACCACAGGCATATATATATATATATATATATATATATATATATATATATATATATATATGTATATATATATATATATATATATATATATATATATATATATATATATATATATATATATATATATATATATATATATATATATATATATATGCGATTTGTTTTCTCTTCTTCCTTTTTTTTGGGGGGGGGGATGGGGGTCAAGATTACTTTCAGGTGAGGGTCGGAAAAAAGTTGCCGATTTCGGAAAATCCACCAAGCCCCACCCCCCTACTAAGCAATTAATGACTCGGCCCTAAATGCATGTCTCCCTGTAATAAACGTCTATTTCTGTCCTCCTACACTCTACACGTCTACAGTTGACTGCATTCACGCTGGGACTGTATCATTTATTTGGGATGGAGCGGCCCGGGGGAGGGGGGGGGGCACTCCACCTACTTTAGGATGAGTGTCTTTTTTGTAACTCCTTGACATCCGGCGGAAGAACGACTAGACAAATGTATCTCTACACATATACATTTTTGCCCCCCCCCCCCCCCTCAAATCGGAGGAGGGGGCTTGAATATCATGCCCCCCTCTCTCCAAAAGTGAAATAATAATAATTCACCAAGACCCGATAATATAACACACAATTTACAAAACCTCCCAAACATGGGAAATAGTGGAGGCCGAGCGACCCCTGCTGAGAACTAAATAGGGCTCAAAAATAACATTTCTATATAATCGTATACAAGTGTGTGAATGCGCCATCATGCATCTAAGCCGATGCTTAAAGCTAGTTCAGTTGGGCCCCCCCCCCCCCCCCCAATTGATATTTTCTTCCAATGTCTCTGCAGTGGTTCTATCAGTAAATAGTTTACAGTTTACACCAACATGTTCAGCTCGCCAGCCTTCAGGGGGTCACCTGTGGGTGACTGTGTCAACAAGTCAGGTGGTACAAATAGTAGTGTGTAACATGAATGAACAAGTCAGGTGGTATACATAGTAGTATCAATCACATGTGCCCCCCACCCATGTAAGACAACAATGGAAAGTTCAATGGGGGTCTTTACCCGGACCTGGCCTATTCATTGACTGCATTTAGCATGCCATGTAAGCCTAAACAGCAATATTTGTCAACACTTATAAGATGGAGTGCCCCCCCCCCTCTACACACACACCCCTACACACATGCCTTCCTACTCGTGTCCGTGGTGGACACTTCATTGACACACTACATGTACCTATATACTCATGGAAGATTAGACGCCACCAAACTGACCCCCACTACCTCCATGTCCCGTGACCTGTCTGGTATAAGGATTGATATCACAGTGACCCTTGGTGTTATCAGCACGCCCTCATTTGTTATTTAGTCAGGGACCAGAGAGAAAAACAACCTGCCTGCAATTCCAGCTGTACTCACTAGAGCACCAGTAGAGTTGGCCAGTAGCATATCTATAGTGGTTTCCTTGGTGTCAGGTGAGTGAAGCTTCATAGGTGTAAGGATCAAGCCAGTTCAGGCAGGAAGGGGTGTATAGTGTTATTTACAGTACATTAAGGGCTGAGGCTCTAGTTAATAGACGGTTCATAGGAGACACTAGTGCCAATGGAATCTCCAGTGTCTGTATCAAATACAGCAGTCTAACATTATAGCACTCCAATGCACTATATGGGTATAATTATCTAAAATGGACATCGACATCCATGTAACTGAGTCCTTCTAACAGAAAACTATATTCAGTCTCATTAAAGTAGAAATCCATTGGTAGCTATATGAAGGAGAAGGCCATGTTCATGTGTATGTCTGTGTGGGTGTACATGAGTCTGTGTCCATGAGTGTCTGCATTCATGCTGCAGCCACGCTGCATCTGTGCTGCACTCACACGTTGCATCCAATTTGGCCGTTTTTATGGAAATTTCATCTTTTTGTGTTTTATTCTCACCAAATTCACATTTTTTAGTAATTTTGAACATTTTTCTTGCCAAGTTGGCTGTTTTTAGGAAAATCTCACTTTTTTTTTGCGATTTCTTGCCAAATTAGACATTTCACTTTTTTTTCATTTTTAAACTTGTCACTGGCCAAAAGCTGCATAACCTGCATCCGTGCATGATCCCATTGATGGACTCTGGATGGACCCTTGCATAGAGACATAGGTCAAGTTAAAAAGGGCAAGTCACTTGTTTTGCAACTTGCACTGAACTGAACCTATTGGCCCTTACCTGGATGTCAACAATCAATTAAACTATGACAAAACTGCCTCTATTTCTGAGACTAAATACATTTTCAAATGATATATGTTTTTTTCAAAATAACACCCTGTGTAGAATGGCTCGATACTCAGAAATCCTACTGCGAATTTAAAAAAGTCAAATTATAATTATAAATACCTGAAAAAGGCCACAAAACCCTAATTTTCTCAAAAAATGTTCAGTCGAAATTTTTCTAACTGAGGTTCCAGTGTTTTCTACCCTCATATTACACATCGGCATAGAAAATATAATGGCACCTAGTCAGGATTTTGAGCAATCTGTGAGGTCAAAAACAGCCAAAATGAGCCACTGGTCTGAAGTATAAAACTGGGCATTGATCACTGTAGAGATATAAAGAGCCAGAGAATCGATGTCCAGTAACTAGTATGTATAGTCGCACTACCATCTATACTTATCTATTGTACTTGTTTGGGAGAAAAACGTACTTTTGGGTGACTGGCACTGACTGGCCCTGCCTGCTATTGAACTAGCCCAGGTATGTAGGACTAGGCAAACATAAGAACACTTGCTATCCTTCAAAAAGAGTAGGGGACATGCCCTGGTAGGGTTTCTCCATCACCTCATAGATGCAATCACTCATCACATAGATGTGATCATCCATAGTTGTGATCATTACTGTATTGGGCAAGCGGAATTTAAATGTATCGGCGAAGCATACTATCACTATTTGTGGATGACTCCTCACTAACTTGAGACAGCCCGTAGGAGCTCACTAACTTGAGATATCATCTTTTTAACATTGATTTGTTGTTTGGTTCATGAGGACAGTGTCTATTAATAGGTTTAATGAAATATTTTATGTCTATTACAGAAGTGACGTCTCGAAACATTCAATGGCGATGGATGTACAGCAATGGATGTACGAATACCAACAGCCCTTGGAGAGCTTCCCTGCTACAGCGGACTTACAGAGGCACACTCTGTACCATTTACCACATGATTATAGCCATTCAAGCAGTCAGTACCCATTTTCTGAATTGGATCAAAACGGCAGGAATGTCATAAACAATAATCACCATCAATTAGGCACTCGCAATGCTGAGTGTTCGACACCGGGAGAACACCATGAACAGTTCAAATATCCCCCAGGCCCTAAGGGACTTCACACTTCAGTTGATTATAATACACGCAAAGAAACCTATAGGGATGTCTTTCAGTCATTGCATGATGAACCAGTCTTTCATACTAAGCGTGACACCATCAGATCAGCAGCTTATGAAAGCGCTTCTACCACAGTTACACCAACACCAACACCACCGCCCGTGGCCCAAGCTGATCCCAACCTGCACCGGTCGACACATGGTGGAAAGGCATTGCCAAATACAAGCTCATTAGGGAGGCCCAATGAATTTACCAAATCTGATAACAGGCACAGGTGCTTAGAATGTGGTCTGCAGTTCCTTAGTCATGCAGAGCTTTTTAACCATGCCCTAACACACATATACCAGAAACCAGAATATTGCCCAGTATGCAATGAAATCTTTAAAGATTCAGCATCCTTACTCCAACACATGACCATACACCATGAAATTAAAAGTGGTCACGTATGCAGTTACTGTGGCAAAGTGTTTACTAAGGAATTCAACTTACAGAAACACTTTAAAATCCACATGAAACCGCTATCAGACACATTTTATGAGACTAAATGCAAATTCACTGATGCCTCTGCCAAAGAACTGCGTGTCGTGAGTCGCGTCAAAAAGAAAACAAATAAATGCTCCCTTTGCTATAAAATGTTCAGAACAAAAGTAGATCTTTCGCGACACATGATGATTCACACTGGTGAGAGACCTTTCAGATGTTCATTCTGCTATGAGGGTTTCATTTTGTTGTATTCCTTAAAAATACACACAGTCAAACATCACCAGACTAAGAAAGCCCTACTTCCTGGCGAGGAGGCAACTGGTTGCCAAACCGAATCCTCACCTGACACAAGGACCGTACTAAATGAAACATCCAATTCAATAACATCCAACAGTCTGCTTCGGTGTTGCAAGACCAAATTCAGTACACTCCTTGAAATACAACAGCACTGGTTGGTTCATAATGAGGAGAAAACCTTCCAATGCCCTCATTGTGACATGGCGTTCACCAGGGGCTACACGCGCACAAAGCACATCATGCGGCTACACGCAGAGGTTAAGCCAAACTGCCTGGACTGTGGAAGGGAGTTTACACAGTTTAAAGACCTGATAAAACACATGAAAATTCATGAGGAGCAAATTGTCAATAACATTGTTCCACACCCGGAGGTGTCTAATCAGCCGAGCGTTCAAGTTAACGATGGCGTCACTAAGGAAGTTCATCCTGACCCCACGAGGTCAGTGGACATGCACATTGTAGCCACGCGGGCCAATTTGCGACCTCCGTTCTCCTTTGAGCCATTTAAAGAGCCCAAAGTTGACAGTGTTCCACACCCAGAGGTGTCTAATCAGCCCAGCATTCAAGTTAACAATGCTGTCAGGGTGGAAGTGCATCCTAACCCCTTGAAGTCAGTGGACATGCACATTGTAGCCGCGACGGCCAATTCGCCTCCTGCGTTCTTCTTTGAACCATTTAAAGAGCCCAAAGTTGAGCCTGTTGATGCCTTTGAAGAGCCCAAAGTTGACAGTGCACCACACCCGGAGGTGTCTAATCGGCCCAGCGTTCAAGTTTACAATGGTGTCACTGAGGAAGGTAATCTCAACCCCCTGAGGTCAGTGGACATGCATAGTGTAGCCACAAGGGCCAATTCGCCTCCTGCGTTCTTCTTTGAACCATTTAAAGAGCCCAAAGTTGAGCCTGTTGATGACTTTGAAGAGCCCAAAGTTGACAGTGCACCACACCCGGAGGTGTCTAATCAGCCCAGCGTTCAAGTTTACAATGGTGTCACTGAGGAAGGTAATCTCAACCCCCTGAGGTCAGTGGACATGCATCGTGTAGCCACAAGGGCCAATTCGCCTCCTGCGTTCTTTTTTGAACCATTTAAAGAGCCCAAAGTTGAGCCTGTTGATGCCTTTGAAGAGCCCAAAGTTGACAGTGCACCACACCCGGAGGTGTCTAATCAGCCCAGCGTTCAAGTTTACAATGGTGTCACTGAGGAAGGTAATCTCAACCCCCTGAGGTCAGTGGACATGCATAGTGTAGCCACAAGGGCCAATTCGCCTCCTGCGTTCTTCTTCGAACCATTTAAAGAGCCCAAAGTTGAACCCGTTGAGGTTTACGACAGTGTAGGGGATGCACTGCAGCTCAACCCCTTGACATTGGAGATGGAGTTAAACTCTGTAGACATAACGGCCAACGCGCGTCCTCCGTCCCCTCGAATGGAGGAGATACTAGATGCTTTCATGTAAATCCTGCTCATCACGACTAAGCACAGATAGTCGACAAAGTTTAAAAAAAATCCAGGTCTTTTTCTAGATTATGTAAAAACTTGATATGCATAATACTTCTAGAAGTCATGATACTCTAGATGAGATTCTCACCATTTGGTAGAATACAATGCACGCCTTGCCATTCATTTTATGATTTATAGAGAGACTGTAGAGTTATTGAGAAAATATTTCAAAATCAAAAATGATACCGGTAGGTATAAGATTACATTGAGTTCTGTTAGAATACTGCTAATATATAAAACTCAAAGCATTGTACACATAGAGTGAATCTAGCCAAGAAATGCTATATATTCTTCAGAAAATAGTCATTCAAGACAATAATCTACATTGGTGACAGACCCTTTTAATAGGTGACAGTTGTATCCAGTCACATTCCTTGAAATTAAACATGACCAAAGGTTACCAGACAGACTCTTGCACATCACCAAATAGCATCTTCAACCAACATGAGTATAGAATGGAATGAGACATCCAATTCAAGAACATACAAGAGCTGCACGCGTACAGCACTCATAAGGGATTTCAGGCTTGAAAGACTGCTTGAAACACAGCACTTGTTAGTTCATAACGAGGAGAAGCCCTTCTACTGCCCTCATTCCCAGATGACATTCACTAAAGGCGTTTATATGCGTGTGCATACAACAATTAAATTTGACTACCTTGACTTCAGGATAAGGAAAGAACTTGCAATGACGGTGCTAACTAGTGTTAAGAAGCTAGAATTGTTATCAAATACTCTAGATATACGTTTCATTCTCTCATGGGGACATTATAGGCACATTGATACATGTATGAATTCCTTCTTAACTGAGTTTACCTGAACAAGAGGACACAAGACACGAATTGTTAATTGCTTTCTTTTCAGACTATGTTTTGATTTGATACCAAAGAATAATATGTAGGGGGCCTATATACAGGACAGCATTATCCAAGCCATTATGTTAAACATTTATATATATAAACAGTTGACATATGTGATGTTGCACATCTTGCCATTCATTTTTATAACCGTTTTTCTGTAAATACCGGTACTTGAACTGTGGAAGTACTCCTGGTACGCATTAAAGATATATTATTTTTTGATTCATTTTTTTATATGTTTAATGTTTTTAAAACTTACTGCAGGATATGTTACTAGAAAAAAAAAGAATCTTTATAATATAAAATCATTTCACAATTTACAGAAAAAATACATGTATTCTTATAGTTTCAAGCAGCACAATACACTAGCCAGGTACTTAGTTGACCTGCTTGTAAGTTGAAATATAACCAAAGAGAATGCCAATATACCAAGTACAAATGTTCTGGTACGAAATATCTGTTCATGAATATGTTGACTGTTTTCATAAGCTTTAGAAGCCTAAAAAAACGCTTTAACCAGTTGACTTTACCAATACCAAAGAGCATGTTGATTTTACGGCTATGTTTACAATAAAAGTACTTTGATAATAGTAACTACGGTAGTGGTGACAAACAAGGCAAATTATATTACAAGTGTCAACGCATGATGAACTTAAAGAATTGTCATTATTGTAGACTTAGATATTATTTTTGAAGAGTTGAAGACACCTTAACAGCATTACTTGAATAAAAGCATGATTTGTATATCGTGTTTTGAAAGCTATTAGAAATGTGCTTATCACTTTCAGGAATATCCCTAGGACTTGAAATTATGAAATCGGGAAGAACCGATAGCTCTGGTTTAGCCAGAGCTATCGGTACCATAATATGGAGAAAATGATATGTGCTGAATTGGAAACCCCTTCATGCAAAAGGAAAAGTGGCACCTCTATCACTTAGCTATAGACATATCTATGGCTATAGTAATAACGAAATATACTCGTTCAATGAGATCTACCGGTAGTACAAATTATTGACAACAAAACAACATTGCTTGATGATAAGTAAATATATTTGATATATCAGTTCGCCAAACCAGCGTTACCCAGCACGACACGATTCTGTTGATATACAATAATTAGTAAGTATTTACAATCATCTCTGATGAACTCTAAGGGTGGGCCTTTACAAGGAATGGGTTCAATGAATATGCGTTATACTCAACCACATTTTTCACCATTGGGTGAGTCAATGATCATGATCCCTCTCATCACGTTAAAAGTTTATGCATGCATGTATGTCCATTCAGAAAGACTATCATTCTCATACTGTACAGTTGCTACACTGTACATGTGTTATGATATGAATACCACAGAGATATGGCTCAAACACCAGGATATTTCATTAAATATTGATCACACAGACGGGTAGATCTACCAGTAAGTCTTCGGGCCGATTCCTGAGGTCAAGCACGACCCTGTGTTCTGCATTATCCTTGTGCTAGTTCTGTCTGGCTAACTTACAGGTTTACACACAAGCAGTAACGTGTTTTCCAGTAGTGTCGGCCTACATTCTTCTACACATATTTGTGTAATGTCTTTTCATTCTGTAGCACCATTGTTCACTTTTTGTTGTCGTCCGGTGGCGGTAGCTTTTCTTCTTCAGTTCCTAATACGTTCCGTTCCACCTCTCCGAAATCAATACCCTTTTCCTGGATTGCGAGCTGTTGAAGAGAAAATAATGTAGATAATTAGTTGATTTGACTGTTTTCAACAATTAACATTACTACACGGAACATTATTTCCAAGCTTATGCATTTTGGTAATTCTCACAGAACTTAGAGAGCCCAGTAGATGACCCATGGGGGAGAGTTTTTCTTTTCCGCTTAGAATTCTTAACTGACCATTATTCAAAAAGCCCTTGTCTTGATCTTTAGAACCGAGCTGGTCTCTATTTGATATGCGATAAGAAAAGGTTTTAAAAAAAAAATTGGCCTTTTGGTTACTTGGAGGGCTGTATTATACATACACACCGTTAAACATACGAGTCTCCAATACAACTATTTTTTCATCAGACCTCTTTATGAAGGTGTAGCAGAGCCCACAGGACGAGGCTGATAATAGCACTATCACCCTGCAGGCCTAGAAAAAAAAGTGGTGTTCCGGTATCCCGACCGACCCTACGTTTTTGGGGCCGACCCTGTTTATTTTTGGCCATGTTACCGGAACAATTATTCTCTAGTGAAACGACCTTTGTTTTGGCTATGCATGTACATTGTATGTAAAGATTTGTCAAACCGGAGCTAAGGGTCAGAGTGGTTGATTGGAGTGAGCTGGTGAGTGAAGCAACACCAGTGCAGGTAGTTATCCGAGCCTGACTGGTCAGTGCTGTGTGTCAAGTACCACTCAAGACCTGCCCAGTGGGCCAGTCAGCTGACATGGCAGTGTCCGCTAGGTGTCCGGCTGTGCAGCTATTTCTACCCGAGGTGGTATGGTCGACTTTGCCCCCACCCTGGAGGAAAACTAGTAGAGATATTTACACAAATCCAAATCCTATCATAAACTGGAACACCTCTAGTTTTGGTACTTGGAGGACACTTTATAAGTGATATTTTTAGCTGTCCTAAGTATTGGCTTTGCTGGGAACTTAACTAAGAAGAAAGATACCACCTATTGGCTATATGCACAATATAAAGCAAATATGTATTTGGCTGTGGAAATCAGCATGAAATCAATGAATCCATCCATGGCAGTGTTAGTGGGCAGGTGATATTTGGCCCAAGGCTGGTACCGAAATATGTGCTATGTCCACCTTAATGGTCATAACACTTTGGAAAAAGTTATGACATCCAAAAAATGAAAACGCTACTCAATAGCATGATTATTTCTAATCATGACAACTTTCTTTTCATTGAAATCGGTTTAGAATTGTTCTATCTAGGGTCATCTGAAATGAGAATGGAAGGCGTGCTTTTTCTATCAGTGTCAGGAAAAGACCCGGCCTAACTCATAGATAGCTATAGGTTGAATTTTTACATTTTCCTCTTCTTGAGCTGAACCACCAAATAGGGCAGGGTCAGGCCTTTCGGTAGTACAAAAGCTGTCACACAGCCTCTCAAACTTCTGGATCATACAATCACAATGATATCAAATTCAAATAAAAACACAGACCAGTGTTCAATCAGGTGAGACGATTTAGACCACCAAGCTATACCCCATGTCCAAACCAACCACCCCCCCCCCCTCCCCGCTGTAGCTAGTAGCCTACCGTGAATAAAAACTCATTTTAAAAGTTGAACTGTATAACTTTAAATTTAAAGGGATATCCTACAGTTGTCCACGCACACCCCCGTTGGCGTAGCTTGAAGGTATAGGCTCATAGAGGGGAGCACACACACTGGGTAGATTCTACCTGTGCCCACCACAGCCTCAGCGGCACAGGCAGACAGGCAGTAGCAGTGGCTCAATTTGAGCAATACTTGTGCCTCTGCATGGGTACCCGCAATTTTGACCATGTCGCCGGGTCGAATTTTAGTAGTAGGGCAGTGGCATTGTGTCGATTTTTAGCTATATAAGAACAAAGAGAAAAAACCCTGTGGGTCGTTTTTTATCCCCAATTTTCCTGTGTCCGTCGATTTTTAAAAGGGCCTAAAAGGGCCGTGTCGCTGTGTCGCCCGTGTCGATTTTTACCCATGTAGAGGCACATACTTGGTCTTGGAGTCGTATGTTGCATATTGGGAACATGTTATTACCGGTATATACATGGTTGAATCAGTGCATTGTATACATTATGAACCTCAAATAAAGTTAAGTCATTATTTTATAAAGAAGGAGTTAGTATTCAAATCAACCCCGTAAACTTATGCTTTTCTCAGAATAGTCTCTTCTTTGGATATGGCACGTTTGTGGAGAAATGAATACTGCAACATGTCATTTTTATTTTTTATGTTGTGCAGGAGGGTATTTTGGTTCAACATTTTCAACATGAAGAAAAAATATGTGTAGGATCATTATTTCGAATGCAATGTCAAGGAAATCAGCTTTTTTCTAAAATGATTGGACTTTGAAGTAAAAAATACCGTAAAAGGGGGCTATTTTGGCCAGTTTTTGTGGTTTTTAATGTGCCCTTCTTTTGATTCTTGATTATTTCCAATAAATGTGTCTTTTTCTGTAAGAACTACCGGGTAATCCCAATATATAGTTTTATGAAGAAATTATATTTTTCCATAAATGTCTTCATATCCATAGGCTATGTGTCAGAGCAAGTACTGATATATATGATTTGATTTGTCTACAAACCATGGATAGAAACAGCTGTATACAGTATGAATATGTAAGGTATAAATCTCAATAATTTGACATCATGGACATATGGCTCATGAACCACTCCACTGCGCTGCTCTGGTCATTTCAATAGCAAAGTCCTATTTTTTCTCACTTTTATATAGTAAATACATGTAGAAATTGACAGCTGTAATCCTGTGAACATAAATGCGTGGGAAATAAAGTGTAGGATACACCTTTAATAGCCTAAGGGAGTGCTCATTTTTTAACAACAGGGGGGGCTGGTGGATTTGGGGGGGGGTAAAAAATTTGGACCCCTTGACCGGGGGGGGGGGGGGGTTAAAAAATTCAGACCCCTCTTGGGGGGGGGCAAAAAAATTCAACCTGTTTTGAGGGGAAAAGCCCGCGCGTTACGATGCTACAAAGCCTGTCAAAGGGGCGCGAATGCGCGCGGTTTTCGGCCTGCCAGGGGAGGGGGGTAAAAAAATTTCGACCCCTCTTAACTAGGGGGGGGGGGTGAAAAAAATTCGCCCGCTGGGCGCGAAATCTCACCGCCCCCCCCCCCCCTGTTGTTAAAAAATGAGCACTCCCTAAGCCTAGCCTCAAGCCTGACTGAGACTGAGTGACTGACACCAGGGGGGGCCGGGCCGGACTGGTGGCGCCTCCTAGGTCGCTAACATATATACGAAGCGGATTTGGCCGTTTTGCACCACATTCAAACATGTCGCCCTTGCGTGAAGAGCTCCCACTTTCCCACAGAGAATCAGTTCTTTCAATATCCTGGTTGCAAATAATGCTAATTAAAATACCGAAATGAATGGAAAACATAAGGGCCTTACATTGTATGGTGTGTATTTGGAGAAATCGTAAGGTTATAGGATATTTCGAGGATAATTTCTATCGCAGGTGGAAGCAAAGCTATGCCATTTTCGCCCATGTAAACAGAGAGCTGTCAGAGCGACGGCTATCCCCATCTGCTGCTGTGCAATCGCCGGGTGCCAAGTCGTACCCCTCCCGTGGGTCCGCACTGCGCGAGACGGTCTGTTTGGTGCAGCCCCGGTCTCCCACGCTACTCATGGCGATTTAGACTTGCATATAAACACATTTTACTACCTTTGATACCTTATCTCTTCTTAGCTCTCCAACGGTTCTAAGTAAATAAAATGCTCATTGTTTTATAGGTAATAGTTAGGTTTATTGAGGCTCAATGGATAATATGCATGGCCTACTTGAATATTGGCAGTTTTAAGATTTGAGGGAAGCCATTTCGGCGCCATCTGTCAACTGACATCGGAGGTGTTATTCTCTATGTTGGACATTGACAGACCTATTCTTCATGCTAAATGGCATGAGAAAAGGATTAGTTATATAACTGTGGTCCATCCTACATTTTGAACAGTAGCAGACCATCGGTAGGTTCATTTTTTATTCAGCTGTGTTTGAATGTGTATTGGCGCCATGTTATTGAATGTAGTTCCTTCAGTGACCGTCACTAGATGGTGATGATACGGTCGCGCGTATCCTCCTTGGACTGACACTACACTACTGTGACTACAGATAGTACAGTGAAGTGACACTTGACTTACCTTCACACACTTTTGATACGACTTGAACAACTCGGCACAACCATCTGTCGTGTCTCCTTTCAGGAACCTATCCCTGAACCACGAATTGAAACAGGCGTCATATTCCTTTTTCAAAGGTTGGCACGTTTCACTTACGCTGTTCATGTTGATAAAATGCAGAGGCAAACTGATGAAACACCACTCGATTCTCAATGTCGCCGGGTTCACGTGTTTTGAACCGAAGGACATCCCACGGAAGTGCACTCGAGACTAAATGTAGTACAGAATCAATTACAGATTAAAAGTATTATACTGAGTCTGAGTCTACAGCAATCTACCAACACAATAACATCGTAATTTTTGACAATATCATTTCATGACTGACTCACTGAAACCGGCCTATTAAAATCTTAAGAAAATAGAAATAGATATTCATACGCGAAGTGTGGGTCTACTTTTGGCTGGTACCCGAAGGCCCAGGCTTTAGCGCGAAGAACCAGCGTGTGGTGCAGACGAAATCGAAAACCTGGAAGATCAAATTAATATGAATTCTCGGTTATTTTATGCTCTTTTGAAAAAAGGTAGTGTCCACAGTACGAACTATTACCAGGTAAAGCAGATCACATCCAAGACATTGAGCTCTTTACGCTACCTTTCCAGTAAGGTGAGTTGAAATTGCTAACTTTGAGCGATGATATACGTCCGTAGGCCTACATATGTGTTTTCTAGTCGATTAGGGAGGGTTCATTATTTATGGCAGGGGGGGGGTGAGCGTTTGGCAAAACGAATACGTCAAAAATAATTGGCCCCCCCCCTCGGAATAGGTTGAAAAAAAAAGGCCCCCCCCCTCGGAATAGGTTGAAAAAAAGCGCCCCCCCCCCCCTCACCCTGGATCGTTTTCAACATTATTACAAAAACGATGTTGGTGTCTACTAATTGTATGCATTTAATCCTGGTCACTTTTTTACCTACAATTTACTACCTTGCAACAAATACATCCATTCGTAAGGTGTAGTGTAAACGTCACATCAGACTCATGATACTCGCTGGTGAGTGATAATAGTCAAACCTCAGACACTTGACTTACATACCGTTGAGTTTAAGGGCCCCAGTGCTTATAAATTGGAAGCTCCCTTACCCTCAGTGCTTACATGAGGCCGGCACTTTTTTGAAGACTGACAAAACGGTGGGCTATTCTGAGTGTCAAAAGTGATGCAGTGAGAAATTTGCTAGGAGTTTGAGGAAAATTTTAGAAAATTTTGAAAATATTGACATAATTTGGTAAAATATAACACAGGCTGTTACCAAAATTCGCGACATTTCAACGTACTAAATTCGCGACATTTTTAGGAATACCCCTAAAAAAAAAGCCCCCCCCTAAGAATAGGGTAAAAAAAAAAGGCCCCCCCCCTTTGAATACCCCTAAAAAAATTTGCCCCCCCCTCAAATGCTCACCCCCCCCCCCCCTGCCATAAATAATGAACCCTCCCTTACATTTGTGTAGTATTGTGTATGATGGAAAGGCTTTTTAATAGCAAAGACTCAAAGGTTTTATCGAACTTGTCCAAATTTTGTAGGATTATCATGGCCAGTTTTAAAAGCATGGTGCACAATAGGGCCAAAAGTGACAATAAAGCCCTCAATAACACCAATAATAAACGCCTGCCTAAAAAGAAAAAATCTATAAAGCAATCTTTTAGTACCTTGAAGGCTTCGCAACTCAAGGATAAGTTGGTGAAGAAAAGGATGGAAAAGAGACAACAGAAACCTACAAAATAAACAACAGTTCAAATCTGAACTGAGGTGCTAATATGGGTGGCATGGTGCTACGTCCTCTTCACTCATTCAGGTGACTGCATGCTCTGTCCCATCCTTATCTTGCGAGACCATGTCAGCTTTATTTTATATTTTGCTGTCTAACACAACAATAGCTTGACTTGTAATATAAGTACATGTAGATTAGTCACCTGTGTATTCAGGTTAGCCGTCCATTGAAACTACGCATGACAGCTAGGTTTGTACACTGAACACATTTATGTTCAACCTCATTATCATAGATCTGACTAGGAATGGTGCTACTCTATGTATCTAGTCCATTTATGTATTTAACTTATTTTATATGCTACACCTGTAAACACATGTTCATGGCATATATGTATCCGGTGATGCCAATGTAACTTTCGGCTACACCCGGCATGTATTATCTTATCCTTTCTCCTTTGCCCCGAAAGGGGTTGTGTGTGAATAAAATTGAATAGAATTGAATTGAATTGTGTAGTAACCTAGTGTATTTCCATTTTGTCTTGTATTGTAGCATAGTTTGTAGATTTAGTTTATATAACCTTTATGTATGACACATAAGTCAGAAATGACTTCCATTTCAGTTGTCAATAAAAGATATTATTATTATATGCCCAGCTGTATGCCTACCGGTAGGCTACTATGCGGCTATGCCTATGCCGGCTATGGTCTAAACTCGTTTCATCAGTGATGTAAAGCCCCGGCCACACTAGCGTTTTTTCAACCAACTGGGTCCGATCCGACCAGACAGTTGGACCAAAATTACCTGGCCGGTCTGATAGAGTTGTGCATGCCAAACTCTTCCGACTGTCGGGTCGGGTTGGGTCGGATCTAGGTCGGACCAAGTTGGGTCGGGTGAAATTACATAGGTGTGGCCGGGGCTTAACAGGTACACTGACACTGTGCAGTAGGCCTCCCGGTACCCCCGGGACCGGGGGGGGGGGGTAGTCACTCTTTGAAGCTAGGTACCAACTGCGAAACTACAGCCCCCTCCCCTATTTGGTCATTTGACAGCCCCTTGAAAATGTGTACTATTTTTACAGCCCACTATTTTCAAGGAAATCATCTGACAGCCCACTGTTTTTTAAAGAGGCCTCTTCCATTTAACATCAGGTCATTTTGGAATTACCGTAAAACCCCGCCTTTTAAACGACCCCGCCTTTAAGACGACCCCCTATTAAATTCTAGAAAAAAAATCGTCTTGTAGAGAAAATAAATCCCAAAAAAGATCTGTCTTAGAGGCGGGGTTTTACTAGTCTGTAGGTAACGGTACGTGCCAGACTATTAACAGCAGCTGTCAAAATCGGACGGTACCTGGCTGTAAATAGACAGGGCCCCATCAGATCGGCCCGCCTATCGACGGGTTCAGATTTAGATGAACTAGGTTTTACGGTATTTATTACAAGTTGACAGCAACAGTAGATACAGTAAGTACATGATGTATATAGCCTCAATTTACTATAGGTTCCAGCAATCATGCCACATTTCGACTACTGTGCATATCTCACTGATTGCAGCACAGTAGACGACATACAAAGAGTACAGGTAGTCCAGAATAGAATACTCAGATGTATTAGGCGTGTCAGGGTTTGGGAGGACTCTACAGAGAACTTACATATATTAATATAACATATGTGAGATCCCACTTCAAAGGTCAAGGAGAAAATAAATGCTTATGTCCCTTATCTACAGTAAAACCAAAAAATCCCCCCCCCCCTAGAAGAGATAACATTAGAACCAGACAAGATGCAAAATTAAACTATAGAGTACCCTTCCCACGCACGTCTAAGTTTAAGAAGAGTCCATTATGTAGAGGACTCCACACATGGAACTCCTTAGATAAAGATATTCAACGAGCCAAAACTAAAGCAACATTTAAAGTAAAGATAAAAAATCTGTTCAAAACTAATATGAAAGGTAAAAGAGAGCTGGCACTGGACGCCAGAAACCGTAGAAGAAGGAGACCAGTGCAACCTTAACACAACCTCTACACAACAAATAGAACTGAAACCTTAACTTGTCAAGGTCACTTGAACTGCAAACAAAACACCTGAAGAGGTCCACCACCATGATCTCAACCTGATGAGGTGTCGAGCATGATCATGAACCCCAAATGAAATGAAATGTAATATATCTTATCTGTAGATGATTATATTAATAAGGGAAAGGGAATTTTTACTACCGTAAAACCTCGCTTATAGGTCGATTTTTATTTGGAATTAATTTTTGCTATAGGTCGATTTTTCTTGCCAAAAGTCCAATTCGACCTATAGGTGGGGTTTTGAAAAATGGTAAACCACAAAAAAAACTTCATTCTTAATACTGGAAAACATACCTTTTTTTTTCTCAGATTATTATCCCTGTAAACCCAAATCTCTTTGTGCAAGAAGTAGGGGGCAAGATACCAGAAATAATAGTCATTTTGGCCTCGGGAAAAGCTTCTCTAGGGGGGTTTAGGGTGGGGTTTGCCCCCCCCCCCCAAAAAAAAAATCTCAAACTCCAATTCGACCTATAAGTGGGGTTTTCCTAAAGTTCAATGTATTTTGCTATAGGTCGATTTTTTCCCTCAAAATTCCAATTCGACCTATAAGTGAGGTCGACCTATAGGCGAGGTTTTACGGTACTTATTTTCTTGCACACATTTGTAAAATACCATCAATTACTTAACTTTCAATTTTAGCTTAACCCCTTCACCACTGGGTTTCTTGTAACTCAATGCAATTTTGTGCACTTTATTGGCTTACCGCGTGGAAGGGGTTAAAACTAGCTAATGTTAACAGCCTGCCAAATGTTGCAGCCAAACTCTCAAAGCACAAGGTTCAACAATGTTAGTCATGCTATTGTTATCTCAAAGTTGTAAGCTTAGGGAGTGCTCATTTTTTAACAACAGGGGGGGGGGGGCGGTGAGATTTCGCGCGGAGCGTGCGAAATTTATTCACCCCTCCCCCCCCCCCCGCTAGAGGGGTCGAAATTTTTTACCCCCCCCCCCCCCCCGGCAGGCCGAAAATCGTGCGTGTTCGCGCCCCTTTGTAGCATAGTAACTCGCGGGCTTTTTCCCTCAAAACTGGTTGAATTTTTTTCACCCCCCCCCCCAAGAGGGGTCCAAATTTTTTACCCCCCCCCCGGTCAAGGGGTCCAAATTTTTTACCCCCCCCCCCAAATCCACCACCCCCCCCCCTGTTGTTAAAAAATGAGCACTCCCTTATCCTGTACATACCTCATATGCTTACACACTTCTACTTCCTCTGTCTGACATAGAACCAAACTGTACGCGAACAAATTTATGAAAGGAAAAACATATGTGAATAAAAGCTTATGACGTAATTCATATAAAAAAATTAAAAAAAGTATGAATACCTGTTGTTTCAGGACCGTGGCTGTTTCAGCCCCGGTCGTTCTGTTCCATGGGTCTGAAACAACCATGGGCTGAAACGACCATGGGGCTGAAACGACTGGGTCTGAAACGACCATGGGGCTGAAACAGCCACGGTCCTGAAACAACTGGTTACCGTAAGTATGCCCTAGAGTCAAGGGGTCCTGCACACAGTCTGATAGTGGGGCATAGTAGGGCATAACCTGTAGCCTTGTTCTCAGTCAGTGGAGGGAGCTCCTTGCTCAGTGCAGTCCTAAGGCTAAGGTGAAGTGATGATGAATATCTGGGAGGCTGGGTTTATATGGGGCCCAGCCACCAGTTGGTCTAGACACATAGCTTTCTATGGTAGGAGGCCGCATGAAAAATCCACTATTAATAAAAAATGTCATTATCGGGTATTGTAATAAAAAAAAACTGCCAAAAAATGACATTTTGAAGTTGGAAAGTGGCCTGCAAGACCCGCCCATGTCACCTTTTTAGAAAATATTATATTGTAAAATGAATAATGAAAAAAGGCCACATCTATTCTCAAATTACCTTGGACGGGGAACTCATTTGTGAATTTCCATGGCCTATTATCATAATGATAATACCTGTATATCCTTTAAAATGATGTCTATTTGTAGTTCTCATTTTCTTGAAGGTACCACAGGAACCGACATGGAAGTCAGTTGATCCAAATGATTTGCCAAAGGTATGTAGGCCTATAACTAGCTATGATATTATGTACAATATTGGTATTAGGGAGTGTTCATTTATTGTTATTTATATTTACGCCTTCCAGGGGGGAGAGGGTTGTGGGTTATGGAGGGAGGGGCCGTAACATTTAGACTCATCCTGAGGCGGGCGTAAATTATTCTGACCCCTCTTGAGGCGGGGCATAAAAGAATGGGCCCTTGGGGCATCATGCTGTTCTTAAAAGGGTAACACGAATCTTCCCTTCACTAGGAGACTGTAGTTGATGCTAAGATGGTGGAGCACTTAGAGCGCTTGGCATTGGTCGACTTTAACAACCAGGCGGGTATCGACCGTCTCAATGCAGCCATCCGCTTTGCTGACCAGCTTCACTTGGTAGACACCACAGGCGTAGAACCCATGGACACCGTTCTAGAGG
Source organism: Harmothoe impar (assembly GCA_947462335.1). Classification (NCBI taxonomy): domain Eukaryota; kingdom Metazoa; phylum Annelida; class Polychaeta; order Phyllodocida; family Polynoidae; genus Harmothoe; species Harmothoe impar. The sequence goes on from OX381720.1 coordinate 40,951,799, forward strand.
ACAGGTAATTTATTGCAATCAACAATCATTGATTTACTTAATATATAATATATATTTATATATATATATTAAGTTGTTTTCTCCTTTGTCCAATTGTTATTGAAGTCTTTATTTTGCACTCTCCATATCTATTGCTGGTCAGTGGGTGTCGCTTATTCTATTCTGCTAATACGTTTAATTCACTGTGATTGTCATGTTTCCAGTACATAAGATTCGGGATAAAATATGAAATCTTAAAAAAAACTAAATCCAGGCCAAATTAAAAAAAAGTTGTTTCCTGTCACCCGACCCTACCTAGCTAAACAGGACCAACCCGAATTTTTTTTGGACCCAAAAGAATTTTTTTTAAAGATATTTTTAATGAAAACTGGGATAGTAAATTCAAATCAAATCAAATGTATCATGTATCCTGCTGTGGCCTTAACTTTGTTAGAGATCTTTATCAAAAAGAAGCCCAGGTGACATACACATGTGATGATATTGTACCTAAATGTACCTTTTCACTGTTACAGGCAGCTGTATCTGAGAGAGGACCTGGTGACACACACATGTACCTAACTGTACCTTACCACTGTTACAGGGAGCTGTACCTGAGAGAGGACCTGGTGACACACACATGTACCTAACTGTACCTTACACTGTTACAGGGAGCTGTACCTGAGAGAGGACCTGGTGACACACGCATGTACCTAACTGTACCTTATCACTGTTATAGGCAGCTGTACCTGAGAGAGGACCTGGTGACACACACATGTACCTAACTGTACCTTACCACTGTTACAGGGAGCTGTACCTGAGAGAGGACCAGGTGACATACACATGTACCTAACTGTACCTTATCACTGTTACAGGGGGCTGTACCTGAGAGAGGACCAGGTGACATACACATGTACCTAACTGTACCTTATCACTGTTACAGGAGGCTGTACCTGAGAGAGGACCTGGTGACATACACATGTACCTAACTGTACCTTATCACTGTTACAGGGGGCTGTACCTGAGAGAGGACCAGGTGACATACACATGTACCTAACTGTACCTTATCACTGTTACGGGGAACTGTACCTGAGAGAGGACCAGATGACATACACATGTACCTAACTGTACCTTATCACTGTTACGGGGAACTGTACCTGAGAGAGGACCAGGTGACATACACATGTACCTAACTGTACCTTATCACTGTTACAGGCAGCTGTACCTGAGACAGGACCAGGTGACATACACATGTACCTAACTGTACCTTACCACTGTTATAGGCAGCTGTACCTGAGAGAGGACCAGGTGACATACACATGTACCTAACTGTACCTTATCACTGTTACAGGGGGCTGTACCTGAGAGAGGACCTGGTGACATACACATGTACCTAACTGTACCTTACCACTGTTATAGGCAGCTGTACCTGAGAGAGGACCTGGTGACATACACATGTACCTAACTGTACCTTACCACTGTTACAGGGGGCTGTACCTGAGAGAGGACCAGGTGACATACACATGTACCTAACTGTACCTTACCACTGTTATAGGCAGCTGTACCTGAGAGAGGACCTGGTGACACACACATGTACCTAACTGTACCTTACCACTGTTACAGGGAGCTGTACCTGAGAGAGGACCTGGTGACACAAGGCGACTGTAAACACGACATCCTGAGTAACGCAGCTAAAACAGAAGAGGACTACTTCGTGGCGCCACCTGGTGAGGCCCTCTCACACTTCTCTTATTTCTTAGTGCATTTTGTGTTTATCTGATAGCTGTTTTCTCTGTACAAGACAGTTACCCCATTGTCCTTTGACTTTTACATGTCAGATAACGGGTGGTAATTCTTTAAAAACGGCGAGTGGGGGGATGGTTTTTAGCGACAAGGCCTGTACGTTTACACTCCTATTATAGTTCAAAGGAGGGGATGATGCCCTTTCAAGCTTTGACTCATTTGAAGAATTATCTGTAAACTACTAAATTTACAAGCTCATTACTTTTATACGTGGCCTAAAATATGTCCCTTGCCTCTTTACAGGGAACATCCCACTGAAACAGGCGGGGAAGGCCTACACAGGCGGAGAATCCTAACGTGCCATTTTTATACCTACATTATTGACCGGCACTCTGTGTCCGGTCAGGTATTAACAGGTACAAGTGGCCGTAAGCTCAGACAGACAAACGGCGAGCCCATTGAAATAGCATTGAGGGATCGGACCTGGCACCCTAGCAGCATAGCCTCCATTCTCCGTAGGATTAGGGAGTGATCATTTATTATCAACAGGGGGGGGGGGTGGTGGCTTTGGGGGGGGGGGCAAAAAAATTTGGACCCCTTGACCGGGGGGGGGGCAAAAAAATTTGGACCCCTCTTGGGGGGGGGGGGCAAAAAAATTTGACCTGTTTTGAGCCAAAAAGCCCGCGCGTTACTATGCTTCAAAGGGCCCGCGCGCGAGCCGATTTTCGACCCTAAGGGGGGGGGGGTAAAAAATTTTGACCCCTTGACCGGGGGGGTGTAAAAAATTTCGCGCGCTCCGCGCGGAAACCCACCACCCCCCCCCCCTGTTGTTAAAAAATGATCACTCCCTTAGTACTAGACACCCTTCAGCCCTGCCCGTTACCAGCATGGTCGTCACACCAGCCTGGCTGCAGCGCCCACCCCTCAGGCCTGCCAGGTCTCAATCCGTTCCCCTTACACATAAGACCTTAACTGCAATCAATCTATATGTTGGTCACCCACAATGCACTGCTCATTCCGGTCTACTGAGATTTCAATAGGTACATAGCTTTAATATTAAGTTGTTCACACCCCACTCCACATAGTAGCAGTACAGACCGCGGCAGGCGACTCCTACTCACAAGCTGTCATATACATATATGGAAGCAATCACCTGTGTGGAGTGTGGGCCCGGGGGGGGGGGGGGGGGGCACTTAGTATATTTTGTATACACATGTGTGCGGCTGGGAAGGCTACTTTTTCTACAAAATCGCCCTAACAAGGGTCCACTTTTCAAAGGAAAATTAGGGATGCCAAGTGTTATGATTTTTTCGTAATTTTACGATTTTGACCCTTATTACGACCATTACGATTTCTGCTGGTAAATTACGATTTTTAGGAAATTTTGAGGGGTCTATTCAGTCTATAGAGAAAAAAGAAAGGCCTAGCCCTATCCATGGTCTGCTTTAGTATAAGCAGGCGGTAATTATTATTCCAATAAAAAACGGAGAATAAAGCACAATCTATGTCCAAGTGCATTCTAACGGACATATTAATGCTACGATTCTTGTTACGATTTCAAGCAAATATAATTGCGATTTTGGGGTCCAAAAATCGTAACAAGTACGATTTTAGGGTGAGGTAATTTGGCATCCCTGGAAAATCACCCTAACAAGGGTGCACTTTCTTGAAAATCGCCCTAACAAGGGTCTATTTTTCACAAAAATGTCTGGGTTTTCACCAATATTTGCCGGTTTTCACCAAAAATATCACAGTTTTCGACAAAATTCTCTGCACAAGGGTAATTTTTTCAGCAGATTTACACAAACATGATCTATGTTATCGCTTTTTTTCCAAAACCTAGGGTAAGGGTTGTCAGAGGTCCAGCCGCACACCCCTGTCAAAAAAAATTCAAGTGCCCCCCCCCCTCCCCGGGAGTGTGGGATATCAGGCCACGGCAAGCATAAGACCTGACCTGCGCCAACCTATATGTTGTTCACACGTCTCCCACCCAGAATGCACTGCTCATTCCGGTCTGCTGAACTTTCAATGGCTTTGATATGTTGTTCACACCCCACCCTCCACACAAGAGCAGTACAGACCGCGACACTGTGTTGAGGGCAGGTGGAGGAAAATACCAGCTTTCTGACGTGTATAGGATTTGGTAAGGTAATATCATTTATGCAGTCCAAGTCATGCTGTCTTGGGTAATGGATACGGTTGGCATGATGCTTGAATGAATTTATGCCCTTTGCTGTCATGATGCATGAATGCAGCCCTGGAGAATAATTCTGCTCTGTATTATCCCACATATTTCCATTTGTCATCATGATACATGAATGCAACCCTGCTGCAATGAAAGCATATTGCTTCAACTAGATAGTGATTCATTCATGCATCATTATACTCTTAGACAATAACCATTCAATGATGGCATAGTGCTTCAACTGTACAGTAATTCATTCATGCATCATGACTCTTAGACAAAAACCCTTCAATGATGGCATAGTGCTTTAACTGGACAGTGATTCATTCATGCATCATGACTATTACACAACAACCCTTCAATGATGGCATAGTGCTTCGACTGTACAGTGATTCATTCATGCATCATGACTATTACACAACAACCCTTTAAGGACAGCATTATGCTTTAACTGGACAGTGATTCATTCATGCATCATGACTATTACACAACAACCCTTTAAGGACGGCATTGTGCTTTAACTGGACAGTGATTCATTCATGCATCATGACTTTTAGACAATAACCATTCAATGATGGCATAGTGCTTCAACTGTACAGTGATTCATTCGTCATCATGACTATTACACAACAGCCCCTTAAGGACGGCATTGTGCTTTAACTGGACAGTGATTCATTCATGCATCATGACTATTACACAACAACCCTTTAAGGACGGTATTGTGCTTTAACTGGACAGTAATTCATTCATGCATCATGACTCTTAGACAAAAACCCTTCAATGATGGCATAGTGCTTCAACTGTACAGTGATTCATTCATGCATCATGACTATCACACAACAACCCTTTAAGGACGGCATTGTGCTTTAACTGGACAGTGATTCATTCATGCATCATGACTTTTAGGCAATAACCATTCAATGATGGCATAGTGCCTCAACTGTACAGTTATTCATTCATGCATCATGACTCTTAGACAATAACCATTCAATGATGGCATAGTGCTGCAAGTGGACAGTAATTCATTCATGCATCATGACTCTTAGACAATAATCCTTTTAGGATGGCATGGTGCTTTTACTGGATAGTGATTCATTCATGCATCATGACCCTTAGACAACAACCCTTTAATTCTAATTTGGTTGCCGGTCATCACACCTACGGTGTGCAAATCCTAGAGCAGAACCTTTGCATCCTAGTATTTGATTATGCATATATTTATATAGTTTGATAACGATTAAGCTGATGTACCACAACTGGTAAATGTAAATAGAATTGTATATACTTGATCTATAATGATGCCAATGTTTCCAAGTAAACAAAATAATAAATATACATTTGTATTAAAAACGGTGTTATAGGTACCTGGTTTGGCTGCATTCTATTTGTTTATGTAATGATTCATACTGATTTTATTGATCGGTATTTGAAATTATAGAATTCTGACACAGGAGAAACAAAACAAAGTTTTATTCTCAATGATTTCCCCATTTTAGGGCAAACATAGCTAGCTGTTAATGTCACAGGCATTATATTATAATCTCCAATGTTCATTGGCATTCGAGATTTGATCATATAATATATTTGTCATTAAGGGAATAAGACAATACATGAAGTAACAGTTTTAAAACTTACGATACATGTATATCGACAACACTATAATTCCGTGGTAGAAAAAAACATATAAACATATATAATACTGGCCTTTCTGGGACGTGTTATGGATAAACATGAGGGTCAAACTACAATTACTACACGTCTGTAAAGTATTTAAATTGACATACGTGTTCCAGCTGTATAATAGTGATAGACGTAGAACCTCAAATCATCTATAAGCTTAGATGCGACCATGACAAAAGTCCCGGACAACTCATTGCATAACCAATCAGGCAGCTAATTCGGTTGTTAAAGTTAACATTAATGTTATACAAACATTTTAGTATGTATTACACTGTATCTGTTATGCTATGCCTTCATTATGCCCAAATACAATATTATGTACTAATACTGAGCACCCTGTGGATATGACGCCGTGATGTGTTACGTCATTAAGTTAACTTTTTAAGATCCCTTTTGTCGTCATGCTGCATGGATGCAGCCCTGGTATGTCAACTATCCAATGCTGCATTCATACACCATACCGACCCTACAGGGTTGACACACACTGGAAGGGACGTCATGATGCACCAATGCAGCACTGGCGAGTTACTTTCCTGGGTTGCATGGACGCATCATGATAACAAATGAGCATCATGTTTTTTCAAGGAATATATGATATTTCATTGTATCATAAAAGCATAAGAACATTTTCATTTAGTCTGTAGATTTCTCAATATTCTCCAACTTTGCCTTCCTCAGCCATTCCGTAGCACTTCCCTGGAAAAAAGAAGTTGATACATGTATTTAAAACCTGCAAATAAATGATAAGTACCAGGGTTGATATGCTTCAAAAGGGTCGACATAAAACATGAATGCCGCATTGACAAGTAGACTAGCCAGGGCTGCATTCATACATCATGCCAACCAAGGTTATAAACATTTAAAGCACCATGTGGGCTTTAAAGGGCCATACCTATATATTATTATTACTGGACATCGATTCTCTGTCTCTTTGTAGCTCTATAGTGATCGATGCCCAGTTTTATACTTCAGACCAGTGGCTCATTTTGGCTGTTTTTTGCCTCACAGATTGCTCCTAGCGCAAAATCCTGACTAGGTGTCAATATATTCTCTATGCCAATGTGTAATATGAGGGTAGAAAATACTGGAACCTCAGTTAGAAAAAATCCTACTGAACAGTTTTTGAGAAAATTAGGGTTTTGTTGCATTTTTTTGCTGTTATTAGTACATTTCCTACATACACCGTAAACGTCAGCATTTCTCAATTTTCAGGTATCAATAATTCGAATTTGACTTTTTTTATTCACAGTAGGATTCCTGAGTATCAGGCCATTCTACACAGGGTGTTATTTTGAAAAAAATATATATCATTTGATAGTGTATTTGGTCTCCGAAATAGAGGGAGTTTTGTCATAGTTTAATTGATTGTTGACAACCCAGTTAACCCCTTCACCACTGGATTTCTTGTAACTCAATGCAATTTTGTGCAATATATTGGCTTACCGCGTGGAAGGGGTTAAGGGCTATTAGGTTCAGTTCAGTGCAAGTTGCAAAACAAGTGACTTGCAGTTTTTAACTTGACCTCATGTCCACTATGTAGGTCTTCACTATGCATGGGTCTATCCAGAGTCCATCAATAGGATCAAGCATGGAGGCAGATTCCGCAGCTTTTGGCGAAAAAAAAATTCAACATCGCAAAAAAAAAATTAAAATTAAAAAAAAAACTATTTGGCGAGAAAAAAGTTTAAAATCGCAAAAAAGTGAAAATTGCCTAAAAACACCCTATGACTGTAGCATGAATCAGGCATGCAAACTCCTCAGATTTCTCAGATTTTTATTCCTCCAAATTGGTCATTCTTGTGATTCGTCCAGATCCAATGAGAACTCTGTTTACCTTTATATTGGGGGGGGGGGGGGTGTTGTAATTTCATCGGACAAGGAAATCAAAATACATCAAATTTCACCATTTGCCTTCTTTATTTTCAAAATTGTCCAACCCCCCTACTACTCCTGTGACATGTGATTGCCAAATGAACACATAACTATTTCAGTGATGGTTTAAGATGCCGGGGGGGGGGGGGGGGGAGGTAGTCATGCCAGGTCTGTCAAAATGCATCAGATTGCACCATTTGAAGTCAAGAATTTCAAAATTTTCAAAAGTTCCATCCCCAAGTATAAAGGTTGGCTTATACAGATTTTAGCTTTAATACAATTATGGCCAAAATGCACCAGAATGCACCATTTCAGGTCTAGATTTTCAAATATTTCCTATTAAAATCAGGCTCCATAATATACTAGTAGATTGGCCAAAAGGAATCAGAATGCACCATTTCAGGTCTAGATTGTCAAATCGTCCAAAAACCTTTCCTCAAAAAAGATAAAGCCCTAATCATAGATGCTGGATGATACAGATCTGAGTTGTGCTATATTTTGGCCAAAACGCACCAGAATGCACCATTTCAAGTCAACAATTTCAAAATTTTCTAAGACCTTTCCACCCAAAAAACTAACTTCCATCCCCCAAGCATAAAGGGTGGCTAATACAGATCTTAGTTTTGATACATTTCTGGCCAAAATGCACCAGAAGGCACCATTTCAAGTCAACAATTTCAAAATTTTCTAAGACCTTTCCATAAAAAAAGCAAAGGTCCATCCCCCATCATAAAGACAGGCTGGATAAAACAGATTTCAGTTTAATTATATTTATTGGCCAAAATGCAGCAGAATGCACTATTTCAAATCTAGATTTCCAATTTTCCTAAAAAATAAGCAAGTTTCCAGTCCCTATCATAATTCAGAGCTGAGCCTTAATACATTGTGTGCCAAAATGCATCAGAATGCACCATCGGTAATCATAGGCTTTCAAATTTTCTTGAGGGGGCATGCCCCCAAACCCCACCTAGTTTGACCACTACACTTCGCTTGCGATGATATTTTGGAAGTGGGGGTATACATTCCCCCAAAAAAATCCTGGGCTCAGATTTTTTCCTCTTCAGAGTTTGCATGTCTGATGAATGCAGACACTGACACTCATGACACAGACTCATGTACACCCACACAGACATACACATACATAGGCATGAACATGGCCTTCTCCTTCACATAGCAACCTATGGATTTCTACTTTGATGAGCCTGAATATAGCTTTCTGTTAAAAGGACTCTGATACATGGATGTCGATGTCCAGTTTTAGATATATACCCATATAGTGCATTGGAGTGCTATAATGTTGGACTGCTGTATATTCATATTTATATCACCTGTTAAAACGCATCTTTATCATCCAACTATGTGAAAACAAATGTGAGTTAAACAAACGAAAGATGTCATAATTTATTTTCATAACTTCCACATGTTGATCCTTTTTCCTTGGCAATAAAATCTTTCCAAAACCTAAAACCAACACCTACATGGTACATGGAGTAGTCGGTAGCGCCCGCCATCTTGAGGGCCATCATGAGGCTGCAAGCCGACATGCCCGTGCGGCACGAGGCGATCACCGGCTTAGACACATCCACACCATGCTCGCTGAACACTGACAATTACATATTGAACATGGAGTTAGGAAATTCAAATTATTATAAAAATTGGAATTCATACATCAATATATTAAGGGAGGAGCCATGTTTTTATTCATGTAAATTCGACACTCCAGCAATCAAATATACTTTTGCATCAGATATGATAACAATTGAGAAAATACCTGAAATGACCCAAAATACTAATAATAATTTTAAAAAAAAGAATTGTGGAGATAGGATGTACTTACATTTCCTGAACTGTTGTGGTGTTCTGAACCGTCCCGTCTCAGGGTCCAGCAGCTTCTTGCCAAACGTGAAGCCCACGGCACCCGGGTAGTGTCCGGACCTGGGGTCTGGGGGTGGAATATGCAGAGGGGAGTTATGGAGTATGTGGGCATAAAGACAGCCTGGTGATTTGTCACCATTATGCATAAATATAGCGCTGATGAGTAACTCGTCAGTGCTGCATGCATGTGTAGGACTCACCGTGTAGGTTCCATTTGTGAGATACCTCAAACCCGACCGGCTTCTAGAGCCACTCAGGTGGGGAGTCTATAGGCTACTACACTGATATTCCTAGGCTCCCTATACTCCCAACCTCTCAGTCACTAGTGCCTAACCTAGTAAGTCATTTTTTGGCTCCCTATACGACCAACCTAGATTAGTTATTATTGTCAGGTTGGTCACTACTGACCAACCCACCTTAGTCTTTTTAGTTCCAGGGGGAGCCACTGAGTGGTCATAACAGGTGGCCCCAACTAGTGGTATACAAATACAACACACCAATAATGGACCTAGGTTAGCCACTACTGACTGACCCCTTGGTCATTTTTGAATATAACTTTGTCGTTGTGACTAACACTCATATGACCAACCTAGGATAGTCTGTACTGACTAACCCTTTCAACCTATGGATTTTCAGTGTATCAAGTCATCTAGTAATGACTACGCCCCCTGTGTAACCATATAGGACCTAGTAGTACTTGGTGTTCAAGTTCTATACCCTTTATAGCTACCTCAACCCGTGTGAGTGACTCACCGTCCTTGGTCCCCTTGTAGAGGTGCTCGGGCCGGGAGTCCAGGACCTGGTAGTGCTTGGTGTTGAGGTTCTCTTCCATATCACCAAAGTTACGGTAGATATCACTGCGGCGCTTCACCTCAAAGTTGCCACGCTGTAAAAACGAGTCCACATATTGTAGGTGCAATAGGAATTACACGTAGTTCAACACATAGACAGTGTTTATTGCACCCAGATACTCAGAAGGAGAGAAAAAAAATGTTTCTCAGCAGCAGGCACTGAAAAATAGGGTGATTTTATTTTTACTAAGAATATCTTGCCTAATGGGTAGAGTTCTAGGGCCAAATTCATATTCTAGTAGTTATGACTCTATATCGAATTACAAAAGTTGTGAGAAGTTATATTTCTAGCTCAATACATTGCTAACACTATGGGCTTTATTTTGATACCAAATTACTTTAACTAGAGATAATGCAATCTAATCTTGATTGTCGGGAATATTAAGTAGCCTACATGACCTGCATTTTACAATATATGAGATAACATTCCCCAATACTATACCGATAAGGATAACGTAGGCATACTCAGCTCCGGCCTCTCCCCTACCCATCAAATACCCAAACCCATAGTATTCCCATAGTTTAGTATTCCCATAGACCTATGTCTATGGCATTCCCTGGTGTATGCTAATCTTTTGATAAGTAGATGTGTAAGTATGTACATGAAAACGTCTTGCTTACCTTCGGGGTAGGGGTCTTGTCATCGGTGGGGAAGCCTTTCTCCTTCCAGTCATGCATACCATTGTCAAGTACAGAAACCTTCTCCAAACCAAAAAGCTGAAACAGATTACCCTTTGGAAGTTAGGTTTCCACAAGTATGTGTGTTAGGAGGGGTGGGTGGGGGTGGTCCATACCGTCACTATCGTACCAGGTATGTGTTAGATAGACTACACCTGGACCTGGTTCTTCCATATACCCACTGCCCCACCAGGTCGAGACGAGGTGTTATACACCGAGTCGCTGACCAGTGGGCAGTGGGTATGTGGGAGAACCAGGTCCAGGTGTCGTCTATCTGATTTAACCCTCGGGTATGCAATATAACCAAGGTGCGAACCCTTTGTCTTAGGTGTCACCCGTGGGTTAAATCTTAATACTCTGGGTTATTTAGTGGTCATTTTTTAACAACAGGGGGGGGGGGGTTGGTGGATTTGGGGGGAGGGACCAAAAAAATTTGGACCCCTTGAAGGGGGGGGGGACCAAAAAAATTTGGACCCCTCTTGAGGGGGGGGCCAAAAAAATTGCACCCCTTTTTAGCGAAAAAGCCCGCGCGTTACTATAGCTCAAAGAGGTCGGCCGCACTCAATTTCAACTTGCCTGAGGGGGGGACCAAAAAAATTTCAACCCCTCTCGGGGGGGACCAAAACAATTTCAACCCGCTCGCGGGAAAATCCACCAACCCCCCCCCCCCCCCCCCTGTTGTTAAAAAATGACCACTCCCTTAGTTGAGTTGTACCCCAGGTCTGCTAGTGGCTTCCATCTACGGGTCCGTTTTGACGAGATCTATGTCAGAGCCTTATTCTAAAGGTTTGAGCTTTGACCCAAAATAAGGGGTGCGCCCCCTCCTTTTACCAAGAAAAGGGGGCGCGCCCCCCTCCTTTTCCAAATCCTGGATCCGCCACTGTTGACAAATAGTAGACTATTTAGGAAATACTATTTCAGAGTTACGAACCTGACCGAGCTCTATCATTCAGAGGTACTTCAGATGAGAATATAGGGAACACTATATAATATTTCTACACATAATGGTGGAGAACCCATAACATATATAATTATAACAACTTGCTTTGGTGGTAGATAAGCTTGCTTTCAACATGTATCATCTTATTATTGGTCAGTGCATTCTTATACTTTTAGCTTACCTTGCAATTCAATAGCTTACCGTGAATAGATACCAGGCCCTGCCCCCAAAGTAGAGACCCCCGTCACCACTGTTGTCGTAGACGACCACGTGAGAGTCGTTGTTGACGCCCAGACTGCGCACGTACTCCTCAAAGTCCTCCTCTGACGGCATGTTGGACGGGAAGTCATCTGTGGCCGTCACTTTGTGCATGATGCTGAAGTATGGGGCCCCTGAGATGTGGCATCTACACAGTGGGGGAATGAAGATATTTAACCCTAATGTCAGCATAGTTTATATAATAATAGTAATGATAATAATAATAATAATTAAAACAAGTGTTTATAGATATCATGCAAAAAAGGTTTTAGTGATTTTATGCAACTCCTGTTCTATTAATGGCATTGCCCCTTTCGCACAGAGCTAGAAAATATATATTTCTACCTATATGTTACTTTACATTTATGCTGAATCCTCAAATACCAGTGTAGGGCACCTATTACAATCATTGCTGTGATGAAAAATCCATCAAAATCCTAAGATGATTGACAGGTGTGACCCCAGGTCAGCAGATGACCTGAGGTCACGCCTGTCAATCACCCGGATATACAATAGCCCTAATAGGGCACAATCATTGGGAACAGAAAGTATTTGACCATACTTACCCCCAGTATACAAGCCCTGGGGATTCCAATGGAACTATTGTCATGTTGCTATGACCACTCTGTTACCTAGCAACAGCAACTCCAAACATTCCATGCCTAGCAACCGGCACAATAAGTGGGAATAGAAGGTATTTGACCATACCTACCCCCAGTATACAAGCCCTGGGGATTCTAATGGAACTATTGCCATGTTGCTATGGCCACTTTGTTACCTAGCAACAGCAACTCCAAACAGTCCATGCCTAGCAACCGGCACAATAAGTGGGAATAGAAGGTATTTGACCATACCTACCCCCAGTACACAAGCCCTGGGGATTCTAATGGAACTATTGTCATGTTGCTATGATCACTCTGTTACCTAGCAACAGCAACTCCAAACAGTCTATGCCTAGCAACCGGCATAATAAGTGTGAATAGAAGGTATTCGACCATATGTATCCCCAGTATACAAGCCCTGGGGATTCTAATGGAACTATTGTCATGTTGCTATGACCACTTTGTTACAACAGCAATTCCAAACATTCTGTGCCTAGCATTGTAGCAACTGGCACAATATCTGACCAACTGCCCTAACTGATTTGTCATCCCCCAATGCCGTGGATGCCTTTAATTTCAGTTGATCATCATAATCTAAAGATTATATGGAGAGATCAAGCCAGAACCGAACACTTGTGTTCGGTTCTGGCTTGTAATAATAATAATAATAATAATAATAATAATAGTTATTGACAACAAAGGGGAGGTCATTACTGACGTAGGTGTGTGGCCAACAGTTTCACAGGATAGGTAGATTTCTGACTATTTTACACCACTTAATGAAAAATGGGGGATATGTTCTTATGTTTCCTCTCTTTGTCATATCCCTGTGTTGCTTTAATCTGCTAATACTATGCCAGTGCTGCATACAAGGACAAAATGCCGAAGTGAAATCAGCTTATAGTAGGTAGGTCAAGCAGGGACGGCATACCAGGGTCTGTATGTGTCACAGTGCTGAACCGCCCAATTCAAATCATGGATTACTCGGTCATGAAACATATTACAGTATCAGATGTCATATGAAAAGATAGAGATAGATGGCGTCATCCTCTATCCGAACCAGCTGTATTTGCCCAGTTGATAGGTAATGAGAAATAAATTGGTGAAGTATATACATTTCTAGTGCCAACATGCAGATTGGAACGTTTTCTCTAGGAGAAGCACTGGTGCTACCATAACAGAATAGGGGTTAGATGCCATGAGATATCATTTTTGATAGGGAATATATCCTGGTAGTGAATATTTGTTAGGTATTTTATTTGTGTTTATGCGACAATGTGTCCTATTAAAACATGCAGGACTGCAAAACATCATTTTTATTGGCGGTTTTGTATACTCAGGTAAAACCTGAAACCACCTAAAACCCCAAGCATTAACTAGAATAAAGGTCTCTTAGTAAGATGGTTCAATCTTGGTGAAAATACATGCTGGCGAAAATTGGCTAAACAAGTTCCCCTGGAACATGGTACTAGTAAGCAATTATCTAAGGCCCCTCTTTCTTCATTTTACCATATGAATTATTGTCCCTTTATGTGTACATTTAAAATATCTCCGCAGTGAGAGTCCCAAACATTCAAATTCCACAAACAGATAGCCCATCAAGCACATATTCAATGAATGAGAACAATATCCCTATAGCCTGCAGCAGAGTAAGGCCACGTATGCATGCTCCAATAGCCACAGTTGAGTTACACAGCAGGGCCATGCAGACTGGCAAGAAGTGACAGGTCCATTGGAGCAACTTTTAATCTTTAGAAATTCATGTAAAATAAGCCACTAATGATAGAGACACAATTGTTGCAGTTCTAGATTCTCCTTGATCATATGCTCATATAGTATATTATATGATGGTTTCCGGCAATTTCTTGGAAATCCGTTGTCCTCCCTACTTATAGGGTCCATCGAAAGGCCAAAGGCAATACTATAGAGTCCTTAAAGGACTTTACTTAAAACATTTGACTATTTATAACATTATCATTGTATTCATGGTGACAAATGGACATGGGTCTTTAAATCCACTACATCCTTCAAAGGTTAAACATACAGTACATGAAGAAGGGCAGATAAAGTCTTACTCTTTGTGTTTAGCCTCGAAGTCTTTACTCCTTGAGTAGGAGGCATCCAGGACCACTAGGTCTCCTTCCTTTGCGTCCATTTTTTTCTTCAGCCAATCGGCGCTCACCACCATCGGAACCTCTTCTGCAGCCATTTTTAGTTATCTAGAAGACACAGATTACATTGCCATTCTTACCAAGTGTCTACCAGACACATTTCTAGTACTGTTATCGTCTACTCGGTGGTGACTGTGCTAAATTTAAGAAAATAGATGAGGAAAATATGATGCTTCAACATTTAATGCAGCACTTGAAATTTTACATCTACAAGGTAGGTCAGGTAGTGCATGTATGTTGCTCCAGCAAGTAACTCCGGTGATGGATGCATTAACCAAAAGTTCAATGGCGGCATAGCGCTTCAATTCTATAGCTATGCATTCTTGCATTGTGATGCTTCCTTCTATCATGATGTATTTATGCATCATGACATGCATACTTAAACCCTTTAATGACATCACAAGCTTTAATGTAAGCCGTTAATATACATTTCTAAACCTTTCCGAGATTTATAAAAAAAAAAAATCAAAAAATTAAAATGTCAGAATTTGAAGAAACCACATTCATGACTTGCCATGCAATAAGGTGGCCTAACGTATAATTCGTTATTAGACCCATCTAAACTCAGGGTGAAAATGCCACTTTAAAACAGATAATTGTCATAATGGGGTAAATAGTGGCCTAAGCCTGCTCCCCACTGATAGGATCCCACAATGCAAAAACATGGTATAGGCCTCTTGCACAGCATGTTAGTTTGGCCTGTTTTGACCTATTGGTGTTGACACACTTACAACGTAGAGGTCACCATACATAGCCTTATATAGGTCTCTATAGCTGTACATCACTATAGGGTCTGCAGATGTCCAGATTTGTGTTACAAGCCTGCTTATTCTAAAAAGGTACATACCTTCTATGTTATGTATCCCCTTTGGAAGCTGGCCTTATCGTTAGTACCTTAGACGTCTGTAGGCTATAATAGGGAAATTCTAAATAAGAATTGGTTGCTGACTATAGATAATAGACTCTCTCACAGAGTGTGCTGCTGATTCCTATACCTCAGTGGTGTAGCAGTAGACCTAATGCATGCAGGTATATTAACTGGTATGTACCAGGTCATCACATAACGTGCAGCAGCCGGGGGACTCCAAAATTCTATAAATAATAAAGCTATGCTAATCGTGGATGCAGTGTCCCTGGTCTAGCAAGTGTGAAGAGGAGCTTCACCCACACTCACCCTATACTGGTGCTACCATAGGCCTAAAATGCAGAGGTGAAGTGTAAGTGTATAAGTGGGGCAGCATCCCTCCTCACGCCATACACAACACTATATTACTTATTAGACACCCGATCTGCTGAGAGGGATACAGTACACTACAGCGAATAATGAGGGAGGAGGCACACAATGTGTGCCATCACACATCAACTGGAGTAGCCATGTAAGGCCCCATTTTGAAAGGATAGATGTTGAGTTTTTGCTAGTCAGCAGTTAAAAAATCCGTAATCCCTTTTTTTGGGGGCGTGGCATTTGTATATACCAATACTTTCTACATTACAGTATATCGCCAAGCTCCTCCCCATCAATCTATTAATAAAAGCCCCACCTAACGTTACTTTATCCTCTCTCTCTTTCGTTTAAATATTTTAAGCCATGCACCCAGCGCGAATGGTAGAAGGAGAGGGTTTTCTCAACCCTTTGAGTCCTAATCAAAAAATAATTGGCTTGCCATGGGGACGGCCTCTGACAACTAGTCCTCATTTTCATTCCTAAGGTATTCCTATGGCATCGACTGTAGTGGACGCCAGATCTAGCATAGGGCTCAAAGGGTTAAATTATTAAACTCGATACTAATCCTCTCAGACTGGACTACTTTACCTGTTTGTGTAACTGTAATCTATGTCATGAGACTATGGGGCACTCATATGAAGTGTAGGTCTGCATTGTATACACACACGCCTATCTTAGCAAGAGTGTGAACATAACTAACTTAGTAGACGATATTGAGATCTTACTGACCTCTACCCATTTTGAATCACAGCCATAGCAATAGTTTAGTATTAAAATAAATGGTAT
The DNA here is from genome assembly GCA_947462335.1 of Harmothoe impar. Taxonomy (NCBI): domain Eukaryota; kingdom Metazoa; phylum Annelida; class Polychaeta; order Phyllodocida; family Polynoidae; genus Harmothoe; species Harmothoe impar. The sequence continues at coordinate 40,968,641 of OX381720.1, forward strand.
TTATATACCTGTTGGTTGTCCTGCCCTGTCCTTGTCTGATAGAGATCCCAGGTGAAAGAGGGCTGAGACGACCTGTTTGGGTCTATCTATTACACCAGGTAATATAGTAACACCGCCCCTATCTGTGTCAAGGAGGTAAACTTCGACTTTCAAATCAATCATTAGAGTACGTAGCTGCTACGTCGGCTTCTTCATGGACATGTACATATTGATATGAGAATAATCAATAGGAGATATCAGCATATATATGTGGATAGCTACTATGATAAGTTTCCGGTAGTATACTAGTATTACTTAGCCTAGGTAGGGTCATTTTCATTTTTCTTTTGAATTTGCTAATTTCAGTCAATATTATTATCAAATAAAACTTGAATATTGGTCTAATAGCAAAACGTCTACGCTCTGGTGAGTAGCTCACCAGTGCTTTAGTCAAGCCTCATTCCGATCCTATAGGGCTGATACACTCCCGTGGATTCATTGTGATGCATGAAAATTATCCCTGGTGAGTAACTCGCCAAAGCTGCATTCAAATATAATGAATATGCATAGAAAGAGGAATTTGGATACATATCATGTGTTGCTATGGGAACCATCTGTTGCACTGTTGAAATGGTATTGTCAACTAGTCCTTGAAAATGTGAAAAAGGTACACTCTTGGCTCTTGGTAGTTGTAGCTCAATAAAAAATGAACATTTAACAAGCTTGGAGGTAGTGGCCACCCAAAAAGCCTCTGCTTTTATATGCCTTCATTCCATCTAATGATGACATTGAATACTAAATCACTAGTTATGGTTTTACCAGACATGAACCAGTTTCTGGTGAAAGTACCCAAATGGAATAGTAAGTTATTGTTACCATTATCTGTCTACCTTGATTGGAGCTAAGGCAGAATTGCAAACATCAGCTGAAATCGACTAACATAAATATGTATACACTACTTGTATATGAACAGTACTTAAACTCTCAATAGTTTAAAATCTCAGGCACTGTTATCAATTACTTGCCAGAAAAAAGCCCTAATTGCTTTACATTGTTTTCTGACAGTAACAGCTAATTTATGTCACTAGTGTTCTGGCATTTTGATGGTACCAGTCATTCTGAGAACAGGGCTGGGCTAGTATTTAGAGATCATGCCTATGAAAGATCTATATATCAGTGTCATTGAAAAATCGTTGTCCCCCCCACTCATACCATGTCCCTTCCACTCACTCCATGTCCCTCTCACTCACTCCACGTGCCCCCCCCCTCACTCCTCATCCACCACTCACTCAACAAGTATTCTTCAAGCACCTGCACAAAGTATATACCAAGAGAAGGGAGGCATGGTTCCTAGGGGACTGGAATGCTGACATGCTAGATAATAAATTGGACAGGACGACGCAAGCCAAGAATTTCTGTAGAGATCACCACCTTAAGTGGCTGATAAATAAAGTAACTAGGCCAAAAATTAAAACAAAAGGAGGAACATGTATTGACAACATATTAACAAACTCGAAATTTGTAGCGCTGAGTGGGGTACTTCCACATCTAATATCGGACCACCTCCCGGTGTTCGCAATCAGAAAAAAGATGAGAAATTTCCATGAAACAAAGAAAATCACCTGCAGAGTATACAAGAAGTATGATGTAGAAATCTTTAGGGACTACCTGACATATCAAGACTGGGGACCCTTCTACCAGAGCACAAACATAGATGAGAAATGGAAGATCATAGTGGATATCACAACGGCTTTCCTAGATATGTACTGTCCCCTAAGGACATTTACCATAAAAGACTATCATAATCAATGGATGGATAAAAAGTCACAGGCACTAATAAATAGCAGGGATCTCCATATGAGAAAATTCCTGAAGAATAACAGCCCTACTCACCTCAGAATGGCTAAGAAGTTAAGATTAAGAATAAACTGGTCTACACATTTTGCACACGGAAAATACATCAAGAACAAGCTTGAAGAAAACGTGGGTGATCCAAGACGTTTCTGGGCAGAAATGAATGCTCTTCTGAAACCCCCAAGGAAGAAAATCAACATACGTCTGGAAGACCAGAGCACAAATGAAGAAGTGAAAGATGTCCCAAACTACATAAATAGCTATTTTGGGAATATAGGTCGGTTGCTTTTCGAGGAAAAACAACTGACTGACACTCCATTCACAGCGCCGGATAACACCTATCTTGGGAAACACATTGAAGATATGGAAGTAACAGATGAGGAAGTAAAGTTATATGCTAAGGAAATACAAGTAAACAAACCCTCGGGCATACTACATATGAAGGCACAAGTAATTAAAGATCTGATGCTGCATAGTACATCAAAATTCACTCATCTATATAACTGGTCTATTGAAACGGGTACCTACCCTCAGCAATGGCTACAAGCTACAATAACTCCCATTCCAAAAGGAGGGAATGCAAGAAATGTATCAAACCTTCGACCAATCTCGATACTCCCGGTCCCAAGCAAGGTGCTGGAAAAAATAATTCAACGGTACTTCATGGACTTCCTGGAGACTAACCACCTCCTCTCAGAAAACCAATATGGTTTTAGGAAAAACAAAAGCACGGTAGAAGCAATATATGACATAGTGGAGGATCTATTTAAAGCTAGAGATAACAAGGAAGTTGTGGCAGCCACCTTCATAGACATAAGAAAGGCGTTCGACAGTGTCAGTCACAACATGTTGTTAAAACTTCTAAAGAAAAGTGAGATTGATGTACGCCTGCTAAACTGGTTTACTGCCTACCTGAGAGGAAGGAGTCACAGAACAGCAGCAAATGACACAGTGTCGGACAATATAGTTGTGGAATACGGCGTACCCCAGGGCTCAGTGCTGGGGCCCTCCCTTTTTATCTTCTTCATAGACCAACTCACTAAAACTCAGATGAAATCAAGTTGCAAGATTTACGCCGATGACATAGTCATGTACACCACCCATACGGAACCAAAAAGAGCTCTCGATCAACATAAAATAGACCTACACAACCTGAGTACGGGCTGTGATGAAATAGGACTAACAATAAACAGTGAAAAAACCAAATTCATGTGGTTTGGATCAACCCAAAGATGTAAGGAGTGCCCGGCCGACCCCCCAATGATCTCGAGGAGACCACTGGTAACAGTCCCATCTTTCAACTACCTGGGGGCAATACTAGACAGATCCCTATCACTGAAACAACACATTAAGAAATGTATAAAAGAAACGAATTTCCAGTCAATAAAACTTGGAAAGATTCGACACTCCCTTTCCCTGGAATTAGCAATGATATTATACAAGCAATCAATTTTACCAAAGTTTGACTACTGCTCATATTTGTTTGAATGTACTACCAAATCGCTAAGGCTCAGGTTACAAAATTGCCAGAACAGAATGCTACGATGCATTCTCCAGGTGCCGACGCACATGGAAACAGAAGAGGATCTGCACACTCTCTGTGAAATTCCCCTCCTAGAAGACAGAAGAAAGGAAACGCTAATATCAATACAGTATAGAAAATTCAAGAAGAACCCCCCCACTGGTAAGGAGATGAAAAGGACCAGAAATGACCACAAGAAAAACTACCCGGTACTGAGGCCAAAAACAATGTTCTACAGGAAAGCCCCATCTTATAGGGCAAAGAAGTTGTGGAACAAATTGCCTTTACACATACAGGAATCAGACTCCAAAGCTGCCCTAAAAAGGAGGACCAAAAGCTGGTTTGGAACCCAGATGAAAGGGAAGAGGAAAGTCCTACTAGACAGTCGCAGAAAAAAGGGGAGGAAAGGGAAAATCAAGGGCCACTTCAAGCCCCCATGAGAACCAGTACTACAGGGGGGAGGATGCAGCAGGCAAAAGGAATCCCAGGGAAGATGTATTTGGAGTGCCGTGGCTAATCAGGATGTAAACAAATTCAACAAAATATTCTTTTCTTCTCTCGCCCATCACTGTAAATTCATGTATGTAAAAAATTTGACAGTTGTCCAGTTAGGTTAGAGACTGTGCCATCATATTGTGCAGCGAAAAGGAAGCATAGGAACACAAAGCCGGGAAAACAAGTCAAAATGTAAAATCTACAGAGGAATGCAGCAGGATAGCTCAGCAGGACGCAAGAAGAGGAAGAATCAAGACAAAACATAGCCAAAAACAATAGTTTTTAATCTCGAGGAGATGAATGCAATAGTAATAATATTCTAAAGTAAATATAAATAATTAATTCCTCATTAGATTTAAAAGAATATCCACATCATAAATTCTATATGCAATCTCGAGGAGATGTTAGACTTATAAATATAAACCAACGTAAATTACATGAATTACCTGTAGTACCCTACATAGTAACACCATTCCTCCCTTGGGGAGACAAATATAAGCTCGAGGAGCTATCTTTTCAACTTCCAACATTAACACAAACTATATTTCATATAAAAGTAGGATACATGTTATTCTTTTACCACTGTACCGGCTGCGAAAAAAAGAGTCCTGTGCGACCAACATTATGAGTGGAAGACCAAGCCTTTAATACCTTAATAAAGTGCTATGATACTCATAGTAAAAAAAAAAAAAAAAAAAAACGGCCCTCATTCTGACCCACTCCCTCAGTCCGCCACTCACTCCCTCAGTCCGCCCCTTACTCCCTCAGTCCGCCCCTCACTCCCTCAGTCCGCCCCCCTTACTCCCTCAGTCCGCCCCTCACTCCCTCAGTCCCCTCCCCCCCTTACTCCCTCAGTCCGCCCCCACTCCCTCAGTCCGCCCCCACTCCCTCAGTCCGCCCCTCACTCCCTCAGTCCGCCCCTTACTTCCTCAGTCCGCCCCCACTCCCTCAGTCCGCCCCTTACTTCCTCAGTCCGCCCCTTACTCCCTCAGTCCGCCCCTTACTTCCTCATGTGCGTCCCTCACTCAATACTATGTCCACCCCATCCCTACTCTGTCCATTTCTTGAATACTTCGTCCCATCCCTGGGTATCTTCCCTTCTACCTCGTGGGCAAATGATCATCTAGAAGAAGCATTTCAGGGTGATGGTGTTGTTATCCCCTCAAACATCTCTGCAGGGACATTTTTCCAATAGTGCCCTTCCCAACAATAAAGTACCATCTAGCCGCATTCCATTTCAAAATAATCCGATTTAGTTATATTTAACGACATTTAGGTAAATTTAGAGAAAAAGGCAATGCCCATTAAAAGGTCATGTAAAGGTGATTAGAAGTATGAATTTTGGTAAGCAGCATCTGGACCTTGACATATGTGTAATAACCTTTAAGTAAATTTCTTATGACATTGACATTTGGTTTAATCAACTATAATCACCTTTAGGTAAATATTTCGGTGCATTTATGTCTAGTTAAATATACCAAAATAGTGACTTTTGGTTTACCAAAATATGCTTAAATGTGAAAGCCTTGCCGGCAAGGTAGATTAAAGGTCATTTAAGGTGGATCGATCCCATTGAATCAAAGTCATCAGATTTCCACAATTTTTTTTCTGTGGGTACCCTAAATCATTTGAAAACAGAAAATGAAAAGAAAAGTAGGGGTTGCCGCGCTACTTTTTGAAATATGGGATTTTGAAAAATAAAAATAAATTAAATTGACACTAAAAAATCGGAATTAATGTCAAGATTTTTCTGATTTTATTTTCTATCAACCAATAACCGTAGAGTTTTGAAACTTTACACAATAAACACATGGTTATTTACCTTTATTCTAAAAATAGTCCCGGGGATTTATCGACCTGCATTCTGGGAAAAAATGTCATCTTTCGGTGAAGAGTTGGAATAAATTTTCATTATTTCCTTACATAATCAAAGAAAAATAGTAGTAAAAGTCATCAGATTTTTCTTAAACTACCCCAAAAAATTCCTTGGATCATTTGCCGCTGAATAAGAGTAATTCTGATATGGGGTGCCGTGCATAATTTGAGGGTTTTGGCCCTTTGAAAAAAATAAGAAAGCAAAAATGGACTAAATCAAATCTTTGAAGCATTGTATTATGGGTAATTTCCCAACAACCTGCATATAAACCTGCGTTCACTTAACAATGTAATACTGTTCATGATAATAAGCACAGACACAGATATAGGTTTGGGCGTATTTTAATTAATGCTGACCAGCTTAATTCTGGCCCCTCTTAATAAAAAAAAAAACCACGGCGTTTACAGCAGGTATGAAGCCCGGTCCCTGCACCTGTCAATAGTATAACTATAAGTCCCCAGGTGGCAGCACAAGCATATGCTGTAATATAAGGTTGAAGTCCTTCCCTCCAGGGGGGGGGTGCAGTGTCTCTTGGGTTTATAGGCGTATAAGCCTGACACTTATACATACAATAAACCTGCGTTCACTTAACAATGTAATACTGTTCATGATAATAAGCACAGACACAGATATAGGTTTGGGCGTATTTTAATTAATGCTGACCAGCTTAATTCTGGCCCAACCGCCCAAACCGAAGGCAAGTCTGTGATTAGTCATTGTGATAGGCCTCCGGATTCATGAATATGTCTCTGACGATCCTCTTATCCAGCTCCACTTTTGACGACAGAGTCCGCTGTAGGTACAAGAGGACACTCAGACTCCTCCAGTCCCCCAAGTTCTTAATGTCTGTTAGCGGGACACCATTTTCAGCCAACAGCGTTGCGCCTCCTCTGCGCATTGAATGGCTTGACAATTTCGCAAGAGACAACATTTTGCACAATGAAAATAGTTTTTTGGAATACCAGCCATAAGTACCCCGTTTGAGAGAATCTCCCACCATGTAGGACACCAACTGACTCTCATCCCCCCCAAACACCACTACCCGCAACAATTTGAGCACATATTTACACACACAAAAAATAGAACCATTAATAGGTACAAATGGAATCTCCAGCGTCCTCTCTTTGAAGCTGATTGTTTTGGTTCTCCTAACCACCACACACACCCCCCAAGGATGGAACTGAAGATCCCCCACCAACAATGCCAAATCCTTCTCCACCAAATTTGACTTGCGTAGCAACCCCCTGAATCCAAGCAATATCGCCACCCAGAATGCCAGATCTTCTGTAATGTCCATATCCAGCGCTGTATAAATAACTGCCAAGTCTCTCAATGTGGCTGGTCTAGCTTGAACCGTAGTATCACCCACTGAGCGCTTAATACCCCTCAATGTCATAGATAACTCAAACCCATTTTTATCTATGTGATTGACTCCCCCCATGTCATGCAATACCCATAAGGCTGTTAGATACCCTATTATTGACTTATATTTCAACCTATCTGACAACTCCACTACATATAGTAGCACCATCTCCAGGGATGCTGGGATGGGTGTCTCATATCCATAAACTTCACAGAATTGTAGATATGACTCCCACTGAGACGAGCGTGTTGCTTTTGTTGAGTCTGCCATCCACTGACTCTGGAAGACTGCCAGCCTGCGCTTCAGTTTGAGACCTGGAAGCAACACAACCACGGTGTGAACGTTGGTGGCAGCATACCCTTGTTATTTTCATCAAAAAGACGTGAAATATAATCTGCCACCTTGTTTTCTTTACTAGTGATTCTACGTGAGACTAGCTGCACATTATATATACAACTCCGCCAAAATAACTCCCGCAGCCACCACATGGCCTTCACACTCCTAGACCTGCCGGTAGCTATCATAGCCTGAACTTGGGTGTTATCTGTCCACACCACTACCTTTCTATCCCTCCAGTGATCACCCCACCTCTCCAAAGCAGCCACTACCGGCCACAACTCCAATAGATTTATGTCATCTTTTTTATCATATTCTTTTGGACTACATGACCAATGATGGTCCAAGTAGCTCTTTGCATGGCCCTCTTTGTTTGGATCCCATGCCCCCGCTACCCAATCCCCATCCCATCGTGCTCCAAACCCCGTCATGGAGGAGTCGGTCTCCACGTTAGGAGAGCCTGACTTTGAGGGCTGAATCACTTTTGCTTTCCCATTAAATGTCACTAGAAAATTCTCCCACCACTTGAGATCCTCTCCAAGCCAATCTGGGATATGCACCCACCTTCTGTCATCCCCAATATATCTTATAAGATTTATGATACGACGAGAAAAAGTTCTCCCCCCCCGAACCGCCTGACTGGCATGGGCCAAGTAACCTGCTAGGACTTGTAGGTCCTACTTTTTACAAACAGTCTTCTCCTGGAACTCTTTTACCAACTTCATAGTCTTTTCCACTTTGTCTTGTGGCAACCTCACTTCCATCCTGATGCTGTCTACCTCTAGCCCCAAGAACCGTACCACTTGAGTGGGACTGACAATTTTATTCCAAGCCACATGAAAACCCAATCTCCTCAAGACGTCCATAAGGACCACCTGTTTGGCTCTGCACTCCTCCTCACTACTGCCTGCAATCAGGTAGTCATCAAGGTACCCATAGATACCTGTGATACCCCTTCTCCCCATGCAGCGCAACACAAAATCTGTCAATTTGGAAAAAATGTAAGGCGCACATTTTAGTCCGAAAGCCAGAGCACAGTCTTCATAATAAGACTCTCCCGAACCATCATCCCAAACAAAACCTTGTTTGGTTCTGTCACTGGGATCCACCATCACCGCCCTATAAGCGGATTTCAAATCCACCACTGAGTAATAACAAAATTGTTCCATATCATCCACAACCTTGTCAATACTAATGAAAGAAAACTTGCTACAAGTTGACTCCATATGATCATTTATACTGTCCCCATCCGACCTGCCTCTGCTGCAGTCGGTAATAGGCCTAATGCCCCCATCTGGTTTATGTATGGCTCCCAGTGAGTGAACACACTGAGGTTTACTCCCTACCTGCCGGACCTTCCCATTCAGTAACTCGTCTTTCACCAACCTATCCATTTTCAATTTTGCCTCGCCTACCTCTATTGACTCATAATTTTTTCTAAAGTAACTTTCGGTGTAGTCACTATCTACTATCTTGAACCCATTCTTCACCCCTTGAAAAATGTAGTCCGCCTCTTCGTCCACTCCCCCTTCGTGACCATAGCATTCATCAAAGAAACAGCATGGATTTAGCTGCATGCTAACCCCCGCCAAAGAATGGTTTCTTCTACAATTTACACCACATGGACGATTAATTGACTCACCGCCTCGCTGCACTGAATCCACCACCTTCGGCGCCTTGTAACGTGGGCGATAATTGGGAACCCGGCTACCACTGCCGTCCGAAACGCCCACTTCCGTCACACAGTAATCCAACAATAACTCTTCCTCTTCATCCAGCCTTTCTGATGTATAACAACCGTCACCTTCATGTAACTTGCATGAATAATCCATTACCGAAACGTGACCCGCACTATCAAACTTCTCAGATCCGCCATTTTGAACAGTGACGTCACCACCACTCTCGTTCAACATCTCGTTCACCGCGAGATCCAAGATGGCCGCGCCCTGACATTGTTTACTACTGCAACTTTCGTTAGCAACCGGGGAATTTTCTAAACGATTTAAATGTCCCGAAACTCGATCACATTCGGCAACGTCCGGGTGAGACGTCCCACAATGTGTACCACCAAAAAAATTGAAAGATTGACCACCTAGGTAGCCATCGACCTCTGCGCTGGAATTTTTCGAACCTCCGAGTCGGTCCTTCGACATGACAACAACACACCCGGTACCAATAACCTCCTCTCCCGCCACACTTTGACAAGTGTCCAAACAAACCCCCTGCGGCTCCCCGCTTGCCCTCCTGCTGTCGGCACTATGACAAGTACCCCTACCTAACATATAACCGGCTTCTTGCTCCCTGTCTGAATGTAAACCTCTCCTGTGTGATTCCCACTCTGGAACCACCTGGCATCAGTCCTTGCCCCCCTTGCATTTCACAACCGGGTGGGGCCCACCACACTCCTGACATGAATGGGGGTATCTACATGAGGGCCACCTACACCCCGACTCCTCATTATAGTGCCAACAGACCCTGGCCCTATACCCCCCTTCTCTCCCCTGGTTGAAACCCCCCCTGCCTGGGTTGAAACCTCTACCTGAGCCCCTGAATCTACCTCCCCGCTTGTTGCGGTTCCCACCTCTACCTGGATAATCCTCACCCCTTACACCAAACTCCCTCACTATGAGGCTTTCTGGCCCACCAAACTCACTAAAAAGATCATGGTCCCCATAGCAAAAAGACTTGATACCATGTCTCTCAGCTCTCTCCCTCATTGCCAAATCGTACTTTACTAAAGCACCCCCCTTGTATACTCCCAACTTGTCCATCAAGAATCTGACATGTTTCCCGTAGAAACCCACATCATCTACCTTGTAGTCTATCATTGTATTTAATAGACTCATGTTGGCTGACAAAACATCACAAATATTGCTTTTACCATTTTCATTGTGCATATGAGGTTCAAGGTCAAAAGTCACCAACTTACGCTTCTGTTGTTTGTCTGAGCAGAATATGACTTGAGGTTCATGGTACACCCCTCCTCCAGGGCCGAACATCCTGATCGTCGAAGGCTCTCCTCCCCACGTCATGCCACCTGGTAGGTAGCGTTGTCCTAACTGCACCGGCCCTCCATGGCCCGCACCACGTCCCCGTCCTCTGCCGGTACCGCGATCCAATAGTTCTGCCAGCCTTTTTCTCCATTCTCCCAGCCCTTCAGCTGTCGGCATTGTGTAGTCTTCAGAGTCCTCCTCTTCTGGGTAATTATTAAACCCAGTATCACCTCCTCCAGTGGTTCTGGTGCCACCCCGAGTGCCACCCCGAGTGCCCCCTCCTGGAGCGCCATGGTGGACGCTTCCACTTTCATCTGCGCCATTTTGGTTGGCGGCCTGTGCATTCAATTGCACCGACAGTCCCCCAACTAGTTGGGATAACATGTCCATCTGACGCTGCATTAAAAGTCTAGACTCCCGTAGCTCACCTACTAGCACCTCCACAGCACTGTCAGACCTATTCTCCGGGTCTGAGACACTTACTCTTGGTCTGAACTCCTTTTTTCCCATGTACAATTCACAGTCCAACTGAATCATTTCGGTGTCTAGGTGAAGTTTCCAATTCTCGGGATCTCCTGCTGCTGTAGCTGCTGACACTGCTAGAGTCACATAGGGACACTTTTTACCACCTTTTGGTGGATGAGGCAGTCCACACTCTGTACAATTCTGCAAATTTTTCGGCATGTTGGCAGTTTGAACTCCCCAACCGTCACCTATCCACTCCTACTCCACCAGTCCCCACACCACTTCCTCTCACCACGGCGTTTACAGCAGGTATGAAGCCCGGTCCCTGCACCTGTCAATAGTATAACTATAAGTCCCCAGGTGGCAGCACAAGCATATGCTGTAATATAAGGTTGAAGTCCTTCCCTCCAGGGGGGGGTGCAGTGTCTCTTGGGTTTATAGGCGTATAAGCCTGACACTTATACATACAATAAAATTATCTCTTAATGTAGCTTTGGGTATATTCAAGCAATTTATTAACTTTAATGCTCTTTCAAATGCCATTTATTACTTATTAAATGAAACTTCCTGAAGAATGTAAAAAATGCCTAAAATATCTATACCGGGTAATATAAAAAATGTATAGTGCTCTAAAATGCTCAATTTTGCTCAAAATCGTCCAAAAATAGTTTTCTGGTGAACCATTCTGGGCACACCCCTACCAAAAATGGCATTATTCTGATATATTTAAGCCATATGCGCAGAAAGCTGCGCAGTAGTCCATTTTGCAATGGCCTCGACCCACCTTAAGCATACATAATGGCTTTTAGGGAAAACTTAAATGAACTTATATTGAGTGTCTCATGCAGTGAATTAGCTTGACTATTGTTAATGGTTGATTAACTGGTGTGCAATTAATGACAAAATACTTTACCTGTATCTTTAGGTCTGATCTTCAATGCTGCATGTAATGCTGGGACACCTTTAGCCTAACCTGAATTGACATGAATCAGCAAAACAATGTAGGCCTAAATAAGAAAGGTACTATTCAACCTGATATCATATGTAAAAAAGTTGCAACATGTCTATAACATACAAAATATTGATCTACAATTACTCATCTAACTGTTTGGTGATAATAGGTAGATGAACTCACCTTCAAATGACTTAAAAACGATCTGAATGTAGCCAGCAGAGAGGGACTCAGTCTGCTAAAGCAGCCATCTTGGATTGTCAAGCAACATGTAGAGTTGGTCAACTGCAAATGGTGTTTTGGTTTCGTATTTCAGTTAGTTTCATATTTAAAAAAAAAACACTCAGAACTGAACCAAAGTCCAATATTATATTTTGTAAATTATAATAGAATTTATGAAAAAATAAAAATACATTAGGCCTACCATGTTTTATCATAATTTTTTTGGACATTGGTAGAACTAAGGGATATGTTTGAAATCGATTTTTTTAATTACCAAAATGATGATTTGATAATTTTTAAAATTATACATATATGTCAGAGGATTCATGAGTTAGCATTACGTTATTGGTACATTTTAAGAATTTCATATTTTGTAAAAAAAACACTTCACCAGCGGGTTTCTGGTAACTTAATGCAATTTTGTGCAGTATATTGGTTTACCATGTGGAAGGGATTAAGGGATAGGCCTATATTGAAATAGTGTTTTTTGAGTTCAAAACAATTTTTCTAACTCATAGAATACATGTGCACATTAAATTGCAATAGGCATATAGTATTGACGTACGGGACATAGGTATTATGTACTGGGAAATTTAGGAATATAAAATCCATAACTAAGGGATATGTTGAAATAGCTTTTTTAACTTACTAAAAATGTAAAATATTCCTTAAAAATATAGGCCTATGCCTATCAAAATATCATAGGAATCCCATATATGCACCAAATGCATCACGCCATGGTCATATTTAGAAAAAAATATGTCAGAAATAGGGGATATGTTGAAATAGTTTTTTTTTTCATTAATAAAACTAAATTAGATTAACTTGTTTAAAAAAATATAAAGAAATATCATAGATTTCTTAGATTCACAACATAGCCATATGTTGTAGCATTTACCTTGAATTTTATATATGTTGAAAAAGTTATTTTTTTACATTTTTCATTTAAATTTCTTTTAAATTCATGGAAAGATATATATATATATATATATATATATACATATGAAGTTTTTTAGGTCCATGATATAGACACAATACCCGAATGGGTAAAAAAAAAAGACGCCCCCCCCCTCCGAATGGGTAAAAAAAAAGACCCCCCCCCCCTCAGAATGGGTCAAAGAAAAAAAGACCCCCCCTCCGATAAGTTGAAAAAAAATGACCCCCCCTCACCATAGACGTTTATAAATACTTAATAATGCCATCAACGACATACTAAGTCTACATAGTCCTATACTATAACCTATTATAGCATGTGCTTAACCATTTTTTGAGGGAGTGGTTATAGGGTAGAACAATACAGTGAATATTTTTGCATATCCCACATGTGGAGAGCGCACATTTTTCTGGTTCCCTGGCACATTTGATTCTTTTTTGTTAAAAATGGGTGTAATTTGTTTGGTCCCCACAGTAGTATAGTATGTATCGGAACGGGACTATAGTTAAGTACTGTTTATTACTCAATCGACATGCAGCCAATCAGAGGCCTCCATTTGGTCACGTGACCGGAAGTGACCTACTTAGGGGATTAGTGGTGCATTCTGGGTAACCCTGCAGCCAATCAGAGGCCACCATTTGGTCACGTGACCGGAAGTGACCTACTTAGGGGATTAGTGGTGCATTCTGGGTAACCTACTGACCTACTTAGGGGACCGGAAGTGACGTCATATGACTTAATTTAGGATCACGTGACCGGAAGTGACCTGATGAGTCACGTGAGCGGAAGTGACGTCACATGACCTTATGGCCGACCGGAAGTGAGTGACCTCATTGAGGATCACGTGACCGGAAGTGACTTGATTGATCACGTGAGCGGAAGAAGAAGTTTTTTGTTTAGGAAGTGAGGGTCTTTAGGATCACGTGACTGGAAGCGACGTCGTCACATGAGTGACGCTTTAAGAGACTGCGCGACTTACTAGTAAAAGAAGACGTATGAAAATAAAAACACAACAATATTTTATTTTATTTTTTTTATTTATTTTTTTTTCAATCTTGATAAACACTCTATTTTTGAAAAGATGCACACGCTTATTTTTTTTTTTTTTCATATCTCTAAAGGACTCGTTGTCACACAGTCAGAATGCACGCGACGCTTATAATACAAGTAGCGCACGCCGTCTTTCTCTATGGTGTAGGTGACCATTTTGTTTCGCACCACTTTGAAGTTTCTATTTACAGCAATGAGAGTTTTTCGTTGCCGAAGAACATCCAAGAAGTCGTCTGGTTCCTGAGGGTTTTGTTTCTTCTGTACGCCTTTTGCACTCCATTTTTTGGATTTTCTTTCACCGGTGTCGCTGACTCGATCGTAGCAAATGTAAGTCTTAGGGTTGAGACTTAGGATCCCGTCACCTTCCCACTCCGCTTTCATAAGCCCCGAAGTTCTCAGATCGTGAAGGTACCGTCTCTCACAACATCCGCCGGGCGGCGGACACCATTCTCGCACTCTTTCCGTTTTTGTCTTCACGAAAAGCTCTAAGTGATCGTCGCACACCGCTGTCGGAAGCCACTTTCGTTTCTCTCTGAAGTACGTCTCTCTCAGGCGAGGTTTGACTAGGTCATCCAACGTGTCACCGCTGAGAGCCATGTAAAGACTGTCGGTGTCCATTTGACAAAGGGCATAATCGCGCCGATCGACGAATCTATCCAAGAAGTCGTATGTGAACTCTAACATTTTCAACTTCGCGTACTGGTATACCATGAACCCTATTTGAATAGGGAGGTTGTTGTTGACTGTTTTCGGTTGTAGTTCGACTTCAAACAGATCGGAACTCAACTCGGACGCCTTTTTGAAGCGCCACGAATTGGCCAATAGTTCGAACTTCCGACTGTCAGTGTATCTCACCGCCGTGTGTTTTTCTTTGTTGCAGATTGTTTTACCGTACGTAGCATTTCCCATTAACTTGTAACAGTCTGACAGAATTTTCTCGTTCTCGTTCACGTCGCCACGTCTTCGCGCCGCCGTTACTTCGTCCGCGAAACCGGCAAAGGAGCGTTTAGGTAGGTATTCTACCACCAGCTGCACTTTGGTGACTATCAAACCGTGCTCTAAATACCACTTGAGAAGCGGCGTTCCCAAGAGAATATTTTTTCCGTGGTAACTCCCTATCAGACATCTCTGAGGCGTGTTCAACAGCTTTTCTTCCTGCGCAAAGTCTGACATGTGAGGTCCTATGTCCGATTTTGAAACGGTCGCGTTCTTGAAAACGGGGGTCATTTCTTCGAAGTAGTCTCGTAGGTGAGGCGGCGTAGTGATGTCCACTTGAACTAAACCGAACATTTTCTCCTCTTTCACAGCGGAAAGGATGTCGCTCTCGCTCATCGCGTTTCGAGACACTTTCAAAGCGTCAACCTTCCAGCGTTGTTGGGAGGCCTTGACCCGCTCATCTCGACGCTTCATCTCTCGCCATTCGCACTCCCACGCGACGACCAGCTTGTGACCTAGCGCTTTCAAGTAAGCGCTTACTCTGGTCGTTCTGTCGCGTCTCTCCTCTCTCAGTGAAGCGCACTGATATCGGTGCGACGGTATGCACTCGTGAGCGTGGAACCAACACCCGTGAAACTGGAAAACCGTATTAGAGGCCGCGTGAAACCCGTCCACGCGAATTCTCCGACAGCCTACAACCATCTCGCCGCCGTTCAAAGCGTGGCGCAGTTTCACGTCGCGGTCGTGCTCTACGAAGCGTAACCACTCCAAAGCGCTGTGAGAGTTTCTTTGCCTAATTTCGGGCTTGAACTCGGTCTCGGGCCGTCTCACCGCGTAATAGCCCGTGCAGTGCGCTTCGCTCATGCAGCGCAAGTACAGAGAGTTAGCGTCTAGTTCTAGGATGTGTTGGCACGGTCTCGCTTCTTCGCCGTACTTGTGCTCCCTTATCCGCGTGGTGCCCTTCTCGTGAAATCTATGGAAGATGATGGAAGGACCGCCGACTAGATTTTCTTTGATCAGAGCGTGGAGGACGGCGTCGAACTGGGGGAACGTTGTGAACGCGTCTTCTAGGTTTTGGAAGAGGAACCGTAAAGTCAAACCGGCGAGAGAAACTCCGTCTTTCAACATGTCAATGCCGCGATCTTGGAAAAATTTAGCGTGATTTTTCAGAGCTTCTATGAAAGGTTTGACGTCTTTGTTGTTGTAGTGGATCAAGTAGTCTTCCATAGTTTGCATCTTCTCGTCAGACCAAACTTTCTGACATGCGGCGTAGTCGGATTCGGACATTTTGACGCCCGTCAGCTCGCTGTCGAAAGCCGATCTCGGTGGCAGCGTTCTGTTTGCCAGTTTCCTGGTAGACGTCATCCATTCGTAAGGAAAGTGACCTTTCTCTTCGTTCCTGGTGAAAGCTCGCAAATAGGTCGCGTAGTTGTAACCGGGTGCCAAATAGTTGACTACGTCCAAGAAAACCGTGTGCTGTGTGTAAACCGCCAAGTATTGATTGCTTCTCTTTATGACGCTGAATTCTTGGTTTCTTCGGTCTCCGGAGGCGAAGAACGAGTGAAGGCGTATTTTGATCAGGTTCAAGTCGTAACGCCCCGAGTTGAAGCCCACGACTGGAGCTTGCCGGATGTATCTCAGAAGACGCTTCTTCAGTTGAACTAACGGGTGTCTGGTCTGAGCCGCAGCGAAGCCGCCTGGAGAAGGGGTGAACGTCGCCTCCTCCAGCAGGAGAGCTTCACCTATCGCCGCATCTAACTTCGCTAAGGTCGGTCGGTAAAGTTCTAGCACAGCTTCCCCGATGACTTTGGCGTTCTCGTTTATGTGATTTAAAACTCGGTCCAACAAGGGGTCGGAATCTGCGTCGGATTCTCTGACGAAGCAGACGGGCCCCTCCCACCCCGGAAAGTCGGATGCGACGCTAGCCGACAAAGGGACGTGATCCCACAGCAGGGACACGTGTTCCGTCGACGGTTCTTTGCACGGTCTGAAGAAAGCCTCGAAATCGAAGGCGATCTTGTAAGGGTAGATTCCGGAATGTCCGTCGGGGGGAAAAATGGAGAAGTCTGCTAGCGCTTCGAAAATCGTTCTCGAATTTTGGTAGATGCCACCTACGTAGTGCAACTTGACTTGTCAGCAAGAGGAAAGCTGGTTCCTGTGTCTCTTCAGCAAGAACTCGGTGGTGAACGCCGCCTTACACTTGCAACATTCGTATATGCCCGCGTACGCGTTGAAGTCCGTGACGAGAGAGACGTGCAAACCGCCTTTCGCCGTCAGGTGTAGGTTGACTTTACCTCGGGCGGCCAGAGTTCTGGAAGGCGGTCTGATCAGAGTAACGCGTCTTCTCAACTTCCGCCCCGGCACTTGACGCGACGCGGTGTAAACCGCTATCTGTACGTCAAACAAGTTCTCTAACGCGGGTAAGTCGCGGATGTTCAGACCCGGAAAGGATTCAGGTGTGGCAGCGGGACAGAACTGACGTAACAAATCTGAAGCGCGCTTGCTGGTGTTGTATAAGTGAAAGGAAATGCAGCGGAAGATGCAGAGGTTGTCCTTGTTGGGAAAATCTAACACGCCGCTTCTCTTTCCAACTCGACCGGCCTGAGTGATCCTCCCGCCTATGGGGAATTCCCCCGGTCCCATGTAAACGCAAATGTTCAAATTGGTAGCGCGTGAGCGTTGAGCGTCTCTCATTCCGAATCTATGCCGAGATATTTCAGAATGATCTCTGTTTTGTCATCCAACTCTTTGAGCGCTCTGGCGGACAGCGTCACTCCCTGCTGTGTGGGTTTTTTGTCAGGACCTTCGTACTTGCGCACGTGGACGAGGTTCTTACCGCTGTAGTAGCTCACAGCTGCGTACACTTCGCCCTCCTCATCCAGCACTGCGAACCAGGGGGTGTGATTAGGTTTTCCTTGCGCGGCCGCTGTGTCGCGTATTCGCACCACTGCGCGGATATCGGCGATGCGTGCTATTAGCTCGCGCAGCGCGTCGGCCGTGAAGTGCACTCGCTTGCTTCTGGTCAGAGACGCCTCTTTCACCTGGCCGTCTTTTGTGTAGCGCGGCCTCCTAGACAGTCTAGCCACGTCCTCCCAGATCTCCAGCGTCAAAGCTCCGTCTAAGCAGAACTCTAACCCGAGAAGACGGGAGAAGGTTTTCTCTGCTTCTTCTCGTCCATCTCGTTCTTTTTCTTGTATTTTTCTCTTCTTACTAGGCCTTGTTGTTCTGGAACTCACCTTAGAACGTTTCACACCCGCAGGATGAGTAACACCATCAGCGTGAGCTGAATCAGCAGCAGAACCGATAGCAGGAGCAGCGTCAGCGCTGGTGGTATCCGAGGCCTCGTTGTTGGAACAGCGCAGCCACACGCCGTCGGTGCTGAGTGTAGCGGTAGAAGATGAAGCGCCGCCGCCCTCGTAAGGTGGCGGTGAGGGCAGTCGCCACGGACCGGACGGGACGCTACTAGTGGAGGAAGTGAGGTCGAAAGGTCGAAGAGGGAAGCCGAAAAACGTACCGCCCACCCCTTTCCCTTCGGGTTGTTCATACGCCTCGTCGTCAGCGTCGTTCTCTGTCTCACCCTGTTGCTGCTGCTCCTCCTCCTCCTCCTCTTCTTCTCGGTTTAGGGGCTGAGTGTCCGAATAGCTGTCACTCTCAGCGCGAGCGGCGTCGAGGGCGTCGGTCGATGTAGTGGTGGAGGAGAGGGGCTGTGCAACGTGCGGCAGGTCATCAAAGTCATCAACAGTAGTGGGGAGGTAAAAACCCGGTTGCCAGTACTGCGCTGTGCCAGGAGCGTTGTCGTCAGTAGTAGTAGCGGTAGCAGCAGGTGCAGCAGAAGCAGCAGCAGCAGCAGCAGCAGCAGCAGCAGCAGCAGACGCAACAGTAGCAGGCGCAGCAGCCTCAGCAGGCGCAGCAGTAGCAGGCGCAGCGGTAGCAGGTGCAGCAGCAGCAGCAGCAGCAGCCGCAGCAGGCGGGGCGGCAGTAGCAGCGGCAGCGCGCTTAGCAGCAACGTGTACCGTCGCGAGTGTAACAACGTCGCTAGCACGACGACTACTACCAGTAGTACTACTACTACTACTACTACTACTAGTACTACTACTGCTACTACTACTGCTACTACTACTACTACTGCCGCGAGCGCTCGCTACAGCGGGAGGGTGATAAGACCAAGCGGCTGCGGCGGTAGTCTCATTTTCAGTAGCAAGAGGAGGCACTGACGCTAAACGAGCGCTGTTCCGCGTAGTCTTCTTGTTCTTGGACGGCGCTAGGTGTTGTCTTTTGCTCATGGTGGTGACTGTAGAGAGCAGCAAAAGAATGAGTGAGTGAATGGAGGTTTCCAGACCCCTTATATACGCCTTCTCGCTTCTAGAGCTAAGCTACTTACTGACCCTGTTCAGCTGCCGCCGGCTGGCCGGCGGCCGTTCACAAAGAGAAACAAAAGACATAAGGCATGACGTTTTCAGCTGGATCCCTTTCCCCCCTTTTGAGAGATCGACTGTCATGAGCTAAGCCGCTTACCACCCTGTTCAGCAATTCAACGCGCATTAGCTGTATAAAGGATTAAGCGTTTGCTGCCGTCGACTGACCGGCGGCCATTCACAAAGACATAAGGTATGACGTTTTCAGCTGGATCCCTTTCCCCTCTTTTTTTTTGAGGGATCCACTGTCATGAGCTAAGCCACTTACCACCCTGTTCAGCCATTCAGCGCGCGTTAGCTGTTTAAAGGATTAACGGTGATGAGCTTAGAGTGTGTATACAAAAAAAACTACAGGAGGCGTGTGGCGTGAAGCAGGACCCCCCTAAGACGAACGTGTCTGTCTGTGAGTAGAGGCGTGTGCATGTGGTGAGCGACTTAAGTGTAAGACAAAAAAAAAATCACCACCTCCTGCCGTGGTGAGTAGACCGGGCCGGCCAGGCGGCGGCCGGCTAGTTCAATAGGGAGGGGTGACAGCTGACTAAGGCTGTGCATGAAAAAAATCCGATTTTCACCTGACCTCTGACGTTTGTTACAATGAATGTCAGAGGGAGGGAGACGTCCTCAGGTAGGGGGTAGGAGGTAAGGCTATGGATGAGGAAGAAACACCGTTTTCAGCTGGTCTCCACGGATAGCGATGACACACCCCTCGTCATCTAAGCTCTTAAGGAGCGGAGCGGTTGAAAAAGCGTCATGCGGACAGGTCGCTACACAGCTGGAGTGCTGTTGGAAATGGGATTAAACTCCCTCTGTATAAAAAGCTCTGATTTCTGTTGGAAAAAAACCATATCGCCTCTGACCACAGTAACGTCTACTACCACCACCGCCGCCACCACCGCCGCCGCCGCCGCCACCGCCGCCGCCGCCGCCGCCGCCGCCAAGACGAGACGAGATGGCTCAAGCTATTCCACTTTCAAGCTCGCCTTCACCGCCTTGTCCACCTGAAAAAAAGTTAATGCGGCTTGACGACGTGAGACGCGCGAGGCAGACCGATGGGGAGAACAGAGAGGTAGGACAGCGGCGGTTAGCCTATAGCGACGCCTTGCTTCGTCAACTAGGTAAAGAGTTGAGCGGCTGTTGGAGAGAGTTGGGCAGTAGCTTAAAAGTTACCGCCGCCCGTATGGATGCTCTAGTAGAGCGCAGTGTCAAGACACCGGAGGAGCTGTGTACAGCGATGTTCCGAGTCTGGTGGGGTGAAACCCCGCATCGTCATAGATGGGGAGAGCTCGGTCGCGTCTTCACCCGCATTAGACGCGTGGAACTGTTGGCTCAGTGGATGTCCCTTCTCCACAGACAGGGGTTGGATTTCGAAAACCCCGACTCGCGCGCGATGCATAAGCACTTGGGCACCCTCGGCAGACGTCTAGGTAGCAGGTGGAAAGAGGTGGGGGACCATTTAAAATTGTCGCCTGAGAGGTTAGATAAGATCGCTGAAGAATGCGAATACGGAGGAAGTCCCGCTGAGTGGGCCTTCCGAGTGTTGAAAATGTGGCAAGATGAAGCTGACGGTGCCGGCGGTACACCTTTTGAACTCCTTCGAGTGTTGACTGAGGACATGGGAAAGTTTGACCTCGGCATCGCGATATTACTTGACTTTATCAAGCAAGAAACAACGAGAACGACGGACATGTGAATTGTTGTGTTTTATTTTCATACGTCTTCTTTATTAGTAAGTAAAAAAATAAAATAAAAAAAATATCATAACAATTAAGACGCGCGCCCTCTTAAAGTGTCACTTCCTCCAGTCGCAGCTGATCGCCTCATCGAAGCACGTGATAAACAAAAAAAAACGAAGAGACACGCTTCTTCCTCTCGAGAGGAAGAAGCGTGTCTCTCGATTGAAATCTTTTTCTTTTCTTTTTTTCTTAAAAGAGACAAACGCCCCTTAGAGTGCCCCCCCACCCCCCTAGAGTGCCCCCCTCCCCCCTCCCCCCCTCCCCCCCCACCACTCGCCCCATGCATCCTAAAAGCGCCCCCCTCCCCATGCATCTTAAAGGGGCCCCCCTCCCCTTCCCTCCCCTCCCCTCCCCTCCCCCCCCCCCCTTTATACACTCTAAAGAACGCTTCTACCTAGTTCAATAAGTCACTTCCAGTCGCTCGTAAAACAATAAAAAATGAAAAAAAAACAAAAACTTATATCGTAGTGTTTTTTATTAGTTTACCGAAAAAAATAAGAGACTCGCCTCCTTCTCCTCCTCCTCCTCCTCCTCCTCCTCCTCCTCCTCCTCCTCCTCCTCCTCCTCCAAAAAAAAAGATATCACATTTTAAAGCGTGTGACCCCTTAAAGACGCTCATCTCTTCATTAAGTCGCGTGACGTCACTTCTTCTTCTTCTTCCGGTCACGTGATCAATCAGGTCACTTCCGGTCACGTGATCCTCAATCAGGTCACTCACTTCCGGTTGGCCATTAGGTCATGTGACGTCACTTCCGGTCACGTGACTCATCAGGTCACTTCCGGTCACGTGATCCTAAAGTAGGTCATATGACCTCACTTCCGGTCCCCTAAGTAGGTCATATGACGTCACTTCCGATCCATAAGTAGGTCATATGACCTCACTTCCGGTCACGTGACCAAATGGCGGCCTCTGATTGGCTAACTAGGTCACGTGACGTCACCACTAATCCCCTAAGTAGGTCACTTCCGGTCACGTGACCAAATGGAGGCCTCTGATTGGCTGCAGGTCGATTGAGTAATAAACAGTACTTAACTATAGTCCCGTTCCGATACATACTATACTACTCCCCACCTACAAGTCCTGCTACCGTAAAACCTTGCGTATAAGCCTAACTCGCATATCAGACGCACCTGACTTTGGGCAGATCCTATAAGCCGCACCAGCGATCTGATTCTGGTGATTTTTATACTGTACTATAGGAGCAAAAACTTGTGTATAAGCCGCACCCTGACTCTGTGCTGATCCTATAAGCCGCACTGGCGATCTGATTCGCATACAAGCCGCGGCTTATACGCGAGGTTTTACGGTAATACTGTTTGGTAGAAGTACCATGAAATGGCCCAGCTCAGGGGCGGCGGAAGGTGGACAAAGTTGGGGGGGAGGGCTATATGATCCATGGAAAATTTTGTAATTTTACATTGAAATTAATGTGTTCTGAGGGACTTTGAGCTTGTCATTCAATTTTTTTTTTAGGAATTTTACCTTGAGATTGGTGAATTCTCTGGTACTCTGAGTCTAGAATGTTCATGTTTCACGGCACAGATCAATTACAATTGCTTAAGCCTTCAATGGTATGCATGGATGTTACGTGCACCATAGTTGATAACCTTCATTTGACTCCAAAAAAGTAAGCTTTAACTCTTCCTTTACCGTACACGCATTATTGCGAGTTACTCGCCGATTTTGGCCGACTTTTGACCCCCTGTGGTTTGCCTAAAAGTGTGTCCATACATTCAATATTTTAGAAATGCTGGGCATCTCAACTTGGATGATATTTAACTCATTTTCAATATGATTTGAGCAATATTTAAGGCAGAAATCGTGAAAAATGTCAAACAATATTGTTTGTTTGAGTGAAAAATGGTTTTATCCAATTTTTCATGCTGAAAAAGATGGTACTAAAGGTTTAGGTCTATTTTAATGCATTCTGACATAAATGTAAATTTCAATGGCAGCATATATACATAAGAATAAGCCATATTTAAATTCAAATAGGGCTTTATCTCCCTAATTGGACAACTTAGGGCGATTTGGATATCTTAATTTCTGGTTATTCAATATTGTTCATCTTGTCATAGATGTACTTCTGGTTTGAATATTCATAAAATTCTTTCAATTTCTAAAAGGTTAGGCCATCCCCTAAATGACAATATCCCATTTGAATTTCATTTGAAAAAATCTGGTCTTGGGAGGGTTGTTTTTATGTGGAGCGTGGTAAAGGAAGAGTTAAAATAGTGATGAATAACTCACTGATAACCCTGCAGAGCGTCGGAAGCAACTTGACAAGAACCAAATATAGAGCTGTAAAAATTCTGATGAGGCCAAGGAGCAATGATTAGCAATGATAATTAGGTGCCTGATTTCTGTTGAAGCCAAGGATGAACTTAGAGGGAGATTTAGAAATTGGTGACAGAAGGAGTTGCATCCGCAGCAGAAAATTCTGTGGGTCTAGTGGCTATTTGCTACATTTCAAGGCATTCGGTACACCAATTTATAGTGGGATGATCATGTTTACTTCACCTGCCTGATGAAGAACAATTAAATTGTTCGAAACGTTGCATAATCTATGAATGTACCATCCACTGTTCCAACATTCCACTGTGTTAAAAATAAAAACACCTTAATCCAACTTGCTTCTTGTCTGGTTTTCTGTGAGCTCCTTTTCAACTCAACATGTTTACTTCATGAGTCTACCGATTTTATAAGCCCTAGAATCTGTGAGAAGTAGGCAGCTATCAGGGAGATGGTGAAGTTATTCTAAAAAAATTGAGAACTCTGCAATCAGAACGCTGTGGCCCATTTAGCAGGGTCTGGTGTGTTGAGTATTTGACGACGCGCGAAAATGGTCTATTGGGTACCAGCGTAACCAGCGTTCATCCTACTTCCGTTATTGAAATATGACGTCACTTCTGTGGCGTCCGTTCTACAAACAAGATGGAATCCGATATTTTCTCTGTGTAAATCTCAGTTTAGATCCAACCTAATCAATCGATCCTGAACAGGTTATGGAAGCCCAGATTACGCAAAGATCACGGTAAATGTTTGGAGTAGATACTGAGAAAAATTGGAAGTCGGATGGGCCTTGGAAGTACGACTTTGAGAGACTTGAAAAGTCGGGAGAACGCCTCAGAGACGCACCGAGAGAGGAGGGCGCCCACCCGTCCCCGGGAGAGGCAGCAAGGTGGCCGGATAGCCACTGGGAACCACATGTGAAAGTCGGGAGTGTGCCCCGGGGAGTGTGCAGTGATACTGATTGTGCCCACGTGCATGACGAGGATTGATCAGAGGTTGATCGGTGAACAAAAGTCGAGACGCACCAGAGACGCACGAGGGACACCTAGGCGGTGTAGGAGGCGGCCTGACGTTGGACAAGGTCCCGGGGCTGCAGGAGGGGCGGCAGGTGCCGGGAAGGTCCCGGGAGAGTGGCATCTCCAAGTTGTCAGCATGGCGCGGCAGGCCCCCGGCCCGGGGCAGGCCTGAAACCGGGCAGAACGTCGTCATGGCATATGGCCTACGGGATACGTTTAGGGGATGCTTTGGATACGTGTATCACACAGAGGGCGTCGTGAAGCCAACAGGTGTGTGAACACCAGGACAACGTGGTGTGTGTATCAGACAACTACAGTCTATGGACTGTAGGTGTACCACAACCAGGAGATCGACTTGGGGTGTGTCAGACATTTACAGTGGAGCCTACATGTGGACTTGTAGTGGTGCTGTCGAGTTACAGAGATGATACACAGAGGAGTACGAGTTACAAGAACTTTGTGGACTTTGGTAGCACTAACTGTGCGTTTGCAGTAGTAAGTTTATGTACTGTTGAGTGAATACATGGAGCCCATGGAGATGGAGATAGCATGAGACATGCCAGGAAAGTGTGTGTATTATTTTTTGTGTTGTTGTGTATTTAACTATTTTTCGTGTGTATTTGACTTGTGTGTATTGTGGACACCAGGATGAAGTGTGTGATGTGTGAAGTTGTAGTAGAGGCCCTGGAGGCGTGTCAGAGACATTGGAGGCGTGTCAGAGACACTGGAGGTGTGTACAGGAGACACCTGTGTACTAGGCTAGTGAAACAAAGTCGAGAGGAGAAGTGTTCTGCCTTTTCTTGAAGTTTGTGGAACTGGGGCTCGTGAAGCAAGTCATGGAGAGAAGAGTTTGCCTTTCCTTGAAGCTTGTGAAACGTAGCTTGTGAAGAAAGTCAAGAGGAGAAGTGTTCTGCCTTTTCTTGAAGTTTGTGAAACATGGAGGAGACTGCCCTACAGCTGTATTTGTAGTGAACTGTGGGTGTCCTACAGCTGTATTTATAGTGAACTGTAGGTGTGCTACAGCTATATTTATAGTGAACTGTGGGTGTCCTACAGCTATATTTATAGTGAACTGTAGGGAGTGTCAATGCATGGATGATGAAGCCCACTGTGTGTGGATGCATGGATGATGAAGCCCACTGTGTGTGGATGCATGGATGATGAAGCCCACTGCGTGTGGATGCATGGATGATGAAGCCCACATTATGTGGATGCCCATAAAGCATGAGTGCTTTATGGGGTTATTTTTCAGTGTTAGGGAAGTGAGGGGTAAAGCCTCACGTGACGGATAAAAACCTCACAAGGGAATGATGTGCTGGAAACCTCTCTTCCCAAGGTTAGTTTAATTTGTGGTATATTATACTGTAATAGCTGGTGTGTATGCTATTAACTAGGTGGAAGTTCAATATAAACATAAACGAAACAAAAGGAGAACTCTGTACTGTGAACTATTAATTACGAAGTATTATATATATTAGTAAAAGTACATTTATATCTCCAGATTCTTATTTTGAAAGAACTGAAGAAATGGAAACAAAGGAACTGTGGACAGTTTATTTACTAGTTTGACTATGAAGTCAAGTCAAGGACTTTATCTCTAAATTTTTGAG
Organism: Harmothoe impar; assembly: GCA_947462335.1. Lineage (NCBI taxonomy): Eukaryota > Metazoa > Annelida > Polychaeta > Phyllodocida > Polynoidae > Harmothoe > Harmothoe impar. The sequence continues at coordinate 40,994,685 of OX381720.1, forward strand.
ACAAATTGTGTCTTTTTAGTTTTCAACAAATATGGATCTATTTGTCCTTTATCCAACTTATTGGTGTTTCTATTAGGAAAGAAACTAAACTACTTAACCAGTTTACTGGAGAACATTTGACAAAGTCAAGGACTTATTATTTGAGTGACACTAAACATTAATCTAAGAAAGCAAAGACACTGATTCAATATCCAGGAGGAGTGTTCTAAAGAAACACTGAAACTATGTTTTGAGGAGGAGTTTATTTACAGTGACATATATTCATATACATATTCTAAGTTTATTGTGTAGTGTTAACACATTATATTTTCACTTGTCGAGGAGGAGTGTTGAGTATTTGACGACGCGCGAAAATGGTCTATTGGGTACCAGCGTAACCAGCGTTCATCCTACTTCCGTTATTAAAATATGACGTCACTTCTGTGGCGTCCGTTCTACAAACAAGATGGAATCCGATATTTTCTCTGTGTAAATCTCAGTTTAGATCCAACCTAATCAATCGATCCTGAACATGGTGCAAGACACCAAGGAAAAGTGTGTATCATGACTGGTGTAATCACGCCTTTGACTGGTAGAGTGGACCTAAGCTACGACATGTGTCGTGAAATTCGCGTCACGTTGTGTCAAAAAATACCCCCTCCCAATTAAATACCCCTAAAAAAATGACCCCCCTCAGAATAGGTTGGAAAAAAAAGACCCCCCCCTAAGAATAGGTTGGAAAAAAAAGACCCCCCCTCTAAGAATAGGTTGGAAAAAAAAGACCCCCCCTCCGAATAGCCCTAAAAAAATGACCCCCCCCTGATTTGCACACCCCCCTCCCTGGCATAAATAATGAACGCTCCCTAAGGAATATGTGGTAATAGCTCACCCGGTAATGTTACCGTTACTGTAACTATTTTTACACTAATACCATGATGTAATAAACGTATCCTTTATAACATACATGCCTATAGGCTATACACTGTCCATTTTGCACAAGAACCATCTAACACACCACATGGCCAAGCACTAACTAATAATCTATAATTAAAACACATATATAGCTGGAATTAAAGGGATTTTCTCACCTTCAAGGTCAAATCACATGACCTTGACCTAGACCAAGGTCAAATATTTCATTTCTACTGATAGGAGCCTTTGCCCTAATATAAGAGGCTAATGTAAAAAAAACTATGACTCTAGCTATTACGGTTCTCAAGATAATTAGAATTAAAAAATTGCTATTGATATTTTTGTTGGAAATTTCGAAAATATTGGCTGCCATGGAAACGGGCATATAAGTGTGACGTGCTGGTCCTACCCAGATTAGCAGCTGGTCTAAAATGAAAGCCTGGGGTCGTACCTTTCATTTTATACTAGGCCTACGTGGTGCTTGTTACGGGGGGGGGGTGCAACGAATTTCCATTTTAAGTGATTTTTTCAATACTGGCTCCCAGACTACTATAGTTGGGTCTTCTAACTGAACAGTTTTGCTTGCCAGCCCCTTTCCTTGTCAAATTGACAAGGCAGTGCCACGTTTGCCGACTCTGGATTTTTTCTCTGAATAGTGCACATAATAACACCAATGCAGTGCTGACAAGTTCTTTTCCGACAGTCCATTGATGGATCATGACGACTAATGGTGCTTTAGGCCACATACTGTTCTAAAAGGCAATAAAAAGAACACTAGATATCCATTTCCATTCAACTCTTTATTATCACGAAAAGAAAAGAAACTGATTCTGAGATAGGTCATCGCTGTATACATGGCCCATTTTGTCAGATTAAAATGGGCAAATGGCTATTAAATTCAAATGTACCTGCACTGCTTTTCAAATTCTCTGAAAGGGTATCTTATTCATTAAGGTATGGCAGTTAGTAGATCAAAAGCTTTTTACAATGCATAACAATGTATGGTTATAAGGTATAACCATCCATCCTTTCTTATCCTCTAACCATTTAAAGACACCTGGCGCTTTGATGTATCATGCCCATTTCTAAATGTCATTATGCGCTCTTTATCATGATGATGCCTGAATGCAGCCGTGGTGACAAACTCGCCAGTGCTGAATTCAAGCACCATGCGGACACTATGGAAGTGATGCACCTCCCAAAGGTTCGTTATGATGCATTCATGCAGACCTGGCGATTGGTGTTATAAAGCACCATGCGGCCCTTAAAGGATTAATGGGGTCTAGCTCTAGTAGTGGTCGCCATGGACGTACTCCTTGTAGATCATCTGGGCGCCGATCTGTGCTGCTGCCTTGGCTGCAGCCTTGGCGGCCTGACGGTTCTTCCTTTGCTGCTTCCTGGCCATGTAAGGGGAGACCTTCCTCCTGGGCTTAACATCAGCATCCTTAACCCTGTAGTGGACCTTCTCCCCACGGCTCTGGAGTACCTGGGAGCGCTCCTCCTGCACCTTAGCATACCTACGCTTGCCGAACACCTTTCTGATGGCCTTCTTGAGGGTGATTTTCTTCTTCATGGGGGTTGAGGTGGGTTTAGGGGGTGCGCCTCCCTTGGTGCCACAGGGTGGGGCCACGTTGTACGGCCAGTCACAGATCTGCGCCTCCTCGTTGTAAACCAGGCCTGAAATGGATATATAGTTTGAGATATCTAAAATACCAATATAATTTTGTCTCCCCAAACACCTCATAATACAATAAGAAAAATACACCAATCTGAATTAACAATACTTTCCATGATTTCTGATCTCAAAAGCCCCGCTACCTTTAGACTGGGGTCCCACAACTCTGGATTTGAAATTCGTAGCACCCCCAAAAGAACAGGCATAACATAGTATCAAATGAAAGGGGAATCCCATGGCTATCAGATAATAGCATGTATCATCCTTTAACCCTACAGACACATAGAGAAAAATGCTGGTTTCCATGGCACCTTGTACTCCACAATGCACAGGTAGCTCATCATAGGATGTAATTTAAATATAGACTGGGAACATAGGCTGCTATTTGGGTGGTCAGACCATTTTTATATAATGTCCATAGAGTGAATGGGGAAAAGTATCTTGTTGGTTGACATGCCCTAACCCTGGGACACCTTCCAACATGTTTTGAAATGGTGCCATGTCCATCATTATGGTCCACAGATGGTCTCCCCTGTGAAACAGGTCTGCCCCCTAGAGTCAAAAAGCCGCACTAATACCTTTAGCTATTTCAATCTACCATTACAAGTTGCCATGGAAATCAGCATTTTACTGTATGTGTCTGTAAGGTTACAGAATGATACACACTCTTAACCCTATAGGGCCGAGCATCGACTATAGTCGATGCCATGGCTGGCCGAGCATTGACTATAGTCGATGCCATGGCTGGCCGAGCATCGACTATAGTCATCAAAACTCTATGGGAATCAGCAAAGGCTCGGCCCTGGGAGGATTCCTATGAAAATGTCCCGGCCCCTTCACCAGCAAACTTTTTTTTGGTCGGCCTTAAAGGGTTAAGTGATAGCCCTGGGATTCCCCTTTCATTTGATACCATGTTATGCCTGTTCTGTCGGGGGTGCTACGAAATCGCATTACTAAGCCCCTTTCCTCACAGTGGCCCCCAGTCTACCTCACCAATTTAGCATTCATCATGTAACCTGTCAGCCACATGATACACAAAAACACTTTATAATTTCCTATGGTTTGTCAGATGGGAGATGGTCAGGCCAAAAAAAGAATTACCTTCATTTTCAAAATTGGTTAATCTAGCCTCACAAAGTGGGTGGGGGGGGGGGGGGAGGGAGGGTCGTACCTGGGTTGCACTGCTGGTGTCCGAAGAACTTGCCTCCCTTACAGGTGAAAAAGGCGGTACAGTTGGTGACGGTGTCGGCGTAGTTACCATTCCTCTTGTTACTGCAGTCCCTGTACAAGCCACATGGGGGAGGCGTGTTCAGTTTGCTGCATGGAATAAAAAAGGTATTGTTAGATTTTTAAGTATATATGAGGTTTAATGATAATAATTATATATGAGGTAGAGAATGCATATATTGCCGTACGTCCCTTAATTCTTTAACCCTTTCACCACTGGGTTTCTTGTAACTCAATGCAATTTTGTGCAATATATTGGCTTACTGTGTGGAAGGGGTTAATGAGATGAATCCATTATGCCGTTGGCGTTCATGCTGCATGACTTTTGCTTGGAATAGGTTTTTATTGTCTGTAACAATGTATACAGAGTGATATTAGGGAGTGCTCATTTTTTAACAACAGGGGGGGGGTGGTGAGATTGCGCGCGGAGCGCGCGAATTTTTTTCACCCCCCCCTCTAGAGGGGTCGAATTTTTTACCCCCCCCCGGCAGGCCGAAAATCGCGCGCGTTCGCGCCCCTTTGTAGCATAGTAACGCGCGGGCTTTTCCCCTGAAAACAGGTTGAATTTTTTTGCCCCCCCCAAGAGTGGTCTGAATTTTTTACCCCCCCCCCAGTCAAGGGGTCCAAATTTTTTACCCCCCCCCCCCCAAAATCCACCACCCCCCCCTGTTGTTAAAAAATGAGCACTCCCTTAGACAGGTTTCCAATGTCAATGGTGGTCGGTGATAGCACACCCTTCTCAATTTAGGTCAACAGTATTATTTTGAATGGGATTTTGAGTGCTTTAGTATGGGACTAATGAATATGAATTATATAGCTTAAAATAATATAGGTCTGCTCCCTCAGGTCATAATCACAATGCTTAACTATCTCACTGGGCGAGAGTCGGACGCTGCAGGACTCTAGCGAAGGTCAGTCAATGCCTTTCACTTCTCACACACCTGAACTAAAACTTACTTGTTACATTACTAAATCTGGACATACTGCCGTTAACTACCTAAACTAAAACTGACTTCTCAACTTTCTGTTTATACCTAAGCTATGAAACTGATGTGTCACATTGATGTTACTTAAGTAAAATTAGTCACATGTCATATGGACTCACTTGTCACATTGGGCCATACATTACTGTTACTTAAACTGGAACTCACTTGTCACATTGCTGGTACCTAAGTTAGACTCACTTTTCATATAGCTGTTAATTAAACTGTGACTTACGTGTTACTTTGTAGTGACATAAACTAGGACTCACTTGTCACATTGCTGTTACCTAATGTAAGACTCACTTGTCACATTGCTGTAATTTAAACTAAGACTCACTTGTCACATTGCTGTTACTTAAACTAGGACTCACTTGTCACATTGCTGTTACCTAATGTAAGACTCGCTTGTCACATTGCTGTTACCTAATGTAAGACTCACTTGTCACATTGCTGTTACCTAATGTAAGACTCACTTGTCACATTGCTGTAATTTAAACTAAGACTCACTTATCCCATTGCTGTTACATAAACTAGGACTCACTTGTCACATTGCTGTTTGACGGGGTTGTAGACCAGCCCTACAGAGTGGCAGTCTACCTGGAGGGGGCGCTGGTCCCTACAGACGGTGTAGGCGCGGCATCCCCAGGCCACCACCGTGCCGTCACGGATACCGCGGCAGTCCTCGTCCTTACCCACCGCCGCGCCTGCTCACAGATAACAGAACAAACAGAGACTATCAATTTACAGAATGGATATGAATTGAGATGTAGAGACAACACTATGGTTGACGCCCATACTACTTGAACACTTCAGTATAATATTGCTTTTTGACCCAGGGTCCCCCCTGAGTCTAGTGCGACAACCCCAACTTTGACACTTTGTCTGTATTTGTGGACCTGAAGAAGGCCTTCGACACGGTAAATCATGCTATTTTATTAGAAAAGTTGTCGAAATTGGGTAGTCATTGCCGTGACCCTCTGCAGCTGATCGGCCTACAGCCTGCTGGAGGGTCACTGGGCGCTCCTAGCCGAGATTCAGGGGGTCAAAAACGTATTCGACAAGAGGTACTTTCCCTGAGTCCCCACTCTATTCCAAGCAATAAAAGTAATATTAAATGAATACCTTACACCTTAATCTACATTTCTATGTTATTGTGGGTGCTGGTACTCATTTCTAGCAGCCAAAAAAGGCAATTTTGTGATGGATTCCCAGTATTTTTCTTAGACAGCAATGAACAATGAAGGCCAAAATGTTCAAGCAAAAATATAATTCTGACAATTTGAATAATAGAAATATTTTCACAAGGGCTCATGATGCACCTCTTTTCCTGTGTATAAAACCTAAAAATGAATTGTGTAAAAAAAATTGTTATTTATAGAGAGGCTATACATTGGAATAGCTTGTACTAATTTAAAGTGTTATAACATCCATTAACCTTTACAGCCCATTTTTATCTTCATCTGCTCTAAATAAACCGTTTTCTATCAAGCCGGTCAAAGATGGCACTCAGTCAAAGATGGCACCTGGTCAAAGACTATCACATTGGCCCGATCTCGTGAGACACAGTCAACATGACCAGCCTAGGTGTGTCAGTGTGGATTTACTACACATGGGGATGCCACCAGAATAGTCTGGGAGTGTTGTAGATATGCCATGTTGACTCACTGGGTGGAAACAACCAAACAAGGCTAAATTAACCTTATTTGTATTGACACATGTTAAGTACCCTTTTAAGGATACCTTCATTATGAGACCACTACTTAAATACCGATCATGAATGTTTGTCATGTTAAATGATAGTTACCTGTATGTCACGTGATTAAAACGTGCATAAAGATGTCGTTTTCATTTATATATTGCACGCTTGGTCATGTGAGAATTAAAGGGGCATTCTCACCACTCGCAGACTAGAACAGTACTAGAATAGTAAGTGGGATACGCTCGTTGATTATGCCACTTTAAGCTAATGAGAGTACAGTCAAATATTGTTGTTCCTCAATTTGCTCGGTAAAACAAATTAAAGGTAATAGGATGTTTCAATTTTGAAATACAGCAATGTTACTCTGACTCTGTTAAAATGTCAGGAAGATTTAGGATTATTAACATTATTGTATAGTACAATGTAGTATAGTCATATAGGTGGTGACCTCCATGAAACCCAGGCTACTAATCATCTAGGATTGAAGTGATATGGTCCGATGATAAGGACTCAAAAATAAATCTCATTAAAAATGTTCCCTATGGCCATACTTCATGTGCTACCTACTTTATATGATCTCGTTCCCTAGAATTCAGCTCAGATTTTCACTATCAGATTATAGCTTGATACTGCTTTTTTGGTGTGCACACTATAATTGTGTGCACACTATAATTCCCCCATTGAAGTACTATACCTGGGCCACATTTAAACAATAAAGAATAGTACTCCCAGCTCAACATGTTCACCCAAACCTATCACCATTGTGAATGTACCTTGACAATGGACATTGTCATCCAAATTAACACGGCAGCCCACAGCTGACAACATGTTCTGACATTCTATGTACAGTAATAAATCAACCTAGATGCCATATGCATTGCTATATATATCATAGGTGCAAGGGCGGGGGGGATACAATAGCCATTAAATTGTCATATTATCAGAACTTGTTTCGCTTTGACCATTTTCTGAATGAGTCAATTCAATTTTCACCAAGTTTATAGGTTTAGTGGCTTGGAGTAGAACAGATCTGGTCCTGATGTCTATGCACTGTTAAACAGTGTTCCGCATTTAAACGCTTATTTGTCCCTTTTTTTAAGAAACACATAGTAAAATGCGTTTAGATACATAAGAAATTTCAACTGAACACATTCAATGAAGTGTTAGGTGTTTCGATTTTTTAAAATTGTTTATTCATAACATCCATTTGATTTTCAGTTACAAATATGCTTTTATGAAAAGTACATGATCATTGCAGCTTTAGTATTGACACCGGAGTGTAACCGTTAGCATAATTGATTCTTAGTACAATTTTTATACAAGTGTAGGGGCTGGGTTATACGGGTTATTATATGACGGGTTCTGTTGGATGCTGTGTTGCGAGCTCCGTCCGAACCCTTCAGTCTGACGGCAGGTGGCGACACCTGCCTCGGACTTGGGGTATGGACAGAGGTCGCTATAGGCTTCCGGTCTGCGTGTGCGCGCGCAGGCTGGCTGCCTATATATACCCAGCATCCGATGGGACTCGTCGGTTACTCTGAGCCACGCTGGTGAAGAGACCCCGTGATCATTGCGGCTGATTCGCCTACTGACCCGTTCCGAACTCTATAGGGAGTTCGCACACATAGATATTGCCTGTCTAGGTTCTTGAATAAACCTATTGATTCGCAACCTGTAAACACTTGATCCGAACTGTGTTGACTTTGTTCTTTAATTGATACTCTACCAATATCATAGAGACACAAAGTATCGTTTATTACACAAGTATTTACATACGACATAGTATACAATATGATTATCACAGATTCAATATGAGTAGAAAATGTTTAGTAAAGTTATTTACAGTAAACATGATTTATATATCTATTACATATTATTTAGTTGGATAGCCCGGCCTGATGGACTCCTATATAACAATCTTAGGGGTTTTGTCTTACTCCTTGAAAATAGAGTTTCCTTTGCCTCTTCATGTCATTTCCATACAATTTATATGTGGTTGTCTTAAAGATAGATTTGGATTTGGCATTTTGAACCGAGATTGGTAATTTGTCTTATAGGACAACTCCTCTATGAAAAGATGACAAGATTGTGCGTCTTGCTGGAAAGATAAACTTCCCATCAAACCTTGTATTTCTAATCGTTGTTATAGGCGTCACTTTTTTTTCTATACATCATTGCTACTAGAAGTTCTTTCCTTCTGTTTTGTAAAATAGGGACTTCAGTTCTACTGTGGAGTTTCTGTATGGAGATGTCCCTTACCCTTTTCTCAAGACAAATTCTCAATGCTTGGTTCTGGAGGCCTGAAAACGTTGAATAATTGGATCCCTCCCTATGATATGATATAGTTATGTGTTTAGATTCTAAACTCATAAACACATTATGTTTAGATTCTAAATTCATAAAGTGCTTATGATATGTTCTTGGGTATAGCATTTAAATTAAACATTTTTGCAACTACATTTGCAAATCTAAACATAATATTTGGGATCTAAACACATTTTCTAAAGTGCTTAGATTTTAAACACATTTAGCTAAACACATTCAAATAGGTATCTATTATCCAGAGTGATGAGCATTAAATGACAGGCAAACCCACATATTGAATGATCTATAATTTGACTAGTTTTCATCAGAGTACAGTCTATACAAAAAGTTTTTCGCCTTGCAGAATATTCGGTCCTGCAGATTAGTTATTCTGCAGGCCCGACTGAATGTTTGCAGGCCCGGTTACCCAGGTAATGATTTTATCTAGAAATGTAGTATAAAGCTAGAATTTACATAGGAAATGACGATGAATAGAGGTTATTGGTATATTCAAATCATTTTAACAGTTACAATTTGGATACTTTTGGGTAACTTTCTACAAAATATTCAGGTATTCTAGTTTACTCTCTAGAAACCTTAATAATGGTCCGATTTACACACCGTAAAATCTGGCATGTAGATCAGGATCATAGCCAGCCATTGGGGCCGGCAGACATAGACTTTCTGTCGGACCAGCAGGCATTTAGCCGGCTATAGCCAGTGTCCGGCAGGTTTTCGTATAGACTGACTAAGAGTATGACATATTATACACCATGATGACCGTATAAGCCCCTTTTAAATACTTCTTTGCAATGGACTATAGACCCAATGTAAATGGAACAGAGCCATTCTTTTTTAGGATATTTCTCTTTGTACAGCTCTCTGGGATGATGGTTCTGATGGTTCTGATGTACTCTAGACATGACTTACTAGGGAAGGGTGTTTCTGCTTACCAACTTTCCAATCATTAAGGTCTACATAGCTGATCACAATAAGAAAGAAAATAACAATATGGGATTTTTTAATCGTATTGATTTTTCCCAATTTCCTTACGTTGAGCAGCTCTGTAGACCGTAATCATTTAAATATCCATTAAAAAACTTCCCTATTAATAATAGGTACCACGTATAGTTTGAAGAAACCCTTCCCTGAACAAAATTGTTATATTGGTTAGGAAGCTGATAAAGAATGCTGAAGAATGATGGTAACTATGTTGAGATCCGTTCCATAGTTAATTTTATATGAATTTTCCAAAAATAAAAGTTTCAGCCATTTAGTATCTTTCATTTTCAATAGCCAATGGGCCAATTTCAGAGTCATATTACACTTATTTTGATGACAATTTGCAGTTGAAAAAAGATACTTCTCACTTCAACTATATATGGACATAGCATAAATATCTTCAGAATAGGGTCAGACATATTTGTATTGAAATATTGTACCCTCTAACATGGCAGAATTACCAATCCCTTACCACTGAAAATGGCCATTCTGCCATTTTGACCCCACACCTAGTTCAAGGAATACATACTTGAGGACTTTGGTATTACATGTAATGTATCTACATGTTACATAGAGCATGAATAATTTTTCGCAGATCATTTCTCATGTGTACCTTTTGAGTCATATTCGTTTAAAAATGGCAAGATCACTAATATGTACGTTTGTCACAAATGATATACTGCAAATGGTGCCATAGATTGTTAACCAGCAGTCCAATCCTTTTGTAATTTGAAACACATACTGCCCATGACATGTCAACATCAACACCATAATAATTTTTTATGGAAATTAACTTTTTTTAAGCTTACCAGTATGCTATATAGGATTTGTATAGAAAAATAACTATGATTTAATTTTGCCACTGCACCATCCATAGGATTGCTTAGCTCTCTTCACATGGTTGTAATAATTATTTTAAACTTAAGTGTGAGGGGCGGGACGAACATTTCTTTTCAATAATAATATGTTTTTTAACCTATTATTTTCTATGAAATGCTACAAAAGTAATAATTTTTAATAATTTTTTTTCGTCCCGGGGACCACAGTGAAGTCTGATGTGCATCCTAATCAATGGTGCTGGTATATTTCATGTGCAATGTATGGTGCAATGGGAAATCCAGTTTATATGACAGAGAGTCAAATCAGCTGCAGGAAAACAGGTGACAAAACCTGTAATTTGACCCAAAGTGACCCTCAGTGAAGGCCCATTTGCACATGCATAGCAAGTACAACCTACTTAATACCAATGATATTTCAAACTAGCAGATCCATATCTTTCTATTGAGGGGTTTGAGACTTCTGTACATTAATTTTCCTGGTCGCTGGAGGCTTGTGAAAATTGACATTTTTTCTCTGAGGATCGGCGATTTCGCCGCTATGACTCGCTTATGCGCGGTACCTACTATTAAATCATGTTTAGATTATTTCGACCTAAAACACTGGGATTAATTTGAAATGTAGTCATGACGCATGAGTGCAGCACCACCATACAACTCACTTGGATTGATGCACATGAAGGTTTGAGGATTAAGCTGAGATCGTTATTTGTTCTGAGTTATGGGAACTGATGTCCCTTGTGGCATTATGATCATTTGCCTTCAGGCACTAAACTGTCACTCAAACAGCGAACGACGATTGTCTCACTTTCTAACCCTTGGAAACCTGAATACTTACTGCAGCTACTGACAAACATATATATGATAGTGACATTCCAACACAATTTTGTCTGTTTGAATTAACCCTGAGGGTTGAATTCGTACGTTAACAATGTCTTTGTAACGGTTTTATCTCTAGCCAGAATAAATTAGGCCATCTATAAAATATGTCATTATAGACTATGTTGCTCATTGGGAATATAGATTCAACATGGATGTCATAAGTTCTTAAATTTTTTAATTTCTAATGACAGAGTGCGCTAATGCCCCTTTCTCTTTGCGGTCATAATGCATGAAAATAGCTCGGGCGGGTATAACTGGTCAGGGCTGCATTCATAAATCATACTGACTCTATCGGGTACTTGTAGTCTCTAAGGGGTACTGTGTTGGTGCATTATGACGGGCACATTTGATCCTTAGCGGGATAAGGGATGGTTGGTACTAATACATTTACAATAATAAAGTTAGCCCAGTATGTACATGGGATGCCATTTATATAGCCTTAATAATTATGAGACTGCACCAGTGACATGATTTGTCTCTGTTTATTATATCATATCATGTCCAATAAAAGCAATAGAACTTGATGGGCAAAAGTAGTTTGACTATGGTACAATAGTTTATATAGACCGAGACTTTTAGGACTATTAATCCTTACCAAATGTCTGCATTTATGTCTCGGGAGGGTGCCAGTATTTTCAATACGTCTGGTACCACACATCTTGACATTTTATTTCAGATTGTCACGCAATATACAACCTATCTCAACTTCTTTTTTTCAGATATGTGGGCTAAGGTATTAATAGCATAAAGGACGTTATTTTTAATCATTTCGCTATTTTGAAAATGCATGGCTTTGAAAAGATGGTAACGGAGGTAATATGAATCTTATTGCCACACTGCCTATATGCAGTGTTTAGCTGTTGTATTAGTACATTTCCTCGAGAGTAAACCACATTTATAAAAGGGTTATTCGTGTAGGATTCCAGCTGGTTTGGTATACATGTAGCAGCTTTACCCCTACAGAAATACTAAAAGATGCACCCGTCCATCCAGGAGCAGTACTAGATATTAAAAGTTTCTGTTTATGCCTGTCTAATTCTGAGGCGATGAAAAGACTTTATAACTGGCTGTGATCAATAGCTGATACATGTACATAAAAGCATGCTGCTTTGGTAAATAGAACCAATTCCATTATTTTCATATATACTGCTAACTGCAAAAGGTGACCAAATGGTAATATTGTGTTAGTTGTCAAAATACAATCTTAACCTTAAAAAACCTCTCTCTGTTTCACTGTACTTTCCCCTATGAATATAAACAAATTCAACTTACCTAGGACAGCTGCAAGTAGTATAAACACAATCATGGTAGGAGTTATAATGTAACAAAGAGAAGATCCACTTGTTAAGTATCTCCACTGCAGCTTCCTTATCACTTGTCTCTGACGTATGTACCACCACGCCTCTTATATCTTTGCAGGGATGTACCTTCTCTACTGATAGCCATGTACCTGCTGGCTACTTCCCATGACCCCCAACCACCAGGTGCTACTGCCTCAGTGTGTGATGATGTAAAAGCAGGGAGTGGTTTAGTCCCTGCGTCTGTTAGCAGTCAAATTGTCGTCTGCTAATTGGAAGCGGCGTCTGTTTTGGTAAATAAAGTAAATTTCCAGTGAAAATGTCGTCTGCTTCTGTGGTTAATCTGGTTTTGAGTTGGTTTTCAAGGGAAATGTCGTCTGCTCAATGGTGACTACAGTCCACAGTATGGGGAGGCAACAGGCCTTTAGAATCCCACTCCAGGGGGTGTCCTTTGGAGTGATCACATCCACTGGAGGTGGACAGAGACAGGGACCATGTAGCCGCATACATGGGCGGGTTGGCATTTCTGGTGACAAATGAGTGAAATTGAAAATGATGGCTCTCTGGTTTGGCAGGTCAGACTTATGGCTGGTAGGATTTGGCCTGAGGCAGGATGTGGTCCACCACAGACCACTCTACACTGACATGTACATCAGAACTATTTCACATTTTTCCCTATTGTTGACCAGTTTTTGGTATGTATATACCTGTACGCCTATATACCAGGCCAGACGATCTGCCTTTGATCCATGCCGGTGAGCCATTCTACAGTAAAATGTGCAATTGCCTCACCACAGATCCATACAGGTTGTAATATGTAACGCCCAGTGTGGAAACTATACCCTCTTGATACCAGTTCTGTGTTAATCCCTCAACGAATTCAATATCAGATAGATATGTATACTCTAGTGCAATTAAAAGAATGCTAATGAAGTATAACCACCCATGGTGATGACAAGTTGGTCATCCGTTTAGGGGGGAAAAAAACATGTTAAAACTAAAAACCATTTTCACAGGACACAGAAAACCAAAGATGGAATGTGTGATTGACTTAGGCAGCCTTGCTCCTAGAGTCTTATGCGACGCCTCTGTGAGACGTTTTTCAGGGGAATTCTTTTTTTTTCATTTTCCAAATTTATCATAGAAACATTAGGCCCATTGATCAGAAGTACACAAAATCGGATAATTGAAGTGTTTTCCTACCCAGTGATGCAAGAAACATTCTTGTGCCCCTACTGGAACCCCCTGAAAAAAAATGCTAAAGTAGACCTATCCAAAAAACATAATTTTTTCCTCACTGTAGACAAACATCAAAGTACTGCTGTAGACATTTCGTCGATTTCGGCATTTAGTGTTAAACCTATGGGAGATCTGATTTTTAGCAAGTTGAGACGCTTTTTGTCAGACCAAGATGGCATGGGAAGAGATGTGTGGACGAAAATCGAGACCAAAATACATGTAGTGATAATCAGAATCAGAATAAATAAGATACCAATGACATTCCTAAGGAGCAGGGGCAAGGGTATGTATACACACACACCATACACACACATACTATACACACACACCATACACACACACCATACACATACACCATACACACACCATACACACACACCATACACACACACAATACACACACCATACACACACACTATACACACACTATACACACACCATACACACACACCATGCACACACACCATGCACACACACCATACACACACACACCATACATACACACTATACACACAAGTAGTATTGTATGTATCGGAACGGGACTATAGTTAACTACTGTTTATTACTCAATCGACCTGCAGCCAATCAGAGGCCTCCATTTGGTCACGTGACCCGTTGCCATGGTAACGTGACCTACTTAGGGCTCTCAGCCAATCAGAAGCCAGCATTCTGGGTGACCTACTGACCTACTTAGAAGCTCTCAGCCAATCAGAGGCCGGCATTCTGGTAACCATGGTAACGTGACCTACTTACGTCACGTGACCTACTTAGGCTCAGCCAATCAGAAGCCGGCATTCTGGTAACTAGGGTAACGTGACCTACTTAGGGTTTGTTTGTAAACAACACCACGTGGCTCTCTTGTTTGTAAACAACACCACGTGACACGTGACTGTTTGTAAACAAACAATTCGACTTAGTCTGACATTTTCAGCTGTCGCATGCTGACCTGCTGCTATCATAAGAGAAACAAAAGCCCTAATCACGCTTTTCAGCTGGATCCTTCCACCCACCAGACATGGATCCAGATGGGAGGGTGGTTTAAAATTAATCCGTGTACCGACTGTCATACAATAGTGTAATTAGTTGAACACGTGTTACCTGTATAAAGGATTAGCAGGTCATGGGCTTAGAGTGTGTATAGAAAAACAACTACAGGTAGCGTGAACAAAGCGACCCCCTCCCTTTCTGTCACTCTGTCTGTGACTAGAGGGCGCGCGTGTGGTAAGCGGCTTAAATCTAAAGAAAAAAAATCACCCTCTCCTGTCGTCAGCAGTCAGCTGGCCGGCGGCTGGAAAATGCGATTAGAGGGATGATGAGCGCGGTTTTTTATATTCAATATATTAGAAGTGTGCTTTGTTGCTTATATAGTTCATTATGCGTTTAAAATGTTCGCGAGTATCGTAGAAATGTAGAAAAATCCTATTGTGGCGCCATCTGACGAAAAGAGCGGAGAACTATACTAGGGTATGGCGAGCTAGACTAGAGCATGTAATCACCAGGCGGCAGAGTGGTCAAAAGACAATCTCGTAGTAGTAGGTCTACTTGGATCTTGAGTAGCCACCCTTGTGGTTGCAATTACCTAGACTAGTTGACCCTGCCAGCCTGGTCAAGTGAAATTAGTAAGGAGACCGCACATTAACGCGCTCCACAGTCTTTAGACAGTTAAGACTATAGTACCGTAGATTCTACTGTGTACTCACACTAACTATTTACAGTGCTACATATTCATACCCGTGTTCTAAGTGTTTTTTTTAGAAAAAAGCGATCTACTCACCCTTTTTTTTTTAGACAAACTCCTATTAGCAGGTAACCCCTGTATAAACCATACTGCAAAGATCTGCTACTTCGAGCGTCTGCCTCGTGACTGATAGTGTACAACAAGACGAAGTGGGCAGAGGTGAAGTACTGTTCCAAGAAAAATTGAGGCTCTTTATATAGCTGAGAGAGCGGCTAATCCGGATGTTCTAAGCTTGTTTTCACCTAGAGCCCCACCCTCTTCCAGAGAGGAATCAAATTGCTTTTCACCTGGACCCTTCCACCCCTCATCCATCAGCATGAAAAGAGGGATAACAAGTGTAACGTGCGCTACATGTATATGGGATTATAGCTGGTGAAGAGATAAAGCCAGGTCAACTGTGTATACAAAGACTACAGGAGGTGATTAACGACAGGTGTGACGCGCCAGCCCGTGGACGGATTATCTTCTAAGCTGACGCTTATTCAACTAGCCAGCTGCCGTCCGCTCCACTCACCACGGCAAGAGGAGGTGCTTTTGTTTTACACTTAAGTCGCTTACCACATGTACTCGTCTCTACCTCACAGACAGACACCCTCTCGCTTGCTTCACGACCCCTGTAGCTTTTTTTGTATACACACTCTAATCTCATAACCCCCTGATCCGTTATACAGGTAACGGGTATTCTCTTTTAAATAGCTGCCAGTCAGCCTGCGGCAGCTGAAAACGACGGTAAGTAGCTTAGCTCTAGAAGCAAGAAGGCGTATATAAGGAGGCTGACACGTGTATAGGCGCCTTATAAGTCGGCAGGGGGTAAATACTAGTGAAAAAGGAAGGCAGGTGTGCAGGTAGCTTTCTAACAGACACGTGTGTGCACTAAGCTGCTTAAGTCTAAACCCACCTGCAGTAGTCAGGTAGCATGTGAAAACTTACTTAACAGATCTCTTAATTGAGTAGAGACTCTGTACTGAGAGAGTCTTTTCAGCCGTTTAAGAGGATTATCTAGGACAGGGTACATAAGGAGTGAAACGACGCTCTCACCCATCACACTTTCTCGACCCGCCCTTCATCATCGTAGCATCGTCCACTCTACGCTCGCTCAGAATGTTATGATGGTTAGTTCTGCTATTTTCAGCTACTTTTCTTATCGAAGTGTTGACGCTACAGAGCATCAAAACTCTCTCCAAATGAGTCCAAGAAAGAAAAAGCAACTTCCACTTGAAGCAGGAAGAGAAACAGTGCCCTATGATGCATGTGAGGTAAAGAAACATTGGAAGGACGTCACCAAGGAGCAATGGATAGAAGCATGCTTCAACTTCATCGGAACGGAAGTAGTTTCATTTGGACAGAGGGAGAAGATTTTGTTGGAGCTATTTTTCTTAGCTCCGTATACTTGGCCTGACTGTGGTGAAATTCCTTCAGGTATTTGTTCAGTCTTCGCCATAGAAGTTATCAGGTCTTTGAAGGAGCTTCGATATATGCAAGGCACTCACGAGGAGATTGTTCAGAAAATGACGGAATTCGAAACAGGAGAAGACACAATATGGTGCGAGGAGACGACATATACGGACGATGATCTGGAGTACATCATTTGTAGCCCGTTGGAACATTATGTTAAAGACTTTGAGGACATGCTAGACAGCACTGAGATGAACCCGAAAGAGAGATCCCTTACTGCACAGAAAGAGGCCAAAGCTGTGTTGGAAAAGCTCAAGTTTGGTCAAGGATTCACTCTTCAAAGCAGCTGTGTGAGTGTGATAAAAGGCCTTGTGTTGAAACATCCAGACATGAAGTTTTCGCGTGCTGTCGACACACTTCCTTTGCCTGAACTGATGATGAACATGATCGATCCCATCGTACCAACATGTTTCGACTCTGCCAATTGTCCCATGTATAAAATGGTTTCAAGTTTTGCCCGTGGCCGATGGCTAAACGATCCACTGAAGTCAGAAAACCTCCTTGATTTAATCAACTGACTAAATGTATTTTCTCATACTAGTATTAGTAGCATTAGTAATAGCAGCTACTCAGTCTCGTGCAGCACAAGCAGCAGCATCTGTCAGCAGCATCCGTGACATCGTCAGCAGCAGCAGCAGCTGCACGAGCAGCACAAGCAGCAGCATCTGTCAACAGCATCCGTGACATCGCCAGCAACTGCAGCAGCTGCACGAGCAGCACAAGCAGCAGCAGCTGTCAGCAGCTGCAGCAGCTGCACGAGCAGCACAAGCAGCAGCACCAACAGCAGCAGCAACAGCAAATCAGCAGCAGCAGCAGCAGCAGCAGCAGCAGCAGCAGCAGCAGCGGCGGTGTGGACCACTAAATTCGAGATGGCGACATGTCTGTTTCTTAGAATCGACATTCGACATGAGGCCTAGTGACATTTGACATGAAGCTTGAAAAACATAGTGACAGGTGACATGAGCAATTCTTAAAATCGACATGAGATATGAGCATAATTAAGCGACATCGACATGTGCCATGGCTATTTTTTTTTAAGACAAACGCCATAGACTCCTCATTCAAACCCCCACTAGTAGTGCTCTATAAGCGCAAGCTTTGCCTTAAGAGAGCTGTGGCTGTGAACCCTCTCCTCCCCCCGTACACACAGGTAAATATCAGAGTCAGCCAATGTCGCCAATACTACTCTCATACAAGGGTCAGGCACTGCTGGACTATAATAGATGGGTCAAGGACCATTCTACTGAGGGTCAGGCTAGGCTGGACATTCAATAACAGGCTGGACTTTGGCAAACTTGCTTGAAAGTCTGGCCAGCAAGAGTCCGTTGAAGGACTATACGGTAAAAAGGCTGCTGTTACAGTCAAGATACTCATATTTCAAGCCCAGAAAACTGTAATTAGCTTTCCAAGTTGTTTATTTAACAATATCCTGGCCTAGCAAGAAGCTGTCAGATGACATCTAAGAAAAATGGGGCTGTTAATTGATCAAGAGAGCTACATTGTTACAGAGTCCTATTCCTCTTTTGAGGTGGGACCAAATTTGAAAAAAGAATAAACTCAAAAAAAAAGCCTTAAGATTGAAACAGTTGTAGATGACAAATTTAATGAGGAAGTCGTATTAATTAGTTTACAAATAGCCGCTACGAGCAGCACAAGCAGCAGCTGACACTAGTGTCAGCTGCAGCAGCTGCACGAGCTGCTTGTGCTGCTCGTGCAGCGGCTATTTGTAAACTAATTAATACGACTTCCTCATTAAATTTGTCATCTACAACTGTTTCAATCTTAAGGCTTTTTTTTTGAGTTTATTCTTTTTTCAAATTTGGTCCCACCTCAAAAGAGGAATAGGACTCTGTAACAATGTAGCTCTCTTGATCAATTAACAGCCCCATTTTTCTTAGATGTCATCTGACAGCTTCTTGCTAGGCCAGGATATTGTTAAATAAACAACTTGGAAAGCTAATTACAGTTTTCTGGGCTTGAAATATGAGTATCTTGACTGTAACAGCAGCCTTTTTACCGTATAGTCCTTCAACGGACTCTTGCTGGCCAGACTTTCAAGCAAGTTTGCCAAAGTCCAGCCTGTTATTGAATGTCCAGCCTAGCCTGACCCTCAGTAGAATGGTCCTTGACCCATCTATTATAGTCCAGCAGTGCCTGACCCTTGTATGAGAGTAGTATTGGCGACATTGGCTGACTCTGATATTTACCTGTGTGTACGGGGGGAGGAGAGGGTTCACAGCCACAGCTCTCTTAAGGCAAAGCTTGCGCTTATAGAGCACTACTAGTGGGGGTTTGAATGAGGAGTCTATGGCGTTTGTCTTAAAAAAAAATAGCCATGGCACATGTCGATGTCGCTTAATTATGCTCATATCTCATGTCAATTTTAAGAATTGCTCATGTCACCTGTCACTATGTTTTTCAAGCTTCATGTCAAATGTCACTAGGCCTCATGTCGAATGTCGATTCTAAGAAACAGACATGTCGACATCTCGAATTTAGTGGTCCACACCGCCGCTGCTGCTGCTGCTGCTGCTGCTGCTGCTGCTGCTGCTGCTGATTTGCTGTTGCTGCTGCTGTTGGTGCTGCTGCTTGTGCTGCTCGTGCAGCTGCTGCAGCTGCTGACAGCTGCTGCTGCTTGTGCTGCTCGTGCAGCTGCTGCAGTTGCTGGCGATGTCACGGATGCTGTTGACAGATGCTGCTGCTTGTGCTGCTCGTGCAGCTGCTGCTGCTGCTGACGATGTCACGGATGCTGCTGACAGATGCTGCTGCTTGTGCTGCACGAGACTGAGTAGCTGCTATTACTAATGCTACTAATACTAGTATGAGAAAATACATTTAGTCAGTTGATTAAATCAAGGAGGTTTTCTGACTTCAGTGGATCGTTTAGCCATCGGCCACGGGCAAAACTTGAAACCATTTTATACATGGGACAATTGGCAGAGTCGAAACATGTTGGTACGATGGGATCGATCATGTTCATCATCAGTTCAGGCAAAGGAAGTGTGTCGACAGCACGCGAAAACTTCATGTCTGGATGTTTCAACACAAGGCCTTTTATCACACTCACACAGCTGCTTTGAAGAGTGAATCCTTGACCAAACTTGAGCTTTTCCAACACAGCTTTGGCCTCTTTCTGTGCAGTAAGGGATCTCTCTTTCGGGTTCATCTCAGTGCTGTCTAGCATGTCCTCAAAGTCTTTAACATAATGTTCCAACGGGCTACAAATGATGTACTCCAGATCATCGTCCGTATATGTCGTCTCCTCGCACCATATTGTGTCTTCTCCTGTTTCGAATTCCGTCATTTTCTGAACAATCTCCTCGTGAGTGCCTTGCATATATCGAAGCTCCTTCAAAGACCTGATAACTTCTATGGCGAAGACTGAACAAATACCTGAAGGAATTTCACCACAGTCAGGCCAAGTATACGGAGCTAAGAAAAATAGCTCCAACAAAATCTTCTCCCTCTGTCCAAATGAAACTACTTCCGTTCCGATGAAGTTGAAGCATGCTTCTATCCATTGCTCCTTGGTGACGTCCTTCCAATGTTTCTTTACCTCACATGCATCATAGGGCACTGTTTCTCTTCCTGCTTCAAGTGGAAGTTGCTTTTTCTTTCTTGGACTCATTTGGAGAGAGTTTCGATGCTCTGTAGCGTCAACACTTCGATAAGAAAAGTAGCTGAAAATAGCAGAACTAACCATCATAACATTCTGAGCGAGCGTAGAGTGGACGATGCTACGATGATGAAGGGCGGGTCGAGAAAGTGTGATGGGTGAGAGCGTCGTTTCACTCCTTATGTACCCTGTCCTAGATAATCCTCTTAAACGGCTGAAAAGACTCTCTCAGTACAGAGTCTCTACTCAATTAAGAGATCTGTTAAGTAAGTTTTCACATGCTACCTGACTACTGCAGGTGGGTTTAGACTTAAGCAGCTTAGTGCACACACGTGTCTGTTAGAAAGCTACCTGCACACCTGCCTTCCTTTTTCACTAGTATTTACCCCCTGCCGACTTATAAGGCGCCTATACACGTGTCAGCCTCCTTATATACGCCTTCTTGCTTCTAGAGCTAAGCTACTTACCGTCGTTTTCAGCTGCCGCAGGCTGACTGGCAGCTATTTAAAAGAGAATACCCGTTACCTGTATAACGGATCAGGGGGTTATGAGATTAGAGTGTGTATACAAAAAAAGCTACAGGGGTCGTGAAGCAAGCGAGAGGGTGTCTGTCTGTGAGGTAGAGACGAGTACATGTGGTAAGCGACTTAAGTGTAAAACAAAAGCACCTCCTCTTGCCGTGGTGAGTGGAGCGGACGGCAGCTGGCTAGTTGAATAAGCGTCAGCTTAGAAGATAATCCGTCCACGGGCTGGCGCGTCACACCTGTCGTTAATCACCTCCTGTAGTCTTTGTATACACAGTTGACCTGGCTTTATCTCTTCACCAGCTATAATCCCATATACATGTAGCGCACGTTACACTTGTTATCCCTCTTTTCATGCTGATGGATGAGGGGTGGAAGGGTCCAGGTGAAAAGCAATTTGATTCCTCTCTGGAAGAGGGTGGGGCTCTAGGTGAAAACAAGCTTAGAACATCCGGATTAGCCGCTCTCTCAGCTATATAAAGAGCCTCAATTTTTCTTGGAACAGTACTTCACCTCTGCCCACTTCGTCTTGTTGTACACTATCAGTCACGAGGCAGACGCTCGAAGTAGCAGATCTTTGCAGTATGGTTTATACAGGGGTTACCTGCTAATAGGAGTTTGTCTAAAAAAAAAAGGGTGAGTAGATCGCTTTTTTCTAAAAAAAACACTTAGAACACGGGTATGAATATGTAGCACTGTAAATAGTTAGTGTGAGTACACAGTAGAATCTACGGTACTATAGTCTTAACTGTCTAAAGACTGTGGAGCGCGTTAATGTGCGGTCTCCTTACTAATTTCACTTGACCAGGCTGGCAGGGTCAACTAGTCTAGGTAATTGCAACCACAAGGGTGGCTACTCAAGATCCAAGTAGACCTACTACTACGAGATTGTCTTTTGACCACTCTGCCGCCTGGTGATTACATGCTCTAGTCTAGCTCGCCATACCCTAGTATAGTTCTCCGCTCTTTTCGTCAGATGGCGCCACAATAGGATTTTTCTACATTTCTACGATACTCGCGAACATTTTAAACGCATAATGAACTATATAAGCAACAAAGCACACTTCTAATATATTGAATATAAAAAACCGCGCTCATCATCCCTCTAATCGCATTTTCCAGCCGCCGGCCAGCTGACTGCTGACGACAGGAGAGGGTGATTTTTTTTCTTTAGATTTAAGCCGCTTACCACACGCGCGCCCTCTAGTCACAGACAGAGTGACAGAAAGGGAGGGGGTCGCTTTGTTCACGCTACCTGTAGTTGTTTTTCTATACACACTCTAAGCCCATGACCTGCTAATCCTTTATACAGGTAACACGTGTTCAACTAATTACACTATTGTATGACAGTCGGTACACGGATTAATTTTAAACCACCCTCCCATCTGGATCCATGTCTGGTGGGTGGAAGGATCCAGCTGAAAAGCGTGATTAGGGCTTTTGTTTCTCTTATGATAGCAGCAGGTCAGCATGCGACAGCTGAAAATGTCAGACTAAGTCGAATTGTTTGTTTACAAACAGTCACGTGTCACGTGGTGTTGTTTACAAACAAGAGAGCCACATGGTGTTGTTTACAAACAAACCCTAAGTAGGTCACGTTACCCTAGTTACCAGAATGCCGGCTTCTGATTGGCTGAGCCTAAGTAGGTCACGTGACGTAAGTAGGTCACGTTACCATGGTTACCAGAATGCCGGCCTCTGATTGGCTGAGAGCTTCTAAGTAGGTCAGTAGGTCACCCAGAATGCTGGCTTCTGATTGGCTGAGAGCCCTAAGTAGGTCACGTTACCATGGCAACGGGTCACGTGACCAAATGGAGGCCTCTGATTGGCTGCAGGTCGATTGAGTAATAAACAGTAGTTAACTATAGTCCCGTTCCGATACATACTATACTACTCACACACACCATACACACACACCATACACACACTATACACACATTATACACACACACTAAACACATACACACACACTATACACTCACACCCTGACTCTTTTGTGATTAGGATCACACGCTAGATTTTTTACATCACCATTGACTCAGGGTCAGGGCCATAAAGGGATTGAATCTATTTCCTGCCAGCTCCCATGTTTATTCTCAGTATCAATACAGCACACACGGTTTGTTTCTACTACACCGTCCACTATACCTAAACTGAGACATCCTGTCAGCATGGCTGAACAAGATATTGCCAAAGGGAACATCATATATCAGAACACTTTGGGAGTAACCAACCAGGAAGGGTATCTGCATATACTAGTACTCAGAGTGTTGTGTACTCACGTATAGACCGCCATGCCGCTGTTTACTACTTAACCTTATGAACGGCAGCACCTCTGTCTACTCTATATTGGTCTGTATAACATGATGCCGTCTATGAATAAACCACGTTACTTCACGAACACAATAATGGCGACGAGGATGGGATCCAAATAACTCACGCATAAAACTCGATTTTCTTGCTGTCACTAAAAGTGATTCTCCTGCAGAAATCGACTATAAGCTAAGTAAAAAGGCCAAGAAGCCATTCCTACCAAAATTGGATGAACTCCCATTGATACACTGTGAAAACTTGGTTGTGAAAAGTGAAGTCCCTGAAACTGAAAGTAGACTCCAGATCCCAAAAGTGAAAGTGAACTCCATGAAAGTGAAAGTAGATCTCTGAAACTAAAAGTGACTGTGCATTTGTGTAGGCTAGGCCCTATATCTACAAGTGTTGATCTACAAATGAGTGACTCTGAAATAAGTGATCTTGAATCTGAGGCTGGGAGTCTACATCTAGAAACTATGGCTGAAGCTAGGAATGTGGTGAGTGCCATAGGAGAGTTTAGTCCCAATAAAGAAAAGTGGGCTAATTATCAAAGAAGGTTTAATGCTTGGATGAGAATAAACAAAATCCAGGATGATGAAAAAATTGATGCCTTCATATCTATGGTGGGACCTGAGGTAGTGGATCTTTTGGTTGCGTTGTGTGCCCCTGCTGAAATTGAGACCAAAACATATGCCCAGCTAACTACATTGATTAGTAATCACTACACCTCAGGGTCCAACGAGCTAATCGAGAGCTTCAAGTTTGATGAGCGGAAACAGGGTGATAATGAGTCTGTTGCAGACTATATAGTGGCATTAAAAAAAATCAGCATACATTGCGGGTTTGGGGATGAAGACCAAATCAAAAAGAGGCTAAGAAACCGCCTGGTTACCGGGTTGAGATCCCCTGCAATCAAAAACAGACTGTTAGGCTTGGGGGCAGGGTTGACATGGGAGAAAGCCGTAGACATAGGCACGTCCATGGACACGGCTAGCCATGGTAATCAGCTCATGGGGCCTACCCATGAGGTCAACCGGGTTCAACGTGGTAGCTACAAGAACAAAGGAAAAGCCCGCACTAAAAATAAGTGTTATCGTTGTGATGGCGACCACGAGGGCCGGTGCCCATTCGAAACGGAAAAGTGCTTCAACTGTGATAAAATAGGACACATTGCCAAGGCTTGCAAAACCACAACCAGAAGTGCGAACAATCCTTTCTGTATGGCTGCTCACACTGGAAGCATTGGGGCCACTATGTCAAGAGAGTGTGGGTAGCCAAGCAGAAAGGACAATTTACATGCATTATGCCAAGAAGGTTAACACATTAGGAATCGGACCTACCATGCACTTGGAGGTCAGGAACAGCAGTGCAATACCAGGGTTGTCTTTGGAAGAACTCTTTTGTTTCCCATACATCCTTGATTGAACAGAAGTCAAATTTCCTGATGCAAAGATTTATCAACTTTTGAAATGCCTTTTACTATATGATCCCTTTTTGTTTCAAAGCATCTTTGGAATATTTATACTTAGGGAGTGATCATTTTTTAACAACAGGGGGGGGGGGGTGGTTTTCCGCGCGGAGCGCGCAAAATTTTTTTCACCCCCCCCGGTCAACGGGTCGAAATTTTTTACCCCCCCCCTACGGGTCGGAAATCGGCGCGCGCGCGGGCCCTTTGAAGCATAGTAACGCGCGGGCTTTTTGGCCCAAAACAGGTTAAATTTTTTTGACCCCCCCCCAAGAGGGGTCCAAATTTTTTACACCCCCCCCGGTCAAGGGGTCCAAATTTTTTTGCCCCCCCCCCCAAACCAACCCCCCCCCCCTGTTGATAAAAAATGATCACTCCCTTAAGTAATTGAACTTTGATGGCACAAAAAATGACAATGACCCAGTTATAGTTGATTTTGATGAAAGGATTGTTTTTACAATGAATAGTCCAAAAAGTCTTAATCAATACCAAGAGGCGGCTTGCTAGTCATGCTTACACCCTGAGACCCCTGTTTAGACCAGAGTTGTGGAGGAATACGGTTTTTAACACAGCTCATGCCAGGGATATTCATATACGGCATATTTGGTTTTGTACATTTTATCATAGTATGACTTATCTGTACTGGTATGTGAGTGTTGCCTGAATTGTGGGAAACTGTTGTTACGCAATATATTCAAATGTATTAACTTAAACTTGAATGTTTTTTCACATGGAGCTTAGTTTTGAGATATATATTAATCGATGACCCTGGAATACACTCATCAATTCTCTCGACTAGGACAAAATGACACAACACAAAAGCATAAAATATCTAAATATAATCTTTTATTTCTTGATAAAACAAGAGGGAACCAACATTAGGAACTGCATTAAGGGATTCTATTCCCATTAAAAGGACAATAAAACAGTATACAGTGTTAAAACCATCACAGTCTAAACATATTAATACAAGCAGTGGTAAGACTCAACAAGACGTTAGACTTCACTATTATGATTCTTATTCATACAACTCTAGTGCTGTACCTAGTATTCACATATAGCAAGTCTAAACTAAAAGGGTTCTCTTGGCCATTTAAGGACAGCATAATCATTTAATGCATCACACTCACCCGGTGGTTGTGATACACTCCCTAAGGGTTCAGCATGATGCAGCAATGCAGAGCCAGCCAGTTAATTTCTGGCTCTGTGTTAGTGCATCATGGCGACATATAGCTATGCAGCCTTGATGCATCATGCCGTCCTTAAATGGTTAAGACACAATTCAAATGTGTAATATCATAGTTCATTGTGACATCTTACATCAGTTAAGCACCGTTCTATTCGTTACACGTGATCGCACCGCAACGCGACTACCATACTGTCACACCGAAGTGTCACGTTCCAAAAGAGTGTCGGCCTTGTATAAGCGCCAGGGTTAGAGGGGTTATGATTATGCGTTAAAATCTGGTCTTAATGTGGTTTAAGCACCGGTCTTGTATAAGAGTCTGTAAGGGAGGGCGGGTCATTTAAAACAGAAGTTTATATGTTAGTCGCAGTAATGTGTTAAAGGATATATATGGTCATTTGTCTTCAAAAGATTAATTTACTAGTTGTTCCCTGACATTAGTTCTAAGTATTACCCATAATATGTCAATTAATTAGTTAAGCTGTTAAGTTATATTACAATGGTATTAGAGACATACATCCAAGTATCATCTGGGGTTGTACGGTTTGTCACCAAGAGACCATGAATAAGTCTAACCCTTTAATGACCGATAGTACTTTGATGCATTAGGCCCTTTGTCATCATGGTGCATGAATGCAGCCATGGGAAGTACTCACCAGGGCTGACGACCAAGGAAAGGGCACACTATGCGGTCACTAAAGGGTTAAATAATGGTCAACGGGCTCTACCTTTTCACGTTGCTATTATTATAACACATACAGCACATATTGTACATTTTATGACACATCACTTCTTCTCTATATGAAGACGTTCCAACAACCAGGAGACCTGCAGTGGTATTCGTGTATTTTCCAATGTGTGTGCTATTCTCTTAACGTACCCAGACCATGTCTAGCTGTGGACGTGTTTAACACTCGTTATACTAAAACCCGTCCAGCTTCAGCCACAGTAAGGCACGTGTGAAAATGAGACTGTTTTACATAGACAGAGTTTTCCTATTGCAATATCTTGAAACTCTTTATCCTGAGACATATTTCTTTTCGAAAGAAAACACTGATTCAGTTAAATGGTTAACCCCTATAAGTTATACTTATTAAAACATTAAGTATTATTGTTATAATACTACAGCACCTATGCTAGTATATAAGCAGCATGTTATTCACCTACTACCAGTCTTATCGAAGACACAGAACATTCCTATCTCTATACCTCTGTTATAGGTAACCCTTTAAGGCTAGCATGGTGCCGCAACGCCCTAATATAATAAGCCCTTTTTCCCTCATGATGCATGAATGCCCTGTCGAGGGTTTGTCGAGGTTGCATTCATACATCATGCTCATCCTACGGGTTGATACATTCCTGATGAGTCAGCATGATGTAGCAATGCACTGCACTGGATCTGTACACCACAAGGATGAGCCTTGCGGTATCATGCCTTCCTTAAAGGGTTAACAATCCTCCTAAGCTATCAGCACGACCATGTGGCTATGTACATGTTTATATACACATTTGGTAGCAGTTGGTTCACCTACCCTACATGTATATTAAAATACATTTTATTTTCAATCGAGGAATCTTCACATTTATTAGTCAACCATCATTATTTTTAATCTTTGATATTAGGGAGTGCTCATTTTTTAACAACAGGGGGGGGGGGCGGTGAGATTTCGCGCGGAGCGCGCGCAATTTTTTCACCCCCCCCGCTAGAGGGGTCGGAATTTTTTACCCCCCCCCCCCGGCAGGCCGAAAATCGCGCGCGTTTGCGCCCCTTTGTAGCATAGTAACGCGCAGGCTTTTCCCCTCAAAACAGGTTGAATTTTTTTCACCCCCCCCCCCAAGAGGGGTCTAAATTTTTTACCCCCCCCCCGGTCAAGGGGTCCAAATTTTTTACCCCCCCCCCAAATCCACCATCCCCCCCTGTTGTTAAAAAATGAGCACTCCCTTATTGTAGGAGCCTACTTGGATTTAGTTATTATCTTAATATTGGCAGCCGACCCGCTAGGAGGGTATCAACCCCGCCGGGTCGGCATTATGCAAGAATGCAACCCTGGCGATTTACTCAGCAGGAATCCTTCCACCCAACATGGAGACTAAATGACATACAAGTACTATGATACTTTCAAAGGGATACTTCATATAGTATTTATCGATTATGCATATTTTCAAATCGGAGGTGTATCACCACAAGAAGTCATTATTATCATTATGCATTTCACACATCACATGAGAAACCTTTCTGTAAACTAGAAAGAAAGGCCTACTGCTTTGACACACACACACAAAATATAAGTCTTCTCTTCACCCCTCTTGTGTGGGACATATTACAGACTGCAATATTCGCATTATGGAGACATCAACATTATGCCAACTGGACAGACCTACATGAGCATGTATAAACTGTGCGTATAACACGCACCCTTCTATCCTAAAACCCGAACCTGGGGTCTGACTACCGGTACCATACACAGGATATTGTGCTAAATCCTGAAGAACAGAGGGGGGGGGGGGGGGGGGTAAAAATGTAGGGCGCCAAAAAAAGTTCACATGTTCAGCAAAAGAAATATGCACGAAATGTCATCCCTCCCCCCTCGTTGTTACAAAAATGAGCACGAGTTCCCTTATTACAGAGGTTGACACACGTGTACTAACTCGGCACACTAACTCCAATGCGTGGGAAACACTCCCGTTGTCAGCATTAAGAATGGTGGGGAAATAGTATCATATAAGTGACTGCTAGGAGGAGGAAACTCAGCCCGCTATAACGAAATAATCTATACAGAGTATTGCATCAAAGCTGAGGGAGATCAATCTTAGGGAGAGGTCATAATTCACAAGAAGAGACAGCCTTTATTTAGGGCTAAACAGTTTCATTGAATAAATACATGTATACCTGTGCTTTTGAATAGTGATCTGTATAATTTTGCAAAAGGTACCATTCAGATTGTTCAAAACTATTATGCAATATCTGAACCACATAGTATTATGCTATATAAAGCTAGTGGTACCCCGATAGGGGTGTAATGGTAAGTTGTAAATGGAGATCACGGCAATAACTTATAGAAGAAAGGAGTTGGGGTTATATAGTAAGGGCTAACACATTGATCGAACCGAATCCACTATTAGGAATAGATAATTACATCTCAGGATTCAATGTTACCGCATTTCTCTCTATTTTCCTAGTGAAAGCCCACTTACCGTTACTACCCCATTTACCATTGTAGTACTCCGAAGTTAGATGACAATAGATGCTGAATTAACAACACATGTGTTAATTAAGTATTGTCTCCTAATTATGTCCTAGTCTAGTAGAAATTGATACACGAATACTGTGGCGACAAAGAGCAGTGCACATTAATTTAAACCACTTTGTTCCAAAAAAGGTGTGTGCGCATGTCAATTAGTGTAGGTATATGCGCTTATCACGTTGGATGCAGCAGTTTCCTCTGCTGGCGGTAGTGAAAACAATCATCCTGTGCAGAGAATATCCTAGTTGAGTTATCTAACTTTATAGCACTGGGCACTGTATCCAGACTATGTTACCCCTTATAGCTTGAGATAGGGCCCATATCCCCTAATAAACAACGAGTCTGAGCTTTATCACTTTAAGGGTAGCATAGTGCTTAAATGCGATATGCCCTTCATCGTCATGATGCATAAATGCAGCCTTGGTGAATCTACTTGAAAGGGCTGCATTCATGCATCATGCGAGTGTATCGACCCCGTAAGCTCATAGTTACACCCAAAAAGCTTTACAGCAGAAGCCCACATAAGTCGTCATAGGCCTACAGAGCATTACTAGATATCCAGATAGAACTACAGCTGTAAGATATGCCTCTATCACAAAGCATTTACAATCATGCCATACCATTATCTTCTACTTTCTATATCAATAGGATTGCAACCGAGTTGCTGTCATATCAGCTCAAGATTTCATTATATTGAGTTTCCATGGGAACTAAGTCTACACCCGTTTCAAGGTACTGTACAACACTATATAAACCTTTCAATGCCACAGAGTATTTTAATGTGTGTGTCATGATGCATGGATACAGCCTCGATGAGTCTATCCTCCAGGGCATCATATCGACAAAGGACACACATTAACTACGCGGCGCTTCTGGGGTAATCTAGTTGATGGCATGTGGTATCTTCAGTATTTTTACCAGTCAACGACAATGGCGATATTATTCAATGATTGTAACATGTAAGACTGGTAATTACACAAACTATTTCTATCTTGCCCCCAGTTTTACATATCACCCAGTGTCCGTTCCCCAACCCAGGGTGGACCATTCAAGTGGTGGGCAGCTTGATATAAGGCTATTGCAACATGCACAAAGGCAAAGACCCATTCTATCCCGAGACAAAAGGTGGCAACATGGTTGAAAGTAGCCTCTGTATATGTGACGCCATCTTTATCCAGCGGCGGCTAATGTTTGTATCTTGGTCAGTCGAGCACTAAGACTGTGCCCGGAGAGCCCGGCCGGAGCGTGCATGCCTATGCTGGAAGCTTGAACCAATCAGAGACCTCACTCTCCCAGCAGAGGTCCTTTCCGTTCAAACGTATCTCTGCCTGTATTCCGCCATTGTTAGCTCCTGGGCACTACACGTTAGTGCCCAGTATGTAGGGATGTAGTTGCCATGGCAACTTACCCATAAAACCTTGCGAATCCTGGCAGAGTCCAGTTGGGATCGGCCTGTGTCTACAACACCACACAACCTCCCCTCTGCCTTCTACATTACCGAGATAAATTAGCTCTCAGACACCTATGATATATTATATTACATAGAACTTCCTTCAGTAGAGATACCTTGTAGACGAGATGCTGAGACCTTCAATAACGACCAAATCGATATTGTGTCTAAACACACAATATCTGTGACTATACATGGGTATGCCCCTACCCAATTTTATGACTGTGTCGCTGTGTCGATTTTTAGAAAGGGCCGTGTCGATTTTTAGAAAAGGGCCGTGTCGCCGTGTCAATTCTTATCTAATAAATTCTGCACTATATTTTCGTGTCCGTCAAATTTTAAAAGGGCTGTGTCCCCCGTCTCGAATTCAACAAGGGCCGTGTCGCCACTTTCAAACGTATCAAATTTTACCCCATGTATAGTCACATACCTACTGCTATCAATATGAGAGAGACATCTTTCCAAGTGGTGTTCTGAAATTGATAGATCTATTACGTCACGGAAGACATACTGTTACGTCACAGAAGACGTAATGTGTGCCATGGCAGCGGCAGCTGATGACAGAGACCCCTGTAGGGGACGAGCCGTACTATCAGTCCTTTTGGCGTCACTTCCTGTGGCTGTGACGTCATTTCCGCTCGCTTGATCTTCGTCAGGGTAGCCCGTTATTTGACCTAGGCGGTGGGCTGGTGTCGCTTTACGGGCCACCTTGCGAACGTAAGTAGCAAGACGGTCCAGCTTAAGGTCCACCGCTAAAACTTGGCCTGATCGGCTAACACCAAGAATGCCCTGCAAGGTCAAGGATTAATTAGAACAAATTAACCCTAAATATTCAATTCTCAACAGGATGCACCAATGCATCATATCGGTCCTGTTTTGCTTTCCCATTTTACTGATCTACAAATTTACGACGATCTGAAATCTAACTCTCAAGACCACAGTAGTGATCGACTTAATTAGCGCATGTATCCTAATAAGTGCACCTCCCCTTTTGTTTTATGAATAATGCTAGCTATTTCAATTTCTGAATCCTTGATCGTTCTGATGCGCATGAATGCAGCCCTGGTGAGTAACTCGGCAGTACTGCATTCAACCATCACGTCGACCCTATGGGCTTGACAAACTCCCGAACTGTCAGCATGATGCACCAGTTACTCACTAGGGCTGCACAGGTGTATCATGGCAATAAATGTCATCTTTTAGCGACATGCCATCCTTCAAGGGTTAAAGCGTTAAGCGCGCTACATACTAATAACGTTGACTACGGTGTGTACCTGAGTGTGAGTGTTGAGAGCGGTGGTGAAGACGATGCTGGTAGAGATGCAGCAGGCGAACAGACAGGTGCCCGTCTCCACGTCACACACATACAGCTGGCCGTACTTAGTCACCACGTACAGCAGGCCCAGCACACAGCTCACCTACACAACAGTAAAAAAAAGTTCAAATATTAATATTACTTAAGTCCATCTCTTTTTTTCGGGCTCATACATGTAGTTATGGGCTAAAATATGCTAAATGCCATATGCTATAATACTACATGAATTATCTAATTTTATCATTTTTTTCTGGCTCATGGTTATTCTGCTAAAAAGCGTTACCAAAAACCAGAATGAGAGGGCTGACCTTTTATTTTTATATTTTCATATCGTCCATTCTTTATATACTTCCATTAGAACTGAAACTCCCATTTGTTGTGTTATATATTACCTCCTTTAAAATATTAAAG
Source organism: Harmothoe impar (assembly GCA_947462335.1). Lineage (NCBI taxonomy): Eukaryota > Metazoa > Annelida > Polychaeta > Phyllodocida > Polynoidae > Harmothoe > Harmothoe impar. Next base: position 41,027,436 of record OX381720.1, read on the forward strand.
GTAATTTCCTTCATGGTAGGGTACATTTATTATAATAATTTACTTCCTGGTGGCCTACCTGTAATGCCACCGGGAAGTCGTAGCGTTCGTCGTCCTCTATGAAGGTAATGTGGTCGAAGTGGGAGCTGGGTGCCAGGTTACCCACCGTGTGCGGACCCATCTCTATCACATGTACCTGCAACACAGAGCGTTATAGAGATTCATGATTTTAAACCCTTTCAGGGGGTGATAATTTTTTAACAGGGAAAAGGGGAGGGCAGTCGCGATATTTTTTTAAACGGCAGCTCATCATCGCTCACACCCCTTTATGCGCAAATACTGGATAGCTCTCTCAGGTGAGAGGACAGACGTTTAGAGCGTTATCTTAATCTTAAGTCTTAAAGTCTTAATTCAGTGTCTTACCCAGGGCCGCTTTCATCATTAAAAATAAGTCATTTCAATTTCTTTTTTGAGTTATAATACATTAGGGTGACGTTAGGGTAGGTAAATGGGTTAGCCAACCATAACCGGATATTTTTTTGTAGTTATGGGGGGGGGGGCTAATAGATTAGCAGATTAGGGTGAGGTTTGGGTAGGTTGAAGGGTTGATGATACTGGGGTCGATCCACTATCAGTTACACTTTACAGTAGGAGTTAGGTAGGAAAAAAAGAAGAGAAAAAAAGAGAAACGGGGGTTGGGGGGCAGAGCCCCCCATAGCATACACAATTTAACAAGACTCTCCTACACTCTTGGGTGGTCGAGCAGTGCAGTGCACACTAGTTAAGACTATTAAGACTGTCTTAATAGTCTTATTAAGATAACGCTCTAAACGTCTGTCCTCTCACGTGGGAGAGCTATCCCGTGCGTGCCCTTTATGCCATGGTAAATTATGGGCTTTTTCGCTGAGAACAAGTGCATTTTTTTGCTTGTATGGTGGGCATGAGTTACTCACCAGGGCTGCATTCAATGATCATAACACCAAATGGAATTGCCCTCAATGGGTTAAAACCAATTCAAAACAAAATGATAATACACATAACCGTATAAACATATATATACAAAATATAAAGAATAAAATAAACCTACATACTGTATCGATTAAGCATTTATGCACACTGACTTACAGATTTGGATGCCCCAGCACGTATACAATGCAAAGATTTCATGTATCACAATATAAATAATCCTCACCTTGCCATAGCCAACAGAGCCGGGTTCCCTGCAGGCGACACAGAGGGCAGTGGAGAGTTCCTTGTTGCCGTCAAACTTGTACTTGACGAAGGTGACGCAGTGTGCACTGATACACTGAGTCAGGTTGTTCTCCACCGAGTAGAGCTGGGTGATACCTGATATACAGTCCTCCTGTGGGGGTAGGACAAGGGAGTTATTGAGATCAGTTTTATTAATACAAGGATATTATTGAGATGAGTTTTATTAATACAAGGGCATTACATATCGAGATCAGTTGTATTACTTTAAAGCCTCAAAACTGATGTATTGTATAAAGAACATCTATTGTATCAGTAATCTCTTATTACTGAGGAAATTTGTAGAAATCCTGAGAAATGTTTCAAAAATATTTTTCGTTTGATCATCATGATACGCTGATAAGAATCAAGATAATATGTTAAACACTCTGAAGACAGATACATGTGTATTTCATAATCAGAACAGCAATGCCTTTTCAGACTGTAATATGTACATGTACTGGCTAGTCGGGTACGCAGCCTAGCGACCACTTCCACTATCTATAGTATAGCAACTATGATGCCAGGTGCCTATGGCTGTGTCTCACGACCTTGGGCCAATGTTTTTGTCTCTGACTGGGTGCCAGCTCTGACCGGGTGCCAGCTCTGACCGGGTGCCCGCTCTGACCGGCCTTAATAAAAACGGGTTATTTAGGGCAGATGATGATAAAAATGGGCAACTAATTACTAGTTTAAAGAGTTATAACATACATTAACCTTTTTAGCCAAATTCTATCTACATCTGCCCTAAATAACCCGTTTTTATTCAGGCCGGTCAGAGCGGGCACCCGGTCAGAGCTGGCAGCCGGTCTGAGCTGGCACCCGGTCAGAGACAAAAACATTGGCCCAAGGTCGTGAGACACAGCCCTATACATTATACACTGATGTGTTTATTTTCTGGCTTAGTCAGACCTAACATCACAAGATTCAATGGAGAATTGTATGATAAACATACAATATTTTAAGATATCTACCTGCGGAGCAAGTCCTGTCAGGGCGAACCACCTCATGTCGGGATCCCCCTTGTAGCCGACCACCTCGGTGAAGGCTAACCGTGCATGGCGCGTGAACACCCGCTCCGGGATACCACCTGGTGACGAGAAAAGGTAACAAACTGTGAGCAGCCAAGCAAAATGGATATTCCGAAATGACAATGTGCACCCATGGGACTAAGATTCAAAGAAGATTCCAAGATGGGCCAAATTCCCTTCTCTTGGATAGATATGAGAGGATTTAAAAATAAAATCTAAGCCCCTCCCCCTCCCCATAATGTCCCTTTTTATACAGCTTTCAAACTTACAAATTTCCTGAAAAATCTTATGCAAAAAGTAAAAAGTTGGTAAAGCACATAATCGATGTTATGCATAGCATTGTATCGTATCTCATCATGACGCATGAATGCAGCCATGGCAAGTTGTATCAACTATCCAGGGTTGCATTCAAGCACTATGCCGGCGGGTTCATACCCTTCCAAACGGTCGCCATGATGCATGAATGCAGCCCTGGCGAGTTTAAAGGACTAAAAGCACACATAGCATGTAGCCCTTTAGTGAGGCGCTTTATAATACCTTGGTCTATGTTCCAGTGGTAGACGTGCAGGTCGGTGACCAGGGCCACCACACTGAAGGAGATCCATGTCCAGAACTGTACCCGGGGCACCTCACACTTAGCTAACGTCTCCCAGCCGTCCACCACCTTCAGCACCAGCACTGAGTCACCACCTGGGGGGAATTAAAGTCTACATGAGCACACCAAAGCAATACAAATAGTCTGTAGTACCAAAGTCTACAGGAGCACACCAAAGCAATACAAATAGTCAGTGATAGCAAACTCCATGTAGTATATTTGCACATTTAGAACCGGGTATTTTGAATCGACCAATGGGAGGGCCGGATTCGAGGGTGTCTATATCCCATAGACCATAGGTAATTAAAAGGTAATAAAAGAGCAATTAAATACCAGGTTCTAAGTCGGATCATAGAGATAGTTCTCTCTATCTCTCTGGTCGGATAGATCCCATTAACTCGGGGACTATGTCATTTAGACAGCCTCCCTGCGGTCGGTGTCTAAATGCCATAGACCCCTCGTACAGGGATCTACCCTTAACTAAGAAGAGTCAACATACAGATTATGGTTTCTTTCTTAGATGTGTGTAAAAAAAGAAAGGAAAACAAAAAAAAGATGTGTGTAGGCTATTTAACTGTATTATACTTGTCCTGATTCTAAATCATTCAATTTGTATCTAGTTTTGCCTATTTCAACAAATGTGGATCAACAAGGGAAAAGGGACCTCCGCGGGGGATTTTTAGTTCCAACTTTGGCAACCAGGGGGCTCCATATAGCCAACAATGTTCAAAATATCATAAAAATTGTTCTATACTACTTTTTGATGGAGAATACAATAGGCCACTTTAGAAAATTCCAACTTGAGTGAAAACCTTCCATATTTGGAATGTAAAAAGAACGTTTTTGGGCTTAAATTGGTGTTTTTGCACTTGTTGGTTGCCATGGAAACATAATTTTCATTCTAAATTGAATTTTTCAAGACATTAATGATTACAGGACCCACAAAGATTTCTATGCTGAAAACGGAATGTAAATTCCATTTTAAGATTAAAAGCTGTGACCAAATGTTTGAAAAAGTTTGGATATTTGGAATTTTCGTAATTATGCTAATTAGATAGAGATATCTCTAAAACAAAGTAAGGGAGTGGTCATTTTTAAACAACATGGGGGGGTTGGTGGATTTGGGGGGGGGGAACCAAAAAAATTGGGACCCCTTGAAGGGGGGGACCAAAAAAATTTGGACCCCTCTTGAGGGGGGGGCCAAAAAAATTGCACCCTTTTTTAGCGAAAAAGCCCGCGCCTTACTATAGCTCAAAGGGGTCAGCCGCGCTCAATTTCAACTTGCCTGAGGGGGGGGACCAAAAAAATTTCGACCCCTGCCTAAGATAGAGCTTATTGGCACTTGAGATTGGACAGTGCCCACACATATTCAAGGAGCCAGTTCTCAAAAACTAGAAGTGGTACCTGCTAATGAAATATATCACTGGAAAGCTGATGACCTCAATTTTATAATTGAGTTTAACCTTCGGAGGACCCTTTTCCCTGGACTATCCACAAATGCTCATTGTATTGGTGACGGTTTTGTCTAAGATTATCAAATAATAAATCTGAAGAATTATTATTATACAGAGAAAACTTTTACCCTTGTTTCTTTCTGGATATTTTCTTCAATTTCCCTGTTTTCAATTGAATCTTTCATATCACCTTACCATATTTATGCTAAGTTGGCTTATTATAAGGCTGTTAACAGTGCATGTACTTACTCTTGATGGCTATGCGGGCTGTGTCATTGGAGGGTCGTCCGTCCGGCTCACAGGGCGGTGGTGGGGGACTCACCATGGCCGACTCAGGACTCATCGGCCACGTCTTGGGTTGGCCGCCTTCCCGCCGCAAACTCACCACCATCAGCTGCAATGAACCCTTAATACAATTAGGACTTTCAAGTGCTGGTCTTCACCAAAGTAGTGTTTAATTAGCAAATGACAGCTGCTTATGTTGCTATTATATATATTTTTTCTAATGACGGACATCATTGAGAAAACCAATGGCATCATTATACATGCCATGACGTACTGGTATACATTGCTGGTTTGATATTTTTGACAGGCTAGGGGTGGAAGGTCAAAAAAAAAGGGGAAAAAAGATACATTGCTGGTTTGTCTCCCCTTCCCCAACCCAACCTTATATCACTGTTCAGTGATCCACAGACTTGAATGTCTATGAGTGATCTAATGACGTAATAATACATGTATATCACTAATTAATGGCGCCGTGACGTACATGCTGTTATACATCACTGATCAGTGACGTCATGACGTACATGGTGAAATAGATCAGCGTCAATATGATGAACACTATATGACATATGTATGTGATATGTGACATTGTCACTCCTCGATGACGTCACGTCGTGACGTACCTGTTTCTGGAGCCCAGCCCGGTCCTGCATCGTGTTCCGTTCTTCATAGCGGATACATATGTGGAGGTCTGACGTCATCGTCACACGTGACCACGTCACGTGGTGCTCAGAGATCCCCAAGTTGGAGAGCTGCAAATACAGCAAAATGTTTTTAATTATCCTCATTCTAGTAATGTGACACAAACATTCATATTTCGAATATAAATGAAATTAGTACATGTATCAGGTTGGCATGGCAGAAAGTAGGGTATCTTTAAACTGCTCATCTTTTGAAAACCTGTTTCATCAAACAGAAAAAAAAGATTAAGAGATTAAAAAAGAGAAAATAACTCTACAGCAAAGTAGAAATGATGCTCTGAACGTGAAGCATCATTTCTCCTTGGCTGGACACACAAATACAATGTAATGCATTTGATGTGAATAGCTTCCAACACCCACATTTCTACTTCTTGACCCCCAGGCGTAGTATGTGGACGCCAGGTGTCACTACTACACAACTATGGTCACCCACACTCTCCAAACAGTATCTCTGACACAGCCTCAACACCTGTAGTGTATCTATAGCACAGGCTTAGACTGAGCAGCACGATTATACTTACAGTATATGCCTGTATATAGCACAAGGTATGGCAGAGCTAGACACCCATCATCTTTCCACCCTAGATGGCCCTACTGTACTATGTATCTGGCCATAGACAGGTGGCACCATCTGATGTCTAAAGATGATGGTGGACTAGGCAGTTTTTTAGAGTGCAACCCAGACGGCGCTACTGTATATGGCCAAATACATGGTACCACAAGGCCATCTAGAGTGGAAAGATGATGGGCGTCTAGCTCATACCTTGTGCTATATACTGTTGTATACTCCACGCATAAAGATGATGCTCAGTTTAAGCCTGTGATCTATAGTGACGTCCCGGGATGACAGGCCCCTGGACAGGCCTTCCAGGAAGTACCTTTTAGACATTGTTAGACGCGTGTAACACTAACAGTGAGTGTGGTGACGAGTGTAACACTTTAAGGGCCGCATAGCGCTTTTAAATGCAGCGGCATTCTCACTAAGGGTCTACATGTAGTTTTTCTTGCACTGTTCCAGTCAAATACAATGCCAACCCTTTGGGAGTGTATCAACCCGGCGTTACCGGGATGAGTCGGCATGCTGCATTGAATGCAGGCCTGGATTATGCATCATGAATACAAATATTATCGCACATTTATGACCCGGCACTATGCGGCCCTTAAAGGGTTGAAGGCCATATGTTCCGTGGTGAACTATCACTCTCTGAGCACAGAGTTATTTAGAGGTTGGAATGACCTTGTTTGTTTTTAAATGTATCCTACATTTAAGAGATGCCATGTTTCTTTAAGTAAAAGATAATTTCTTTACCTTATTAAATCGTTTAACCAGAAAAATAAAAGTCCATATTTTATTTATTTCTGGTTTAACCCTGTAGGCCTGGTGATTTAATGTGTTCCCTTGTCATCATGATACATGAATGCACACTGGTCCAAGGCTGCATTCATGCATCATGACGACTTTTCAGGGCCCTTCAATCCTGTTTACTTTTACTTCTACTTGAAAAACGCGCATATAAAGTGATGGGTTACAATCATTTAATCATTATGCGGCCCTTAAAGGGTTAAACTCCAACTATAAAACAAGCAGGGCGCTCAGGTGTGAGGCATCAACACGATGAAGGAAGATCCAAAACCATCTGAAGTGAAGTAGAGTGTTGCACTTCTTAAGAAATCGTTTGTTTTTGTGTATAGATAGAACTTCTTCGCTTAACCCCATATTGCCAACTCCTTTACCTTTGCCCGCCCATGTACCGACACGTAGATTCTACTCAATGTACACTCCTCCTACCCACAAAGGGTTGTCTCCCCTTCCCCAACCCAACCCCCCTTTTTTTTTAATTTTTAAAGGATTTATAACATATTCTCCACATATTGTCTAGGCAAAGAAAATATAAAGTGGAAAAGGGAAGTCAAACCTTTTCTAGCCACATTACCTGAAACATACACTTTTTTAGTCTGAGATGTGGGTCATGACGACCACGTGACGTGTTGTTACCATGGTAACACATACTGTAGCCACGTGTCTGAGTAGCTGCCTTACGACACACGTCTATATAGCCTAGAGGCTTTCTATACTGACTGGTAGAGTTATATATGGGGGAAAACACCTGATATACAAATATAGGTGGTTTATATATAAAAGTATATGCACTATCACCACAGATTTATATGTATTTATTAATACAGAAAATAATCAAACATAAGCTATTGAGAGTCTTGTTCATATATTATATTAAACTGAGAATTGATGGAAACTGTCTAAACCTGACATCAGTGTATGTACATAACTAAGTACTGCATGGACGTAATCCAACTTTGCCTCTTTAAAGTTCAATCTTTTAGTGTTGGCTCCAACTACCTCGCTGTCAGAGAGTAGCGGTACAAGTGTGCCGCATCTTCCACCTAACTGAGACTCATTATTAATGAGTAGGCAGAAACTAGACTTGACGACCAGAAACGTATGTGAGGACCGTGGTGTACACACTGTTGTGGGTACATGAGGTAATACATGGCACAATATGGAGGTTGTGTTGTGAGGGGTGCTGGATGCACGACCACACCCCACCACCACATCCCCATACTGAACCCTGTAATTAAGGGCCGCATAGTACTCTAATGTGCTATGACATTTGTATGCATGCAGCCTTAACCCTGGCGAGTAACTCGCCATGCAGCGCTGCATGTAAGTATCCTCTATGCACCGATAGCTGATACACTCCCTGAGCTGGCATGATGCATTTAATTCAGGCATGGGATTGGGTTTTGAAGAAAAATCCAAAAGGCAGCCAAAAGACGCTATCTGGGGGGCATTTTTTATATATTGTATTGCATGAAGTCCTCTAGAGACTAAGACCCCCCCCCCCCCCCCTATTAATGTTAAAATATTTTTTTATTGGATCTGTACAAATCACAGGGATGACCTTTTGGCCTTCAAAAATCCGGAAATCAGGATAAATCAGGAAGAATCCCATGCCTGATTTATACAGCCCTGGTAAGTAGAATCACCAGGGCTGCTGCATTCATGAAAAGGGACATTAAATTACATTAAATCCCTGTGCGGCCCTTCACGTGCTAAGCATATCCTGGCCCTAAGTGCCCCCTGAGCTGCTCCCCGGCCGGCGGTGAGCTGCTCCCCACCCCAGGTCCACCTGCAGCCCTCCCCTGAGGAGGTTAAGGTGTCTATAACAATGTTTCATGTCTCACCTTACCAAGGGGCAGGGGAGGACCTAAGGGCTAGGTATAGGGTGGGTGGCCGCTGCGTTAAGGATAGATCCCTGTACGAGGGGTCTATGGCATTTAGACACCGACCGTAGGGAGGCTGTCTAAATGACATAGTCCCCGAGTTAATGGGATCTATCCGACTTAGAACCTGGTATTTAATGACCCTTTTATTACCTTTTAATTACCCTAAATGACCATGGGGTCTACGGCATATAGACACCCGCAAACCCTGCTCTCCCATTGGTCAATTTGAAATACCAGGTTCTAATACAAGTTAGATCTATAGTTAGTCCAACACTATAGAGTATAGTCCTTGACCTGTTGCTATAGTAAGTATGAACTATTATGCTGTTGAAGTGTTCCCTCCTGTTTGTAATGTATTACTATGGCAATGTTGTTCGTGCTCTGACTTGTTGCTATGGCAACAATTGCGATTGCTCTCCCAGATTAGTTGCAAATACAGCACTTATCAACACTGTTTAATAGTCAGTCTCGCTTACATTTTCTCCGACCACAATATCCCCTTTCCTGCTCAGTTGGTGTGAGAATACTGAGATTCCTTCCTGCATATATTTTGATTTGACAACAATTCTGTCCCTGACCGGTTACTATGGCAACATTTTCCAGCAACAGTATTCACTTTTACTGACATTTTGCTATGTTGGTCCTTCTACAGTCCAGACATTCTGCTTCTATAGCAACACTATTGTTCCTTTCCCTGACCTGTTATGACAATACTGTTAATTTCCCTGGCATTAGGCTAGGGCAACAGTATTATCCCTTTCCCTGACCTGTTGCCGTGACAACACTCTTATTCTCCCTGCCATTTAGCTAGGGCAACATTCCTTTTCTTGATCTATTCACATGACAACACTGGACAACTGTGGATCCTTATAATACAGCTAATAGGGCAGGAGCCATAAATTGTATATACTCTTATATACAAATTGTTTATAATGTGATTATTACAAATTTGGTGCTGACATGAGTATATCATTACATTAGTCAATAAAACCTTCTTGAATCTTGAATCATCTAGCTCTGGCAACATTGTTAGTCCCTCTGCCTACCCTGTTGCTATAGTAACAATGTTGCTATGGTAACAATGACAATGCACACCTGGAGTGATCCCCTTAGAGTCAGACACGCAGACACACCTACATTCAGACCAGATAGACCTGGTTACCATGGAAACACGGGGGAGGTAAGATGTGTGCATGTGGGAGCAGGGACCCAGGTAGAATAGTTGAGTTGCCTGAAGCATTTGGTTCTGTTTGATAAGCTATGGGAGTTGAAGGGCTTCTAGTATGGAGGGGCTTTGAATTTACAGGGATGGGCTACAGATGGGGCGTATCTGAGGCGGGTGGGAAGTACCATAAACTTGAGACTATATAGTCTGCTTCTTGTATATAACTCGCACCCAGACTATGGAAATTCCCTATAATCCGAACCTAGGGTATTTTTATGGCTACTGTACTACTGCTGTATAGTTCCAAAAAAAACTATAGGTATAACCTACATCTGTACTTTGCGAGAACCCTATAACCCACATTGTGGTTCTGATTCAAGTATAATGCGGGTTGTCCACAAGACTTTGCGATAGGTGTGAATATGTGTGTATGCGGGGGGGGGGGGGGGCACACCTGGTTCTATTTGTAATTCTTTCTGTTATTTGTTATTTATAGTTTGATGGCCTTTACAGTACCACATATGTTATGTGTTTTTTCTTGAATCTCACTAACATACATCCCAGTGTGTGACCTGTAGATCTACGCTTAAAACACCTCACGTATAACCAGTACTGTATTCTGGGAATAGTCATTAATCTGCACTGGGAGTCTCACATATATAACCCGCGAATTGTATGCAGGAATTAACACTACAAAGAGAAAATCAGGGCAACATGTATAACCAAGTATGATACAAAGAGGAATTGGGGACTGACCCATCGACTGAAGTCAGCTGTGTGTGAATGGACCAGCTGCTACAGAGGGGATACACAACCATGATAGGTGTAGGCTCCATAGGGTGAGGATAAGGCTGATAACCTGGGTGCTTTATACATAACAATATTGCATTCTTGATAACAGTAGGTCTATTAGCCAATTACATGCTGATACAAACATCTATATGTTTCAAGATTGATTCAATGTTGAAATTGTAGGCGGTACCCCCCTATTAGGGTTGGGCTATACTATAATACAGAGGAAGGTGGGGCACACTGAGGCAGAAGAGGATTTAATGTAGTTAGGGTTTAATGTAGCACCCTTATGTAAACACATTATTCATAGGCCTAGGCCCTATGAACAATGGTGCCTACAAATGCTGGTACATGTACTAGCAGGTACTTCTAGCTTTATGTTCAATAAAGGGTGTCTGAAGGCTCTATAGGTAAAATACACTTTTTTTATATTTCATTATGCCGCACAAGGGTCTACATAGAACTATATCTAGTACAAGAAAGACTAGTATACTATATATCTCTGGCCCCATTTCCTCTTGAGTCTATGAATCAACATAACAAAGTCAACATTGATTTTGCTTGTCCCTCTTTGAATGTAATACAATCTATAAAGACTATAGTAACCTACCGGTATGAGACCTACTAGGAGCTACTATAGCCCTGGAGAGTACTGATAGTAAGATAATAGGCTCTAGGTAGGCCAAAAAGCTACTTGTTTTAAAAGACTCAGTAATTTTGAGGAGGTGAAATACTTGGCCAGCCATATCATCCTGGAGACATTTACGCCCCCCCCCCCCATGTAACTAATAAAATTATTGAACACTCCCTAAGGATTAGGCCAAGATCTATATGGAGAGGCTGCCATGAACATGGTAGGCCAGGCAGGCCTACTACCAGGCATCAAGATCTGTAGCCTCCCTCTCTATATTCAGTTTTATCAAAGAGCAATCAAAGAGGAAGAGTGACTAACATCACAGGGCGACTCAGGGTTCATGGGGCAAGAGGGACTGATTGACAGAGTGCCCGAAATCCCAGCCCGAGAGTCCCGACGCCCGATGCGAGTCCCGACGCCCGACTCGAGTCCGACGCCCGACTTGAGTCCGACGCCCGACTCGAGTCCGACCCCCGACTCGATTCCCGATGCCCAACAGATGAGGGGGGGCCATGGGGATGTCAGGAAGGGCCGGTGGGAGGTCGCAGAGGGCCGTGAAGATGGAAAATTCCGCGGCGATTGTTAACACAACCACTTGCCGGATTTGGGTGACCAATGCTGTGTAAAAGTCACTCGGTCTAACAGAAATCTGGATATTTGTAATTTCTGGCAAGTAGGATGCAAGTTAAGCACCAAAATAACTAGATTTGGCGAGTAGGGAGCCGTGGGGATGTCAGGAAGAGCCGGAGAGAGGTCTATATCTATATTGAATTTGGAGGAAATTTAATCAGTAATAGTAGCTCCAGGGGGTTATCTGTTAACATGAATTTAAATCGGAATAGTGAACTTTACACTCCATCCACCAGGGAGCGCCATAGGCCATAGGGCCTACAAGAACTAGAAATCTGCAGTAGGCCTCATCCCATGAAAACAAACTTTTTCTCAAACATTACTCAAAGTGTACAGAATAATCTGAATTAATACATGTTTGGGCCACACTTCATGCAATATTATCACCCCTTTTGGTTATTTTCAGGTATAGCTAGCCTACTGAAGAACAATGATAACCTAGGCTATGGGAGAACACCCAGTGGACCCTCTTAGACTTTAATAGTATTATTTTCTCTTGGGTTTTATATCCCATAACTGTAGGCCTATACTTTTCATTTATAAAATGGACAGGGGACATGAAGACCCTCCCCCTCGCAATCCACCCATCCAGATCACAATAACCTGTGGAACAAGTAGGCCTACCTTACAATTACGGTACATTGTCAGTGGGCCTACCTACTAGATCTAGCATTGTAATAATCTCCCGGGGGGGGGGGGGGGGCACTTCATATATTTTGTATACACAGGTGTGCGGCTGGGAAGGGCACTTTTTGAGCAAAATCCCCCTTACCTAGTGTCTGCTTTTCACCAAAATCCCCCTCACCAAGGGTCAATTTTCACCAAAACCCCCCTCACCAAGGATCACTTTTCAGAGATTTCAACAAAACCCCCCCAAAAGGGTCACATTTTGCCCAAATTCTATGTAACAAGGGTCACTTTTGACCAAAATTCTTACACCAAGGCCGACTCCTCGGGGAAAATTGCTAAAACCAAGGCACTTTTGTCCAAAATCCCCCTCAGCAAGGGTCACTTTTGACCAAAATCCCCCTCACCAAGGGTCACTTCTGACCAAAATCCCCCTCACCAAGGGTAAGGGTTGTCAAAGGGCCAGCCGCACACCCGTGTCAAAAAAAATTTGAGTACCCCCCCCGGGAATAATCTATTTTAGTAGACCCTAACCTACATGCCTGCTTGCTATATTATAAAATACGGTAGGGCCTAGAGGCTGAATTATAGATAATTATTATATGAACATGTTTACTCAGGTCAGTAGGACAATCTGCGTAACACTACCTAGTTGACCTGCCAGCGGCCTGCTGACTGACACAGCTACTCCCCCCTACTACCGGTAAGTAGGCTGTACAGTAGCCTACAGTGTAGCCTAATCAGTGTAGGCTGACAGTGTGGCACAGTAGCAATCACAATGCTGTGTGGCCTGTGGGAGGGACCATTCTGACCTACCTGCACCAACTCTGTGATGGAGATTGGAGGAGCCTCCTCCTCTCCCTCCATCTTCCAGCGTGATCGGCAACACCCGATGACTGCCTATCTACATGCTGCCTTCCCCCCGTGTCTAGGATCCATGTCAGGCGTGGATCGACCATAAAACTGGGAGGAAATACCAAAACACTTCTACACCATGTTTATGTCCGAGCTGGCACTGCGATCACCACGCCGCCTGGTGGAAAAGTAATCCACTTCCTGTGGTTTAGTTCCAGATGTAGCCACACGGTGGCAGAGCAGAGCAGAGCGGGGGGGGGGGGGGGGGGGGGGCATTGGAAGGGAAGTAGGCTACTAAAGGGGGGGGGGGGGGGGGGGGGGGGAGGGAGGCAGAGGAGGTAAAACAGCTCACTGTGGCAAGCCATCTGTTCACCCTCCTTATCAGAGTTATATAAAATTGATATCAGAATAAGAAACTCTGATATCAGAGTTTAAAACTTTGATATCAGACTTAAAACTTCAATATCAGAGTTTTAGCCAAAGGAAGTGTTCATTTTTTAGTTACAAGGGGGTGTGGTGGGTTTGGGGGGGAGGGGTGTAAAGATTTCCGATCCCTCCCGAGGTGGGGGGGGCGTAAAAAATTCTGACCCCTCTTGAGAGGGGGCGTAAAAATGTAAGCCCCTTTTTAGCAAAAAAGCCCGCGCGTTACTATAGTTCAAAGGGGGGGGGGCAAAAATTTGTCGCCGCCTTCGGCGAGGGGGGCGCAAATCGTTCCATGCGCTCTCTAGGGGGGAGGGCGTAAAAGAATCTCACCCCTCCGCGCGAAATCTCACCACCCCCCCCCTGTAAATAATAAATGAACACTCCCTAAACATTGATATCAGACTTTAAAATTTCGATATCAGAAGTTTAAAATTTCGATATTGGAGTAATAAACTTTGGTATCAGAGTTAGGAACTCTGATATCGGAGTTAGCAACGCAGTTGGGCTATCAGAGTTAGAAACTGTGATATTAAAGTTAGACATGAGGCTTCACTGTAGGCCTATTCCCCGGGACGAATAAAAACGATTAAAAATTAGTAGGCCTATAAATATTTTGCGGCATTTCATAGAAAATATTCGGTTAGAAAACATAATTATTATCATTGAAAAAAAAAGTCGTCCCGCCCCTCACACTGAAGTTTAAAATAACTATTACATAGCCCTATATAGGCCTAACCATGTGGGGATAGCTAAGCAATCCTATACAAATCCTATAGGCCTATAGCATACGGGTAAGCATAAATTATAAATAGAAAGCTGATTTCAATAACAAAATTATCATGTGATTGATGTTGACATGCTATGGGTAATATGTTTTTCGAATTACAAGGGGATTGGACTGCTAGCTAACAATCCATGGCGCCATTTGTAGTATAGCATTTGTGACAAGGGTAGTAGTGATCTTGCCATTTTTAAGCACATGACTCAATGAATACAAATTGGAAGCGATCTGAGAAACATTATTCATGCTCTGTGTAACATGTAGATATTATTCCTATATTATTCCTTAAGATGGATATGGAGACAACATGGCAGAATGGCCATTTTCAGTGGTAAGGGATTGGCGACCTTGCAATGTTGAAGGGTAGGCCTACAGTATTTCAATACACATGTGTCTGAACATATTTTTAAGATGTTCATACAATGTGTACATTATAGTTGATTCGGAAATGTCCCTTTTCAGCTGCATATTGAAATTTAAAGAGGTGTATTATCACTCTGAAATTGGCCAATTGGCTATTGAGAATGGAAGGTTCTAAATGGCTTTTATTTTTGGAAAATTAATACAAAATCAATAATAATTATAAGATCCATTCAGTAATAATTATCATTACTGGATGGATCTTAACATAGTTACCACCATCCTTCATCATTCGTTATCAGCTTTCTAATCAATATAACAATTTTGTTCAGTGAAGGTTTTATTTCAAACTATCCGTGGTACCTACTAGTAGTTATAGTATCATAATTCTCACCTATACACCTTCTGTCTCTCTATAGTCTACATCATTTTTATATGACATCATATATCAGTCTGTCCATTGCTAATATTATAGTTGATAGAGATCCACTGAATAATGTGTAGAACTGTGGGCTTTCAGAGGACCATTTTCCAAATGAGATTCCTTTAATACTATATCCCTGCATGTATGAGTTTGAGTTTGAGTTTGAATTCGTCTTTATTTCATTTCAGTATCACAGTTTACATTACTTTGCATTTTTATCTTTTGACTTATCCACAAAGACAGGTCGCTTCTTAGCCCGTTAGGGCTAATATTTAAGTCAGCGACCTTTACTATTTTATTTAACACATTATTATTTCTTTTTTGGCGAACTAGAAATGAACCATTTACAATATAATATATTAATGACATTTGAGGCATATGAATATATGTATTACACACTCTCAGTGATTTTTAGCAGCAGAATTTAATCTATACCTTTCTAACATCATGTAGCTATTTGTATTGTTTGCATTCTTCAAAACGCTGTGAACTTCAACAAGATATGTGCTTATGAACTACTTGCGGTTGTTTTAAAATAGATCCAACCTGAGTATCAACCTCTTCCAGTGATACATACTGTTTACAGTAGTCACATTGATTACCAGTACATTTTAATCTGTAGAAATTTTCTCTCAACATAGTAGCATTATACAAAACGCAGCTATGTTGACCAAAATGTATCTTAAATCTAACTTAGAGCTATATTGTTCGGTTTTAAGTGCATCACTATCAGAGACATATAAGGTAGTAAACTCAATCTATCTCTATACACTAGTTGATTGTCAGATGTGGTATCATTGCAGTGTAGTGAATTTTAACACAAAAATATTTTGGTCCACAAGACCAACTTTAGTTCACATGTTGCTCACCCCATGGCCTACGGAGGCCCATAAGTGCCACCATGAACTAATAAATTGAAGTTAGTAAGTATAATTGCAGGTCTTGGCTGGAAGGAGATATAAGGGCTGCAAAACAAGTAAAAAGTGGTTTTGATTTTGATGATCAAAGGATCAGAAGGGCCAACACGACGTTTGAAAAAAATGAATAAACATAAGTCCTATTTGCAAAGGTTAAAGAAGGCCTATAAATATGAAAAGCCAAAAGTCATTTTCAATATCCAATTGGTTGATGTCTGTCTGTCAAAGAGAACAGGTTGTGAGACATCTTTTATCATGGATATCCATCCCAAAGATCCCATGAGAGTAGCGCAGCATATCTCCATTCAGCCAAGAGTCATGATGGGAAGGGCCACAGACATGGTTGCTGTCAGTTTTAAGAAAATACCAGAGTCCCTTGTCGATTTGAGGAAATAGGTCATGTTCCTTGTCACAATGGTTAAACAGGCTCCTGTCGATTCCACCTGTCTGGGGCCCCAAGGGAGGCAGATATAGGCAGGCAGACAGCAAGGTAGGTGAACATAAAAGCAAGCTATAGAGAAGGTATTCCTACCGAATATGTAGGCAAAGCAATCAGGGAAGGCAGGCACGCAAGAACACTTATCTAAACACTTATTGTGTCCGTTATTTTAAACATTTCTTTGGTAAGGTATATAAAAGCGTAAAAAATGTTTAAATTCTAACCACTTTAAGAAATAGTGTTTAGATAAGTTTTTAGATTCTAAATACTTTTCTACAAATGTGTTTAAAAGCTAAACACCTAAACACGTATGGAATGCGTTTGGCTACATGTATTTAACATCTAAGCACGTTTGAATATGTGTTTTGAATTTAAACACTTATCTAAACACTTTTGTTCCAAACACTTTTGCAGTGTTTAAATGTTAAACACTTTTTTGAAATAGTGTTTAGATAAGTGTTTAGAACCTAAACATATGAATGTGTGAGAATAACTTCAGCAAGTTATTGTATAAAGTATGTCAACTTAGAGAAATGTGTCAAATAATGAAAATATCAGCAAAAGTATATAATAGATACCACATCTGTGGGAAAATTAAATCCTTAACTGTCTGAACTGTGTAGTGCTAGTATCACATACAGTTAAGCTGGATAAGAATTAAAACCATTACATTGTGTAATGTTTGTTATCCATTATGCAACTGAACTAATGCAGGAAGGTTCTCTCCTTGCATATCAATTGATAGCAATTATTGATGGTAACAATAATTATTGATAAAAAAACTCAACTTATGGCATTTAAAGTACTTTCTGCTATTAAAGTATAGCATACAATATACTGTAAATTTACAGCAAAATGTGCTGGCAGTTTTGGTTCCAGTAGATTTTGCAGTAATTGAACGGAAGAATATACTGTAAAATTACAGCACATTCTTCTGTTTAATTACAGCAACTGGGTTGCTGTAAATTTACAGCAAAATGTGCTGGAACCAAAACTGCCAGCACATTTTGCTGTAAATTTACAGTGGTTACTTCTAACAGTGAACCTTTGCTGGTGTGACACTGATAAACTGCTGAAAATTTCGATCAAATATTGTACAAATTACCTTTCCGTCTTCATTCCTTTGGCAGGTTCTGAAAAACGCCCCACGCGTGTGAAAATCTTTTGCCAAATAAAATATTTATAAACTCAAACTCAACTCTAAACCCATTGCAATTATGTGTTTAGGGGAGACTGGGGCACGTTGACCACCTGGGCACGTTGAGCCGCCCGCTCTCTTTGCTATTCCTTTGGGAATTTTCTGGCAGTATGGGTGCCACATTATCCCCCTTATGTAGACAGATCAGATCAGCAACATCATGTTGATTTTAGGATGCTAATGTGAAAGTTGGACAACATTAAAGGTTCATGGCCTTGAAAGTAGATATTTGCAATTGTTAAACTTTTGTTCTTGTGTCCTTAAAAAACATTGCTGGCCTAAGATCTCTATGGAGGTCGAAGTATGCATATGAACCCTTGAATAGGACACAACTTTACTGCTTTCTTATCTGTGATGACCAGCATGGGGCACATTGAGCCACAAAAAACGGGGCACCTTGAGCCATACTCAAGGTGTTCCAAGCTCTGGCGCACCTTGAGCTGGCTCAAGGTGCCCAGATTTTCGGGGCTCTTTGGCAATGGTGTTAAGACAGTTAAATGACTGAATAATGATGCAATCTTAGTAGTCTATCAAGGGAAGATAATATGGATAATGACATAAACAAATTCAATACAATTTGGTGATAAAACTATGATAGAATACATACTTTGCAGTTTGTGAAAAGAAATTCTTGTGTAACATATTTTACAGTGTCTATATTCCCAGATGTATCAATTTTCAGAGGCAGAACAGTGCATTACATTATAGAAGAATGTAATCAAAGATTTATTCAGACTTAACAAATAACAGGAATACTCTTAGACTGGTTTAATTTGACCCTAAGAAAAATCTGTAAGGTACAAACTGGCTCACTTCTATAGAAACTATAATTGGGTGACTTTTGTGCATTAAATACATATTTTTTACATTCAATCCTATGCAAAAGTAACAATAGCAACTAATTCCAACCAAAATTTCAATTTTTGATCTATATTGATGATTATTTGGATCGTTCAAGGCATGTGGTTCAAGGTGTCCCAGTAGGCCTATGTGGATCAACCTACCCCGGACATGGGGCACGTTGAACCACCCTAAGATTTTATATTTAAAAATTCAAGAAAAATACAAGAAAAGACCACATTTGCCTCGCAATAAGTTCTCTTATATCGCAATGATACAAGGTAACTGCTTGATACAAAATCCAAGTTCAGAACCCTTTAGCAAGGTCAGGAAAAAAATAAATGTGTCAAAGCTGTTCAACGTGCCCCGGTCTCCCCTACTATCTAAACACATAAACACTTATTTTGAAGTGTTCAGTTGAAATGTGTTTAGAATCTAAACATTTTTGTTAAATTTTCAAAATAACGAACACAACAAGTGTTTAAATTCTAAACACTATTTTAACATTGCAGGCTTTTGTGTTTGAATATAGACACATCACGTTCTCTAAACCTTAGACACTTGATGTTTACAAAATATACATTTACAAACACCTAATCTAAAAGTGCGCAGGTGTTTAGGATTTAAAAACTTGTCACTTAAACTTAGACATACATAGTGTCGACATGCATGAAGGGATACATTTTATAGGTTAAAACTTAGGCCATACGAATTGGTTTCATCATTTGACAGTATATAGCGTAAATTTATGAATACCACTGGTTCGATAGATCAAATATAGGAACCGTACATTCAAAACCCTTTCAAACAACATATTGATGAGATAAATTCCCGCTCATAGTTATGAGTAAAATCAGTATAATAAGTGATAAATTAGTAACTGAATGTAAGAGTGATGTAATACACGCGCATCCTAACAATGATTAACAACTAATTCATCAAAGTTGCGTCCGTTACCTCCTCTCTTCCTCTATTTTTTGAAGAAAAAAAACAACTTTGTCAAGCTGAATATACAACAGGTAGTTATTTGCTCTCACCCCATTCGTGACACTCGTCAAGCTTGAACCGCCCCGGCCCCAACCGCACCTATCCTCGCCTCTCCTCCACCCCATAAGGGGACCCACCCAAACCACTGCAGCAACGGGAGGAACTTAGAGCTACAAACTGTGGATATTTCTGATTCAAACATGGCTTATAGATGAGGATACACAGGAGGAATTAAGTGTGTGTTAGGTACAGGAGGAAGGAGGACCAGGAGGAGGAGGGAGGGAGATATCAACCTGGGAAGATGGTTGTAGGGAGTGGCGTGGACACGGGGTAAGTTGGATAATGAGCCTGCTCTATTCTAGAGCAGCATGGGTGTGACTTCTATATGGTTGCAGCCTTGTCGTAGAAGAACACCTACATGTGTGGTCTGATGATCTACAGCATATATCATATTACACTTTCAAAAGGTGCTATAGCTATAAGTTGCACTTGAAGCTTTACAAAGGTGTTTATCGTTGTTACACCTTGCTCAGTAGAACTACGTGGGGCCCTTGATGGGGGGGTCCCCATGTCGCATGTCGATTTTAAGAAATGGCCATGTCGCATGTCTATGTCGCTTAAAAATGCTAATGTCCCATGTCGATTTTAAGAACTGTCCATGTCACATGTCACTATCTTTTTAAGCCTCATGTCGCATGTCACTAGGCCTCATGTCGCATGTCGAATTTAAGAAATGCCCATGTCGCCATGTCGAATTTAGGGGTCTAGGGCCATCTACGTCTCTTCTCCCAGATAAGGACATGGCCGTATGTGTGTGCACTATATTGGCACTTTGTTGATAATAATGAGATCGACAAGAGCTACCTTACCGTTACTTGATGATTAAATCTAGATTCATATTGAATATTATTAGGAAGATGCATTTACAATATATCATAGTAGTGACCTCATGTATAGCTATATGCTAGAAACCACTGTTAATAATGACTGTTATTACATTTATACCACTATCTCCAGTTTAGTGAGTTTTAAGGTCAAGGGGTCGTAACCCTTGAGGGACTGACAGCATGTTGCTTTAATGTGATATGCGCTTTATCGTCATGATGCATGAATGCAGCTCTGGAGGGTTAAAGCACCATTCGTGCATCATATTAAGCCTACGGGGTTAATAATACACTCCAAAGATGCACCTTGACGACAAACCGTAAATTCGTCGCGAACATGACAGTTTTGTGGTTGGGCCCGTTTGATTTAATTTCGATATCTTCTTACTATAATTATATCCATTAAAAATAAAAGTCTCTTCGTAAGCCGAGACGCATGGACCTACATAATATAGTTAGATAAACTATGAATCACGGAGAAAAGCAACCATGGATGTGTGGCCTTTATATCTGGGGTGGTTCCTCTATTTGAGTAAGGAGGACAGCCTGCATTTGTAAAGAAAAACTCGCTCGTCAAATATCTCCCCATGCTAAGGTGCCATGGTTCCAGGCATTGGGGCTGTTTGACTTTGAGAGGGTGGGTGTAAGGGGTCAGGTATTTCCATGTACACACAAGTACAATGTATAGAGGTCTAGTGCATGGTATAGCCTACCCCAGACATACATTTTGGTTAGAGAGAAAGAAGTTCAGACTCCCCCATATATCTAACATGCATATACAATAGGCTAAGTCTCTAATATGAAGATTCCTTTAATGGCAAATGTCTACTTTATACACCTTGGCCTAGTTCACTCTCCACTATAGAATATTACCCACATATTTGAGTACACAGGTTGTACCCTGAAGATATGTCGGTCAAGCTTAACATGGAACACAGGACCTGAAGCGTATAAAGTAAGGTCATCCCAGGTTGGTGTCTGTATTCAACCCAGGCCGCAGGTGTATTGTGGGTATAACATGGTCGGAAAATGAACTGAATGTATTTTTCCTTAAAAAGAAGAAAAGATACAATTAATTTTTTTTTTAACTGCATCGATTCCCAAAAAATACATGGTCGGTCCTCTTCACAGTACCGACGATTCCATTTTAGAACTGTCCTGACCCTAGCACTTAACAGATGTGTAGCCTTATAGTATGGATATAATTCACCCAGAACGGATTGTTCAGCCATATATTAAACTATCTCTAAGATAAATTGCATATTGCAGTATAATTCATCAACATAATCCCCAACTTCCGTTTAAGAACACTGATGAAAGACCAAGCCACAGTACTGTACATAACCAACAATAGGGGGCAGGGCTTAGGAGGTATCACTCATTCTATTGAGCCATTTCATAGACCGTCGTTTTCAGATTGAATAATGAAAAAACTACTACCCGGCCTGTATTCATGCATCATGACGATATACAGGGCATAGCACATTACAGAACCATGTAGCCCTTAAAGGGTTAAAGTACAGTGTATGCATTGTAGCGCTCAGCGCGTGGTTCTTTTCAACAACTGTCTCCATGTATGTCTTTCTTTACAGGTTGGGGATAAGCCCTGGACACAAAATAGTTATTTTTTAATTTTCTTTTTACCTTGCCCTGAAAGGGGTTACAAAAGAAATCTAGATACAAAAATAGGTAATACACATAACACATAACACATTTTGTTTTAAAAACCTCCAATATTCTTCACAATATTATCTAAGTGGTGAGTATATTATTATGTAGGTTGTATAAATGTACACGATAAAGTAAGCCCGATATATATATGAATCACCAGAGGCAAATGTAACATAATATGTATCATGCATGAACATTGAGTATATAATTCATGTTCTTAGTATATTGTACACCATTAATTCCGTATGTATAATTTCAGTCCAATAACTTTGGGGTAAGTCTTCCCAGAGGTTTTGGTATCCCTAAGTTTGTCCATAAAGATCTACCGAGCTGTGGAGGTCATCCTTTCGTATTTTCCGCAGCAGTGGGCTATGTGACAGGGGGACTTTATGTAGGACATAGCAAATCTGTAGTTCAAATCTATATTATCATTTTCCAGCTTTTTCGTTGAACTTTCCAGGTTGCCCTAGCTTTTACATGCATACATGACAGTAGAAATAGCTCCCCTTTCTGCCCACCTTTAATAAACAGGCCACGCTTGCTCCCCATCTATTTTCACCCCAGACCCAAATTCTAGAGTCGTTGCCGCTTCTCTGTTAGTAGTATAGTAAATGCACTCCCCTAAAACTTCTGTAGTCAGACAGTGAATGCTTTGTACAGATTATTATCGCATTTTATACTACAGCTTTGCCCTCATTGGGTTATTGATATCGTAAACATAAGGCCACTCCAAATAATGTCCTTGTTTCTCATCACCTCGCGCGTCACCAAAATCGTGTTTTGGGATATTTCTTAAAATTTTTTTTGCTAATTCTAGGGGATAATTTGACAACAATGGACAAATATGAGCATATTTGGTATCAAATTAAAGCTTGTAGTGGCGCAAATACAATGGGCCAGAGGAAACATACTTATCCAAAACGTTTGTGGATCTTAATTTCTTAATCATTAAAATGTGAGTGTGAAGTTTGCTGAGAGCCTAGATCCCCCTACATATTTGGTCTTCAGCAAAAAAGAAAGAAAGAAAAAAGCGCCTTCGTCATATTTCTCACGGTATGGTGATGGGGAAAAAACATATGATTTTGATTGGCCTAAAGATTGTTGACATTGGACATTGTGTGGCATATTATCATGGTGGCATGGTGTTTGTGCATGGCCTCCTGTACATTGAACAGGCTAGGCCTTCCTATATAATATACAGTATGATACATCTATTTACCCTATTCACCACAAGTATTGTATTGCTTCAGGTGGTGTCATGCCATGCTTACTGGCATCTTACTAGGAGCTGCCAAAGCTGAAGTTATGATGTTTTTCCGTGTCTTCGTGCGAGAGGCAAAGCAGACATATATAAGTATCCCCGCGCCCCATATTAGACAACTATTTTACCAAAAATATAGTGGCTACTCACATATTTGATTTCTTTTGAAACAATTCAATCTTTAAATTTGATACAGAAATTCTTTGATCATTTTTGTTGTCAATAAAAGTATAGGCTTGTATGATGTCTACTCACTCCCCATCAATGTATATGCTATGCCTTTTCTCATACAAATAAGTATGGAAATGTAAAGGATAGAAATCACTGAGCCATAATTCATAGTTGAGCGGTTAACTAGATCATAGTACTTACCCCACCCTCACTATATGTATATCCTTGACACCCAGTATATTATAATGTCGCTTTTACTACGAGGTCAGGTCACAGTTGTGATACGTGTACAGCATTGTACAGCATGTCGACAGTATATACTAATTGGATGTTTGATCAACCCAGCTCTAATTAGTAACAGGAGCACTTAGACTTAACATAATTTAATCGACATGGTACACAGTACAGTGTTTGAGATGTTTTCGTCAACTTTTTACCGTATCTAGCAAATGTCTGATAATCATAATTATGTGACACGATCTGCAAAAAAGGGACCTTAGTGCAGGGTGCATTAAGGTCCCTTTTCCCAGTACATGTCACATATAATGCCAGGTTCAAAGGAATAGGGTACAGCAAAAGACAACATGAAATATTAAGGTGGAGAAACTTCAAAAAGGGAAGGAAATTGGAATAATCGCAATCCTTCATTATTTATATACATGTATTTGACATTTCGATTTCTTCTAAGTTCTATGAAGTCAATTTAACTGTAGTAGTGAGTCATCTTATCCTCGATTGTGCGTGGGCGTGTTTTGACCACTCAGAAAATAAGTCGTTTCTCATCCTTTTAAATTCTTCTACTGATACTTAGACAAATCAATTATGTAGGTAAATAAGTCTAACAACTTAAACGTCGCCGCTTCGCTCAATGAAAAAAGACTCTCTTTAATACCGGAACATAGAAGATTGCCCAAATCTACAGATATGCTCTTTAGGCCGTGTATTGGCTCGCTGTATGATGACTATATTGATCGTTTCATTCCTTTTCACTGATACAATATTAATGGTTCCATAAGGATTTTATCTGTGACCGGTACAGGTATGATTCACTTGCTTTCCTGCCCAAACTACACTGCAAAAAAGGTGCTTAGGTTTTAAACATGTTTAGGTCTAAACATGTTTAAAGTCTAAACATATTACTAGATTTGTGTCTTTGAATCCTTCTGTTTAGGAATGAAACACTTTTATTCTAAATGCCTAAACAGTTATATTGAATCTGTTTAGATGTTTAGAATTTAAACAGTATGAGAAGTTGGTGTTTAGGATGTAAACATGTAGTGTTTACATCATAGTTAATGAAACACATACCAGATGGCAGCTCTGTGGTTGGCTGTAGTTTCTACAACCACTTTAATGATATTGTGGATCAAAAGGTGCTTAAATCTGAGTTAATTAATTTAAATTGCATGGGATACAAAAGCATAATGATACACATTGCAGGATTCAAGGGTTGAATGCTATATTACTATGATCACGATGCAATAAAGATACATCAGCTACATAGACACCTCTTTTAGGAACTTTAAGAATGTATAAAGCATTATCTTCCCTGAAGGTCTGTTGTATTGACTCAAGGCTGTGTCTATGTTCAATTAGAGGCCTATGTGAAATAATGAAGCACATATTGCCCTAAGGGGAGGGGGCTGCTAGAAGTCTCTTCAATACATTATATGGAAATAAAATTACTTATTTATTTATCTAAACATAATAATAATAGGCACACCACTTTTAGCCTTAAAAACTTGACAGATAAACACAATAATATGCTAAATTCTTGAATTCTAAACACTTCATTGTCCTAAACACATTGCTTTAAACACATAAATGTCTAATCACTGAGCTAAACATATTATTTGTCTAAACATGTTTAGGATCATATTGTGTGGACAAAAACGGGGCAGGAATGTGTTTAGGATTGTATTTAGGATCTAAACACCTTTTTTGCAGTGTATGTGTACCATTACGTTGGTTCTTGTATGGAAAGTTGTTTATTCCCCTTTTTGGTGTTTTTCCCTTGTGTTTGGAGAGTTCATTTGGCAAAGGATGTATGTTTTCCATTTCATGGGGCGTTTTCTCATTTAGAGCCAATGCTGTACATGCTATATACACAATTCAATATACATACCGATTTTTGATCAAACCTAAGTCCAGTGTCGAAAACAATTTTGTAGATCAATATGATTATCAACTATTCCAAAGTATGAATGTTGTTCACGAAGGGTCTATAAAAAATATCTTCCTCCATCTTGCCCCCTCATGTTCAAAAGTAAAAAATGCCCTCATCATATCATTTGTCAATGTTTGGTTATGAGAAACTATTTTCTTTTAGTTGAGTAGCCGCATGGTATAATTATACTTGTCACTATGTCATAATGATGCCTTACAAATGAAAACTGACATCTTCATCCTATTGCTACAGGGGAGGCCTGGACACCAATGGCTTGGCAGGTATCATCGTGGGCTACCTCTTCATCTTTGTGGTAGCTATTGCTACGTCCCTCAAGTTAAACTCATGGAAGGCCTCCCACACGGATCTCTTCCTGGCTGGACGCAAGTTAGGATATGGCATTGGTGCCTTTACAATAACAGGTATTTGCATCGGTATTTTTTTGAATTTATTTTTGTAGGCCTAAATGTATTTCATTACATTAAGTAATTTTCCAAAAAGAATAACCAGTATACCTTTTGATAGGAAACGCATTCCCAGTGTATTGTCTCAACATGATAATTATTATAGTGAAATAATTATATGAGGTGGTTATAACCGGTTTTACTAGTATTCCATTTCACTATGGTAATTATAATGTTTCAGCGTTGAGCAAGTGGTGTATAAGTCATGAGTAATGCAGGACACATGCCACTGAAGTATAGTGTTAACTTTATTTTGCATGTTATATTATTAATTAATATGAATGTATTCTACTTGTCCAGCTACATGGATTGGAGGTTCCATCATCCACGTTACGGCAGGCCGGGTGTGGAGCTCTGAGGATGGAGTGCTCTGGGTACATGCCCCCATAGCCTTTGCCTTCAGCCTTCTTCTTGGTGAGAACTACTTTCATTATCTTGATCCTTGTACAAAGGAATGAATTACCGCTCAGCAATCCCAGCTAACAAAGACACCGTTATTTTACGTCAAAATAACTTTTTTAACGTTATGTATAAAGCTTGGCCATAATAAGGAGGCACAGAGAAACGTTATATAACGTTGCATAACGTGTTTTGTTCTCTGGGATACACTTATTATGCAGGCATATAGTTACTATTTTATTAATTAACTATCTAGTGCATTTTGATAAATATTGATTGGGCCAGGTACGGTTTATTACTCCATTATCATTCCTCTTTTTATAGGTGGCCTGTTCTTCGCGCAGAAGGTCCGTGCAGAGGTTGGCTGTGTGACCATTCTAGACCCCATAGAGAAGAAGATGGGCAAGCTGATGGTGATCATGATAGCTCTCCCCATGTTGCTCAGTCAAATCGTATGGGCCGCCACCACCTTCTCCTCACTATGTAAGTTTGCATAATTTTTTGTTGTATCAAATGTGTGATACACAGTAATAGAATACGATATGAAGACCTGAGAAGTATAAAATACTGGAAGTTGAGCTTCTAATTCCCAGAATTGCCAGTCTCACATTATGAAAGGTCAGAACAAAAGTAATAATTCAATTACGGGTATATAGTCAATATAAATACTTTTCTGTAAATCCTAAAAAGGGATAGTGGATTAATGCATCACGATGAATGAATACAACCCTGGCGAGTCTACTCACCAGAGCTGTATTCATACACCAGTACATCATACCGATCCTATAGGGCCTTAGCAAGATGATCAGTGGATAGCGCCATTCCCACTGGTACTAGGTCTATTCCCAGTACTCACAGCAACCAGCTTAGCCAAATCTCGTGGCCGAGATTAGGGTACAAGCAGGTCGCAGGTATTGTGAATAGGTTGTTCCTGGACCCTCCTAATGTCACCTGTGTCCAGTATAGTGTAGTGGTTAGCACTGTGGACTCATGATGCAGAGTACCTGAGTTCAAATCTCTTCCAGGCAATGCCTAGTAATCAAATTCATAAGTAAAGCAATTTTGGAAACAGAATACATTATTCACAATACTGAAGAAAATTTAGAAATATGTATTTAAAGGGTATAGTTTTATTTGGCCTGGTAGGGATTTGAACTTGGGCTCCCAGCAATATGAGTCCACAGTGCTAACCACTACACTATACTGGACACAGATGACATTAGGAGTGTCCAGGTACAACCTATTCACAATACCTGCACCCTGCTTGTACCCTAATCTCTGCCACGAGATTTGGCTGAGCTGGTACTTGCAGAGCAAAGGGTTATGATTGTTACCAGTGGTCCAAAAGGTGGAGCCACTGTATCTCGCTAATGCGGAATATGGAATTAACACACTCTCAAATACTCGGCATGATGCATGAATGCGGCCCTGGCGAGTGGGCTTAAAATGGCTATATTTATGCATCATGAAGAAAAGGACATTGGAGCACCAGGCGGCCCTTTACCCCCGAAGGGCGGTTTGGTGCTTAGTGCGCCATGCCCTTGGTCGTCATGATGTATGAATGCAGCCATCTGGCGAGTGACTCAACAGTGTTGCATTCAAGCCTCATGCCGACCCCACGGGGTTGCATGAGACACTCCCGAAGGGTCGCATTATGCACCAATGCAGCACCGGCAGGTTAAGTACTCCCTGGATCCTGGGGCTGCATGGGTGTATCATATCGCCAATTGTCATCGAGATGCATTTAAGAGATGAAGAGTTAGCTTCACCAATCTGCCCCTCCTTTGTCTGCAGCTGTGACGCTGGCTGTGACGTTGGGGGTGGATAACGTAGCGTCCATCTTCATCTCGGCCTTCGTGGTGTACGTGTACGCCTCTGTGGGAGGCTTGTACGCCGTCATCATCACAGACATCTTCCAGATCATCTTTATCTTTATAGCACTGGTGAGCTCTCATTATGTGTAATACAATGTGATAACTAAGTAGTTAATATAGGTAGACCAAAATGTAGGCCAAATGGTACATGGCAGGCCCCCGGGGGCAGGCCCTACATTGGTAATTTTTGACTATAGTGTACTATAGTATTATGATCTATTCAGAGCTACTCCTACCAAATAAAAGTTATTGTCTACGAGAGCACAGTACTTCTACAAGACAGTACCTCTACAATAGATGGTGTCAGCGTAGTTTTGGCGACCTTTGTAGAGACGCACAAAGCTTTTGATTCTGTCTATCACGATCTTTTAAAAAAATCTGGATAGCCCCAGTCGATCTATGACTACTGCATAATCCAGATGCACCAGATTAAGGCTCAGGACTTGGTCTCTTGCTGTTTGCGGAGTGCCTTTAGAATTAATTCATAGTTATAGGTTGGCCTCTTTAGATGTTAACTACTTAGATTGTTTTCTTACAATTCATTGATACTATCAACACACTAACCAATCGATAATCTCTCCCAACAGTGGGTAGGGTTTGGGTTTGCCAACGCCAACCCGGCTGTGACGTCCCTGTCCCAGTCAGCCCGGGTCTCCGACGGTTGGCTGGGCATACAGAACGTACCTACAGACTCCACCCTGGGCAGGTACTTTGACTCCACCTTCAGGTATCTGTTTGCTGGGGTCACCTTCCAGGTAAGTGCATTATTAGTGTTTGTACATAAAACAAGTCTAAGGACATAAATAAATGCAAACGACCATTCATTCAATTCTCACTGTTCTTCATGAGTTGGGGCTGGGGGCGGTCCCCCCCCCCAGCAAATTCGAGTTTACTAGCGTTACCTAGCATTACCAGGTCACGCATTGCGTAAAAAACGTGTGCATTGCGTGGGGTTTGCGTTAGACACACTACTCACTCAAACTGACGCAATGTGTTCGACGCAGAGGTTCACGCAGTTTGCTTGTATGCATTGATCACATGACCTGCTTGGTGTAAAGGGGGAGGGGGAGGGGAATTTGTATTAGTGGGAGGTAGATATACGATTCCCTCCCTTGTTCTTTTTATGTTCATTATTATTAACATCAATTGAAGTACTCTTGTTCCTTGAGACCACAGTTCCAATGTAGTAGTAGCTTTGTGTATCTGGAAGGAGAAGATCACTCCTGAGATGGGTTCAAACAGTAGACTATACATACATGTACACCCTACATGTACATGTGCACAAATTGCTATTCCCTTATTAATATCTCAATGAGAATACATGGTCATAACTTACCAGTAGGCTGGGTATTTAAGATGCTACATTGTTAGGTACAGACAGTTTATGATAATAGAATATGTTTTAAGCTGAGCTAGAAAGGACACATGCAACTGCTTACCATATGTACACATCCTTCCTCCAGTACCTCCTTGTGCTAATCAGAGAAGAGAACGCTCTCATCGCACGCATCCCCACACATTCCCATACATTCCCATGCATCCCCACGCATCCCCACGCATCCCCATGCATCCCCACGCAAACCTGACTCATTGTTTGCGTCAGTTGAGTCATTCTCATGCTTGTATGACGCAAATTTGCTGGGGGCCACGAGGCTACAGGCCCTGCCTCTGTGAACATCATGAATTCTATACAAGGATTCCCGTAGAGTGGACAAAATAGATATTTACTGCACAGTCATAAATAGGCCAATTATAGCATGGTTCTATTTCAACAAATGGCACCAGTGTGCAGTGTTTACAAGATATGGCCATTGCAGATTCTGTACAGATGGCAGCCTACCTCAGGTGGTTGGACGTTTGTTTTCTCCACAAATGTTGTGGAGATATCTGGTTGTCATTTCACACCTTGCAATGCATTAATACATTTAGGATTCTTTGCTAATGGGAATTATGTACCCACTTCAGAAGGTTTTGGGGGTTTCAGCTATACTTATCGATGGACGTCAATTTTAGCCACTCTAATTGGAATAAATCCACTGCCCGGTCTGCTCTCTAAATATTTCAGATATACATTCAGAGGATTTTATGTACAAAAGACTCCAAAGTACCAAAGTTCATGTCCGTGCTGGGAGCATTGCTGATGTTATTCCTTGTCCTGCCTGGCATTCTCATTGGGGCTATAGCGAGATCCACAGGTGAGTTCACACATTACTATCCCTTTACCAGCCACGTGGTGCTTTTGACGCAGTTTGCCCTTTTTGATGCACAAATAAAAAATGAAAATAAAGAAAATGAGTAATCCATCTGTATTTATGATGTTATGTTAACCATAATTATAGGGTTGATACACTCTCGAAGTTCCTGTTGTTCCATGCAGGAGTCAGAACCCCATCTCCTCTTATAGGGGGGAAATATTGATTTTTCCGAATGACAGGTAAATATTATGAAAATAGAAATAAAAATGATCACAAAACTGGAAATTAATATGAACCTCTTCCATCCTATCCCAGACTCAAAGGCCTGGGCAGCGGCAGGCTACCCGGGAACTGCTCCTGACCCTACGGAGACGGACTTCCGGTTCGTGTTGCCGCTGGTACTGCGCTACCTGCCCCCGTACGGCGTGGGGATCTTCTGTCTGTCTCTGATGGCCGTGGCCAGCCTGGCCTCTGTGGACGCAGCCATTGTGTCCTCCGCTGTACTCTTCACTAACAATGTCTTCTCCTCCATCAGGAGTCTGTGTTTTAAAACGGTGAGTTGCTCAATGATCTAGTGTCAATTGCCCATGCTATATCTTGTGATGCTTTTTCCATGGTATGCTTTTTTTGGAAAGAGGATGTTCTTTTTTCATATAGGACAGTTTCACTGGATTTTGACATTAATGTACATGCCGAGCTTCTCCGTGACTTTTCTAGTGAGCCAATTTCCGGAAACAAGCAGAATAGGTCAGCTATTTCTGGATAACGTCGTTTTTTGTTTTTGTCAATAAAAACAAAACTTAACGCAAGTAATAAGAGTGCCTCACCTGATGGTATGTGATGGGGGAAAACGACGGAAGCGGCATGAATACATAGACAAATGCCAATGCCCATTGATAGGCCCCGTCTCTGTCGTATATTATTGCAAGTGGGGCTGGGGTAGTATCCCACGAAGCCACAGGCTGAGTGGAATGCGCCCCAGCCCCCATGAGTGAAATACGTCAGAGAGGTATCAATGTAGTTGTCCTAATTGCATTTATAATTTTTATTTGAAGCCATTTAATGAAGGAAAGACAAATTTTTCTTAGGCCATTGAATACAACCACATTGTATTCGATGGGCAGCATTGAATACGGCATTTCAGTGCTAAAGAATAGTAAATTTTGTATTTCAAAAATGTAAATGTATCCCAGTAAACAAAAAACGTTATACAACATTCTGTAACGTTATTTAACGTTATATAACGTTCCTCTAAGGCTCCTCACTATGGCATAACGTTATATACAGTTTTAGCACGTTATTTTGACGTAAAATAACTTTTTCGTTAGCTGGGATGTCATCGCTAAATACTACATACCTTGTAGGTGCCTGAGAACCGGGAGATGCTCATAATAACACGTATCTCTATGGGAGTGGTCACCTTGATAGCCCTGGTGCTCGCCCTCTTCGTCCAGAATATCTACGACTTGTGGGGCTTCACCGTCACCCTGGTCTACGTGGTCGTCTTTCCACAAGTTCTTTCCGTCATCTTCTTCAATTTTGCCAATGGTAAAGTGGAATTTTTTTTTATTACAATTTGTGGTTTACTAAACTATTCAAGGGCTTAGATGGTTTATATCTATCCACAGGAATTAGTCAGGCGAAATATATGGTGTGTTTCAGGTTACATAGTCTGACAATCTAGGTAGGGTAGGTCGGATTTATTTTTTTTTAATCTTTTTTTTTCAGCTTTGGCCTGAAAAGTAGCTAAAAATTGACTCACAAACTTAAGTGCCCACTCGTCGATAACAGCATTAGCCCATGGACTATCAAATCGACTCTGAAATAGCCCAAAGATTGCTTGAACTTTTTTTTTCCAAATTTGATAAAACTTCTAGGGTCGGCCCTGTTTTGCTAGGCAGGGTCGGGTACTAGTAACCTGAAACACACATTTTTTGGGGGTCTAACTTCACATTCTAAAGATGTTAGGCTGCACAATAATCATGCACTAATACAAACCTATGTAGTTAATTTAATTCTAAGATAGTATCACTAGTTATAAGAGCCTTGAATCTCACATTGAATTACTGTTTATAGAATATAAATCATAAGTTTAAATTAATAAACATGAATGATGATAATTTTATAATGCCCATTTAAACTGACACAATGTAACCCTACAACGTTCTCCCCCTTTCCTGCAGGCATAGGCTCGTTCGTGGGCTACGTGTTCGGGATGGTGATGGTGTTTCTAGCAGGGGACTATGATCTGGGGCTGCCGGTAGTCATCAAATACCCTTGGTACGAGGAGGACAAGCACAGACAGAACTTCCCCTACAAGACGGTACTCATGGCTGCCACCTTCTGTCTCATCACGGTGGTGTCAGCCCTTACACACCTGTGTTACCGGACAGGTATCGTACCTGACTGCTGCAACCTGGCAGGGCCATCTAGGAGTGTGGAGAAGAAGGCCAAGAAGGGGGTCAACCACATGGAGCCGATATGATTATAAAAATGTTGTTATCTTACTTTATTGTTGTACTAGTAAAAGAAATATTGATCTTGTAATTTTCTAGGGTTTTACTTTATTTCTGAGGACTTGTTTTAAAGGCTAAACTCGATAATCATGGTAAGACAAGTGTATAGGTTTATATAGTAAGGTAATTGGGACAAGAAACAATCAGGGGCGGATCCAGGAATTTTTGAAAGAGGGGGCGTGAAATAGTCAATGTACTGCGGGTATCAAAAATGTTTACATTAAAATATACAGGAAAATAGGGGGGGGGGGCGAACCCGGCGCCTGAACAACTGTCATAATTTCAAATCAATTAGAGCCTACTATACTTCAGTCGGAAGTTACGAGTGCCATAATGTTTTATCAGCAACCTACATTACACCTGGAAGCATTGTTTTAAATCGTTCATTCAAAACACCAATGTTGATATATCGCTGGTGAGTGATTCACCAGCCCTGTGTTGGTGCATCGTGGTGCCAAAACATGAAGTCTCGCGACAGTAGGCCTTCATTAAAGGGTTAAGTGGTTAATGTACATATATGGCATGTGCATTTGTTAATGATTACTAATTATACCGCAACATCAATCAAATAATCACATAATTTTAATTTGGGGAGGAATAGTTTGAAATATGTGACAATATGATTAAATTTCATGGGGTTCATCTTTTGTGAAAAAAACAGGAAGATCCTGATTGTAATTTTGATATCTACATCTTGACATGTACTTAGTGCCACCTGCACTAACCCCCTGTGCTACTATTTTATCATTATGGCAATATTTGACATGGGTGGTGGACTAGGTAGTGGAATAGTATATAAACTACTTTTCATCTTACATTTATATCAAAACGTTAATTATTTATATCTTTATCAGAATACAATTTTATATAACACTGGTGTCAGAGAGATCAGGAATGAAGAAATGTGTTTAATGCATATTTGATATTATGTTATGATTGTCAGACCTATCTGAGACAATGTCTTAGCCTGTCAAGTCTTTTCATTAAATTTCCAATAAATTTTGAAATTTCCTGTACAACAATGTCTCTGCTTATAATTCCATAATATATGTAGTTTGATATGATCCTATGACGACGTCACAGTATCATAATTAGCTATTGAAGCAGCTGAAGGGCTCATTAACTAAAATGCACCTACCGTATACAGTGACAATACATATGAGAGTTAAATATCCACTGCACGAAAGCAGTGTAAAAGGGAAATCGTCAGATTATTCCACATGTATCAGGAGACGTTAATTAGGTGGCTAGAGGGAGCACCAGTCTCTGAGGATCATGGATGACTTCAACAGTAGAGGGGACGGTGCTGCCCCCTATGTGAACAGGTAAACTGATTACAGAAATATTTGGCGATACATTAATCAAATTTAGCTTTGTGCATCCCATTACTTTCAACAGGATAATTGAAAGATAAAATCGACATTCCAGGTCTAGTGGTGAAATGACTGATGATCAGAATTTCATTTTTTTGTGTGATGTGCCAAGGAAAGAATGTCCACTAACCCTCTGATTAGTCAAAACTATCTAATTATAATAAATATTAGCCATAAATAGCCCCTCCGCCATGTTTCTATCATTTCATCAGTCAATTTCTGAGGCCGAGGCTAGAAACACTTGAGGTGCCACCTAGTGAGTGCTGTGGTTGCTACTTATAGAGGGAGCACCTGTGCTATATAATTGTGTGATGGAAAACCTCCGCTGTACCATATTCTACAGCAGAGGTTTCCCATCACAGTGATTTCTAACCACGGTGGTTCTTTTGTTTTAACAATTATTATTCAGATGATTCATTCAATGCATATACAATTAAGACACATACTGTTTTTCAACGAGAACCTGAAGTGGCAGAACGGATCAATGACACTTTCTTTTTTTCCATGTTTTCACACATACCACCAGTAGCGTTTTTATACACATAGGAACAAATTATCATATTCATGGATGATAATAGTTAGGACAGGGGAAAGATGAATAAATGAAATGATACCTAATTACATATTCGTATTAACAATGTGAGATTTTTCTGTTTCCCTTCTCTTATATCACAGTGAGTACAATGCTAAATGACACGATTTTACAAGCAGATCACTATGCAAGAGACATTATATTCAAGTATGAAAACACTCAAATAAATACAATTATGATTACACACGTCTATTAAAGCTGTGTGTCATTTGAGCACACCTTTACAAAGTGTTAATGTAAACGTTTTCTGTATTTCCTTTCAAACAATTCACTAGTATTAGACATTCTTATTATTGAACTTATGCTATTGCCTGCATGATAAGCAGCATTAGCAGGTGGCTCCCCTACCCTATAACGCTGAAGGAGGCATACATTTTAAGAATGGGACCATCTCTCGCACGTGTTCTTCTATTTTCAACTAATTTTACAGCTTCAATATTTATAAGCCTTATTTTGACGTAAAATAACTTGTTTTTTTTTGTTAGCTGGGCTACTTGTACTGCTTACTACTTGTGGGAATGTTTAATATTGAAGACTCCTTCCCAGCCCATATCTCCACTCGTTGGTCGACATTGATGCGCCTACAAACACTTAACATGAAATAGTGAGCAATAATGATAATGTCAGACCTGTCAGTTCTATATTAAAGAGTTGAGTTTGGGTTTAGATTTTTTATTTGGCATTAATAAATCGTATACAATATAGACGTTTTTCATATTATGCCAATTGATGGTTATTATCGAAAATTCATAGGTTATGAAAATTATCACTTGTTCAGTCCATTACTCGTATTTCAAGTGTTTGTCCAGTAGTCAAGATATGTGACTGCTTTATGCTATGTGGCATTATATTACGATCCTTTCTAGGGCTCTTAAGTCTGCGGGTCTCAGGCTTGCTACAAACTCTTCGACGCCTGGACTAGAAGAAGACCTGGGTAAGTTGAGTTGATTAGGCCATCAGTTTAGCCATGAAAGAATACATTCCATACTCTAGATTTCCTATATATTCATATACGTGTACATTTCATCCAATCCCACAGGTAGTGCTCTGACCAATGCTAATACTAGTATAGGCTGGTAAGGGATAAGCTGTGTATGTGAGGCGGGGGGAGGGTTAGATTCCAAGTACTGTGCCAGTAGGAGGCTATACTCTTGTTCCCAAAGCCTTCCGAACGGAAGGATTTGGGAACAAGAGTAGTTGTGGGCCAGCTTGGGTAAAGGAACCCTGAGTCGGACACCATTGACAGATACTTTGAGTCGGACACCATTGACTTTGAATTACATAATCAATATACACAACCCACATATAAATGCCAACTAAACATGAAAATCAAGGTATTCTTCCTTTTAACAAGCACATCAGACCACATATCATTCAATTCTTATGTGGTTTTATGACTACTTAAACATCAGGTGGTTTTTGCAATTTTCTCAACATAAACTCATGATGCAATGGGAAATTTCTTTTCTTGTTCTTTTTGTTCTGCTTTTCCTATAATAGTTACATGATTCGTAAGTCTAATAATAGAAATATAGTATGCATTTTTTGTGAGGGTCTATGTCAAGAAACACGAAGGTGTCTGACTTTAGGTGCAGTTTAACCTTTTCAAAGAGACATATTAGATGGACTTTTATTTGTACTTAAATGATTTAATTCATTGCAAATCTCTCAGAAATAAAAGCTGTCAGATACGATATGTCCA
This sequence comes from Harmothoe impar, assembly GCA_947462335.1. NCBI lineage: Eukaryota > Metazoa > Annelida > Polychaeta > Phyllodocida > Polynoidae > Harmothoe > Harmothoe impar. Next base: position 41,064,313 of record OX381720.1, read on the forward strand.
ATGGTTCAACTGAAATTAGAATAAGTATCCATTTAGGGTGTTAATTCTAACAACTTAAGGTGAACATCTTTCCATTAACCAGGGGCGTCCGAAATGGGTGCCTTTACCCTATGTGTAGTCTGTCAACAAAAACAAAGTTTGTCAATGGATTTCGCGCACCTCATTTTCGGATATGGATTTTTTGTAAACATTTATCTTTATTACCGGTAGTCGATATGAGCAGTTACATCTAGGACAAGTATATTAAATGATGTACAAATTGTGCTGTTCTGCACTCCCAGGAGAAAATCAATAGTCCAACATCAATAATACAACCATCGAATTGTTTTGCTTACAAATCAACCACTCGGCAAAGAAAGAAAGGTCCCCCTCCTCCCACACAAGTTAGGTGTGTGGTGGATTTTCATGGGGGACCCTTTCCTATCAAAGGATCAAACATAAATTTCATATAATAACTTTTAAAAGCTCATAGGCGGACTAAGCGGTGACTATTATACGTAAATAACAATCCAGTACATGTAGCATAATAATAGACAGAATCAGTGGAAGTACACAATTAAACTAAAATATTTTGAGGCATCTATTTTCGGAATATTGCAGGTCATCAAGTATATATTGGGCTGCAGAACAAAACAACTGATCCCCCTAGTCAAAGTATGGTAGGACTTTGGATGAATATTATCTTCAGAACCATAGCCTTTGTCATTGAGGGACGTGATTACCCAGGATCCTTGTTTTGTATGAAATTGTTTTCAGTTGGTGTTTGACATGAAGATCATATTTAAGATGTGGATCTAGTGTAACTCCCAAATACTTATAAGATGGCACGACCATAAGTTTCACATCATTCAAAGTCAAGTTGATATTAAGTCCCGTTAATTTTTGCTTTGATGCCGTAAAAGCCATGATCTTGGTCTTGCTTGTATTTACAGCTTATTCTGTAAGCACCACATTCTAAAAATATCTAGGCTCTCTTGCAACATTTTATACACATTTTGAATATTGGGATCAGAGTCAAAAATCACAGTGTCATCAGCATACAACTTAACATCAGATTTCGCTTGCTTAATTTATTTTTTCAAAATTGACATTTCTTTCTAGTAATTTTTTTTCTAGTAATTCCTCCAGACAACCAATAATTTTTTATCTTAGGGATCCACTAAGAACGTTTGTCGGAGGCTGGGTATAAAATGTATCTTTATAAAAAACTTGCTCGCCCGCATCATTATGAAATCCATTGACTAACTTTTTTTTGGTGTGGCCTTCCTATAGAATAAAGAGCTTGTTTCAGGCTTAGCCTCTTACTGTTGCAGGTCATGGCCTCACCAGCACAGTTACCATCTAGGGGATAGCCCAGGTAGCAGGGTGTCCCTGTGGAGGCAGACAGTTATGTGTACACAGAGAGAAGAATCCGAGTCACAAGGGGAGTCCAGGCTATAAAAAGAGAACCAGACCCCCTTTTGGCTCACTTTTCACACTGTCCGACTCCCCCTTCTAATGGTCCTAACTCCTTTTTCAATTAAATCAAAAAGAGTCCAGGTCAGCTAAGGTGAGTAAATGGTTGCCTAGACTCCCTAAGGGAGCCACAGAAGTAAGTATACAAGACAGAAATAGGAAACACACTAGGTGGCACTACTGAACAATGACTGCAATGCCATCTAGCACGTATGTTTAGAAGCCATTCAACTCTCTTTATTATCAGAGTCAAGGTCCCCTATACTCCCTTACCCCCCAAGGAAGTCAATGAATGCATAAGGGAGTCAAAGGGTTATGATTAAGTCTGCTAGGTGGTAGCGCTATACTTGAAATGGTATTATTCTGTATGCTCAGATCTCGAGATCCAAGTAATTTGTGATATTGATAATTATGCTAAAACATGTATATCATTGTAATATCAAGATTCCATGTCAGAATTACATTTCTTGAAATAATTGCAATTAACTTAAAACTGTAGCATCACCATGATGTATTACTTATAGACACCCAATTTGCAGAAACATAAGAAAGTCAAATCACAAAGGCTCAGATATTCTTTTATATAATAATGTGCACTGAGGGATCTTTCTGAGATCCCTCCTCCTTGCAAGGCATTGCATCAAATTAATTTAGAAAGAGCAGCTAGGGAGACAGCTACTGGAATGGATATATATAGAGGGGTAGGGAATAGAAATTACCAATGACCTCTTCACAAAGGGAGTCGTGATTCAGTGACTCCCTGTGCCTAGACTCCCTTTCTAATGGGAGTGGCAGCATGGACTTGGACTCTGTTTGTGATGGGGAGTCATAAAAGAGAGTCATTTTGGAGGCAAAAACTGGGCTCTCTTTTGACTCTGTTTCTTCTCTCTGTGGTTATCCACCGATGAGCCCCAAGGACTAAGTCGATTTATATTCCCAAAAGTTCAATCTGACTTAGAGGGGAGATTTTGAAAAAATAAAAGCTTTTTGCGGAACAAATTATACCTTTAATTTCAACGTCAACTTTTTTAGAACATTCCGTGTCTTTCAATGTTTCCTTCCTCAGCCCCATACTTACATAAGTCAGGAGCTTAACCAATGTGGTTGACCTTCTCACCTCCCAGGCTACTGGTCATGTTTTTATTATTATGTCTGGTACAGCAAAGGACAAAATACTTTTTAACTTCCAGGTCCAATGCTGCCAATAGTTAAACCCTTTAACTTTTAGGGACGGCATGATGGCTTAGTTGTCATGATGCATGAAAGCAGCCCTGGCGAGTAACTCACCAGTACTGCATTCAAGGATCCTGCCGACCCTACGAGGTCAAGGCACTTCCGAAGGGTCAGCATGATGCACTAATTCAGTACCGGCGAGTTACTCGCTGGGGATGCATTGGTGCATCATGACGACAAATGTCATCTTTTTGGAACATGTGTCCTTAAAGGATTAAGTCCAGCATGGTGCAATAATTCCCTTTTATCAGAATGATGCATCAATTCTGGCCTGGTAAGCGTCCTTTATTGTTTGGAATGCATGTTGACCCTATCAGGTTGATGCACTACACAAGGGTCCGCATGATGATGCATGATTGTAGCCCTGGCGAGTTACTTGTCAGAGCTGTATTCGTGCATCGTGATAAGACTTGATACCAAATTAAAGCAATATGCTGTGCTTGGGGTTAAGCCGGTCTCCTGGCATAAATTGTGTATGTTTGTGGCTTTACCCACAGGCAAGTGCTATGTAATGTGTGATATGGAGGGAGAGAGACGGGTTGATCTACCTGTTTAAAACTGGGGTCGGAGTGTTGGTCCCTCCAGGTTGGGTATGGCATTAACCCAGGTTTATAATTATGATATCAAACAGTCGATTGTAGTTTAGCACTCTAACTCATAATTGTAAAATGTGGGACTTGAGGGTTTTAAATATATCTCCGATTGGAGGAATAATTATGCAGTAAGATCACCATCGTAATTCCCAGTATAAGCTTAACTCGTGTCTAAGCTGCACCCTTATAAATCTTACAAGCCGTACAGGGGCTCTAAGAATTCCTAATTCAGTAGTATAGTCATATGCTTGTCATATACGCCGCACCCATGATTATAATTATATGTTTGGTTATAAATATGTTATATGTTTGGTATAAAATTAAAGCTGAATCTGACTTCTACACTTGTAACATTCATTGGTAAATCCCATGAGATTTATATCAGACACGAAATTTAGTAATATTGTACTCGCTGCTAGACAGGGAGCAGTAGCGACGATTCAAGCCTGACCAATCAAACATGGTTCATAATACCCTTTGAATTTAAGGGAATTATTACAATCTGAGTTGTGGCATACCCTGTGGTACACGTCTATCTAATTCATCACTCAATAATGTCTTTTGTTCTCCACGCCAACTGTATAGATGTATGGTAAAGCAATATCCTGGTTCTCTAGATCAATGGAAATTTCCAGCACCTGAATTCTATTCGGAAAGGGCTATTGGAGAAGCTAGGTTGTCAGCACATGTCTGAGCATTCAACATATCTACTTGGAAACCTTTATTAGCCTACCTAGTAGCTACAAACCTGAGCCTACCCAGCCTTAAAGGCCCAGCGCCCCTATATATACGGCTGAGTACCTGTCCCGACTGTGCTCTGAATGTTACTGGACGTGCAGTAAGAACTGCGTGTTTAAAGCTGACATCTAGAATAATCAAACATGTAGTTGCCAGAGAAGTAGGCTGCATATCAAAACGTCTCTGGTCAGTGCAGAGTTTGTGTAATAAACCTGAGTGCGATAATACACATTAAGCTGTCTATGAAAATGCTGATCAAATTATAAGCACTCAATTACATGCGCTTTAGATAAAACCATTGTAGCAAACAATGTATACATACTCACTTGCTGGGCAGACATTTTAAGCAATTATCCAATTTTTGACTTATTGCAGTGAAGGTGAAAAATATTTTGTGCTTCGGCGTGAAATCTAGTATTGCCAATGCAAAATGTCACTAAGAGAAATTTATTCGGGTATTGAAAATTCGACCAGTCAATAAGAGGGTCAACTCATAGTATTGACAGGTTGCATGGTCAAAAGCTGGCCTACTATGATTTTGCTATTGACAGTTCAAACTACCAATAGTGGAAACTTCCTCTTATTGATAGCTACACTGTTAGAAGTAAGTAATGTAGCTGTACAGTATAAAAGGAGGTATTTTTGGTTTCCAGTATCAGATACAGTACAGCTACACTCACTTACTGTAGAACACACAGGAGATGATCGTGGGTTCGAATCCCACCTTGGCACTACTGTTGTTTGCCTATAGAAAATCTAAATTATACACATACATGTACATCAAATAGTCACTAGCTAACATTTTTATGTCAACATAGGTGGAAATGCATGTCAACTGGGTTAAAGAAAACTGAAAAGAAAAACGTATTTCTTTTTGACAGTTACATTTTTTTGGAACTGGCAAAACCGTTTTCTGTTTCTGAAAGTTCAAACTGTCATTTAAAGAATTCTATTCTGATATTGACAATTCGAGCTGTCAATGAGTTTTTACTCTGGTATGGAGAGTTTGAACTGCTAATAGTCACAGCCCTACGTATAATAGGATCTTCAATGTTCATAATACCATTGAGAGAATTATTACAATCTGAGCTGTGGTACCAGGGTTATAATGAGCAGCATCCGAGGGAGATTCTGACCAACATTACCCAATACCAGGCAGCTTTCTGCGGTTTAAACTAAATGAATACCCCCCCCCCTCCTTAGCATATTATGTTTATAAAAACTGGGCACTCACTGGAACACATGGTTAATGAATAGTGTTGCTGTATGAGAGATAAATATGCAGCTTAGCACCCATTAATTATCAGAGGCGCTGGCAGGTCCCAAACCAGTACACATACAAGTATGTACATGTTTGTAATTATGTACCCAATAATACCTGCAGCTGGTTCGGCCTACATCCCGAATATTAACCTCACATAGTTCATACTCCATTAATCCAAGTTGAATGCATGAATCGCGCTGCCACCTGATCAATACAATGGTTTGTATTGTAATACCTTTGTTGAATGGCTGATACTCCCGCTGATACAACGTGCGGGGGGGGGGGGGGGCATGCAAGTACATTAACTGGTGCATTACATTTTTACAGCTGAGGTTCCCTACAGAAAGGTAGAGTGTAAGACACTGCAATATCCGCCATTGTTTTAGGACTGCCCCCCTTGGCTGTCCAATGAACAGCTCATGGTTTCTCATGATTAATAGATTCTCTAATTAGTCGTACTCATCTCCAAACTCAATCTTAGTGTAAAAAGGTGTCCTCCAGGCAAGGGAAACTTTATTGGTCTTGATTTATAAGTTTTATCGAAAGTTTGATAATGCTGTAGCACCTGCCCAGTAAACAAAAAACGTTATACAATATTTTATAACGTTATATAACATTTTTCCATGGCTCCTTACTATGGCAAAACGTTATAGGACGTTTAAAACGTTATTTTGACGTAGAATAAAGTTTTTTTGTAAGTTGGGTGTCAGGGTGCTAAAAGTTAATGACAAAATCAAGATCGAAACACAACGTACCATAGAAGTCCTCTCTATGGGGGGGGGGGGGGGGGTCACCTATACCATGGGAGGGTCTGGATGCAAAGGTACAACATGCCCTGACTTAAAGTATTCTATGGGTATGAGCAAGGGATAAGTATATAATGTACGGAACAAGACGGGTCTTATACCTGGCCTGTATTGAATTGTGTTGAATGATGATGATGTAATTTGGTATAACTTAGGACCAGCATAGATTTACAGGTCCATACAAATTGTGATTTACTGTTAAGAAGCTTAATGTGTGTGTGTGTTGTGTAACTTTACCTATACCTACTTTATTATTATGTACTATTATCATCAATTATTGTTGGTCGCTATTGCCAGCACACTCACTGTTATTTGGTTTCAAAATGTCTGTGGATAATTGATTGTATGCGCACAATGATAAACGTATCTCAAACTAGCTAGTCAGCCCAGCTGGCGTTGTTATACACTAGATATTAGCTGACAGTCAACATAGAGTTTTAAAGGGAATTAATTGATTTATGGCTCTCACCTATTGGTATGTGAGTATTTGATTTATACTTGTAGCAGCCCTACAAGCTGTATATAAGCGTATGTTTGATACTAGAGTTCGTATTAGTTGCTCACTTGCTGATTCAGCCTCACCATCAATGAAATTGCATTTTCTAGATTGATTCTTTTTATACAAATTGGTTATGTAAATGTTAGAAGTGTAATAATATTGGAGTGGCAATCACCTATCAGTCAAAATGATTACAAAAAGTTACAAAAAGATCATGAAAAATTGTTTAATTGTTAGCGGCTGTTCACCCAGGTATGTATACCTAATTTTTTTTATATTGTAGGGGTCGGATTCCCCACACCCCAGTGGTAAACCCTCAAGGGGGTATCCCTCGGGTAATCCTGCTACCCTCTGTACCATATCGATCCAATAATGTACTGCACGGTCAAGTTGCCAGAAGGGAAAGTACTTCAGCGGTAGAGCAGCTGGTCCATGAATCTGAAGGTTGTGGGTTCGAGTCCTGCTTTCTCCAGATGACTTCTCCGCGACCGTTAGAATTTGTTTATTTCCAGACATTGTGAACAGGTATGTCAAGGTATACCTTCACAAGTACCATAAGGTTAGATTCGTACTACAGCATGCCTGTACTGTAACATGACTCCTTGGACAAGAAATGTGTTAAAATAGTCCAGGTAAATATTAGGAGTATCAGTTGTTTAGACTTAGCTGATGCTGTACAATAAAGACAATGAACTGCATGTGCTTAATATCTCACAATCAAAACATCGCCTACCCAGCAAACAAAAACACCTTAGGCTATATATGTATATAACGTGGGGGAAACGTTCTGAAGGTGTGAAAAACTGTAAAATTTTACATTGTTTAACGCAAATTCATTTACCCCAATTGACGTACCGTATTTCCCCGAATATAAGCTGAGTCAATAGTGGTACTGTGTTGTTTAGATATAAGAGGGACTGTGGAGGGATGCATAGCGAGAAATGGCCCCACCTTTATAAAAAAAATTCCAGGATTATCCAGGTATTTGCTTAGACTTGATTAAGATTGAGTGACCTGTAATAGTATTATAAATGTAATAGGATTATAACAAGAAACTGATTGCAACAGGTGGTATGGGAATGCTTGTGCAGGTTTTGCTAAGATAAAAAATGATGTTTAATTAAAATATACACACATATGTTTAAAAAGTAGCTTCCCAGCTAACAAAAAAACTTTATTTTACGTCAAAATAACGTTTTAAATTTTACATAACGTTATGTCATACTAAAGAGCCTTAGAAAAACGTTGACATATAACGTTATATAACGTTATAAAATGGTGTATAACGTTATTTGTTTACTGGGTTGGGACCCCTACTTTTCTATTTACCTTTTGGTTGCAAAATATTGAACTATTGAGTTGAAATATTCGCCCTGTTAGAGGTCAACCCTCTTCTCTCCACCATTTTTTAAATGAAAGACTACAATTATTCTGATTATAAACTGTGGATAACGTTAAATAGCCTAGTGGGTAAAAACTTTTGCGCATCACCACCTTTTTTACACCATGTATAAGGTAACAAGGTTATCAGTGATACATTTACAAGGTTAATTTGCTTGATCAGAACGATTGAAAAACTAAGTCATATAATAAATGCATAAGCATTTAAGACACCATCTAACCTTCCCCCAAAGCCCTCAAATAAGGAGCGCAAGGGACCTCTTATGTTTACACTCTGTTTACATGGTCACAAAGTTTAATTTCTCGTCTTAAGACTTACAACGATAAAGCTGAAATTAATGGCTTATAGGTCGATAAACGAAATTGACCTATTTAAGAGCTGGTCATACCCACTACCTCTCACAGGGGGCATCAACTTTGGACCATATCTACACAAATTGTCAGAAAATCTATGATGCAGTGAGTGACCACATCCCGGTGTTTGTGATTAAGAAGCAAAAATTAACGAAACAAAATCGGAGGCAAATCAAGGGACGCTCATACCGAAACGACAAGAGTGCTAGTCTACAAGATGGGCATACAAAAGGACAGCTGGAATACCTACAACCCCGACACGCCCGCCAGCTTTAGTCCTGGATGTTCAAACTGTCCAGGAATGAGACACAGATTGTCCCCCCACCCAGAGTGCTGCGCACAAATGCCAAACTGAAACTGAAAGTGTCAAGACACCACAAGGACGTGTACCTGAAAAGCCCTCTACATCGAGGCACAAGACACTGGGATAAGCTGAATCCTGCCCAACAGCATAAAGTCAGTAAACAGGCTTTCATGAGCTTGTTAACCGACGGAGACCTTGTACCACTAGACCGTATTATGGTTTAATGACAATCCCAAACACTTATATTGACCATAAAATATGTACATTACTGAACTATCTTGATCTTTCCTTTGGCATTTGATTGAAAAACGCCCAGTGTAATTGTGATTAATCTTTGCCAAATAAAAAATGTTTAAACTCGACTCAACTCATCAATGTCATTAATGAATTAACTTAACTACGCCTAACCCCAACCCAGTTATTAGCTCTTTCCGGGCGAGCATGACCTATAAATCATGACTCATGCCATGTCCTTGCGAGCATGACTTATAGGTTCCGCCATGCACATAGGAATGTGACCTATAAGCCTAGGTTACGTCATAATTATGTCTGCTGTTGGTAAATACCTGAGATTCGGTGAAGCAGCTAAAGAGGATTTTAATTGATGAAAATGTAAAGGGTGGAGAATGTACATCTCTTTGAGGGAAGCTCTCCTAAATGCCCTCTGGTCGGATTTACCACCTCGGGAGCCATCTTTCGGTCGTATATGAGCATTGCAAACCTCTGATGTCTGAGATTGTTGATGTCAAAAATGGCAATTTAAGTGGATCGTCTAAATGGTGTGAGGTGATGGTAGCCGATGTTGATGAGATCTATAATCATCTGCTGACAACTCCTTTAGATGACCATTCCAGTGACTTTTGGATGTATGTAAAATATGTAATTTACACTCCCTGCCTCCTCAATAGAGGGTTGAGTTATGAAGCTATTGTGGAAAATGACCCTGCTCTTTAATACACAGAGATGCATCTTTATAATGGACATTTCTGATACCTAGCAATTTAGTATTTCAAAACATCTCCGAATCACTGTTTTGGTATACCGAATACTTGCAAGCAGTAGACATGGGGGAGACTAGCTCTCTATTCTCAGAAGAATACACATGTGACAGAAAAAAAATACCCACTCAGTAGTACTAAATTGTAATCTATATAATCTAGGAGAACTTTGGTACCTGAAGTATAGCAGTTGAGAAGACTGAATTTTAAACTAGGCCTATAATTATCTGGCTGTGTCTCACGACCTTGACTGTTTTTGTCTCTGACCGGGTGCCGTCTCTGACCAGGTGCCGTCTCTGACCAGGTGTAAGAAAAAGGGTGTTTTAAAAAGAATTATTCTCAAATATATAAGGATTTGTAAAAACGTTATGGCGGTTGTTATATATTTATCATTATAATTATAATTAGCCTTCTGCTGTTGGTATTTTGACCTTATCAAGCCAAGCCGGTCAGAGACGGCACCTGCTCAGAGACAGCACCTGCTCAGAGACGGCACCCGGTCAGAGACAAAAACATTGGCTCAAGGTCGTGAGACACAGCCATCTGTATATGTATTTTTTACTTACATACCAGAAAGCCAATATATGGCTCCGAGAACTTATTTATATGTCAGCTAATAAGGCAAAGAGAGAGGTGCATAGGGAAGGTTACATATACAGTTCTGCTATGTCACAGTGAGGGCAAACATAGGCTACACATGGTTAGGTTACATCACCATGATATACTCACCCATCTGGGTCATTAATCTAAACTTTATTTTTAATTGCTTGTGTCTTGTTTTAATATACATATTTGGGGTGGGGAGTGCCTCAGTCGGTAGTGTGTTTGCCTCAGACATACAGGGTTGTACGTTTGAAATTCAGTCGCACCCTGCTGTGTGACGTTACGACCTCCCCTCTGACACTCAGTCTCAGGTCCCGACTCTATAATAGTAGAGTCTGGGCAAACTCATATAAAAAACTTGTTTCACTAACTTGCCCTCAGGAGTTGACCAATCAAATCCTTTACACCAATTCCTGTGCACAGCCTGACAGGAAGTAACAATCTCAGAATAGCAGTTGCACCAGTCCCATTTGCAGCCCTTGTGGCGGAAAAACGTACTGGTTGAGCGAGTCTACCTGACACTATGTCTGTGTCGTGTGGTATAAATAGGAGATAACTGACCGATTCATGCTGCGTATACCTAGGGGTCACAGTCCAGTGGCTTGTTTGCCCACAGCACCTGCCATATAAATAGTCAAAATATGAACCTGCCTATAGGCTATAGGCAGGGTGGGGGAGGGGTGGGGGATAAGGAGGGAGGCATAGAGAAAAACGACCCAGTCTTAATAAACTTTTCCAGGGTTACTTCTTGGTATTTGCTTTGACCCAACAATGGACAACTACGACCTCACAGTAGGTTCACCAAATTTTCCGGTCTTGATAGTCCCGTCGCCCACAACATGTTGGCACTGGAAGGCTCATCCAGTCGACCACCCAGTGACAGTGTCAATAGGTGAGTTCATGGTGTGCCAAAATGATTACAAAGATTCATTGCAGATCCAGCCTGAATGCACCTTCATGCAGGGCACTGCAAGGAACCAGCTGAAACAGCTAAAGCGTAAAGCTTGACCGTCATGGTTGAAGTGAGGCCAAAAGCACTTTTGGATATAGTTCAGTTTTCATTCACAAGAGGGCTTTTAAGGGCTGGGAGCTCAGCTCCGACAGGCACAAGACAGGGTGAATATGTTGTAGCTGGACAATGCCCATGGTCCCCTGTCCAAACACTGCTGCCCTCTGGTGGAACTGTTATTTTAGTCCATGCATGGAAAATGCTGAACTTATTCCCTGACGGCCCAGCTTTAACATGGGCCACCCCTTGCCTTACACCTGCTCAATTTTCTTATTTGACTGTACTTGGCTGTCCAGCTAGTGAACCTGCTGTGAGCCATTAACCCTTGCAGGGCAGCATAATGCTTAACTCTAACTACAATAATCAGTAGTTAATCCCTAAGTGTTCCATGGCTTATTGTCCAAGGTAATGCTAAATCTTTCCTGTATGGCCTTTTGTATATTTAAGACCCAAGGCAATGGCGGCAGAACATGTGTAATAGTATGTGATTCTTCCGCTGCAGACTTTGGCCTTTAATATGGTTTGTATTCTGAATCCTATCTTTGCTCAAGATACACATACTTTGTCATAATAGGCTGATCTTTGAATCTTCTCATCCACATTTCCAGTTCAAAATGTTTTTTATTCTAAATCTTCCAAAAATAATCTGAGGAAAATCACTCTCCTTGTACGTAGGGTTTTCAAAATACGTATAGGGAAAACCTGAAACACAACTTGGCCTAGGCCTGGCACTTAATTGGACAGCTAATGACCATTGGCGAATACATCCCAGTACGAGGAAACGAACCCTATAACGAGTAGCGACATGCAAATACCATGGCATTCATACTTTATATCGCTGCAAATACCAATACATCCATTAGGCAGAAAACATGATATGGTTCAGGCAACATGGTCTAAAAATAGTATGTCTAAAATGAAATTTTGAAAATCTAAAGGCAGTGATATTCTTTTCAATAACAGGGGAAGGGGAGTGGATTAGGGGCGGGTCTGAAAGTCTCTATTTACACTGACAGGCCCTGAATATCTTGTGAATATTGGATTACCATCAAATTCATCCATATTGAAATTATCCCATTGGCATATTCAAAACCATTTAATGAGGATGGTGTCTTGTTTATACTGGGAGTGCGTGGACTGGGGTGTACGCGGGGTAACCGGGCGCTTCCGTCTCATCCGAGAGTCAACTATCGCCACCAGGGGAATACGAGCACTCTTGGGGGGCGTCCGTGAGGTGGGGAGTAGAGAGGTGGGGGGGGGGGGGGGGTTAAGCATATGCCTCCCCACGTCCAGGCAGGCGCACATCGTCAGTTGAGTACAGCAAGTGCGCAGTGCTAGCTCCCAGTCCAACTGGTGTGCACCTTCCAAGCAGCAGTAACTACTCCAAGTCTTCAACATGACTCCTACTACCAGCAACAATGTTACGTGAGTACCCAGAATTTATTTCATTACCAGCATCTTTAGTTCTAGACATTGAGGAAAGCTCTGGGAGTTATCCAGAATATAAAGATACTGAAGGTGTGGGGCCATGTTTCGGGGACCCTGTTGCATGCCCGGCCTGCTGCCCAGGATGGAGCCTGCAGGGTACGAGGGATGGTTGAGATGCGGGTGATACCATGGGGTGTAGAGCTATCTACTCACTGGTAATACACGTGGTCGGGAGGCAGACCCTCTAAAAAAAGAAATGTGGTCTAGAGGAAATTTCCATGAAGCAGGCTGGGCCACTGGTGCACTTGTAAAAATGACTTAGCCCTATCTGTGTGGCTCAATGTAACTAGTTTTACCTTGCGTTACTGTATTATATAATTATATAAAACCCGTTGTTTCTGTTGATAAATTCAACAATATAGGCTTGGGAAAGAAGAGAGATATTGCAAGAATGATTATCCAGCTACACACTCCTGGAGTAACAATATACATTCACTCTATGCATCATCGGTAGACACCTGAAAGTAGTGCATTAAATTTTAATGAATAATTGGATTAGAGAGGAGGTATAGGGTGTATTGAGCAGGAGGCAATGAAGCCTGACATGGTCATAGCCTTCAATTTCAGAGTAATATTCAGCAGTGATATAGCCCGGTGAATAGGGTGAGGGTGAGGTAGAGTGGAGTGGCTATTCATTCACAACCTGTACATAATGTACCTGTTATACTGGGGATTAGTTACAGGGCAAGTTGATTGTTATGGTATTAGGGGGAGGGGGGGGGGGGTTGGCCCAAGGATCTATGCATGCATTAACCGCTAGTGGTTGGCTACCCAGAATGCAAAGAGTGCATTGTCAGTGAGACATACAATGTAATGTCTCACTGGTCAGTACGTATCCAGCTATAGAATCGAGGTGGATCCTCAGTTGGAACTGTCAATAGTGGTGCTTTATACTCATACTGTTGTTGACAGTTCTTCACTAAAACTGCCAATACATGGTTGTAGTGGAGATGTTCTCTCCTATCCACAGTCCCTGGCCATAACTGTCATAACACTTTACCTTAGTATATAACAATCCTTAGCGATGTATTGAAGTGCTACATAGTGTTTAATGCAGTATGCCCCCTGATCGTCATGGTGCATAAACAGAGCCCTGGTGAGTAACTCGCCAGGGCTGCATTCAAGCACCATGCCGACCCTACAGGGTTGATTCAATCGGAAAGGGTCGGCATGATGCTGATATTGGTGGCATAAGTTATGGTGTTGTCGTCATCAGTACATGGCCCTTTACATGATATAGTATACCTATAGTGATCCCTGACATGGCTAAGGCCACCTTATTTTGATAACTTGGATTACGGGCTTTTGGGTCCAACTTTTTCGAAGGGCAGAGGGAAAAAAAAGCTGCCCTATGGGAGGGGCCGGATCAGGAAATGTCCTAAAGGGCAGAGGGATAATAATAATAATAAGACATTGAAAACCTAATTTTTGGGTAATCTAAGGAAGATATGTTGAGTAATATCCCCAATCTGAAAGGCCTCACTCTACCTTTTACTGGTCAACATGTACTTCTCTTTTTTTTTAAGGAAAACTATCAAAAAAATCTCGGAGGGGAAAGGTAAAAAAAAAATATATATTAATTTTTTTTGCAAAATGCCAAAAATCTCGGCGGCGGATCCGTAATCCAAGTAATCAAAATAAAACGGCCTAAGTTGTGGTTGCTAACTGCACAATAAGTGTCACCTCAGTACTAGCCCAGTTGATTTACTCAACCTGTCTGGCCGAGAATAGACAGTTTGAAATTGACTCTACTAAACGTGCAGTCGATGCTGTAAATATAGAACTTCTTGGGGTCATTGCAGGTCCAACTAGGTGCAATGTCTATATATAGAAAGCTTGTCTGGGACGCTAACATAATTATATTTAAGAAACAGATACATAAAATGAATATGGAAAGCTCAGTGTCCAATAGACATGAACATGGGACGCTCGTTGGTCCTGCAAACCTTTCACCTCGTCTGCAATGAGGACCTCTAGTTCACCGCCAACCGAAACATAAGCAGCTCTAACCAGTCAAGTATGGTAATACTTGGCTGGCCCGCTGCTATTTAATCCATGCCAGGGGCCATTCTCTTACTCAGAAGTTGGATACCTCTGCCATAGGCCATTGTGACTGAAGTATCCTAGCATTAAGATCAGTAAGAATCATAATTGTTGTAAGGATTAGGCAGTTAGTCAGTTAGTGGTAGTCGCACCATCCCTGATTTGTTGACAAAACACCACTCACTGGTAGTTCTCCCATCATACTTTCCAGTCCTTGTCCATGTTTAATGATTTCAAGCCAACCACAGGGATTACCTGAATCCAGCAAAACTTCAAGTTCAATGTTATAGTGTGTTTACAAGTGGCATTCTGTGCCAGAACGTGTAGCAGCATGCAGGAACTCAGGGTGTCCGGAATAAGGCACTCATGCTTGAAGATTGTCTCTAATTTGGTACACCCAAGAACATCACTGCCCAAGGGTCAATCCCCGGGGGGGAGGGGAGTCAATCTATTTAAAAACCAGTGTCTACCATACAGGACACATACTATAATCATGTTAAATTACACTTGAATGGTAAGCTTTAAGGTGTAGGGCCGATATGCATAGTCCCTGCACTCTCCATGGTATATGTACACAACCTGCGTTCCCTCTTCTCGAAAACACCCCCATTTCCACGCATTTTTAGACAGAAAGTGAAAGGGAATCAACGATGTTGATTTTTAGCTTCCAAAAGTTCCATCGTCAACATAATATTCACATAAAAGACCGTCTCACACACATGTATTATATATAGGGGCCCAGGCCATTAGACTCAATAAACCACGTTAAAAACGTTCTGTAATTCAATAATATTTGAATTGAAGTGGTTTATTAAGTCTAATGGTCTCTCGACCAGACCTAGACCAAGGCGCCTTGCATGTCTGTCGCTTGGGCCCCTATATCTAATACATTTGTGTGAGACGGTCTTTTATGTGAATTTTATGCTGACTGTGGAAACGAAATTGGATTGATCAATGAAAGGATAAAGGACTCTTTTATTGCCATAAATATACTTTCTGTGTTCCTTTTATATCTCAGTGCGTTAAAATATAACATCCTCACATTGCATACGGGGCTCTTATGAATATCATTTAGATTACTATTCTCCGTTCAATAATAAACCCTTTAAGGACCGCATGGTGCAATTTGCGGCCCTTATGTGTCGATAAAACCCTTTAAGGGCCGCATGGTACAATGTGCGGCCCTTAAAGGT
Source organism: Harmothoe impar (assembly GCA_947462335.1). Taxonomy (NCBI): domain Eukaryota; kingdom Metazoa; phylum Annelida; class Polychaeta; order Phyllodocida; family Polynoidae; genus Harmothoe; species Harmothoe impar. The sequence continues at coordinate 41,080,294 of OX381720.1, forward strand.
CAATTAGAAGGTGACCTGTTACTCAGAAATCCGCAGGTCAAAGAGCGACCTAAGAATATCATGACTGATTTTCTCCCTTACTTTCTGCTGATTAATTGCAGGATATCTATACCCATGAACGCAATTTTATCGGCGGGGAAAAATGAGTATCAATTTCGTCCCCCAGCGTAACCTAAGAATATCATTTATATTACGATTCTCTAAACCCTTTAAGGGCCACACGGAAAATCACGGAAATCTTTTTGGGAAATCACCATGTGAAAATAGAAATAGAATAAACTCAAAAAAACAACAACATTGTAGTGTGTGGCCCTTAAATGGTTAATTAAGGCAGAAACAGGAGGACTCTGTAGACTCCAGGTTGAATGAGTATGAGTTTGTGCGCCTTATCTATGAAGCCATAGGATCTCATTCTGCCTGGGAGAAAATGCGTGAAAAACACCATACAACTAAAATGAATGACACTTTGCCATGCTTTTGTGTGGACAACGTATGTTCTGTGAGTATCAAATGTGAGATAAGAGATGGCAGAAATGTGTCTCTGTGGCAATTTGGTGTGGAGCATATCTCCCCCAACAGGCGATCCCTCGGAGCCCCAGCATCCAGCTACATGCAGGCTGTTATCTCTATCACTGGGGGAGTACTGAGTAACCCTGTGCAGGCCTGGCTACAGTGGCAGAGGTGGCAGGAAGAAGGGGGAGGGAGCTCAGGCGGTGCCATATGATAGGCAAGCCACTTCCTTGCAACAACATGGAGGTAGTCCAAAATAAACGGGTCGGTGCTGGCAGGGACACCAGTGCGCCACCCGAGATGACAGGGCCTGTGTGTCTGATTGACCTACAATGTAGACTGTCATAATCATAACGAGACAAGCAAGAGTTAACCCTTTAAGGGCGGCAGAGTGGTTTAAGGTGATGCCCTTGGCTATTGTGATCTATAAACAAGCTCATGCGACCTTGCCCTCAGGGAACTCGAGCGCCATCGCTCATATCTGAGTGGCCATAGTAACCGCATCACCTTCTCCATGTGCTGGGGGTGATCCTTCCGCGGTACCTGCCTACATGTATGATACTGCAACACCTAGCGTACTGGAACTACTTTCACCAAGAAGAGGTGGGAGTTTGAATGCCTTGAATCAATGGATTGGATGTAGCCCTGCTGGTATGATGCATGGATGCAACCCTGAAGAGTAGCCTCACCAAGGCTGCATTCATGCAGTTTGATGCACGGTCTTACTTATGGCTACAGCATAATGGTGTGTTTTTTCACATTTCTAAAATGTCCTTGAATATAAATGTACTATTGGACTAGTAATTAATTCTAAGTAATTCCCTCATGGGGCACCAACCAGTATTAATATTACAAAACTCAGGTCCGAGATACATTATTTGTAATAGACAATGAAACTATGTTACATAATTATATAGAATTTGATAAAGACAACAAGAAAAAAACGAATAGAAAAAGCAACAGACCCATAAGTCATATTCAACCGTTGGTGTGGGGGCGGGACGGGGCTGCTAGACTGGACTGTCTATCCACTATATATCTATATCTCACCCATTCCTGCCGACTCACCTCCCCTTGCTCCTTTAACTCTTCCTTTACCACGCTCCACATAAAGACACCCCTCCCAAGACCAGATTTTTTCAGATGAAATTCAAATGGGATATTGGGATTTAGGGGATGGCCTCACCTTTTAGAAACTGAAAGAATTGTGTAAATATTCCAACTAGAAGTACATCTATGTCAAAAGTGAACAACATTGACTAACCAAAAAGTAAGATATCCAAATTGCCCTAAGTGGTCGAATTAGGGAGATATAGCCCTATTTGAAATTATAGTAAGCTTATTCTAGTGTATTATGTTACCATTGACACTAACATTTAGGCCAGTATGCATTAAATTAGTCCTAATCTTTTGATACCATCTTTTACAGCATGAAAAATTGAACAAAACCGTTTTTCACCCTCAAAAAATATTATTTGACATTTCTCACGTTTTTTTCATTAAATATTGCCCAAATCATATTGAAAATGAGTCAAATACCATCCAAGTTCAGATGCCCAGCATTTCTAAAATATTAGATGTATGTGCAAATTGATTCGGATATGCAGAGACAATATGCCATAGACTGCTGTCAGAAAAAATCATGGGATTCTACCAATTTTGAGGCAGACCACAGGAGGTCAAAAATCGGCCAAAATCGGCCGAAAATCGGCGAGTAACTCGCATAAATGCGTGTACGGTCCTGTACTGTAAACTCGCAATAATGCGTGTACGGTAAAGGAAGAGTTCGCACACCGCTTCAATGCATTATGCATTCGGTCATCAGTATGCATGGATGCAGCCATAGAGATAAACTCACCAGTGCTACATACATGCATTGTGTCAACCCTGTCGAGTTGATACATTCCCTAGGCTAGGGGTCGACATGATGCATGAATGCAACCCAGGCGAGTGGATCATGTCGAACGAGAGTATAGTGCATTAACATAATATACGGCCCTGGAGGTGCTACCCTGCATTACCTATAGGTAGACACCAGGCGCCAAACAGACCCACTTGACACAGAACATTTATCATTGGAGCTGCTCGCCCCTTCCCTGAGCTGCTCCAGTCCCAAAGCTGTTGCTCTTATCCTCCTGGGCTGACTGCCATCCACACGTATTACCTGTTAGTCGGATTGTGGGCCACTCACTATATTTTGGTACTTGCAAGGAAATCAGTAAATATATACCCTCATCAACGGAAATTCTGATCAAATGAAATTAAAAAAATTAGAGGAAAATATGTACAAAGAATTACAAACATTTTCTTGCCAATTTAGAAGTCTATGTATGTATGCTGCAGTTTTCTTATATTATGGATTCTCAATGTCTATTACTGAGGAACTATTCGGTCATCTACGTCTAAAGATGTATCACCTATTACCCCAAAAAATACTAGCCCAGACACCCAGGAGAGACCCCTCCCCAAGATTAAAGCTGGGCCGTCGGGGAATAAGTTCATCATTTTCCATACATAGACTAGAATAACAGTTCCACCAGAGGGCAGCAGTGTTTGGACAGGGGACCATGGGCATTGTCCAGCTACAACATATTCACTCTATCTTGTGCCTGTAAGAGCTGAGCTACCAGCCCTTAAGAGCCCTCTTGTGAATCAAAACTGAACTATATCCAAAAGTGCTTTTGGCCTCACTTCAACAATGACGGTCAAGCTTTGATTATGAGGTATCACCCACACAAATACTCCATTCTCTATAAAATGCCCCTCAGTGCAAAAAGATTGTTAATTTACCGGTTGGTTTTCTTAACGGTCGTTAACCTGGCGTTAACCTTTAATTATTCAATCATGTTGTTTTTACCATGGGAGAGGAAAGACTGTAGGTAAAACTCAAACACGCAAACAACGAGGGGGAGACCTAAGTACTGAGAGCATGATATATATTATACGCACCGCGCCTACCAAAGATCCTAAGGGAGTGGTCACTTTCGATAATAGGATATTGGGTATAGTATTTTTGCAACAGTGCATCGAAGTATGTCTCCATTGTATAGCTGTAAATGTACAGTGTATTACAATATTGTTATAACAAAGCATAGTTTAATAAGATAACGTCATCCCCCTGGAACGTGCACCATCTATCAATAGAATCATACACTAAAGGAATGCCCTCATTCAATACTCAAAGCCATTCTATTCGTGAACATATAACAAGCTGCCACTGACCAATATGTCATTGAATTCAAAGCAGGCACGCACTGTTGCTGGACCAAACTGCTGCCAACTAGGAAACTCTGGCTTCTTCCAGAATTGTTTACAAAAAGATGCCAAAAGGTGTCTAGACTCATTCTGAGTTATTTAACATGGTGGCATAATGCCTGAATGATTCATATTCATTTGTCGCCTTGGTATGTGAGAAGCAAATACATGTACTATAGCTCACTAGTATGATCAATATAATTATTGTGCCATAGCATAGAACAGGCCCGTAACTAGCCCTCTTCGCGGGGTGGTTCGTTTTTTGATAAGGTGGAACTATATAAATTCAAAGGTGGAACTTGTTGGATTTTTATGAAAAATTATGCAATTAATGACTTGATTTGTACTCAAAACTATTAATCGGATGAACCATATAACAAAACGAACCATCCTTTCACAGTTTACTCTCTAGAGACCTTAATAATTATCCGATTTACAAGCCGCGAATACTGACATGGAGCTAATTATACCCACTTTAAGGCCAGCTAGGGTGGAACTATTTTGATACATAAGGGCTGTGGGGGGGTTCGTTCGAACCGACGAACCCCCCCTAGTTACGGGCCTGTAGAATCCCTATGTTCTATAATATGCAATTAAATATAAAGTCTAAACATGTTTATACATGCCATACCCAACCACTGATTAATGCTTCTCATCTCTTCTGACACAACTACAATCGCATCTATGGTTGGCCCTTATAAGTTGCGATAGATAGATATAGTTTTAAAACCGACACAGCCAAAGGCTGGTCAGCAGGTTTACATGGCCCATACGGACCGAACTAGGTATTGTTGCGAGCAGTGGAAGTACATGTTGCTGTCAAGGGATAACAACATGCCGTGTTCTACAGAGGTTAATGGGACCAGTTATTTTTTAAATAATCTGATTATATAGCCCTACTTCTAGTGATCGGTGAGAACTAGCCTAATTTCTATAAATTTATAAAGTATGGATTTGGTGACATATTGCTCTATTTTCCGACAGTCTAAAACGCATTATTCGAATACTCCGAAATCTGATTAAATTGAGCATTATTGCTGGACTTAAGTACTTCCTTGTAACGGAATTTTACTGTACCTCATGACCCCCACTCCCACACCCATTCTATTGAATAGCGAGTATTTATTAAAAAATCAACGTGGAACATGGGGAACCCCCCCCCCCCCTTCCCATTAAGGGCCCCCGGGTGCGAGCAGCAGGACATGTGAGAGGACGAGGTTCATGTGGGATCATGCAGCTGCAATGGACCTGCATGGACGGGCAGGTGTACAATCATGATCTCCACTAATCACATGATCCGTCTCAACTTCACTACATTAGAGGCTTAGAAATGGACGTCACAATATCACCAAACCTTGTTTGAAAGTAGCCCAATGATGTAGATTGCGCCTACCAATTTTCATAACCCAAAGTCTGAAACTTTTTGATTTATATGTACGGACGTCGTGGCCCACACCATATTCCTCTCTCATGACCCTCATCAAACCCAGTCGAGTATACCCTGTTGTATTTAACCACTTCACGAGCGATTAAATGATTTTAAAAAGAAGCTTAATCAACAGTAAAGTTGTGGCCTCCCGTCCTTTAATGTTGGATAATTAAATGGTAATCAAACTAATTAATGAACCTCTAATTAGCTAACTGTATGATATATTATATGCCATCTATATTGCTATTTGAGAACCCTTTTTTTGCCACTATATATCACTCTCATAATCACCATATTCTGATAAAAAAAGGCCTTCACAACTCGGAAAGAGCGGTGGTTACGATTTGAAGCCCCTCACCGCGAAGCGACGTGATGGACACACAGCACCCTTTATATGCTATACCCACTACAGATGGGTAAAAGCAACCAATTCTCAAATGTTTGTCCACTCACTGGGAGGAATTATTGTACCATGTCGGGCCTGACATATAGACCTAATGATGCGTATCCTTTGGTGCATGTAGTCATATTCGATTTATTATACTTTACAACTGTGTAGTGAACTCGATTTCTTATTGATGATCAGTTCTCACAAGTTTGTTTGAATGGGAAAAGGACATTGTGAAGATTACTTCATAATGTATATAACAATGGTCACAGCAGAATATGCTTCATATTGAGTGCATCATAAATACTTTATTATGTTTAATGTTCATCCGGATGCTAGCTCCAAATCTGCTGTACCCAATCCCTATGATTATCACATAATTATTCTTAGAAAAGTCACTTTTAAAATGTTGAGGCGTCACACAGATTGTAGCGCTATACCCCCATGTGATATAAAGGCCAACAACTGCCAATTGCCGGGGCCAACTTCTTTCTGGACTGGTTGGTTCCAGGCCACTATATTCTTTATTGGTACCCGTGTATCCCATTTTAGTATCGTTATGCATAGAACTCACAATGTCACAATTATATAATATATTCCATGTAGCACAATCACCGCATTCTAAAGTCCTGTAAAATCTAATCCTTAATCCTAATCCTAAGCTTTGTATTCTTGTTCTATGCCAACGTTCACGAGAAGAGAATTCGCATGGTGTATACAATAGCGAAAATGGAGATGGAAATTAGCAGGTTTTAAGGAACAGAAAAGAGAGGAAGGACCTATGGGAAAGACCCTTTGAAATGTACATCTTTATTACTGAGTAGTTATACTGTTACATCGAGATAATATATATGTCACCGTTCCAAAAGTATTTTAACTTAATTATATATTGTAATGGGAATGTTGGTCGATCGCTTATGTCTAAGAAGAAGAACGATAAGAGTAAGGTACAATAAAAGGTTTGTATTCAAGCAAGTAAACAGTTACAGAGTCTTCAATGATATCAGTCGCAGGACACCTCCTGCTCCTTTCGATCCTGGAGTAAGACTGGTCCTGCTCCGCAAGGCGCCCCTATATATAGGCCGCCCTGCGGAGCCAAAGACCCCCTGCCGGCGAGTATGCGAACTAGGTGCTCCGCAGGCTCCGCAGCGACTGCGGAGCCTGCGGAGCCCCCCCCGGCTCCGCTACACCCTCCCCTCGTTATCTTAAGACCCCTCCCCCCAGACTTAGACGGTGGCCCTCTCCACCACATTGTGAGGGAATCCCTAATTAAAGATGAGAATCCCCTAGGCTGGTAGCAGTCGCCTTACATTATTATTTATGATACCAAACTTTATGATTAAACTTATAACAGTCAGAGTAGACCACCTGTCTTATTGTTATGATTACATGCGCACTTATAATAACTAAGTCCAGTTATAAATCAGTCGAACTGGCTTTGCCATGCTTGGTGCCTATATGGTCCTTAACGCTACGGCGAACGGCCGGATGGAGTCAGGAGCAGGGGTACGGCTCGGGCCTAACAGGTCCTGACAAAGGATGGAGTGAAGAGCGTGATGGTGATGGTAGATGGTTGGCGGGCGCCCAGCTGCTTCCGGGACTCAAGTCTTGGATCCCTTCTGCAGCCCCCCGCAGGGTGACGGATGACGATGGCGATGACGGATGGCGGTTCGGTCGGCGGCCTGCGGTCTCCGGCACGACCCGACGGCTGGGGCTCAGGGCAGGTCTTCACCTGGTTCCTCTCCTCCCTGTAACACAAGTTGAACGGTAAGTCACTGCTTCTTATCCCTCTGAATCAAATTGTGCCCCCCCATCGCGCACCCGGCCGGATTCCTCTCTTCCCGCTAGCTATCCCTCTCTGCCGACTTCCCCTTACGATGCACAACGCCTGCGTTGCTCCTTTCCGCTAACCTCCTTTCCCCACTGGTCTCCCTCCCGGCATGAGGCCCGATTGATCCCTCCATGATTAGTACGTCCCGTATTTTTCTCAACTCACCTCTGGTGCAGGCGGTTCCTCTCCTCGTGCCGCTGGAGGGTCTCCTTGACCGCGACGATGCCGTACCAGGCGGTACTGTGTGGTTACCGAGGCCACCACCTCGTACCGGTCCGGACCCAGCACCCGCAGCCGAGAGCTGAGGTCTCCGCCTGTGGTGATAAAGTTCTCCCCCATGGAGAGTGGGGGCAGCAGGAAGGCGGCCCACCGCTCCAGGCGGTTGGGGTCCCGGTCAGTCACCAAGAGCCACGGGAGTCGCACGGGTAGTGGAGCGTCCAGCTCTGCGGTCCTGCTGCTTCCGGAGGCGGCGGTGGCGGTCGGAGCTCCCCGTCGCGGGGCCGGACCACCTCCGGCGCTAGGTGGAGTCCTTCCGAAGGACGACCCCGGCCCTCTGGTGGTAGGGGAGTGGTGTTGTTGCGTGTCGGTGGGTGCTGCTTCCCCGGCCTTCTCCTTATACTTTTGAAGGGGCTGGTCCTTCCCCCATTTGCTCGCCCCCTTCTTCTTGGTGGGAGGCGGAGGCGGGTTGCGGGGTGAGCGCCACTCCTCCGGCAGGTTTTCCAGTTCAGTATCGCTGACTGATAGGTGACCCACGGCGGAGCGACCTTGGCGTCTTGGCCTGCTTGCGGGTCGTGGCCGAGGCCGGGGTCCCTGCACTCCTCGCACCTGCACGGGTGCCTCTGGGTCATAAGGCCGGAAACTGATGTCCAACCGGGGGTCATCCTGCGGCACCATTACTGCCAGGGAGTGGTCCCATTCCCCGGCGGCGTCCAGGCCAGGACGGAGACGTAGTTCCCCGGGCTCCTGGCAGTGTCGGAGTATGGCCGCCGTGACCTCCGCGGGGAGAACAATGTCCCCGCCCTCGTTGGCGCCGCCCTCCGGTGGTGCCGCCTGCTGCTCGGTCTCCCCTGCCTCGGTTTCCACGTGCTCCGGTGTCGTGGAGTGGTGACTTTCCGTAAGCACTGGGGGGTCCGGTGGCGTTTCTCCTTCTCCCTCCTCAGCCGCCATCCCCGTATGGGACCCGCTGAGGTGGAGGTCTGAGAGGGGCACCCAGCAGCCCGTTACCGGGTCCTGCACCGTGGCCTAGGTGTCGTGGTGTGCCACTCCCGGGGAGCTAGCTCGAGGGGGGGGAAGCTCCTCATCCACCCTAATGGTGAGAATGGGTGCTGCCTCGTCGTCCGAGGACCCCTCATCCAGTATGACGTGTGCAAACTGCACCGGCTCTGCTACGTCGGGTTTGGGAACTGCGCCGGAACCGCATTCCGCCTCCTCGGACCGGAGGTATCTCTCCAGTTCGTCCATGGGTGGAATAGTGGGTGTAGCTTTGGGACGGGGTGGGGTCACGGTGCACAGTACCAGGGGTGGTCGCGCTCGGGGGGAGGGTGCCAAGTGCCGCTCCGGCACCGCGTGCCCTCGCTGCTGCAGGAGGGCCCGCTCCTCCCGGGTCTCCCCGAACGACTCGAATATGGCGAGGCGCTGCTGGGTCAGCACGCGGCGCCCCTCGGCCAGTCGCTGGGCGAGCCTAGCCACGCTCTCGTGGTCCTCCCCCGGGCTGACCGCCTTGGTTGTGGTCTCTTCCGGTGCGGGGGTCCCGGTGGCCTGCCGGAGGGGGTCTCTTGTAACCTCCAGGAGGTTCTCCGCCGCTGTTGCTGCTTCCGCCTGGGAGTCCTCGGCATCCTGAGACTGGCAGGGAAGGAACCCCGGCGAGCCCAGGCTGAAGGCCGGGGAAGACCCGAGCGACCCGGGGGTGCGGTGTTCCGCCAGAAGAGGTGGGGGTACCGGCAGCGGGGGTGGAGCCTTCCTTTCCGCCTTGGTGGGCATGCGGGCCACCTTGGCCTTGTGCCCCTCCGCTTCCTCCACCACCTTCCTCTTCTCCGGCCGGGGGGGGGTGCGGACGGCTGCGCCGGTCTCTGCCTCCTGGGAGGCGGTTGTTGCCGTGGCCACCACTGTTACCGGGGGGCCTTTTACGATGGAGGCGTTGTCTCCGACGGGGAGGGTGGGGGCCGGGGACTGCAAGGGGCCAGTGTCAGCTTCGTCCACACGGCGCACCACCAGCCTTGCCTCCTGGAGCTGCGGCCGTCCGCTCCCTTTACCCTTGGTTGGCCCCCCATTCTTACCCGGTGACTCAGGGGGGGGTGCCGAGGGTGCTGACCTCTTCTTGGCCACCTTCTTTCCCTTGTCAGGGGTGGCTACCGTGGCGTCGGCGGAGGAGGCGGCGGAGGACTTCTTTTTGGGGGTGGCCACAGCGGTCTTGGTGGGGCCGGCGGCGGGGGTGGTTTTCTTCCTAGCCGACTTGCTGGCCACCGGGGACGGAGTATGTGCCCCGGCAGCGGAGCCCGCCAGGTCCTCCGGGGCAGTCTCTGGTGGGGCTCTGGTCTGGCTGCTAGAGGGCTTGGCTGGTGGGGCTCTGGTCTGGCTGGTAGAGGGCTTGGCTGCCTTACCTGCGGACTTCGACCGCGACCGTCCTCTCTTTTCCACCTCACCTCCCTCACTGGACTGGGAGCTCACGGAGCCGCTCCTCCGCTTCCCGCTCGGCACTATGGGGTGGGGTTCGGGCATGCTGCCTCCATCCAGCACCCACTCATGCTGGGCGCCCCCGTCCTTGACGTGGAAGCCCGTCAGGTGACGCCGCATATCCCCCTTTCGGACTGAGGCGAACCGTATACCCTTTTCACCCCCCGTGCAGACCTCCTTGGGGCACAGCCATCCCGTACTGGGGCCGTGTACCTCCGCCAGATGTCTCGACAGATTGTTCTTACGGGTGAAAGAGCGTTCACAGCGAGCGCATTTGAACATTTTGGGGTTTCTGCTTACTCCTGCGGAGCTGGTGGAGCTTGCGGAGTCTGCGGAGTCTGCGGAGTCCGCGGAGTCTGCGGAATGCGTGGAGTCAGTGTCCGCCGAGGTCTCGCTGCCTGCGGGGGAGTGGGAGTAAGAGGACCGTTGGTTCTTACCGGTGCTCCTACTCCTTTGCTGCTGCTCCTCCGCTGAGGTTCCTCCAGCCACCCTTTTTTTTCCTCTGCTGCGGCTCCTCCCTGCTCTGTGTGGGGGTTTGGAGCGGTCCTCCAAGATGGCGGCCCTCTGTTTTGGTCTCGCTCCCTCTCGCTCCGCACGAGAGCCGCGAGACTTGAGCTCCGCAGCAGACTCCGCAGCGGCCCGCTCCGCAGCTAGCTGCTCCGCAGCGGACTCTCGCGCAGGCCGAGAGCCGCGAGATTTTGACTCCGCAGCTGCCCGCTCCGCAGCCGCCCGCTCCGCCATGCCGTAGTCTACCCTGGAGGGTGACGTTGCCCTTGCCCTCCTGGGGGGTGTGGGACTCCTATTTTTAGTTCTCGCTTCTCCTCTCTGAGACTCACCCCTTTTGTTTTTCTTTGCGAGGGTTCTTGGGCTGCTCCTACTCCCTTTCTTAGCCCTTGGGAGAACGAAGGCAGCGCAGGGATTTTTTCGTTTGCCCATTTTGCTTCCCAGTCTATTCCACACAGATGACATTGGCATTGACGTCATGTAACGGCACCACTGCGGAGCTGGCGTGCCCGGATGTTCGGCAGTGCCCGGATGCTCCGCAGTGCCCGGATGTTCCGCAGTGCCCGGATGTTCTCTTGCGGAGCCGGCCACTGCGGAGTCTGCGGAGTCTGCGGAGTCTGCGGAGTCCCCGGCGGCAGCCAAGTGGGGAGCCAATGGCACTGTCCAGTCCAATCGGGGAGGGGCCTCCGGCCGGTACCCCACTCTTACCCTGTTAATTCTATCTTGCATGCCTGGTGGTGGCTCGGGAACCACCTTGAGCTGATCGAAGGGGACTATGCGTACCTTCCTTTCGCTTTTTATCTCATAGATGGAGCCCGAAATGCGCTTTGTTATTTTCCAGGGTCCCGTCCACAGTCGTTGCAGCTTGGGACTCCTACCCACCTTTTTGCCGGGGTGATGGTAGTATACGGTCGCTCCTGTGGGTATCTCCCGTAAGACCGCCCTACCGTCATAGTTCCGGGCCTGCCGCTCCACGGAGACCCCTATGTGCTGTCGTGCCAGTTCGTGCGCCACTGCCGTTTGTTTCTGGAGATTCGCCACGTACCCTTCCTTGCCTCCCCCCACCTCCTCTTCCGGGTCCGGGTATAGGAGGGAGAGAGGAATGTTAGTCTCCCGTCCCAACATCATCATGTTGGGCGTGAGGCCGGTGGTAGAGTGGACGGAGGACCGGTAAGCGGACATTACCATCTGCAGGTGCTCGTCCCAGTCCAGCTGGTCCTCTGACACCACCGCAGACAGCAAGGCCTCTATGGTCCGGTTGGCTCTCTCCACCATGCCATCCGACCTCGGGTTGAAGGCGCACGTACGGGTCTGTTTTATCCCCAAGAGTTGTACTACTTCCCTGAAGAGGTGAGACTGGAAGTTCCTGCCCTGGTCCGAATGCAGGCTGGTGGGGGTGCCGAAACGGCATACCATCGTGTCCACCAAAGCCCTTGCCACCGTGGCTGCTTCCTGGTTGGGCATTGCTATGGCCTCGGACCACTTGGTGAAATAATCCACCACTACTGCTATGAAGCGATTGCCCCGCGGTGTCAATGGCAGAGGTCCCATTACGTCGATAGCAATGCGCTCCATGGGGAGCCCCACCCCAACATGTCCCATCGGCGCCCTGCGGGGGTGGGGGGGCGGCTTCCTCTCTAGGCATCTCTTGCAGGTGGCCGTCCAATAGGTGACATCCCTCCTAAATTCTGGCCAATACCACCGCTCCTGCAGCTTGCGGATAGTGCGGTCCCTTCCAAAATGCCCAATTAGGCCTCCCCCGTGCGCTGACTCCCACGCCTCCTCCCTTCTCTTCTCTGGCACTATTACCTGGAAAACTCGGCTGCTTCCCGGTATGAACCACCACCTTCCCAGTAACTCCTTCTTGATCTGTAGCCGTCCCAGTTGGCTGGCCAGTGACTTGAGGGCGTATGAACCGTCTGCCAGTTCCTCCGGGGGGGGCGTCGTCTGGTCCTGAACCCACTGGTACACCCGCCCCACCACCGGGTCCTCTCTCTGATCCTTAGTCCACCCCTGCCGGATGCCCTCTGCCACCTCCGGGTCCGCGGAGCCCGCTCTAGTTATCATTCGGACAGCGGCGGGGACCTCGCCCTCTTCCCCGTCCGACCGACCGCACTGCCTGCAAGGGATCCGGGAGAGCCCATCGGCATTTCCGTGTAGACGCCCCGGTCGGTGTTCGATGGTAAAGTCGTATGTGTCCATGATCTGCAACCATCGAGCCACCTGTCCCTCCGGCTCCTTGAAGGCCATCACCCACTTCAGTGCCGCATGGTCGGTTCGGACGAGTACGTTACGTCCCAGGAGGTAGTGCCTGAACTTTTTGAGCCCAAACACCACCCCCAGTAGCTCCCGCCGAGTGACGCAATAGTTGCGTTCCGCTCTATCGAGGGTTCGGCTGCCGTAGGAGAGGACGATCTCTTTCCCCCCTTGTCGTTGTGAAAGGACAGCCCCTAAGCCGGTGTCGGATGCGTCCGTGTCCAAAACCAATTGTCCCTCCTCTTCCGGGTATCCTAGGATGGGGGCTGACATCAGCAGTTCCTGCAGTCCCGTAAAAGCTGCCTGGCACTGCTCGCCCCACCGGAAGACGCGGCCCTTCTCCGCCAATGAGGTCAGTGGCTTGGCTAGTGATGCGAAGTCCGGCACGAAGGAGCGGTAATATCCCGCGAGTCCCACGAAACTCCTTACTTCTGTCAGGCTGCATGGGGTTGGCCAGTCCCTTATCGCTTCTATCTTTGCCGGGTCGGTTGCGATGCCCCTTTCGCTCACCACATGCCCTAAGAAGGCAACCTCTTTCTGTGCCAGCTGACACTTCTTTGGTTTGACCTTGAGCCCGGCGGACTCCAGCCTCTCTAGAACCTCCCCCAGCCTCCTCAGATGTCCTTGGAAGTCCCGGGAGAAGACCACAATGTCATCCAAGTACACCAAGCAGGAGGTCCATTGCAACCCCCGCATGGCGACTTCCATGAGCCTCTCGAACGTCCCGGGGGCGTTACAGAGGCCGAATGGCATAACCGTGAACTGAAAGAGCCCCCGGTGTGTTGAGAAGGCGGTCTTCTCCCGGTCCTCTGGGGCCATGGCCACTTGCCAGTAGCCACTGACGAGGTCCATAGTGCTGAACCACTGGGACCCCGCCAGTGTGTCCAGCGAGTCATCGATCCGAGGCAAGGGGTACGCGTCCTTCACCGTTGCCTCGTTTAGTTTGCGGTAGTCCACACAAAACCGCATGGACCCATCCTTTTTTTTGACAAGGACGACCGGTGACGCCCACGGGCCCTCTGCCTCCTCTATTATACCGGTCTCCAACATTTTGTCCACCTCCGCATCCACCAACGCCCTCCTGTGTGGAGCCAAGCGCCGTGGCGGCAGGCGGATGGGGGCCCGGTTCCCGGTGCGGATATGGTGTTGAATGGAGTTTGCCCGGCCCGTGTCTCCCGGGCGTAGTTGGAAAGCGCCTATATGCTTACGGAGGAGTGCCGACAAGTCCCCTATTTGGTCCTCCTTTACTCCTTCCGTGAGCACCTCCAACACCGCTTGCACCTCCTCTTCCGTCCCGGGTGGGGTGTCGGTTGCCAGTCGGCACTTTTCCCCGACCCCTCCCGGATGGCCCCCGGGGGGCTCGGCCGTCCCTACCGGCTCCAGGGACGCCAGTGTCATATCGCGGTATACTACCACTGGGTCCTGACCGGGGTTGAAGATCCGGACTGGTGTATTAGATTCCCGGGTATCAATGAGGGCCCGCCCCACCAGCAGGCCCCTGTGTTCCTCCATCTCTCTCAATCCTTCCACTAGGCCATCGTCCTCCCCCTCCCAGTCCCCCACGAGGTATCCGTCGATGAGCCTCTCTTCTCCCGGGGGTATTACCGTCGTGTTGCAGCTGATGACCCGACAGAAATTTAGGCCCTCCTCCATTTCCTCCTCCTCTACCCACGTCCGCCGGAGCAACCGCTCCCCGGCCAGGTCCACCATGAACCCAGATTCCCGCAGGAATCGGCAACCCACTATGGCGTCCGTGGGTATCTCCGACAGTTCGAAGGTCATGGGCCACGCGCTCCTGCCCACTATTAAAGCAATTGTCAGACTTCCGTGTAACCTCAAGGGACGTCCCTCGACCGAGTAAACCACCTCCTTCGTGGTTTCCAGTGTGCCCGGCTCGCCGTGGGACCGCCACCACGATAGGGACAGCATATTGACAGTAGCACCGGTATCCACCAAACATCCGATGCTCCTGCCCCCCAGACTGCCCTCTATGAGGAGGCCGGCCCCGCCCTTCTCCAGGCGACCCGCCACTATCTCCGTTTGCCCCTCGTCCTCCACGACCCTGCAGTGGCTAGTTTGCAGGGTCGATTCTAGTTTTCCGGAACCGCAGCGACCGGGCCTGATGCATTGGGTGCCAGCGGTGCCTGCACCGCCGCCCCTGCTTTGGCATCTGCTGCTGCCATCTGAGCCGCCCACGTAGGGCAATTACTCCTCCGGTGGCCCAGTCCTGCACAGTGGTAGCACCTGGTTTCTGACAAGGGAATGCGAGGCCTGTCGTCCCTAGGTCTGGAAGACCTGTCTGCTGGCCTTTCCCCCCCCTTTCCTACCCCCGAAGCTGGGCCACGGCCGGACAGGGCTGTAGTGACCGGAATTGAGCGTTCTCTGCTCTCTCTTTCCGGGCGTCCTCCCTCAGAGAGGACATCTCCTCCCCCATCGTCTGTCCCGTGGCCCGTACGATCTGGCCTCCCCCGTACGGCCGCATACAGGCCTCCGCGTGCAGGCCCACCTGCACCGCTTCCAGGAGAGTGGCTGCGGTGGACTGGTGTATCCACAACTGTAATTGCTGATCCCGGAGGCTCTCCACGAAGCGGTCCTTGGCCATTACGTCGACGGTAGCCATATCCGCCTGTGGGTAGGCCAGGCGGGTGTACCGTTCTACCTCCTCCGCATGCGCCTGCAGGCACTCCCCCTTTCCTCGTTCTTTCGATCTCAGCAGCGCCTTATACATGGCCGCCTGGTTGGGAGGTTGGAATCTTGCAATGAGCGCATTCTTTAGGTGGAGGAATCCTTTCTCCGATGCAGGTTCTATACCTGTCAACAGTCGTCGAGCCCCCCCCGTTAGGCTAAGCCCCAGGAAGACGCCCGCCTTGGCATCATCCCAGCCACTGGCCTGTCTGCACAGCTCGAAGTGTGCCAGGTATTCGGTGAGGTGTCCCGTCCCGTCAAACTTGCCCGGCATCACCACTGGCTTCTCCATCCTATCCCCGTAGTTCTTTCTTGTTGTCTCCCATTTGTCCCCAGTGGTTATCCTTGGGTCGAGGGGTAGCTGTGCCGGTTTGGTAGGCCCCTCCCATAGCGGTCTCTCCGCACTCCACTGCCCGTTGGGCGTCATTCCGGTGGCGCCCCCCATTCCTTCTATCCTTCCCCCGCTCATGAGCGCCGGGCTTGGGCTGGCCACCCGTTTTTCGAAAACCTTTGCCTCCCTCTCGGCCGTACCCCACTCTCTCTCTGCTTCTACCCACTTTGTCCCTCCATTGGTGGGGGCGGCCTGGGCCCTCTTCACTGCCGTTTCCATGGCCGCACGGTATGCCTCCTCCCTGCGGCTCACCTCTTCCCTTGCCGCGTCTACTCGGGCTATTTCCCGTCGTACTGTTTCCTCCCGGAGAGCGTCTTCCTCCGCTCTCTCCCTGGCGTCAGTCCGGTATGCTGCCCTCTCCTCCTCCTCCTTCACCTCCTGTAGGGCCCTTTCCTCCGCCCGTCTCTGCTGTCGTGCTCTATCCAGGCTCTCTCTCTCCTTCTCAGCCTCCCGTAACCGGGTCAGCTCCCTCTGATGCTGGTCCCTCTCCCAGCGCTCCTTCTGCGCCGCTGCTGAGCGGGCCTCCATCTCTCGCCGGGAGGCCGACTCTCGGACCTTCTGTCGGATTATTTCCACCATTGGATTGGGCTCCTTCTCCCCTGGTCTGAGGACTCCCCCCGGCGAGCCTGCCGATGCCCCCAGAGCCATAGCCCTGTCGTCCCCCCAGGGTGCAAGGGTTAGAGGGGACGGCCCCCTGGTGGAACTCCTCGCGGAGTCAGCCAGGTGTGGGGCTGCGGAGTCAGTCTGGTCAGTTCCTTGTGGAGCTGCGGAGTCAATTGGCTGCGGAGCTGCGGAGTCTGCGGAGTCTGCGGAGTCCGCCTGCGGAGCTGCGGAGTGAAGGAACGTTCCTGCTCCCTGCGGCTGCGGAGCTGAGTAGCTCGCCGTCCTCCATTCTACCGTTTCATCCAGCTCTTCGCTCCTCCTGCCCACTCTAGTGGGAGAGCTCCATGCCGACTCCCTCCTTTCTCC
Source organism: Harmothoe impar (assembly GCA_947462335.1). NCBI lineage: Eukaryota > Metazoa > Annelida > Polychaeta > Phyllodocida > Polynoidae > Harmothoe > Harmothoe impar. Next base: position 41,097,185 of record OX381720.1, read on the forward strand.
CTCCTCTTTTTCCTTCCTTCCATCCCCCACTACTCCTACGGCTAGAGATGTCCCAAACTGGTTGGCGAGCTCCTCCCATTTTTGCTCCTGCTCCTTCCTGTTCCTAGCCATCTCCTCCATTCTCCTCGCCTCCTCCTCCCTCCAGTCCATTACCCAGGCCTGCTGCCTCTCTGCCTCCCTGGCTTGCACCCTCTCCTTGTCCAGGGCACTCACCTGCGATGCCGGTGAGTTGAATCCTGGGGGAGGTCTCCTATCTCCCACGTCCCCTCCACTTGTCGTGGATCCTTCCCTTCCCTGCACGGTCGACCTACCTTCCATCGTCTCGAAAAGGCGTATTTTCCAGTTTTTAACCGCTTGTCACCACTGTAATGGGAATGTTGGTCGATCGCTTATGTCTAAGAAGAAGAACGATAAGAGTAAGGTACAATAAAAGGTTTGTATTCAAGCAAGTAAACAGTTACAGAGTCTTCAATGATATCAGTCGCAGGACACCTCCTGCTCCTTTCGATCCTGGAGTAAGACTGGTCCTGCTCCGCAAGGCGCCCCTATATATAGGCCGCCCTGCGGAGCCAAAGACCCCCTGCCGGCGAGTATGCGAACTAGGTGCTCCGCAGGCTCCGCAGCGACTGCGGAGCCTGCGGAGCCCCCCCCGGCTCCGCTACAATATCATTTAATGACATATGTCAGCATTAGAAAGGCCCCCCTCCTCCCATGCGAATTCATGTGTGTGCTTGACTTTCATGAGGGACCCTCTATGAAAAACAATTAACCCACAAGGACCTGGGTATGAATACCTGGTCTCTGTAAAGTTAACCACGATAGACTGGCTGGTGGTCGCCTACCACTCTAACTCTTCCATCGGTTTCATGTAGCCTACACTGTAAGAAGTTACTGTATTTAAACAGCACAATGTGCTGTACATTTACAGCACTTATTGCTGTAGTTAGTATTACAGCACTATTTGCTGTATAATTACAGCATTATATACTGTAAATTGGGTCTCCGGCACTGTTGCTGTACATTTACAGTACATTGTGCTGTAGATTTCCGCCACTAGGTGGCAGCAGTAGACCATTTCTGTATTAATTATTCCACCCAACGCTTTCCCGAGTCAAATAAAACCTCACAAACTCTCAAGACATCTTAGAATAAGAATGGATGAGAGAGACTGAATGCAGTTATCATAAAGTGTATTGACATTTGCATAATTATGTTGAATGATACAAAAAAACAGCAAAAGTATAGAATAGACACCACATTGGTGGGAAAAGTTAAATGCTTAAGTGCCCGGCCTAGGGAAAAGCTGGTATCACATATGGTTCAGCTGTATTGAAGCAGGATTAAACCATTACATTGTGTAGTGTGTATTATCCTAGCTGAGATTGAACTATTATGCAGGAAAGTACTCTCCATGCATGCGTATTAATTGATATAAATTGATGAGAACAACAAGAAGAATTTGCGGTAACTTTACAGCACCCAGTTGCTGTACATATACAGCAAAATCTACTGGAACAAAAGTTGCCAGCAACTTTTGCTGTAGATGTACAGTAGAAGTTGCTGTAAATTTACAGTAGAAGTTGCTGTAAATTTACAGTAGAAGTTGCTGTAAATTTACAGTAGAAGTTGCTGTAAATTTACAGTAGAAGTTGCTGTAAATTTACAGTAGAAGTTGCTGTAAATTTACAGCAAGTGAGTTGCTGTACACCTACAGCAAAATCTACTGGAACAAAAGTTGCCAGCAACTTTTGCTGTAGGTGTACAGTACTTACTTCTTACAGTGTATTGACTGAGCTTAGGGAATGCAATAGCTCTCTTCCCATGTTTAAATCAAAATACGGTAATGACCTGGACAAACGAGGCTATTGTATACTTTGGAGTTTATACGAAGAAAAGCCACTAGTGATACAAGGAATACAATGTAATGTTAACATAAATGTAGTTGGCATATACGATGTTGCTCCAGAGGGGTCAAAAGCGACCTGGCGACCTGGGCTGTTTTTGTTTTTTCGGGCGACCTGGCGACCTGGTACCTTAATTAAAGCGACCTACGACCTTTGGACACATTTGGCTATAGTAAAATTCAAATGGTATAAAAAAGCGACTTTGTGATCTTGGGGCCTTAATTTCGGCGACTTTCCAACCTGAGGGGGGCCCCTCTGCACCTCCTACAATGGTTAAGTACATGTAATAAATGCCGGTTCACAAGTGAAGTTTTAACAGTTAAGATAGTTGTTTAAGATAGAAATGAAGAAAATAAGAAAGAACACAATCACGCCATATATAATAGGGTCGTAATGATCCAAGAATGCAGCATCAACCAGGACTGCATGCATGCACTTTGATGATGAAGGGTAGGCCCATACCATTTTGTAGCAGGTGTCGTCCTTAAATAGGTAATGAATTCTCCCTTTACACATGGGGGACTATTCATGACGTTGTCTAACGTATTGAATAACAGATGAGGCCACAGTGCAACGTCCCGAATCAATCTGGTATACTTGAGTCTTCAATGACCCATCGAGGGGGGCGTCTATGAATATTAAATGACGTCATACAGGGGGAGTTGTCCAGCCTGTACGAGGGGTCTATGGCATTTAGACACCGACCGTAGGGAGGCTGACGTAGTCCCGAGTTAATGGGATCTATATGACTTAATTAGAACCTGGCATTTATTTGCTATTTTAGTACCTTTTAATTATCTATGGTCTATGGGATATAGACACCCTTAAATCCAGCACTGCCATTGGTCGATTCAAAATACCAGGTTCTAAATTGCTAAAGAGAAACCATCACTTAAAAGGGGAGCGGGGAGGGGGGGGGGGGGGGTTGAAATGGTCCGACACAACTTATAGCTCCACAATCAAAATCCGGATCACAACTAGCACCACACATAGTATACTAGAACAGTAGGCCTAGGCCTACTAGAAAAGTGACTGGCAGACGCTTTGTTAGAATATCGCCTTAACTTCTATGGAAGTCACTGATTGAACAGACTTTTAAATACCCGGTAGTCTAATCGATTACAACGTATTATGCATGTAAGCTGTAATCCGCACCTTTGAGGCTCGTATGTCAGCTACCTGTATAGTGGTCCAAAGCTACTTATTGTGGTAATAGGATTTACAGCCCTGACATGTGTAACCAGACTAACCACACACTGAGCTTAGACCTCTAATATATGGCCCTAGACCCCTAAATTCGACATGGCGACATGGGCATTTCTTAAATTCGACATGCGACATGAGGCCTAGTGACATGCGACATGAGGCTTAAAAAGATAGTGACATGGGACATGGACAGTTCTTAAAATCGACATGGGACATGAGCATTTTTAAGCGACATAGACATGGGACATGGCCATTTCTTAAAATCGACATGCGACATGGGGACCCCCCCATCAAGGGCCCCTAATATAACCCAATATATACAAATACACTACCGCCCCCAACAAGGTAGGGTTGCTACACATCCCAAGTAGCAAACATAATTTGAGTACCCCCCCCCCCCCCCCGGGCCCAGTTGGGCCCCGGTTGGGCTGGAAACTGGGCCCCTCCCCCGCTCTCCTAGGCGTGTCCGACTCATATTGCTGCTAGAATATGACAGTCGCATAAATCTAGTCCGAGAAACTGACTGTATTACGGCGTTTACACACGCAGTTTGTAGAGGTAGATGCTGCACACAAAAAATCTAATTGGATATCAGTCTGAGGCGCGAAGCGCGAAAAATGACAAACGTTGCCCCTGGTGGCCCATTCTGAAACTAGAGGCATGCTTTGTAAAATATCCGCAAGGGGCACCTGTAGTACTTCCGGTATAGCATCAGAATACAGAAACGTGACGCAGCAGACGATGTAAAGTTCCCAACAAAGTATCCTCTATTATTCTCATCATACTGAAAAATTCGAGAATATAGCAGTTCATTTATACATCAGCATGTACACTCAAGAGCAGATACACAGGTACAGTCCTATATAGCTCCTAATATTCTGTAACCAAGTTCAGCTGGGCGAGTTTTTGCTAGATTTCCTTTTCGGGACTGGGACTCACAGTGTCAGTGGGAGTGCGAGTCTGTGCCTGCAGTGCAGGGCCAGGCCCAGGGCTGACAGAATACTAAATAGGTCTATTTGGAATTAGTTTTTTGATCATTATTTGTGTCATATTTTACCATATAAAAGTTTAAGAACATAGGGGAGAGAGGGGCACGTTGACCACCTGGGCACATTGAACCACTCGCTCTCTTTGCTATTCCTTTGGAAATTTTCCAGCAATTTTCTTAAAGGCGCACTGAGTTGAGGATCTAGCCCTGCCGAGTTTTGTACGCAAATGACGTTGTGGGTTCAGTGCGCCTTTAACACATCACCCCTTTTTATAGACGGTACAGAGCAGCAGCATCATGTTTGGTTTGGAATGCCAGGGGAAAAACTAGACAACATTAAAGGATTTATGCCCTTGAAAGTGGATATTTGCAATTGTTGAACTTTTGTTCTCATGTCATAGAAAAACATAGCTGGCCTAAGATCTTTATACAGGTCAAAGTATACATTTCAATGCTTGAGTAGAACCTGATTTTACTCCTGAGTGTGTTATGTAATCTGAATTACATCAACCTTATCTACAATCTTCGGCATGGGGTACATTGAACCACAAAAATTGGGGCACCTTGAACCATACTCAAGGTGCCCCAACCTCTACCTTGAAGGACTAGTTCCATTATTTAACACAATGCACCTGGTCATTGCAGTGCATAGATGGACAAGGTATCACTGCTCCTCACCAGAGGGCAGCCTCACCATGTCAGCTTGTAGGTGAGAGATGAGAAGATATTACTTAGTTATACCTCTGGGTCTATGATAGCATAACCTAACAAGTGGGCCCTTGTATTTAAAAACCCATAGTTCATCAGAATTAGGGCTCACAGAGAAACACACTCAAAGAAGTTACAATTTTACTCTACAGTTATGATAAAATACATAATTTGCTGATTGTGGTTATAGATTCTTTTGTAGCATATTCAAAGTGTCTTTATTCCTAGATGTATCATTTTTCAGAAGCAGGACAGCCTGTTACATCATAGAAGAATATAATCAAAGATCTATATAGACCTGGCAAATAACAGCAATCCTCTTAAGATGGTTTATATTGACCTAAAGGGAAATCTGTAACTCACCAACCCAGTCACTACTCTTGAAACTATGATTGACTGACTTGTGTGCATTAGATAAGTGTTTTTTACATTCAGTCCTATGCAAAAGTATCAATAGCAAATAATTCCACTTTAACTTTCAATAATTTATTCATGTTACTGATTGTTTGAACTATTTGATAAGAGCGGTTCAACTTGCCTCAGTGGGTGGGTCAACCTGCCCAGGGCATGGGGCACATTGAACCACCCAAAGATTTAATTTTCAAAAAATCAAAAGAAATACAAAAAATGGCCATACTTGCTTTGCCATAGGTCGGCATATTGCGCAACAATATAAGGTAGCTCCTAGATGCAAAATCAAAGTTCACATGACCTTGATATGGTCAGGAAAAAAATAAATGTGCAGAAGTGGTTCAATGTGCCCCTCTCTCCCCTACGTGCTGATCAGATCTGGGACTGATAACTCAATGATTTGTTCTTCAGAGATGCCACTTTTCCTACCGGTACTTTTACAGGAATTCCTACTTTTTAGTTGAGTCTTGAGATCTCTAGATTGCACTGATTGACTGAACCCACGACGTCATTTGCCTACAAAACTCGGCAGGGTTAGGTCCTGGGTTGAGTGCGCCTTTAAAAAGAAAAGAAAATGAGGGGTGTGTCGGGGAGGGGCCGCATCCTCAACCTTGACTAAGCATGTTTTTCCACAAAGTTGAGAGAGAAGGCATGAGGCAGAGTAGTAAAAAAAAACTCCTCCAAGCCAGAAGAGGTTTTAAACCTCCACTCCCCCCCCCTCTCTGATCATCAATTCCACTTATTGAACCAGGGCACAGTAGTGCCAGGTTCTTTAGAGACAGGTATTTTTGCACTTTTTGTCAAAAAAGTGTCTTGCATTCTCTCCCTTTTTTGCCTGTCTAACATTGAGAAATAAAATATTTAAATGCTGGCACAAACAAGTTTTGATCAATGCCAATCTATGCCATCAAAGATTGAAACCAAAAAAGCAATATTTCATACAAAAAATTGATATTGAAAAAGGGTCACTAAAATAGCACAAAACCAACTTTTTCAGGTCAATGCTAAAGGGTGGGGTTTCAAGTAAAGCACAGACCTTCGTGAAGTGTCCCTTTACATGGAATCCTCTTTGTTCTTATATAAAATCAGGGTGAGACGCTTTTTGAGACGCTCTAAGGCCTCTACCTTCGGTAACCTTCATGAAATTGATTTTTTTATTTATTTTTTATTTTATTTTTTTTATTTTTTATTTTTTATTTTTTTTAATTTTTTTTTATTATCATTTTTCTTTTGAATCATCTTTTTCTCTTTTTTTTTTAAATTTCTTTTATTTTTATTTTTTTAAATTATTTAGATAATGCATGTGACCTATCAAAGTGGGTCAGTGTTTCCTGGAGATTATGATTCTGCTATCAGAAATGAGAAATAATGTATTGTACTAAAATTAGGGACCTGATCATTGGGAATCGATCTTACACTCACATATCAGGGGGACTGCCCTGGTTCACATGTGATATCAATCACATATACCATTCATTTATTACTCCTACTTTTTATTTACTTTGGGGGGCCAAATACTAATACATACTACTACTCCTCAACCAACTTCTCATTTTTGTATATATCATCTTGTAAATTCATACCTGTATAATTGTAAATATTCTACATAAATCTTTAACCCGTTGACAGTCTGTCCCGTTGACAGCCAAAGGTACTCATCTGTTCCTATTATCTTGATGTAAATTTGGTATACTAAGAGATCAACTATTTCTAACTAAGCAATTTATATACAGGTGAGCCAGAAAATTAGTTAGGCAGATCACGTTTTATGATGTGAGTAACTAAATTCTAAAAAATTTAAAAAAAGTAGTCTGTAGATCTAAGGTCTACTTTGTTTTTCACCACCGCCCCTTTCTCTCAGGGCCTCACCTCACAGGTCAGTCTTACCCCAGGGTCTTATCAGGTCATTACACAGTATAGACTCTACCCTACCTGGTATACTTTGCTGTGGTGACCTAGTTTCACCTGTGAGGTGCTCATGTACCTACCTACTAGCACTAGATCTTCATGTTTATTTTCATCTTTCCTGACCTAGCTCGGTACGTCCTCTAAGTGGCCAAGAGTATGGGACGCCAATTAAGTCAAGTGAAATGACTGCAAGAAAGTGCTTATTAATATAATTTAACAACAGCAGTTTATAGCCTATTATATATAGGGAAAATACAGAGAACAAATTTTCAGACCCCCCCCTCCTGTAATTAATAAATAAACGCTCCCGAACTACATTGTACTACATAGCACGAAAATTGATGGCTTCCCATACCTGACATAGCTCACAAGTTGGCCCCCCTAACTGCAGTCTCCAAGCAGAGTGTCTAGCTATGCACCTGCCACTTGGTCATTGAGAACTGTTGGTATTAATAAACTCCTACCATACATCAGTTTAGAGAATATGACTTGTCAGGACTTAGGCGTTGAATACCTCATTTCCCAACCAGGTTGTTCATGAAGCAGTTGAGTTCCTAGCCGTTTGACAGGACAACGATGGGTTGTGTCATTTAATTAGGGGGATGCAGAGCCCCCCCCCCCCCCCCCCCCCCCACTCAGAGTCGCCGGAATTTAGGGCTCAATGTCACTAAGTCGGTATATTAGACCATTTTTAATATAGCCAAATTTGTCAAAAGTCGCCGCGTCACTTAAATTATTGTACCAGGTCACCTGGAAAACCGCCCAGGTCGCCAGGTAACTTTTGACCCCTCTGGAGCCACATTCAAGTTGTGAGCTACTCAGAGCTACTCATGAGCAGATTTAGCGCAGCATATTGTCCATCCATTTGACAAAGACAACTATGTGTTACTCCATTAACTCCTACCTATAGCCCGTGCAGGGAGTGTAGGGAAGGCATGGGTTACTTAGTAGTCCTCGTTTAGTCGATCCCGTGGCTGTGCCCAGACAAGGTATCTCTTATACCTCAAACCGAATGTATCACTAGTAATCTGTTCTGTGCATAGGCCTATATATTTCCGGAGGCGACAAGTCTTTTTATACCTAGCATATGATAGTCCTATGTCTTAACCATTGAAACTCATATGCCCAATGCAGTGGCGTATTGTCCTAATACGCCCACTGCAGTGGCGTACGGAATTCTGCCCATTTGACCAATCAGAGGGTAGCATTGCTGAAGGCTGGTTCCTGTATGTTCAACATATTTTTGCCCCGAATTCTGCCCCGATATTTGCCCGTATTGAGCTATTTTTTCATGTTTTATTACTCATATTGATATTCTTCAGTGGTTAAGACATAGGACTATCATAATTCATAAATAAACTGTGATGAGTGTACATAACCAAAAAAAGAAAATGCTAGGTATATTAAATAAAGCAAAAACTTAACTCGTGTGCATACCAGGAGCTTGTACAGTGAAACTTCGTTATAAGGAACTCTGATATAAGGAGACCTTGTTTATAAGGAGCAGATTTGTGTGGTCCCAATTTTCCCTATACATTTCTATAGTAAGAAAACTCTGTTAAAAGGAGGTATATTTACCTTAACCTCTGATATAAGGAGGTAATTTTGGATCATGTTCTTATATCGCACATGCAAACCTTACCCAGGGAAGTGATCTCTCAGGGTTACAGTCACATACTGCTTAAATTTCATACCACTCCAGTCCCGAGAGGTTGGAAGAATATTTTTGTGGTTGCCTTAAGGAGAAAGGGAGATGAAAATATCCAAGAAGAGGACCTAGAGGATTGTTGACTTGAAGTAATACATGCTCCCGTCTGAATTGTATTAGAATCAAGTCTATTAGGGTATAAGAGACACCTGTATGGGTTAAACTGTTATCTGGACCTTAATAAGGCTGACCTTGCTTATAAGGAGACCTTGCTTATAAGGAGCAAATGGCACTGGTCCCAAGGTCCTCCTTATAACGAAGTTTTACTGTATGCCCACTTGTGAAATTTCGCTGCTGAGCACCAGATGCCTGTGGCATCCTGTGGGCACCAGCGAATTTTCACTTGTGGGCATACGGCTCATGTACGAGTTATGTTTTTCTTTAGTATTCACGCCGTAGGCCCCCACATATTCCTCGTGCATATTCCCTCCCTGACATCGCATGGCTGTTCACTGTCTGATATTGTGCCGTAGTTGGTCATGTCATCATGTATATCCCCTTATATTTTTTTACTTTATTCTATTTGTCCTGTCACAGAACTTCTTGGAGGGGGGGGGGGGGTTGTATATTAAAGGAGAGATAACTCATTCAAAGATCATGAGAGATACTGAATGTACAGGCACTATGTGGCAAGGACGTTACTTGCTGAGTTACTCATTTTGCTCATGAGCAGTTGGAGCTGGTAACTAGCCCACCCCGAGCCAGCCCCTAAGGTGTAAACCTGGAAACGCGCAGGTGAAAAAATGAGGTCATGGTAATTGCTCAGACGGAAAAAGAAAGGAGTGTCTACCAATGTTTACACCATGGCCGAAGGCAGACTATCCCGTGGTGTGCTTTATGATTATCTAGTTACATTTTTTTCTGAGACAATGAGAAACAAATGTCATAGTTAGTACTTTTTCTCTGATTTACTGTGAATAAAATTTAATATGCTAGAGGGTCTAATAGGTTTTTGTATATAGTGATGCAAATATTATCAAGTTATTGTCATCTGATATTGGTATAGACACATCAGCAGGTGATTGGTGAAATTCATAAATCAAATTAATATCCCTGACAGCTCTTCACATAAAACATATTAACTGAGGCAGCTGGATGCTTTATAAATCTATGACACAGTATCCACATATATCCAATAGTTTTCTAGGAAGCATGAATCAGTATGTTCTGTATAGGCTCCCTGGGGGTAAGGTATGTGTTTATACCGGAGCTCTAAGGAGTGATATAACAACAGGAAATGGTGGACTAGGGGGGGGGGTCGCTTCCGCAAGTTGTAATACTTTGATAGTGCAGCCCTGGCAAGTAGATTCACAATGCAGGTGCGGTGTGGGTAGGATTACACAGTAGGCCCCAGTATGGGGTCCGGCAGGTGTAGTTCAGCGACCAATCTTATTCCAACCATCTGATAATTCCTCTCCATAAAAGTGCATTTTCATTTGAATGTCATGAACTGAAGAATTAGATCTATGCATTGGCGAGACCAACTTGGAGACTGTGGACCTTAAAGGGGCACTCTCACCACTCACACTTAGCACATAGTAGACTAGAACAGTACTAGAATTGTGAGTGGGAAACGCTCGGTGAGAATGCCACTTTAAGGCCCGATCACACTGGTCGTGAAATCAAACACAAATGTTTTGTAAAGCCAAGACAATTGTTGTGGGGAGTCAAGACAAATGTTTTGCTGCAAAACATTTTTGTCTTGGAACACCTTTGTCTTGGAATGCCAGTCACACCTGTCTTGGAATCGAAAACAATTGTTGTGTAACAATTGTCTTCAATAACACGGGGCTTGGGGTCAACCTCTCTCGATGGTGCTACCTTAATGACTGAGTAAACAATCAGCCAGACCAGACCATGGTCTCCATAGTTACCTGTATGATGTCATCACTTTAGGTGTAGCATCAATTGTCTTGGCTTTACAGAACATTTGTTCTTTATTTCACGACCAGTGTGACCGGGTCTTAATTATTTCGACTACGGGTTGATATTTACATATTCATAAGCCCCGGTAACAATTAAAGGCGCAAATCCTGGTACTCCTCCAGCGACAGTCAGGACAGGTACTCAGCCTTATAAATAGGGAAGGTGGGGGTTTAAGCATTTCCAGACATTGTACAATACTGGAATCCGTACTGTGTATAAAATTAATGACTGGCGAGATGCACGGGTGAAGACATGTGCTACTGGTAGACTTACGGATCCAGCTCACAATGATGCATAGAATGGTATATGGGGGCCAACTGGATAAAATGGCATGTCACGATACAGGTGGAGCGGCGCGCCCACTATTGAACAAAGTAGGCATAAAGTGGTAGCATTGTTCCATGGCTCAGTGTATCAAGCAATAACACAATGCAACTCATTATCACCCTGCCTAAGGTGGATAGTAGACAAAGATGTATTTAAGTACAAAATAAAGAAGGGACTAAGCATGTTTTTCCACAATAAATGGAGGACTGAATACCCTCTGTTATATTTTAATGGCAAAAGCATCCTTGCCCCCAGTGAAGGAGAGATGTTGTTTGCACCACCCTAGAGGCTCTGTGGTCTGGTTTCTGTACCATTTGATATGCCTGTTATCTTCTTGATCTAAACTGTAACATTAGATAAGACCCACGAGGTAAATGTGTCACATAACATGAATGTCGGTGCGATCAATTGAAGCGCTTTGAACGCGTTTAAATGAACTAAATTCAGATTGAACTACATATAATGTCTTAAATAGAAGTATTGGGGCTGTATCCAGTCCTCTCTCCGCCTTTGTCTCCCTTGAAAACTTGAAAAAATTGAGAAGTCAGAAAGCCTCCTTGGAGCTCCTATACGGGCTTGCTACAATTCAGTATGGTCGGCATGAATTGATGCATTAATGCAGCCCATACGGGGTTGCATGCATGCATCATAACGACCAGGGACATGGCACATTAATGCAATGTGCGGCCCTTAAAGGTCTAATCTTTTTAAATAGGATTAACAATGATTCTGAGAAAGCTGGATCGTATGTATCGTAACAGTACTTTGAGGTTACCTCAAAGTACTGTTACGATACATACGGAAGCTCCAGCCAACTAAAGTCTACACCTCTATGTATTAGCAATGTATCACCTCCCACAACGTGTACCTTACCTTTAATATTTAGAATGAACGTGTGTATATATGATTTAGCTTTAGGGGTTATTTGGGGTCTGGCAAATTATTCATAGCTTAATCGGTGAACTGGAACTCATGACATTGAAGCGCTTCCGTTTGTTCAGTCAATAATTCACTGCCAGTGTTATGATGTTTAACTCTTCAGGTTCAAGGTCCAAAAGTTCGACAACCTGGGGCTGAACGTGTGGGGCCTGGTATTAATGATGTGTTTAACTCTTGGTGTTCAGGACCCAGCAGTTCGACAACCTGGGGTGAACGTGTGGGGCCTGGTATTAATGATGTGTTTAACTCTTGGTGTTTAGGACCCAGCAGTTTGAGGATCTGGGGGTGAACGTGTGGGGCCTGGTATTAATGATGCGTTTATCTCTTGGTGTTTAGGACCCAGCAATTCGAGGACCTGGGGGTGAACGTGTGGGGCCTGGTCGGCGTAATCGTCTTCTACCTGATCATCCTGGTGATCGGTCTCTTTGTGTCGTGGAAGAAGAAGACCATCCAGAGCAATGACTCGGACGACATCATGCTGGCTGGCCGCGACCTGGGACTGCTTGTGGGCATCTTCACAATGACCGGTGAGCTTTTCTTTTTAATATTACTCGCTTGATATTTAGTAAGATTATTTTGAGGGCACTAATTACGTCAAATAGTGCTTTCTCCCCAGATTCCTTTAGGTGCTACTGAATTGTAAATTCCCAATGGGCCAAAGCTGAATCCCCGCAAAATATACAATGATCATGATGTACATTAAAATTCCACCAGATAGACATTGATTGCATCAAAGTCCAATAATTTAACCAACTATTTGTTTGTTTCAGCTACTTGGGTCGGCGGTGGCTTCATTAACGGGACGGTGGAGTATGTGTTCACCCCTAATCGCGGCATGGTCTGGTGTTTGGCACCCGTCGGCTACAGCATCTCTCTCTTCCTGGGTATGTACATGTATAAGGGACAGCATCATTCCTCAAGGGTTCATGTTTATTTGTCGTCATGATGCATGAAACCTAAGTTACTCGCCAGCACTGTATTAGGGTTTCATGCCGACTCGACAGGCCATATAGTAATAACTTGCTTGTTAATATCACATATGCCGCATTCAAAAACCTAAAGAATATATCAAACAGCTCTGAAAACATCAAAAATGCTGATGGTTCAAATAGAGATAATGTAAATCAAGATTCTAATTTTCAAATTGCCATATAACTGAAATAATTTCTTTACTCTCACTCACTGAACTTTAATATGAGGGTAAAAATATAGTCAAAGGAATCATTTTAACCAAATATCCAACTTGATAAAATCGCAAGAAATTGTTTTTGAACATGTTTCCATTATTTATTTATTTTTATTATAAATGTAATATCTCTGCTTTCCCTGCCAGGTGGTATCTTCTTTGCGGGCCGCATGCGCCGTCAGGGGTATGTGACGATGCTGGACCCCTTTGTGGAGAAGTATGGCCGGGTGATGGGAGGCATCCTATATATCCCACCACTCCTGGGGGAGACCTTCTGGAGCGCCGCCATCTTGTCTGCCTTAGGTAAGCAAAGGTCACATGTAGGCGATGAGAAATTCAGCTGGATAATAATGGGTCTGAACCATTAAATTTGTCATGGTGAACTTCATATGCGATCATGCCGTTCCTAAAGGGTTGGTACATGTAGACTATTCTGCTGACTGCCGAGTTTGTACTAGTGTAGTATTAATAGTAGAACCCAAAGTACTCCATAGTGTTAACGCTATCTACACTGATTAAGACCCAAGGGACGTATCATGTAGTACTATGTTTTTATATAGGAGAGCTTTGAATTTTCTGGAGGCAGCAGGAGAATAATTCCCCCCACCCCTTCTCTTATTTTTTAGAGAAATCGCCCTTATCCTTGGTGCACGGGCAAAATGATATGTGCTTTAGAAAAATCTATTACATTATTTAGTTTTAACCTCTCTTACACTGGGTTGAGGCCGCTACCTAATTATGACCCAACCTCTAATATCCAACCCCCTCCCAACACACACCACACCAACACACCCACCCACCTCATCTATAAATCATGGATTGTATGTTATTGGTAACTTGCCATATGTGCATTCAAATTATTTAAGCTCCCTGTCACTCATGGTCTTACTGCTCTTGGCATGTAGGAAAATTACAATGTCAACGTCATGGAAAATTCCAAGTCCTTCAACAGTTACGTGACTGCATGGTTATACATTCTTTATCAATATCAAGTTCATTACACCCTTTATCTGCACTTATATCTCAATAATGAGTTAAAACACCGGCGATAGGACTTTATCATATAAACCATACCACGATGTTTAGTTTTCAAAGTATTCAAATGTTTCATTGTTTTACAAGTTTCAAATGTACATTCCTCGCCAAGTATATACCTACTTGCTAATTCAATTGATTTAGGTATTTCAATATACACAAGGCATAAATATTTAAAGATTAACTATCCTAAGGTTAAGGACTGTAAATGCATTATATTATGTGAATATAGCATATCTATCCGTAAATAACATGCTCAAATTCCAATAGAGGTAGACTACACAACATATACAACCAACAATGGACATTTATATAGGACAATTTATCTTCATGGGGACTGATCTATTAGGCAATAATGACAACATATTGTATATTTTGAAAATCACTTTATCTTAATCTGTTGTAAATAGTCTGCCTCAGGGAAACGTGAAACCTTTCACACGATGTGGTTGATAAACTTTTTTTTTTTAAAGCCAGATTGTTTTGGGGACAAAGTTGATATAGACGTTTATGAAAACATTGATTAGCTTTTATGTACTAAGGTTATATAGATACCCTACATACATGTTAGCCGTGTTTTCGTGTTCTTATCTTACGGTGTGGTGTCATCATTCCCATCACTAACCACCGATAATCACATAGACGATCCGCAACACTCATCTGAAAAGCAATTTCTTTTCTTCTTTTCCCTCGTATTTCCAGAGATTATTACCAATTTCCTGTAAAATATCGACTGACATCTTATGATTTAAAAGTATAAATTGACAGATTACTATTCAATATATCATCCCTGATGAACAACCTTAGAGTCCTTGGAGTTGCATCATCATCACACCTCCAATACAGCCATTAACTGTTTTCTATCATTTAATATTTAGTAATATAAATATCATGGTGTTTCAGGGTATATTTCCACCCTTTTCTAACTTTCCTATTGCTGTCGGCAGGGGCTACTCTCGGTGTGATTCTCGGCATCAACCAGACGGCGGCCATCATCTTATCATCAGGCATCGCCATTTTCTACACAGTCATCGGAGGGCTCTACTCTGTTGTCTTCACTGACATTATTCAACTTTTCTGCATCTTTATCGGATTGGTATGTATTTCCTCAGCCAAATCTGTAACAGTTCGGGTGTTAGGATTTCATGGTCGTCATTGTTACTGCCAACTCGCCACTGAATATTGGGAGGAGATGGGTTAGGAACTGATTTGGTGTTGCTTTTGTTTTTCAGTTTCATAATATAATTGTGCTCCTTACATATGTGTATATATACATGATGGTATGTGGGTAAATTTTGAAATCCTTCTGAAACTTATATATACAAAAAAATATGGTCAAAATAGATCAGGGTACCCGTCCCTATTATAGTAACGGGTCCCCTGACATATATTGATCTATAATCAATTTTATGCATTTATATGTATCAGAATGATAAAAAAAATTACAAGCACATTTGCGAGGTATATAGACATTTAACATGAACACAAATACATTTGTTAACTGAAAAATGTTAATCCACCACAAATAAGCTCTTAACCAATGAATAGAAAGTGAATCCATGGATGTTATTATTTTCATGAGATAAACCTGATAGTTTAAAAATTTGCATTATCTCTGATAAGGCACAATATTTTTATAGAGCATACTTTTGGAATTGGCATCAGATCTGCCATATTGTAATATATGATCGTTTTAGCTAAAATGTGGTAATCGCCAGCACCGTCAAAGCAACCGGGTAAAATACATATCGTGCATAAAAAAGTGCCAGTACTGTGCACTCTTTTGTCAAGTTAACAGTAACAATTGGCGGCCTGTAATTTACCTTTAAAACCATTCCATTGCACCTGCCAAGGTGAACTGTATGTTTGCAACTTGAATAATTGAATAGATTTCAGGTCATCGGTAAGAATGCAAAACCACTTTCCTCTTACAGATGCATGTTAAAACCATAATTTTATATCCATATGCACATGATATAGCCTGTTTATGTATCCTATTTTGTAAATACACGCCCTTTGACAATGCCATGTAAATTAGATACAACCAAATTTGAGAATGAATACAGCTTTTAATTATATTCCTGTAATGCATATATATAGGAGAAACCTTCTCCTTGCTTTCACTGGCCCAAATTATTATGTATATTAGTTGATTAAGACACTATGTTATAGCATTCACTCGAGAATTGCGATTTTTGTCCTGCCACAACCCTGCATTGATTTTCTTAAAGGACTAGCTGACATTGGACGACCCTCTGGCTCGCCTCTGACGTGGCTGAAAGGTCACAACAACACAGGCAAGGGTTGTCCTGAGTTTACATTGTATATAAATGATTGTTATACAGAGCTAGTTTATGTACAATGAAAGACTTGTTCTTCTCTAGTAGAAATCAGACAAACCAGGAAACAATCAAAAATGTTGTCAAAGTACCATATATATTACAGGAAGCTTTTCTGAGGAGTTAGATAGAATTCACTTCAAAGACACAGAAGATATGGTGAACAGTATAAGAGAGAAAAGCCCAAGGTCACCTAACGCGAAAACATTGCAAAACCCTAATTTCATATGACGAAGCATTGATGCCTGGGTGCCATTGTCTGTCACCCACGTGCCGTAAATTCTTGTGTAGAAGCCGCGGCTTGTATGAGAGTCAGAACCCCAGTGCGGCTTATAGGATAAGGTTCATATGGACGCATTCATGTGGGACATATCTCACTTCCCCAAGGCCCCACGGGGTCCAAAAGAAAGTCATTCATTTTAATAGTTAAAAAAAGAAGAAAAAATGCCGGCACATTACTATAGCTTATAACGCCATTTATAGGGGTGGGTCATGATGCATTTTAACTTTGCTGGCAAAGGGGGAGGGGTGGGGTTTGTACCAGTCTCGGGTTGGACTGAAACTATTTGTACCACATTGCAAGGCTAACTACCTAATATCTAAGGGCTCAGGTAATCAGCAAAACCCTGCTGCATGGTCTTTGTATGAGTGGCACTGATGTAGCCAGCAGTTGGACTCCAGTGCCAGTGTAGCAGATTATTCAGTAACTGGCCTGCAGCTGTGTTAACCATGGGGGCCATTCTAAGTAGGCACTTACCATTGATGGTGGGATTCACTAGCGTTCATAGGCCCTCCCCATTCTTGAAAGCAACCTCCCCCAGCACACCAAATTTCAGCCATTCATTTCTTAAACAGCATAATGTGTTAATTAATGCTCTTTTCCCTTTGTCATTATAATACATGAATGCAGCTCTCGTGAGTAGCTCGCCATACAGTGCTGCATTTATGCTTGGTGACGACCCTATGGCGTTGATACCATTCCCAAAGGGTCAGCATTAATGCATCAACACAGTGACTGAGTTATTCGTTGGCACTGTGGTGGTGCATCATGGCAACAAATCAAAGCAACATGCCTATCTATAAAGTATTGTTTTCAAATATCAGCAGTTTTGTTCAAAATAGCCAGACCATTAAAAGTATCGGTATTTAAAATCGAAGCAATTCACATCTGATCAATTGATCAACCATCTGAATAAACATTTATTTCACAGAGGTTTCGAGACTTTCATCGCGTTAGAGGACTTTGGGCATGGGGGAAAGAGTTGACAGTTAGTGATTTTCAACAGCATCTTGATAGTTAACCGTTTCCTGGTTTGTCCATAGTAACAGTGGTGGAGTCAAGTTGATAGCATGTCTATCATCTATGAGAGATGCCACTTTTCCTACGTTTGTAGGAATTCCTATGTCTCTATTACTATGTCAATTTGAGTTGGTTTTTTTATCACAAATTTTCAAATTTTGGCGACAAGGGAGTGGCATCTCTGATCTATTTTGTAGAGAAAGGGGGCTGCACAAACCATTATAGTATGTACATTCTTTAAGAAATTTGATTTATTCACATTTTCCTCACATATTGAATAAAGAAAACATGCATTTCTCATGTGAGAACTGTAGACACAAATTACAAAATGTTCTTAAGATGAGTGCGCCCTCTTCCCTGTGACTAGTCCTATCACTTGTTTTCTCCCTTCTATAATATTTTCAGCATAAATTGAAAATATGTTGGAAGTTCACCCCTGTATTTCTTTTAAAGTATTATCAGTGTGCTCAATATTGAGACATGTTAGGAAGAGTATAATTTTAAACCTGGGGCATAGATATATTTAGAAATATCAACAGTACCATAAAACCCCATGTATAAGCTGAGCGGGAATCAGACTCAACATTAATTTAGTTCTAAATTAGGAATTCTCAGACCCCCTGTGCAGCTTGTAGTATTTCCTCAAAGTCTGGATGCAGCTTAGATGCGGGTTCAGCTTATACGCGACGTTTTATGATACACCTTTATTATGGTGTGCTTTTAGCATAAGGGTAAAACACATTCATGAAGAAGGTAAAAGCTTTGAAATCTTTGGGATCAGAGAAGATATATGCTTTGCTGGAGTTGGGTGCGGATATAATGTAATTTTGAGGACATATTATAAGACTGAGGGAAAAGTCTGCTCCAAGTTTCTACAACAGTTTAATTTTTGTTTGCTAATTATTGTCATTAGCATAGCAAACCTTGTCCCTCATCTCAGAGGCCAAAAATCATTTTCTTTAAGATACGTTTACTGGAATCTTTCATCACTCTTCTCATTTTCCTCTACCTTTCCTCAACCTTTCCTTTCTTTTCCTATACTGTTCCTTTCCCTTCTTTTCCATATTCTTCATCTTTTCTTTCTTATTCTTTTTCCTCTTCCTTTTCTTGTTCTGTGGTCTTTACTACCATCTAAAGTACCTCAAATTATATATTGAATAGATGATGATGATGGGGAAGGGGAGGACCTAGGAATTAAATTGATTTTACATCACATGTTGAAATACCTGATAAAATGATGAGCTTTATGCTTGCAATCATTAAAATAGGAACTCCGCAAATTGAGAATGTCACCTTTGCCTTTCACAGATGTTATCCATGCAATTTGACATTATTTCCCTTGGATGTTTATAGAATTTCCTCTACTGTCGATACCCAAACTGGGAGGGGGTGTTCTAGCTATGTCACCTGCGGTACATGGTAAATGATGACGAATATGGGACATATTATTTTATGTGGTCAGCAATACAGCAAGAACAGTTTTATTGTTAACCACCAAATGTAAACAAGATGTTTTAATATCTTAAATATAACATACCGTATTCGATGTAATATTCAAAGCGCCCTCCCCCCTTTTGGTGCAATTATTAGACTAGAACCAAGCCTCAATTTTCACGGTTTTAGAAACAATTAAACTTTTGAGTACTAAATTGCCATGGAAATACCTTCATAGGCACCTAATACTAAAAAGCGAGCATATTTACCTTGTTATGTCGAATACGGTACCTCATTTTGCAACTATTAGAATATCCTTGAAAATGTATCCTCAAAACAAATCAGCATGTTACCTGATAGAGGGTCTTTAATTAGCAGGGGGGTTATAGCCTCAATATGTATCTATATCCATATGAAACGACGATGAAGGTAGCTAATTATGTTTCTACATCTATTTGCAATATAGTGGCTATGTGCTGGCTTCGCCATGTTCAATCCGGCGGTAACACCCATCTCGCAGACCGCCTTGGGTCCTAATGGTTGGATCGGTAACTTTCCCAGCGACAGAGAGGTAGGATACTACGTGGATAAGCTGCTGCTGTGCATCTGTGGAGGAATCCCATGGCAGGTGAGAATATGATCCTGGTCACGGCACCAATTTTGTCAAACAATTGAGTCGTTAAGCTTACGTTTGGTAGATATGATAGTCTGGGTCTGCATAAAGATAGCCTTCACACTGTTTACATGAAAAACAAGTGTGCCTGAAATAATCCAGGAAATGATCAAGTTCTAAAAGAACTAAACTTTTACATCAATGTTAATTCAAATAGAATTTAGAATTGTAGAATTTGTGGGGGAAATATTGTCTGTGAGTTCTAACCAAAAGCCTTCATGCTAATATGAACTGATCTATGTGTTGCAGGCCTACTTCCAGCGTGTGTTGGCATGCCGGACCCCCCGCATTGCTCAGATCCTCTCCTTCTCTGCCTCTATTGGTTGTATCGTCATGGTGGCCCCCGCTGTTGTTATTGGAGCTGTAGCCAAGTCCACAGGTAAGGTCTTAGGAGTGAGGTACAATGTGATTGTAATAAGCATAATAGATATATTATATGGTCCTTTTCTTTTGAGGAAAACCCTTGTACCCCCATCTCACTTTTATAGTGTATAGTGTGGACCTCATAAAAGATTATCTTGCCATATGCCCCCCTTATCTGCTTGGTACTATTATTATTTAATACTATCAATATATATGTTTATCAGCATCATACTCTCTTTAACCATTACCAATCAGTATCATACATACCAATCAGAGTGCACTCTCCCTTGCTATTATTTCAGACTGGAACCAGACCGACTACCGGTTATATTGGCCAATCCCGGTAGAACCCTCCAACTACAAGATGATCCTGCCGCTGGTGTTACAGTTCTTGACCCCCATGCCGGTAGCTGTTATTGGACTCGGTGCTGTGTCGGCAGCAGTCATGTCTTCTGCTGATTCTTCCCTTATGTCTGCTGCCTCTATGTTTGCCCACAACATTTATTCACCCATGAGGGAAGCCGTTCGGGGAAAGCCAGTACGTACATAGTTTATTGTATCTTGACTATACAACTCCTTTTGGCTATTTGACTACTTATGCTGAAGGTTTGTCAGGTAATGGGTGTATTATCTAGAACGCTATTTTCTGGTCTACTCATAAAGTAAAGCATTTGATACCATCCTGCAACCAAAATTATTTGTAAATGAGGGAAAATAAGTTTCTTTAAGCTAATCTACAACTTGTATGTACTATTTAGGAACTTACTTTGTAACAAATTTATTGATAAGATTTAGATCCAATCCTATAATTATATCTATTGGTGTTTTACAAGGAAGTGTACTTGGTCCCTTTTTCAGTAGGTAAAGTTTTGCCTTTCTTACAATAGGGTAGTTCCTGACATTGTTGGAATTAATCACCTCATACTATGCGGCTGATCATGCCACTAGGATGATTTGTAATTTGGGATGATCGGTTAAATAAGAAATAAAACATTTTTTATCTTTTTTTCGCATCCATTGTAGGCAACACAAAGGGAGATCCTGTGGACAATGCGTATCAGCATTCTCACCATCGGCGCCTTCGCAACGCTGGTGGCCATTGTCGTCAAGTCCATTTACTACCTGTTTGTGCTCTGCTCAGACTTGGTCTACGTACTCGCGTTCCCCCAGCTAGTTTGTGTCATCTATCTTCCATTCGCCAACACTTACGGCGCTTTGGCTGGCTATTTCATTGGGCTACTGTTCAGATTGACCGGTGGTGAACCAATGATCAGCCTCCCACCTGCCATCAAATACCCATGGTAATTACATATTCATATAGATTTGGTGTATTCATGAAAGTAGTCAGTATTTAACAACTGGGCTTTCGTGGATTTTTATCTCGGCGTGCAAACATATTTTTTCGCCTTCACCCTTTGAACATTAGTAGTAATGCACAGGCTTTTTCACCAAAAAAGGGAGCGTAATCATATATACTCACCCTCGTTGAGAGGTTAAAATCCATACTCAGTAGAGCAACATCGTTATAAGCCATAAAACCAATCCCAATTTAGTGTGTGTTACAATGTAATGATCGATTCCGCTTGGTCTTCCCGCAGGTACGACGAGGAGCATGGGTCACAGAACTTCCCCTTCAAAACAATGAGCATGCTCATCAGTTTATTCACCATCATCTCAGTGTCCTACCTCTTCGACTGGCTCTACAGGAGGGGGACACTCCTGGCCAAGCATGATGTTTTCAAGTTCTTCTACACAAAGGACATCCATTCACCTGAGAATGTTTATGTTGACAAGGAAGAGATGAAGAGGGCTATTCCACTGTAAGTGGCTTAGGTTTGAACAATGAGGTATCCGTGCAGCTTGTACAGAGAATTATGTTACAATAGCCAGCAGGTGACTTACTAGTAGCTGTATAGATAGTATATATGCCAATTACAAGACCCAACTGCTAAAATTGGTGGGCAGCATAATCATGTTCTATACGCGGTAAAATGCAGCCTATATATATAACCCGACCCCCGCCTATAACTCGACCTCTACTTTAAAAATAGTGTTCTCTTTAATCTAATGTATTAAAAGACACTCTACAAAAATGTTTAAAAAATCGGCTTACATTTATATGTGTAAGGAAAATAATCGACTGGTGTTCGGTGAGTTGTTACGATACTAATAGTTACCAATCGTGGATAATCCACTGGAATGGCAAGTCTAACGACAAGGCTTAGAACAAAACTTTGATTTGTGAGATCCAATGTTTTAATTAGCATGCAAATACCATATTCTGTGTGGCCTTTATAGGAATATCATGGGGGGAATTGATTATGATTATTCAATAGAAAAATGATTTTAAATTTTAGATAAATTGCATTGATCATAATATATTACCATATAACTGAATTGGACAAAAAGTGTCCCCCTCGTGGATCATGAATAATTTGGTGGTTAGAGTGGTCATTATAGAGAGATGAATAGGATACTCACATTAATGGAGTTTCTATTTGACCAGCCATGTGCCCTTCTGTTCATAGGGAATCAGCATTGGAAGAAAACTTATAATTCAACTTTCTTAGTTGATATTTAGTTTATAAATATATATACATGGATATATTTATACCGTATGTACATTTAGCACAGCTGATATAGAAGTGAGCTACCTAACTAAACATTCACACTATATCATATGTATACTAAACATGGATAGAAGCATTATCCTGATGGTGAAATCAAGGGATTTTACAAAGTCTGTGGTGTAAAGTATAGGAAAAAAATGTATTTGCGCTCTCCCCCGAACCAGTCATGACCCTTATATCTGTTTGCTTCTATTGTTTGATTATGTTACAGATGATCTCTAAACATTTGAAGGGAGATATTTCAACAAATAAGGGAAAAAATAGGCTGTTCCTTAAGCAATGCCATAGTACTATATAGTACGTTAAATAACTTTTTGGTCGGTCAAAATTACTGTAGCCTTCCTGAATTTCTTTAAACTACAAGCAACTCTCACATTCTTTAAATGATAACATATATAGATAGCTGTTTGTAGAGCCAGAACGATCTCCTATACTCTAGGGACAGCACCAATGTGAATTACGCACTGGGATTATTGGTTTTGGCAATCGTCCCACAAACCAGGTTCACTGACAATTTGGAACATAATTATATAAGTGTATATAATCTCCTGCATTTACTACATGAGGAAATGTACACCAAAGAGAGTAAAGCGGTTGAATATACCATGAGTGTGTGCTAGATTATACTTTATTCATATGTATGGATAAAGTACCACAAGGTTATGTGTACATAGATGATAACAGAAATTATTTTTATATTCAATATGTGTTCTTCGAGTTGGATTTTACCCTCATATATTGATTATATCATGATAGGCCTATGGTATTTTTCAATATTCAGTATGTTACCTTTTTTTCTGGAAAATTTAATGTGTGGATAGATGTGGTTCTTACTGTTAGCATCATCTATCACAAATAACTCTATTAAAGTCCATGATACATTGATGAATTTATTAATGAATAATTGTCCTCATGAAAGACAAAATACCTTTTCGTAAAGTTCAGAAATGAATTTTATCCCAGGCAAAATTACTAACTTATATATTTTTTGTTCTTTTTTAAAATCATTCATCAAGTCAAATACATGGGTTAGTGTTTGAGTGAAGTGGTTCCCTTCTTTTTTTGGCTTATATTCATCTCTTTCCCTTTCACTGCTATAAAGTTATATCAGAGGCCTAAGTACTGTGTGACAGAATGTGGATCATTGATCTTATTGATATGTAGGGAAATTTGGTTTTAAAAAAGCGACGCATAAAAAAAAATACCGTTCTCGAACAGTGCTGGATTGTTTCTGTTGTGTTTAAAATTTTGAAGAGATGGTGTGCATGGTATAATTGTGAAGTGTCTTACAGATGACTGAAAGTATGGCTCTTGTACAGTATGTGAGTGAAAATAAAGAACAGAAATCATATCAACGATTGTTATTATTCATGTAATTCTATATTGATCAATTCAACTTAGCAGGTTCTAAAGTAAATTAAGAATTGTTATGCCCACCCTTTATTTGACCGGCATATTTTTCGAAGACAAAATCAAAACTTATGCGTACAGAGGGGGTCCAGATTAAGGGAAATAAATGATTTGTCCTGAAATGCAAGAATCAGTGTTTACGGAGAGAGGGATTTGTTCCAAGACTTTGTGGTCCAATACAAAGACCTCCTCCGAGGAGGACCCAGGATGACATGGCTCACTGCCATAGAAGACTCAAGTCATATTTGATCCAATGTCCATAATGTAGTAACCACATCTACATCCAGAGGGCAGTAGGGTAGCCTCATTGTGGCAAGGTGTGTTTTTCCACACATATCCTTAATTTTCCTACATTCCTCACCAGATGCATTCTGTAGAGAGATTGTATCATTTGGATAAGATTTGAACCCCTCCCAGAGACCATTCCTCCCTTGATCTAGCCTCAGAAGAAACCAGAACCTCTCATGAGGTGGTGCTCCAGGATTATTTTTCCCTCTTGAAGTTTTTAACCAGATATAGCACGCAGTCCTTATGAATGTAGGAGGGAATATGTCCTGTAAACCCCCTTTATCTTTGCAAGTTGAGCCATGTCTAACATGGCTCAACTTACCCTGTAGAGCTCAAGACAATGATAACTAAGTTGTGATCCAACAAAACCATTTTTTTCCAAAAAATGTTATGGAAAGTTGGAAAAATCACCATTTTGTGCCTATTTGACCTCTTAACCTGATCTTTTTCAACACGGACATAATTTTGATAAAAAACTTGATTTAGTTCCAACGACAATTTACTTAGGTATGGTTTGTAGTTACAGGGGGAGGCCCAACTTACATAACGACTAAAGGCTGTGTCTCATGAGATCAGACCAATGTTTTCGTCTTTGACAGGGTGCCAGCTTTGACCGGGTGCCAGCTTTGACTAGCTTGATAGAAAATGGTTTACTTAGGGAAGATGGTTGACTGGCTTGCATCAGTGAGAACTCTACTCCGCCACACACTACCCCCCCCCCTCCTCCTCCCCTCACGAAGGAAAAACTTTACAGACTTAGAAAGGGTGGTCATGAGCCAGTTTCAATTGGCCAGTGATTCTACAGCACATTGAAATAACAGTTGTTTCCCCACCATGATAATTAATTGTATCTACTAAGTATACAAGTCACATCCCACCTGGATGCACATAAATCTGAAAATAGATAGCAGCATTATTAACCGAATACATGACTGACCTGGCGAATCAAGTTATGTGCATTTGAGTAATTACCATAAAACCCCGCGTATTTGCCGCAGCTAGTACACAGGTCAGATTGCTAGTGCCGCTTATATGATTAGGACAAAGTCAGGGTGTCACTTTTGTGCGAGTTTTATACTGCCGGTAGAGTACTAAAGTCGCCACAATCAGACACCCTGTTAATCTTATAGGATATTCCCAAAGGTGCAGCTAATATGCAAGTTAGGCTTATGCGAGGTTTAACAGTAAGTAGGTAAATAAACTTAAATAATCAGTTCCACAAATGCTCATCAGGTGAATCAACCTTTAGTACATTTCTGTAATAATAATACCATACAGTAAGGATAATATTTGGAGCCCTATACACTCCTATCCCTTAGCTAAGACAGGTGCTTATCTAAAATCCAGAGCTTAACGATACAATATCAGTTAAAGTGGCCCATAATTAAGTTATAAAATCTCCTTGTGTTTGACATAATTATCTATGGTATCAATGTTTTCTTTATTCTGATTTACAGGTAGGAATAGACTTAATACAGTCTTCATAATATAAAGTTCTTTTGTTGTGATTGCAGACTAAATCAAATGGTGTTATGATGCACCCCTAACAGGTCATGATATCTATGAACAGTTATTCATTTATGACAATTTATTGTAGTTTTAATATGCTAAATGATGAATGAGAGCCTTCCAACTTTCCATACCTGCATGTGGTAATATCGATTATGTAATCAACCTAAAGTTGGAAAATCACCTAACATTAACTGACATAGTAGCTGTAAACAAAATGCTATGGAAGTTAGAATGCCAGTTCACATTTACGAACTGTGACTAACTTCTCGCGGTGACATCGGGCTTGGCTTCATGTATTCCTATCATCTGTATGTTCCGATTCTCAACATCACCTGGTTCACTTGAGTCACTGCCCATTCTGGAAGTGCCTGCTTTTCCAGTTTGTGAAGAAGATGTTTGATTCGCAGAAGTGATGTTGGTTCCCTTACCAATAGGCTTTGTGAGCTTTGGACAGCAGCCCTCAAACATAACCTTAACTTCTTTCCTGAAGCTGGCCCCACTGACACAATAGAGTAGAAAGTTTATTGCATGGTTGAGTAAGTCAAGTGCATACAAGATTCGATAGATGTAGAGAGGACCTGTGTTTACCCCAACTACCACAAGGATTTGGCGAATGGTCATGGGCATTGTGAGGATGATGAATGCCATGCTAGTGGTAACAACAATGATTGTGACACTTCGTAAGTCAGTCCCACCTTGTAGACTGCGTAGTTCCTGACTGTGTTTCAGCAGGTAGATGAGGACACTGTTAGATGTGGCCAGAACCACAGATGGGATGAGTGAGTAATTCAGGAAGTCAAAAACGTTAATAATGACATGGTGTCCTTTATACCAGACCTCATCTGACCATGAACATTGTATCTCGTTGATGACAACACTGGTTTTAAAGTTGTAGGTATATATAATTCCTTGAACAATCACCACCATTAACGTAGTGATGATTGCACGCTTCTTGGTGTTGATCGACATGGCAAGGTGGGGAATGGCCAGAGCTAACATGCGCTCCACTGAGAGCACAACTAGAATCCAGGCACTCATGGCTCG
Organism: Harmothoe impar; assembly: GCA_947462335.1. Taxonomy (NCBI): domain Eukaryota; kingdom Metazoa; phylum Annelida; class Polychaeta; order Phyllodocida; family Polynoidae; genus Harmothoe; species Harmothoe impar. The sequence goes on from OX381720.1 coordinate 41,124,424, forward strand.
GGATGCCACAATGACATACTTGACAATAGCACAACCAGTATTGGACAGGGCCTGAACATCAACCTCAAACAGGATCTCAATACCATTGTGAAACAGTGTGTTACTGAGTAGGAACACTGTATCAAGAATTGCAAGTGAGAGTAAGTAGATTCCGATGTTTTTGTTGCGGAACTGCTTTCGCAGCACAATAATTGCACAAAAAGTATTCCCAAGCAGCCCAAGGATTATGATAATCCATGGGAGAGTAACTGTAAGATACTCAGTTGCATTCTGAGGTTTGGCCATAGTTTAAAATTTATAAATGTATAGGTATAGTGTCTTGAAATCGTCCTTGGTATCCAACAGATTAGCCTATAATCGTCCAGCTTATGGCTACCTCCACAGGGGTTTCTTGTTTAGAAGAAGTCAAATGAATTGACAGTGTTGTATCTTGATGTAAAAGATTTAGAGACGGAAGCTAAACACTACTGAGCGCCGTGCACAGCAACTTGCATAATATAAGTTTCTGCTCATGCAACCCTTACTCTTACCCTGCCCTGTTCAGGAGTGGCCATTTTTAAGCAAGTGGGTGGTTGGTAGGACATGAAAGTGATGTGCATTACGTGAGACATGATTGTAATATATAATGAACATGAACAACAAAATTTAATGTTATATATTGGAGGTTTATCCTGTGAAGTTATTCCTGCCATACAGTTACAGGCATCTCCATAAAATATATAGTTTACGATATTTACCCACTTTCAACAATGAGGGTGAAAGGAAAAAATTAATATGAGACATATTATGTAAGGTACATTTTTAATATACAGTAAAATATTTATGACATGAGTCTCTGAAAGGTGAATAGTTTTTAAGTTCCAGGTTGATCATATTTTATGTGAATGTGATTTATAGATTGATGGCTGTCGGTGGGTGGTAAATTAAAAGTTCTAATTATACCCGTGTGTTGGGCCGTGGACTGAAGAAAAATAAGATAGTGGTAAAACAGTGGAAAAACATCTGCTAACAGTTCGTGAGCGTCCCGTAGGTGGCAGCTTAGTTTTGGCGCCTTGGATTTCCATTAAGCTCAATTGTACCAATTAAGCCTAATGAGTGGTAGATGGGACATCAACTGCCTTTACTGTCTCAACAAGGAATTGGGAAAGAAAAGAAATGTCCCCATTCCTCTGTTGTTAACAAATAACCAGTCCGTTATCCAGTTTAGTGTTAGTTACCTGCTCCCAGCTTCCTTAGATGGGGTGTTATGATAAATTCCGTGTACATGGTGTATTATGAGTTTCAGTCTATTTGTACTGTATAGATAGATTGTGATAACTGTTAATTGTGTATGATGCATGGTCCGGCACCATGCCCACTTAATATAATGGTTTATGTACAAATGTTTCATATGACAGCAGTGTCCATAGTGTGATCAATACCCATCCAGCATATATGTGTACCAAGCAGCGTCGGCCTCCTTTGGGTGGGCTAAGCCTTGTGTCCCCTTAATTGTTATCACGATGTATGAATGCAGCCATGGTGAATAACTCATGAATCCATACTGGATTCATCGCAATCTTCAGTATGGTTACTCGCTGGTGTTATGAGTGGATCCTGTCAATAAATTAACAAGGCTATTGAGACATCACCTATACAGAGGCGTAGGAAGCAAATCTTCATTGGGGGGGCCCAAGGGGGGCCCACTCCAACCAACTTAAAGTATCGGTGTTTATGCATGATGTATCACATACACACTTATATTAGATTGTATGGAAAAGTAGTATTTGTGCCCCCTTTATGTCTGATTTGGGGGCCAGGTCCCCTCTGCCCCCACTTTTCCCTATGCAGGAGAGTTAAGGATTGAAAATTGTGTGTATTATATTACAGGTCTTGCCAAATTTTGGGGGGGGGCCCAAACCTATTCATGCCCCCCCCCCTCCTCAGTGATAGGGGGGCCCGGGCCCCCCGCCCCCCCCCCCCTTTTCCTACGCCACTGCTATAGTCTTTGACCTGTTAAGAGAGACGGCACTGCGGAGTAAACTACCGTAGGCCTATATGCCATTTTTGTCTAATGAATACATCATGGCGCTCCTATCGCTTCATTTGTTATTAAAATGTATATAATGCCAATGGAAACAAGTGACTAGACGTGCTGTTCCTGTGGTTTTACACCCCCCCTCCCCCTTCCTCATCTAGAGGATAGACCTGGAAACTACATATAATTAAGATAACTGGAGATAATGCTGGAGAGTCTGGCAATGCTGGACTCTATAAGAGCCTCTCTCTCAACCTCCAAAAGTCTAGCATCATCAGAGTCTGGGAGTAGGGTCCAGCATTGCCAGACTCTCCAGCTATGTTGGGTGAGTCCAGCCTATGTTTATGGGGGTCCGACATTGCCTGGCCTCCACCAAAGTGCTTGACCCAGGTAGGAGAGTGCTTTTGGCGATATAGCCAGCGTCAGGCTGACGCTCACATTTTTTCTGGATGTACCAAACTTTAAAGGAAAACGGCCAAGTTTATAGTACTTATACCACAGTTGCCTGGTTGAACAAAAGAAGCTGCCTGGGTCCCGTTTCTCCACAAATTTGCGGCGCTCCGCAAATATATACGGATGTCCGCAAATATATACGGATGTCCGCAAATATATACGGAGGTCCGTATTTGTATGCTTAAGTACCAAAAAGGCATAACTTGCGGAGCTCCATAAATATATTTGCGGACGTCCGCAAATTTGCGGACGTCCGCAGATTTGTGGAGAAACACCATCCAGGCTGTACAACATGTACAACACAATCCAAAAAAAACATAATGAGAAAACAATCCCTGGGTAAAAGTCAGATATACATATGAGTAGATATATAACCGTTGGAAAATGGTACCTAATTATCCGCAGCTGACGCCTTGGACATATACCCTGTCCTTGGCTTATAACATTTATACATTTGTACATCGACTCACTTGGGCCATATCTAATACGTGCATGGTCACGGTTGAGTACAGTCATTTGTGACTCGTGATCAGCCTTGGCCATGAACGCCAACATAATGAATACAGAGCTATGACTGTGGTATAACTACTAGCTATACCTTCATGCGAGGGAATCGTGCCACTTGTATAATATTATTATGTCATCATCTATTCACATCCAGGAAAGAGCCAAATTAAGTTGTATTTCCTCATCATCATGTGGACACTATGATAATGATCATCGATGAATGGCTGTAAATCAACCACCAGAACCATGAAGCTGGCCAAACAACATGTCTGGTGGGAAATGCATACAGACTCTAATATCATATTGGGGAACATTCACACATGACGATACCAGATATACGGTGGGGAAGGGCTATAGTAATAAAGCCTGACCCATGCCATACATTTGATCAGTTTCTTTGTTGTTGTTTTTTATCTAAAAGAACGACAGGGATTGCTGGGGGGTCTTGATGAAACTCAGAAAGGTCCCAAAATAAGTCATTTGTGAACTTCCCCTCGATTGTATACACTGCAATCCGTAGATAAATGGTACATATACGCGTTCGTTACCACTTCTCAAGATATTACCCTTTTCAATGGCAAGAATAACCCCTTTTTCACACTGAGATTGAGTCTGGACTCTAAAATGCACATTTTCTTCCCAAACACTGACATTCTTTCAGTTGTACATTCTGGCACCGATGAAACACATACCATGCACTCAAGGGAAGAGAATGTTAAAGTTGTTAACGATAGATTGATTTTAGGTATAAGATTACAAACCCTTGGACTCTGCCCTCCCCTCACATAACGTCCTGTGACTGCCCTCCCACCGCCCTTATCTGTAACCCCTTAGATATCTTTTCACTGGCTGAAAATACAGTACAATACTTCCTTGGTATTCCCCGGTGTTAAGGGGGCGCTTGTTTCTCAAGAACGGGGGGGGGGGGGGTGGTGAATCAATTTTTACTCCCACCCGCCTCCCCTAGAGGAGTCGAGATATTCTTCTTTCCATGTCAATAATGGACCATTTTTTGCTGTTCTGCTACAATTATAACCAATGAAATAAATCAGATCAAACCTCGACTAGACCTTCACATTAAACCAAGTAACAAGCTCGAGGAATTTGGAAATTGTGCAACACCCTTTTTCTTAAGCAAAAGGCAATGAGAGAGATATCACGCAATAATAATTACATAAATAATATTTCCCTCATTCATTCTTCCTTCTTCACACATTTAACACCGCCATTTTCATCATCGATGTAAGCATGCATATAAGAAATAGACTAGTCAGTGCCAGGTGCTTGGCGGTCCCAACCCATTAGGGCCACTCCAAAAAAAACTTGTTTCTTCTCACTAAGGTAAACTAAGCCATGAGAAGTATGCAGAGGGAGTTTTTTTTAAATGTTTTCCCTTTGGTTTGGTGAGGCCCAAATCGCATTGGGTAGTCCAGGTGCTTATATATAATTAGAGAACTAAATTGGCATGAAGCGACTATCAGTGATGCGAGACACAAGTATCTTTTCTGAAGTGGCCTAAGTATGACATAACAATGTGTGATAGAGGAGGCGGAAATACTTCTCCCTTCTTTTTCACCTGATCCAATACAGTATACCCTTTAACGACAGTGCAGTACTGAAATGCATTATCTTGTTGGCATAACACAGGAATGAACCGAAGGTCAGTGCTAATACATGTAAACCCCCAGGGTTGAACCAGTTCCGAAGGGGTGTGGGGATGCAACAATGCAGCGCTTTCAAGTCGCAGGCCCACACTGCATTGGTGCATCATGGAAAACAATGAACCTGAATCCTTGAACACACCAGCCTTCAGGGGCTTAATAATTCAATTACCTTAACATGTCCTCAGTGGTGCTTATAGAAGTATAGAAATAATTTGCTTCTTGTACTCCATAATTATTGCCCTTAAGCTATAAGAGTGCCTGCCATAAAGCCTCTACAAACAATGCGAACAACAATACACATATAAATGAAACATTTCAGTTTTAGTCAACAATAAAAAGAACATTATCAATGTGAGGTATAGTCCTTGTTGTCAGTTGGTTTCTATTTCATTTAAACAGCATCAGAACTCTGTCCCGCCGAGGGAGGTGGTTGTTCTTTTTCATGTCACATGAAAAGCAAATTGCCATAAGACCAAAAAGAAAGGTGTGTTTCAGGTAACATGGGAGCAAAATTTAGGGTCGGTAGGCTGAATTCCCTGAATTTCTTCAAAATTGCATTAAAAGACGTAAGGTCGGCCCTGTTTGGATAGGGTTCAATGAAATAGAACTTCTCTGTATGAGTCTACCTAATAGTGTTGCTCTCCAATCATCAATGCTCGGTTCTGTGACAGAATATTGTTGTGTGACATAATTTGACTTTTTACTTCACAGACTATCACCTCTGTAACGGTATATACATAATTATACTGTTCACTTCGGCCATGCTCTGGTTCGTGTCATAGCGTTATGTCGCACACGTATTCTGGACAATTCTGAGCTGGGATCGGTAGGTGTATTTTAGACCCACTCTCCACACGCCACTATTAGAAAACCAGGGCAGCTTCTTTTTCTCAGAAATATAAGTAAGGGAGGGTTCATTATTTATGGCCGGGGTGGGGGTGAGCATTTGAGGGGGGGGGGGCACATTTTTTAGGGGTATTCAAAGGGGGGGGGGGGCTTTTTTTACCCTATTCTTAGGGGGGGGGGCTTTTTTTCTAGGGGTATTCCCAAAAATTATTTTTGACGTATTCGATTTGCCAAACGCTCACCCCCACCCCTGCCATAAATAATGAATCCTCCCTAATTGTCCTGGATTCCAAAGGCTCCCACGCAACATGGTATGGCTACTGGCTCGTTGTCGGGATAGTAGCTTTCTCATCCTACGCAATTTATGAATACACGCGGCAATGTTATGGAATCATCCTTCCCGACATGATTATATAAGTGGTTATGGATGGCTGCCTCAGTGCAACGTTAAGCGCCATGCTGCCCTGAACGGGATAGGACATATCATATCTCAGAGGAGTGCCGAGTTTAACCTCATTACCCTGCCAGCAGCAGACAGAGATACACACATACACGCAAAGACGAATAAGGAACTAACACCTTTCAAACACCAGTATATACACATGTACTTTCCATTGGATTGCTTAACAAGTAAAGGCTGTGTAAATCCAATCCAGGAGATGGCCATACATTGCACACAGCTGCCGCCATACACACCCTACTGCTGTGTGTAATGGGTAAAAGGCCCAGAATTCAGTTGAGCTTAACGCTGACATCCACCACTCCTAGCACCTTTGCCTGTTCATATGGACAGTGGGAATACTATCCATTCATTGGTGCTTAGTAAAGAGAGTTGATATTGTAATTGTTAACTCTTGATTATGATATTATATCCCTTGAAGGAGGACACTGATAGGCTGAGATATATGTATACTATAGGTCCACACATCCACTCATATGGACACAACTACACATAAAACATTTTTTCTGCGATAGTATTCCTATGTGGATAGACAAGTGTATAATATCAAAGGAAACTATTGAACCAGAACAGGTGTCTCGTGACACAAACATCTTCAAGGAAAATAGTGTAGTGTCCGGATTTCCTTCTTCATAATGGCTAAACCGCAGACGAAAACTGAGTACCTGGTGGTGACTCTGCCGTGGATCATCATCATACTTGGAGTAATCGGGAATGCCTTTTGTGCCATTGTTGTGCTTCGGAAACGATTCCGGAACAAGAACGTTGGTGTTTACCTACTCGCGCTTGCCATCCTAGACACTATATTCCTACTCAGTAACACTCTGTTTCATTGGGGAATTGAAATCCTCTTTGAGAAGAGGATCCAGGCATTGTCTGATGTTGGCTGTTCTTTTGTTAAGTTCTTTATTGTTGCGTCCCGAGCCATGAGTGCCTGGATTCTGGTTGTTCTTACAGTGGAGCGTATGCTTGCTTTGGCTATTCCCCACCTGGCAATGTCACTCAATACTAAAAGACGGGCTATAATTAGTACAATAGTGGTGGTAGTGGTCCAAGGCATTATCTACAGCTACAGCTTCAAGGCCAGCACAGTCCGGGAAGAGTGGAACCAGTGCTATTGGTCTGCTGAGGTCGTAAGGAATAATCACCACCTCATTATCAACATTGTGGACTTTCTGAACTATTCGCTGATTCCATCCGTAACCATGGCAACAGCTAACAGTGTCCTCATCTACCTGCTGAAACACAGTCAGGAGCTGCGCAGTTCACAAGGCGGGGTTGACTTGCGGAGTGTTGCCATCCTCGTTGTTACCACTAGCATTGCCTTCATTGTCCTCACAATGCCCATGACAGTCTTTCAGATCCTGTTTGTTGCCGGTGTGAAAACGGGTCCAGATTACGTCTACCCAACTCTGTATGCACTGGACTTACTCAACCATGCCATCAACTTCCTCCTGTACTGTGTCAGTGGGGCCAATTTCAGGAATGAAGTCAGGGTTATGTTTAAAGGCTGTTGTAATTCTCTGCGTAATGTGACCCGCACAACCAGTCTGAATAGTAAGTCCTCAACACAGCCTGAAAGAAGCACTACAGCTGTATCAGAGACTGAGACAAGCGACCCAGGTAGTCCTGACCATGTATACACCAACCCAACCATGGATCCAGTGGGGGTAGAGGAGGGGAAAAGCGCATTATCAGCAGTATAGGTCTTCTTGAGGGTTTAACCCCCTTTGTGGAAGACGTAGTGTTTGGGTCTTGCAGTGTACATCTATTAGCAATCACTGGCAACAGCATAATTATGACCCTGGCTACTTGGAATTTAGATGATTTTAAGACATGTAAATGTTATTATTGATGAGAAGGGCTGAAATGACATTGACAGTGACTTAGCTATGGTTACCCTTGTGGCTAAGGCCGGGCCGGCTCAGGCGTTAACATGTATTTTGAGTTTATTTTACCCAGTGATTTAATGGGTGGGATAGGCAAGTGCATTCAGACCCCTCTCATGAATAATATTCAACAACCACAGCAACCTGTGCAATGGTAACTCTGTCCATTATAACCAGTCTGTCCACATAACAATTACTGCCCTCTAGAAATCTTTAAACATGATAACAAGTGCAATTACAATCTTGTCATATAAAAAGAATGTCCCATAACTTGCTTGTGCCGCCACCTTGTGTGGAATTTCTGTGGGTAGATGGTTATTTAAAAGTTAGTCGGAAGTTATAGTGAATTCTCCTAACTGTGATAAGTTAGTCACTTTCACTAACATAAATTAGCATAAATTATTATCAGTGTATGATGTAGACCCTGCATGGTTGATACACTCCCGAATGGTCAGTATCATGTCACAATATACAGTGCTCTTAGTGGTGAGTTACTTGCCAGCACCTTTAATAAAGCAACAAGCCGTCCTTAAACGGTAAATCAAACTAGTGAAGTTATTCTAGCTTCATATCCTATTACCACATATGTTCTCACATGCATGCATGTATCATGATGTCAATTGCTACACTGAATTAAGCACCATATAGCCATTAAAAGGATGATAATCTGGCAGATAGGAGACGGCATAGGGCTGCACTGAACAGAAAACATCAAGGCTTTTTTTTATATTTGGCAGTAAATTTGACCAATGGAATTGGAATTAAGTCGGAGACCTTTATCATGATGACTCGTTCATGGATGGATTTCAATGGCATTAGATAATGTTTGTGTTACATACTTTATTCACAATGGAAGGTAGGACATATCAGACACCTTTCACGTACGTAACTAACTTATTTCCCAACAAAGATTAAATAATTTAATTGGAAGTATTTGAGTTTAAAGTGACAACTGGTTTACAATTCTGTTTTACGTGCCGTTCACGGAAAATGTGGTATCAACAAGGAGTTTAGAGTAGGTACTGTACGCTTCTTGATATTAACCTATTGTTTGAAGTTAATTTCCAATACAATCTTTAACTGGTTACGAATGCTGTAAAATGTCGCGTTTCTATATGTCTTGGTAAAAGGTAGCCACATTAGACAGGGAAACTAACATAGTTGAGTGACCTGGAAGCAGAGCGACTGGGTTACTCATTATATCTCTACTAATCAAAAAGGGCACACATGTATATATGTAGGATAAATGCAGAATACGTGGTGTTACAGTTATCGGTAAAGAGTTGGGGAATAAAGTAATGTTTAAGTCAGGGAAAGACAGAGACAGAGAGGGGGTATTTATTGATGGATATATCGCAAACAGAAAAGAAGTTTGGGTAGACCCTATGGTGATAAGTAATTCAATTGATAAATGATATTTTATTGATGAATGATATTTAAGTGATGAATTATTGAAATGTATAATGACATGTGTTGGAATAAAGCTACATGTATGTATTGCACGCCTACCATGAAGTATGAAACACTCCTGGAAGAAATTGATTTGCACCAATATGTGAACTGATAGGAGCAATAATGATAATAAAAATATACAAACAATAATGTGATTTATTTCAATTGCACAATTCTTTCTTTTTTCCTCGACTAGAAACTAGTTATATGAGCATATACCCCCAACTTCCAGCATTTAATTCCCAAATATACAGACAGATAGACATGGAAACAGAATAAACGTTAAGAAAAAAAGGAGACCTAGAGCCTCAGTTTGAACAAGACTAGTGCAAAACATTTAGATAATGAAAGAGAAAGGGGCATTATGACTACATCTAATGGAAAGGACCTTCTCTTTCATATTGAAACAGAAAGTTAGGTGAATTATCACACCCAACTGCTTCAAATAGTCCTTTGTAACTTCATGTGCCCGTATTGTATTAGTTCTACCAAATTGACGAGTCCCCTGTGCATCATCATGTCGACAGTACAGTATCATGCAAATCTCCCCCTTCTAGAATGTGATGTTATTAGTAACTCAAGACGTTAAATTAGGACTGGCTAAAATCTTGAGCTATAAGCTGAAAATGCACAGACACTATGGCGATAATTCGAGTAGCTCGATGTGTGCGGCCATGTTAGCTCTGCCCACAGAATTTTCCACGAGATTTCGCTGGGTACCACACATCCATACACCATAGATTGCCAGGAACGCAAAAACTGGATAGCTCTCCCAAGTGAGAGGACAGACGTTCAGAGCGTTATCTTAATAAGACATCTTAAAGTCTTAATTCAGTGTCTTACCCAGGGCCGCTCTTATCATTAAAAATAAATCATTTCAAGCCAGCAACCAGCTCAGAGGAACTCAGGATGTCTCTAATAGAAGAAAAAGAAGAAAAGGAAGAAAAAGAAGAAAGAGAAACGGGGGTTGGGGGGCAGAGCCCCCCATTACATACTAGTTGTAATAGTAATACTTTCAAAATATTATTTATTTTTAATGACATAAGCGGCCTCTACTAAAGTTAAGACTATTCAGACTGTCTTAAAAGTCTTATTAAGATAACGCTCTGAACGTCTGTCCTCTCACTTGGGAGAGCTAACCCGTGCGTGCGCCAGGAACAGGCTACATTCCGTGATTGGAATCAAGATCTCAAGCAAATTGCTTTGAGGGCTACACATGCTAATCACTCCCGTTTCATCGTTATATACTTTGAATCTCGTTCTCAATGTTTTAGTGAGAATGAGACAGAGCTAGATCTATTAGGATTAGTTAGGTGATTTGGCACTATGACAGATACGGAAATGTTCAACCTAATACTACTATACAATCATGTACCAGAGATCAGGCCTAGATGTCATCACTGCTCACACCCGTCATGCTCTGCTTCCAGGTGTGTGGGCAGGTAGGGGCACCACACAGTCATCGCCCTTTTAGGTCGTTATGGATAGCAAAGTGCCTTTTTATTGTATTTTTATCGTCATAAGAAACTCGCCAGAGATGTATTCATACATTTTGATTACCCTAGAAGCTCGGTTTCGTGAAACTAGATTTACTTGCCAACACTGCATTGAGTGTCCATCTTGACTTACTTATGAAGCATGGCGCAAGGTTGTGATCAATAGTTGTCTTCATGTTGTGCAGTGGTTATAGGGCTAAACTGTCCCATACCCTGTATATAACATGTCATTTTTAGTGATATACCGAACTTAATAGCATAGTTAAAGTTATAGTACATCCGAATTGTAGGACAAAAAAGAAATTTCCCTAAAAATGTGTCAGAATGTTCATAAGTAATATATGTGACATCAGTCAGTAACTGCCCGAAAATTGTCAGCATAGTTTCATAATGTTTACAGTCACAATAACCTCTAGTTTTAACTATATCGATTCATAGAAATACCCCCGATATAGTTGTGGTCATTATACAGCGCTATTTTAAGGTCGGTTATAAAAAGTGTGTTTACCCCTTACAATACACATGTTCTTACTGGTCTTAGGGATAACCTCCCCTCCCCATAGTAGTGGTGTGAATTAACCAATAAAAACCTCAAATCTTTCATGGGTATAAGATATTAAGAAGTATGATCACATCACAGTCTTGGCGTTTTAATCCATTCCCCGTTTCATTAAATCCACTTGGGAAAATCCACATTGTTTTCACTCTCTTTTGAAAGGGCGAAATGGTAATTTATGTAAAGGTGACTGAAACAGGAGAGAATCATGTAAAATAACATTGGTTCCCCAATGCTAAGGTTTCTATAGGATGGTATGTATCAGCCGAAAGATAGCAGAAAGATGTGTACCACAATTGTGTATAGGTCATAAATCTCTTGGCCTATGTCAATATACTAGACTTACCTTGTGTCTTATCATCATTTTTATTTCAGTTATATCAGTATTAATGCATACACCAGACCATGCACATCACCCCAAGAGGATCTGTAGGTGTAGACTGTAGGACTAAAACACACGACTACCGTGACCATGCACCATCATGAAGCGAAAGTAGATGTTGGAGTGGGAGTGCAGATCTGCGGAAAGGGGGCGCTATAATATACATTTATAGTGTTAAAGAGAAAGCGGATACTCCATAGACGTCTATGATCCCACTCCCACCGAGTATATTCCCCATCTCTCTGATCACATATTTGTGAATGAATCAGTCGTGGTTTTATTTTCCCTCCCCTGAGACGTTGGTAGATCTTGGTTATCCACTTATGGAATGGGCAGCATGATTATTTCATTATCCTGGGGCCACCTACACTGGGACTTTTTGTAGCACGGGTTGTATAAAGGCAGCTAGCCCTCAGAGGGGCGATACACACAGGCAAGGAGTCCGACACCAAGCACCCTGAAGAATACATCCAATAACTGAACAAGATTCAGCACCATGGCTCAGACATCAAACTTGGTAAGTTTAGAAATCTATATTAGCTTTCATCCTTTCTTTTGAGCTACTGTATGCCTTTCTATATTACTACACTCCAAGAAAAGTGTGTTACATAGACACGCTTTTTTGCAGCCACTTTTAACATTTTTCTTTTAACAGGCTACATGTGCACACTTGCCAATCTGTGTTGATCTCAAAAGTGTGTTCCCGCAACACATGTATTTTAGAGGTGTTTCATATTTTTGATTCGAACCAGGGATATCTTTAATACAGTGGTTCTTCATAATATGAGCTTGGGCGTATTGTGTACGCATATAATAGAGCAGTGATTGTTTTTATCATTTTGGAGTAAAAGGGGTAAATCTTTAGGTTCAAATATGTATCCAAAATTCGAAACGTTTGGTAAGGGAACATACCCCCTAGATCCCCTTATGTAGGCCTAGTGCTAATAACAGCACTACCAATGAGACAAGGGATGATACATATACCAAAATAAATCATGGTAAATTCTTATGTATTCTTTTAAGACGAAATGTATAACAATATCCACTGCAGGGACATTTCAGAAGTGTTTGTTTATGGATATAATGTATGGTGACATAGTGCATTAAAGCACCTATATGACATGCTCAAACAGTTAACCACTAGCTACCTAGAATTTACTCAGTAACCAATTAGATCAGCCTCACGTTAAAAAGCAAAATACCATGACTTACACTAACACATACAAAGGAAATGGGGAAATACCTCAGCAGTAGCAAATTATATTTGAACTGTTCTTATCATGGTTATCCAAAGAAAAGGGAAATGCTTTATCATATATGGAGCAGCCCCTTCTCATGTCAAAAGATACCCCTTACTAGCCCAAAGCCAAATTTGGGTCTTTCAGATCATCTGACCATGCTCAGTAATCCATAGCTCTTCATGCAATACTGAAGACATTTTTGTACTTTCGAATAAAATAAAATACCACAGTCCCGGTCATATCATACTTATCTGGAAATGTATATGTACACACAACATCTCCCCTGTAAACTTTCTGAGATGTGTTACAAGTTATACCTTATAATTATATGGATGTCATCGATACCCTCAGAATCAATACACCGACATTTCTAGAATTCCGACTATCGCATCTACAAAACCATTATTTTGATACACCCCTTAAATCTCAGGTTGTCCCGGAATTAACCTTGTCAAGACTACAAGATTTGTGTAAACATTCCATCTAGAACTACCTTATTATTTATTGTGAAAATGGCGTACTTTGTAGACCTATGATTTTGAGGGGAATAGTATTCTGATTGTGGATGTGGGTGTACATCCAGTGAGAGGATGGAAAAAAGATAGATTAAGATAGATTTATTGTAACCTGAAACCTAATTTGACTTTTATTTACTATAAAAGGCTCCACCTAACAGCTTATTATTTTACAACTTTTAGGTATCAAGCATGGCGCTCCTCTGTGCTATAAACTACGTCATGGCATCTACACTGCCTCCTGACGTATCAGGTGACGTCACAACAAGAGTTAATGACCTAAATATGACATCACACCTTCATAACCTCACACATGACGCCATCAATGCTACTAATGACATCACCAATGTTGCAAGTGACGATGCAGGTGACGTCACAAATGTCACACATAATGCCGTATTGGCCAATGTAGAAGCAGCAGGGGGTAACGACATCATAAGTATATTAGGTGATGTCCGGGATGTCATGAATGGTTTACAGACCTCAGATGACGTAGATGTAAATGACGTCACAAACGTTACAGAGTCATCAGATGGCAATGACGTCAGCACGACAACAACCATCCCCAGTGCTGCTGACGAGGACCAAACAACAGGTGAGCATATATTTATAAATACATATTGTACCACCATATTTAAGGCAGATGGCACCTAGCTCACGTGAGTGCATGGACAAATGTTTACAGCAAGTCTTACAAGAATCTTACTGAAGTCTTAGTCTTAAATATTGTTCTGCAAAGTTGTGATACACCTCATTAAGACTTTTGGTAATCAAGTGATGTATAGATAAAAAAAGATGGGGGTGGGGGGGGGGGGGAGGGGCAGAGCTCCCCATAACATACACATTAACAAGACTTCAGTAAGACTGTTGTAAGACTCACTGTATACGTTTGTCAGTGTATTCACGTGAGATAGGCCGGTCGTGCATATCTAAGTGCCTTATCTCTAATAGATTTACAGGCATTATCCACAGCAGGTAGATTCGAGTATAAGACGTCATATCTCAATACCCCCCCCCCCCCTCCTTTTGAGATGAGATTAAATGGTGTGTTTTTTTTATTTGGCAAAATGATTCACATGCAATGGGAGTTTTTGCTGTTGCTTATTATATAGATCTGCATAGAATGAAAATATCATTGAAGGTAGGATTGCACATAATATGGTCATATGCCATTCAGAAAATCTACAGGTGCGACAGTTCTTTACCTCATCTCTATTTCTGTACATCTCTTTTTGCCTCCCTTCCTCCTCCCCCTAGTTTCGATGTATCCCCCTCCTATACTCCCTAGATAGGATGGGCAGGCACTCCCACCTATACCTGCTAAAGGGCATTCCCCTTCAAAGTTTAAAACATCTTACTCACCTGAAGGTAGTTTCAGTTTCATAACATGGATTCTTCTTTGGGTAATGGCGGGCTTTCCCAATCAGAAAACACCCACCCTCTACTCCCTAGTTACTTGCAGTATCACCCCTGTGGGTGGTTAATGCATCCTCATTGGCATGGGAAATGTATTTCTTAAAGTAGCATTTAGGCTATTACAGTTAATGAATACATATCACACTTCAGGAACTTGTTGTAAGGGTGGGACATTGTTTAGCAACTGTCAAGCATTGGTGAATTTGCAGAATACTGAGAAGTATGATATGTCTTTAAGTGGAAAACATCAGTAATATGATAAAGCTGAACGGAAATTCTGCAGATTAATTGTCTGTGTTTTTCTAATATAAACCTCTAATGACTTCCAGATAGTCTGACCAAGCAGAACACAACATCAGCATCCCTGGGTGAGGGAACCCGCATGACGTCACTGCAACCTTCTGACATCACAAGGGAAACTCCCATGACGTCACCACGCCTCCCTGACGTCATAAGGGGATCCTCCCGAACCACGCGTGACGTCACAACTCACAATCAGGCTGCTGAAGCAGATGAGAGCCCTTTTGCAGATGACAATGATGACTTTTGTATGCCTTAAATCAAATCTAAAGGTTATCTATTTAATTACTGCATAGTAGATGTAGACACTATGCCTCATATATGCCCATTATGATGAACATATTTGACTTCCCAAGGGCGTGGCAACCGGGGGGGGGGGACGGGGGGGGCATGTCCCCCCCCCCCACTTTCGACCAACCCCAAAAAAGGTCAAACCAAAAGAGTCAAGTAAAAAGGGGTCAAAAAGGGTCAAAATACCCCTCAGTCCCTCCTACTTTGAAACTGCTTGCCACGCCCCTGCTTCGAACTTTCGAATCTTAGTGGGTTTTTTTTGGCGTAGACTCTATATATTTGCCTAATCAAACTATTGTATATGCATGGGGAGGTATCATGTAAATTTTATGAGGAGTATTCAGGGAGAAAGGTATGGTGTAAATTGTATAAATTAGTGTTATCTATTGATGCTGGTACATGTTCCTAGCTGGCACTTTGGAAGTGGATATGCATTTGTAGACATGCCTCTGAAGCAGGCTGCATAGACATACACGGGGTAATTGTTGCTGTTTAAGGTATCTTTACATGTATCTATACATTATACTTATTTCCTAAAGGGACTGCAATGGTTGTGATAATTCAACACCCTCCATGAATACCCGCATTATAAGCTAGGTCTATATCAAAAACCTTATTACACAACTTTTTCTTAATACTTTAGTTTCTGTATCCTGTTAAAAATAGACATATTTTAACCAATGTCGAAATATATGGCGACGTTGCAATGATTGTATTGATATTTCATTCTGATCCTTTGGATTTCTCCAGATTTTACACATAGTATGTTTATTTGAAATAAAGTGCAGAAATGTGGTTGCATTAGAAATCAACATTTGATCATCAGCACTTTCAAAAGGTATAGTGCATTTACAAAATGAGTGACCACAATATTATATTGGTCATTAGTATAGCTGTGTAGATACCCCGAACTATATTCAAAATATATATGCTGCCATAATATTGTAGCTCTAATCAAATGATGGAGTTTCTATATCGGGAGTTATAAAATTATTAGGAATAATTAGAACGTGCCTCCAACTGACCAGTTTGGTACTTTTCCTCAGTCCTACTCATGTTATTAATAATACCCTCTCATCTCAAAATACATCGATAATGGTAATTGAATTGGCTTAAAGCTGGGCCGTCAGGGAATAAATTCAGCATTTTCAATACATGGACTAAAATAACAGTTCCACCAGAGGGCAGCAGTGTTTGGACAGGGGACCATGGGCATTGTCCAGCTACAACATATTCACTCTATCTTGTGCCTGTAAGAGCTGAGCTCCCAGCCCTTAAAGCTACACTGGCGTGCACAGGATATACTTGCTCACATTGACACCCCCTCTTGTGGATGGTACAGACACTAAAGTTACTATGGGTTACACAATCTTAGTTAAATGTCCAAGCACAAGATGAAAGTTATCTACAATTATTTATGCTCAGTAGGGGTCACAGCAGGTGGTATCTGACCATTGACCCCATGTGAGCAGCTCAGACCTCCTGCTGTGATGTGGTGTCATAGGGAGTGGTAATAGAGGGATGTGTGACATCTACAAAGAGATAGAGAGATAACCATGTATTTATATTATGTAATATTATGGTTTCACATATGTGGGCAGTAAAGCAGCCAAAAGATGGTGGATGGGGCAGGGAACAGCCATGAAGAAGGAGGGATGGGTAGACTGGACCTGGAGAAGTTCTATTTCTTGATTATATAAGGCCTGCTAACGGCGGCGCCGTTAGCTGCAGTAGTGGGTTCATGCCATAGCAGCTTTAAGAGCCCTCTTGTGAATGAAAACTGAACTATATCCAAAAGTGCTTTTGGCCTCACTTCAACCATGACAGTCAAGCTTTAATTAATTTGTTCGTTTTAGTATTAGAGAGTATTATCATTATCTAAGCAATTCATACGTGAATGAGCCAAAGTCATCAGGCAGATGATGTTCTGATGAGATGAGTGACCTGATGTTAAAAAAACAAAGAATGACTCATGTATTCAATTTTAGGTAACTTTATGTTAAGGGGGCACAATAGGGTAAATCCATGAAAACAGTAAATCATGTATATTTCAGCAGAAATATATTAAAACCTAACATGTTATATATGGATATGACCATAGAAAAAGTCTGTATCAAATTTCTTCAAATAGTTTGTGTTGCCATGGCTGTGGAATGTTTATGGAACAAAAACGTTCTTTTTTAGCTCCTCTTCATTATAATGGCACTATTGTATAGAAATATGGTTCAATTTTAATATTTCAAAATTTTAATGGGTTCTTGGTGTGCCTGCTGAGGGCGGTTTTTCTTCTTTTATTGATATTCCAATTATTAAGCTCTACAGAGCTGTTCAAAGTTGCATAGTTACCAAATAATGGTGATTTTTTCAAATTCCCCTTAAAAATCACCATTTTTTGGTAACTATGCAACTTTGAAAGGCTCTGTAGACCTTAATATTTGAAATATAGATAAAAGAAGAAAAACCGCCCTCAGCAAGCACACCAAAAACCCATCTAAATTTTAAAATATTAAAATTACACCATATTTCTTTACTATAGTGCCATTCTAATGAAAAGGAGTGAAAAAAGAACGTTTTTGTTCCATAAACATTCCACAGCCATAGCAACACTAAATAATGGAAGAAATTTGATAAAGGCCTTACATATGGTCATAAGCATATACAATATGCCTTGTTTTAACACAATCCTACTGAAATAAACATGATCAACTGTTCTTCTTCTCTACCCTATTGTGCCCCCTTAATAAGTATTCCTGTATATACTGTATTACTGTTATTTATTTTGATATGATTACAAAATAAAGAAAGATATATCTATTACACTTCCTGTGTCTCTTTGTCTCAATATAAAACCTCCATTTCCCACAGAAAGACACAGCTAATCTTATCTATCT
The DNA here is from genome assembly GCA_947462335.1 of Harmothoe impar. Taxonomy (NCBI): domain Eukaryota; kingdom Metazoa; phylum Annelida; class Polychaeta; order Phyllodocida; family Polynoidae; genus Harmothoe; species Harmothoe impar. The sequence continues at coordinate 41,142,800 of OX381720.1, forward strand.
GTTGCCTATACCAAGTAGAAATAAATAAGATGCCAATTGATAGAAGCACTCACATGGATAGCCAGCCTGAATATTATTTCTATATTCAAAGCTACAACAGAACGTTTCGAAAAGATTTGGTCAGTTGCTTTTATATGCAACCTACCAATGCTAATTAGGATAATAGTTATCCTTATAAGAAAGGGCGATGTAGCTTACCATGTTCTAGGGGTTATTTCATGGCGGATACAATGATCACTAGAAATCCCGTATCCCATGCCCCCCATGGGATACAATGTTCCTGTATCACATGGCCTATGACATCATCATTTGTTCAAATTCTTATGGCCATTTATATGCAATTTAACATATTTTTAAGGTTAAAAACCATGAAATAAAGGCAAAGGCCCATGGTCAGAGAATTTTTGGTATCGTTCCCCCCTCGGTGGGGCTGGGGCGCATCCCACTCAGCCTGCGGCTTCATGGGATACTGCCCCAGCCCCACCTCGAGGGGAACGATACCAAAATATCCTCTGGCCATGGGCCTTTGTCTATGTATGGCATGCTCAAAGAGACAGACTCACGAGGGAGCGTCAACAAGGAAATCTGTCCAATCTTAAAATGCCACTCTTAAAAATGTTACACTCTTAAAGTCAATGGATTATCTTAAACAACACACTTATTTAAGATAATCGAATTCTGCTATTCACCAGATGGCAATAATTAACAATATTCGCTCGCTTCTTGCTATCTTAAACCATCTTAATGCAACCTTAAACTATCTTAGACTATCTTAAAGATATCACTAAGCAAATGAAGATGGCGCCACTATTAACAGAAAGTCCATTGTGTGACAGGCTTGTTATTAGTATGTAATAACCCCTGTTTTTTTCTTTTCTTTTAGATGTATATGTTGTCTCATCTGGGTGTAGGATATATACTATACTAAGGCAAACCTCAGGTAGCATAGTGGATAGTGTGGTAATATATGGGCGGGGTGGACTACCCACAAGATATTGTGTCTCAGGGACATTATTAAATCAATGTTATTATCTTAAATTCACGATCCCAACGTTTTTAAGAATGGTCATTTAAGATAGTTTCAGACTGGACAGATTTTGTTGCTGACGCTCGCTCATGAGTCTGTCCACTAGTGCATATGGCATATAGTATGGGCTCCGAAAGTCTTAACAAAGAGTGCCGTATCAGGCATGTAATAAATGACTATAGAATCTATATTGAGTACAGTTTTATTTGGAAGATTCATTTTAATATGCTTATTGACAAAATATGTATGACAAAAGATGTAAGGCAAACATGCTCCACAGAATGTGTCCAGCATTGGCTCCAAGAAATGTAAGGGCACGATTAAAGAATATTCAAGGTTTGTATAGTTAAGTATGAGTCCTTGTTGTGGTTTCTTCTGCTCTGTATATAGGCCTAGGCCTATACAAGGTTTTAGCTGAATGATGAATTATAAAATGTTGTTATTTTTCTTTTCACGTGTTATAGACATTATAAGATGTAGTTTATTGGTAGTGATAATTGTTAAGAATTAGATGTAGAATTGGCTGGCCGCCAGCTTCCTTTTGATATGAAATAGTATTGTACCCATAATATTATAAGAAACTGCAGAGCAAAGTTCAGTGTCATTATCGTTGTTGCTATGTATATATAGGCAATACACTAATGGATAATGCCATGTCTGTAACTCAGACGTTTTAATGTGAGTAAGTACATAATACTATAACGGGATAAGTTATAAGAAAAGATAAATTAGTTTTTGCCTTTTTTTAAATCCTATTTGAAAGTATGGCTGTACCATCTTCACATTACACTATTATGATTGGAGTACAGAGATTGGTTCCAAAGGTAGGTAGGTAGCTCCTCAACTTTGGTTCATTATGGGGGGGGGGGGTTGAGCCCTAATCATCGGACATACTCACTCCACTTTTGGACATGTATCTTGAATTTGACTTTGTGAATCCCTTCGTCTACATGACTGAAAAGGACGAATTAATGCCTGCCTAAATATGGAGCCAGTTAGGTAGTACAGCAGGAAATTCATGCTGTGGTTTACTGGTGGCAGATGTTGCAATACTACACCATATACAGTCTTGTTCATATCATGCCATAGTATATGAACAATAGGATAGATTCGGCCTGGTAAGGTAGTCACAACAAATACAATGCACACAGCAACCATTGTCATAGTCAGACCATTCATAGGATGCGGAGATCCTCTTTGGAGAGGGGTCTGGTGTTGTACTTGGAACTTGGTTTTGGAATAAATCCTTTTCACCACCAGGACGTTTAATATTTATATAATGTAAAATGGTATAATAGAATATACAAAGCCTATGGAAACTGAAAAGACTATTTCAACCTTAGACTCTAATCCAATAGAGCTACAGTGATACATTCCCTTCACTTTTCTAATCTGACAGAAAAAGAAAGGTGGTATGTTAACGATCAACATCCCAAGTATCAGTATTGAAATAATGAATAATGATTTTCTTTTTGTACAATAGATGTGTGCTTTCAATGGCCAGAATACAGCTATGGCACATTCAGCCGATATCAACACAACTAATCAGGCAGAAACAGAAAGAGTGGTATACAGCATAAACTCAACCATACGGCAGAGCCAGACGGAGGTGGGGAAGGGAAGTAGACTGTATACCACATCTAACTTGAGGGTAGTGATCCACATTGCTAAATTGTCAATGACAGCAAGGACCAGCAGCAGGATCATGAAGACAGAGGTTCTCGTGAGGGACCCAGACACTATAACAATGATGACCTGGCTAGTATCGTCCCCATGCCGCATAGCGTTCCAGTAAATATCACTTCGAATGAATCACTGAAATATTTTGGCATATTTGTAGAAATGGTTGCGTTCCTACAATTGCTACAGGTTGCATTATCAGGAAGAATTTGGGTTTCCATTGTGTAGTAATTCTGCTTTATGACAACCAGATAGGTAACTAATAAAAGGACAAATCTTCTCAATTATGTTTAAAGCTTAAGTGGTTTCAAAATGTCTGTTGTGGTTCAGGAAGTCTCTGAAGGTTGTAGGAGGGTGATGTACATGACAGAAATGTGACAGGTAGAAAGAAGAGATCAATCGTATTGCTATCATCATGCTCAAGTATCATAAACCTACACAAATAGCTTTTAGACTGTAGACTTTTAGTCTATATCGGCTTCATATAAAATGTTGACACCCGGGTGTTGACACTACTTCGGTGAATAAATCGCTTCCTTTCATAAACTTAATTCCATTAGCCCTGAAGTCAACACATTAGTGCGAGGATAACTAGACCCTAGATGCTTGTCCATTTGGGGAGGGGGCAGGTGAAGGACTATGTTGAAAGGGGTGTGAATCAATGGTGTTCATGATGTATAACATTGAAATGCACAAAATAAATCAGGAAGTTACATTGAATTTAAAGCTTGATGTTTGAGGGTCACCGTCCTCAGAGCATAAATCGGACGTATAGGGCCATTCTATAGATAATTTACATAGGGGATGTATGGCAATTCTATCCATATGCCGCCGATTTATGCTCTGTGGACGGTGGCCATAATCACTGTTAAAAAACAGTGAATGGCTGAGAAAAATATAACAGTGACATATTAAGTTTACGTTGAAAGTCCTACGGGTGTAAAGATGTATTACAGTTTATACAAATCTGTTCAGCTTCAATATCAGTTAATTAAAGTCTGGTTTCCCTGAGTACAAAACCCTATGGAGAAGTTAGCCAGCCATTGAGAACAATCACACTTATCAGTTCCCGCTGAGGAATTAGACTGAAGAAGCAAGACAAAGTAGGTGATCAACACGCCCGTCACCTACAATAATAATCGTTTAGTCTGATGATGAGTTATGATTATCAAATAATTTCAAATTATTTTTACAAAACAATACTGAAATAAGTTCAGAATGAATGAGGTGCATAAGGAAACCATATGCTATAACCACAAGAGCGGTGGTAGATAATTCTGTTCTATTGTAAATGCTTAAGTATAGATAGGATGAGTGGAAGAGCTAAGTGGGGTAATTCACAGAAGATGCTCACAGTCAACAGGCTTGTTTTATCAATGACAAATAAATTGCAGACAGTGAAGCCAATTGGTGGTCCTGCTAAACGCCCTATGAAAATCTGTACCTAGAAATGGAATTACATTACCTTATATAATAATATATAAAAGGATAATTATAATTATATAGGCATCCTATCGAAGTATGTATAACAATATCCCAGTGTTAACAAAAAAGGTTCAAGGTGTTAAGCTATGCTAAAATGCTGAATCTTTATAATGCTTGACTTTTGCTTTCTAAATGCGGTTATCTTTATGTGGCTTATTATCAAAACCAAGATGCATATGAAATTAGAAACGTTTACTTCTTCCTTGATAAATACATAATTACTTAGTAGTATTACATTAGGTAATGGGATAATGTCTCTTACATCCACTGAGTAATCGTCCCTGCTGATATCATGCAGAGTCTCAAAAGCTCCATGTGCCTGCACCAAGGGTTTAAATTAAAAACGGTTAGCAAACTTCCAATTTCATTTTGAGACCGATAATTGCCGAATGAAATGAGACTCAATGAAAAATGTATTTATATATGTATAAAGAATCGAAGGAACAGTGAGTGGCAGTTATGGCCACTGTCCACAGAGCATAAATCGGCGGCATATGGATAGAATTGCCATACATTCCCTATGTAATTATCTATAGAATGGCCCTATACGGCCAATTCATGCTCTGTGGACGGTGACCCTTAGGCTTCTTTGCCATATTTGTAAACACATATGAATTAAATTGAAAAAAGTCAATTATTTACACAACACATATTTGTGTACTAGGTATTAAAGACCACACTGCCTTAATATGTTATCCTGTTGACATAATGATACGTTATAAATGTATTATCAGAATTTATTGCTACAAAATATTGACAAGAATAGTTATGTAGGAAGACACATACCTCAGTGTTGAGACAGGACCCAATCAGACAAGTTGTTCCAAGGTAGACAATATTGGCTGCTAGCCATGAAAGACCAATAATCATCTTTAGGGCATCATTAGATGCAGTATACTCTACTATAGCAAATGCGACGACACATATACCTGTTGTACCAAACACAAAGAAAGCACCAACCCATGGAGCAAGAAATCTATCTACCATCCTGACGAGTACACACATCTTTTGATGTTGCGATCGCAGAGTTGGTAAGTCTCTCTTCAAGGCTGCTGAATGGGTTGTTATTGCAGCCACATTTCTATTGATCGCCTTAAACTCTGATGTAAACACAGTTGCAAAAGTATGAAAGTTAATAAATGTGAGCAACATGGTAGCATTCTGAAACAGGTTGATGACGAGTACAATAATTCTTATTGCATAGAACCCCTGATCTGTCCCATTCCACGGAATGAAACGGTCAGTAAAAGTATCATAATTAAAATATATCCATGCAAGAGTTGCCTCACTGATTATTAAGGAAATTGCAAAAATAATGATGGAAATTATGCTCTTGCGATGGGTTTTCTGGAGAACTTCTTTCTTGCTAGAAATGGAGCTGGTTTCTATGGAAATAAACAATTCTGGATAAATGTCAGCTTTCAAGCAAGCACAATAAGAGACTGAAGCAATGAAGCAGATTCCTAGTGAATAGACAGTGAACATCACCTTGTAGCATAGACCCATTCCAAAAGTGATCTCATCAAACATGGCCAAATCACGTATGAATGCGAGCCAGTGGCAAATAAGTATAATTGTAGCATATATTTGTGAAGGAGTGACATAACACCTGCAGTGGCTTGTGTCACCCTGGGAGTCTGTCAGCCTGTAAGTCTTTGAGAAATATATTCCAAACATTTTCATGGCTATAAAGATCGGTGACATTGCCTTGAAGAAGCATGTTCCTGTATAATCGTTGTGATTTAGTTCCATTTTCTGATATATGTATATGTGTGGACCCACTTAGCACACAGTTACCATTTAGTCCAATGCCGGTTAAGTTCTGGCAGCTGTTGGAAATTTGCAGTTGGAATTCTGATTTTTGATATTTACATAAAATGATAAGTATAATTATATTGGCTACTGCATATTTACCAGTACATTATGTAATCAATATAACCCAGGAAACCAGATAGTTTAAGTGCACTGTGTATTGATGTCAGACAGGGATTTCATCTTAGAGTTTGTTTTATTCGAAAAAGTCTGCTCGATAATGTCGGAACACAACTTTTAAGAGCTCTACCCAAAAGGTTGGGAGTTTGACTTGTGAATTTCATTGCGGTATGTGAATATTTGATGTCTATTAAAATGATCAATTAGATGAATCAAGAGATTTAATGGTTTTGGTTATAGTGGTGTTATCAGGTTTTTTTTTAAAAGGACAGAAAATGCCCCAGATACGTAACAGATGGACAATGGTTATGAAAGGGTAAGTAGAATTAAATTAAATTAAATTCAATTCAATTTTTATTTCAGACTCAATAGTATTACAAAGGTCCATAGTATATAAAACACACAAACATATTATACAAGTATAAGAGTACGGTTATGGGATATAAAAGTGAATATACAGATCTTCATACCAGCCTTTCTATATATGGGATGTGTACCGGATATCACTTCTTGTGGGGTCCACCATGCTTTTTTCTAGTTCATTTTCAGAAGCTGTAAGTCAACATATGAGACAATAAACTAGTTTTCTGATAGTAGCACCACATGTTGGGAGACCACAGACAGCAAATGTCTCTTCAGCACGAGCATGTCTCGGTATCCCGTGGAGCATACGTAAAGCATCATTATAAGCTACAGTTAACTTACGCATCAAGGCAATGTTATAATAGCACCATAGCTGAGCTGTATTCAAAGGTGTACGGTAGGATCTAAACAGCTGTATTCTTACCTCAGTACTACACATATAAAACTTCCTTACTAGCATGTTGCCCTGTGCATCATGTCTGCATCATCCCTAAGTGTATTAGAGATGATGTGACCTAGGTATTTCACCTCATCACATTCATTGAGTTGCACATTATTAAGGCTAAAAGAGAGAACCCTCATTTGTTTGTCCATGGGGGATCATACTATCATCAGTGCACTCTTGAGCTGGTTATAATTGATATCATTGTCAATACCATACTGACCACAAATATTTAACAAGTATGATAGCCCATAACTAGCTGGGGTGAATATAACCAGATCATCAGCATACATCAGATGGTTTACAATATTTGTTCCATTCAAACAACCAGTTTTACAGGCATTTAGTCTGGAAGATAGTTCATCCATATATAAATAGGTGAGGTGAGAGTATCCCACCCTGTCTGACACCATTACCAACAGTGAAATCTGCAGATATAGTACTGCCCCATCTAATGGAAACCTTCTGAAAGGTGTACCAGTAAACTAGCTTTCTGACAATATATCCAGGCACTCCGCGCTGAACTAGCTTATCGAATAGTTTAGCGTGGTTTACCCTATCAAATGCCTTTGAGGCATCAAGAAAACACATAAACATAAGTGATCTGTACTTAAGAATTAGCTCCTTTAGTGCATATATACACATATCAGTGCCATGTTTCTTCTTAAACCCAAATTATCATTAGTAATAATGTTATTTTCCAATTGAGCCAGAAGGGCCATTTCCAGTATTTTAGATATAAAACTAGCTAACGCTATGGGCCGGTAGTTATCTTTGCTACAGATTATGCCTGTCTTCTTTTTTATAACTGGGACGAGGACCACCGCCAGCATGCTATCTGGGAGAGATCCATGTAGGAGAAAACCTGTCAAACATGAGGAGAGTATCTTCAACAACCTTTGACTAGAATACAGCACACTGGTCGGACCAGACGAGCGCAAAGCCCAAGTCGCCCTAACAAGTCGCCCAAGTGTGCTGTGGATATGCAATAATACAACCAAATTTACGTTTAATAAGATTACGCTCTAAACGTTTGTCCTCTCACCTAGGAGAACTATACCGTACGTGCCACTTATAGAGAGTCCCAACCCCCGGAGTATAGTTGCACCCAACACCAGCATTCTCACCCACTGGAGACCGAAGGTCCCAATTGGACTTTATATCAAGCAGTTGTGAGGGACATGGTTTCTCTGAAAACAAAGTTTCTCAGAGACACCGGGACTTGAACCCGGGGCCTCCCACTTCAAAGCAGATGCTTTACCACTGAGCTTCATGCCCTGTCACATCAGTATCACATCAGAAAGACTGTGTCTCACGTTACTGGATGTTATACATATTTTTCCAACTTTAATATCATGCAAATGTCGCAGAGTAAAATGTCTAATATTTTTATATGATGTATGGGTGACGGGCCCCCAAGACATAACGAACTTTTGTATCTATTTCAGGGTATACATATTATATATGGGTACATTCCTTGAGAATTAGATGTCACATCAAAGAACACTATCCTGTTCTATTTAACATTCTCCCATTATATATAAGGTCAAAATACTAAGTCCTGTAGGCCTATCAGAAATAGATAATAGTAAATCATTCTTTTGAAATACAAAATATACTATGCTTAAAGCTGGGCCGTCAGGGAATAAGTTGAGTATTTTCCATAAATGGACTAAAATAACAGTTCCACCAGAGGGCAGCAGTGTTTGGACAGGGGACCATGGGCATTGTCCAGCTACAACATATTCACTCTATCTTGTGCCTGTAAAGCCTGAGCTCCCAGCCCTTAAGAGCCCTCTTGTGAATGAAAACTGAACTATATCCAAAAGTGCTTTTGGCCTCACTTCACCATGACCACTCCCTTAGCTGTACATTTATATCACATAAAATTATAAACAAAAACTTTTTTTTTGGAAACGTGACATCATGCACTTCCCAACCCCCCTCCCCCCTTGTCACGCTTTGTCACAAATTTCTGCCCCCCCCCCTCCCCCCTAAGGCGTGACATCATTTATGGACGACCCCAATGTAACACCCTACTATTATGGTACCATATGAAAGGAAATTACATACAGAGTGCAAATCAGTCATTGGAAAACATGTATCACAAATACCTATTCTCATATTAACCTTATCATAACCCTATATATTCATACTGCTGGATCTAGGGCCTCAATGCGTATTCTGGGGAGTTTAAATTACTATAGAGTCGGCAGGAAAGAGTTAATTTACATTTTAAAGGTAGAAGCCAGGGTTCAGTCAATTTTGATCTACCAACAATTTCTCTTAATCACTTAGGACTCTTTTAGTTTGACACATGATGATATGATAAAAGTAAAAAAAATCAATACTTCAAAGCGCTAGATTTTGATATATTGGCAATTGAAGATAGGACACCCTTAACAATAGCCGGCTATGGGAAAGTCCCTATTTTTTTCCACTTTTTTTTTACTTTTTGAAAAATTGACCAATAATATCTCAACCAAATTTCTCAGACGTTCAGAGGAGATCATGAGTAACACAATCAGTCCAAAGAAATTGGTTGTCATGGGTGAAACTGAAGAGCCATGACCAATTTAGGGGAAAAACACTTATCTAGAAAATTGTATTTTTTTTACATTTTGCAACACAGAAAAAATAATTGCCAATAATTTGTAGCCAAAACTTTAGCCAGGTGTACATAAGATCATGCCATACATTTTATTATCAAAATAATAGTGATTCATTGATGAATTTTTGGAATTATACAAATATTTTCTAGTTGGTCTAAACGCCTATGATAGAGTAGCGCAAATCTTTTTAGCAACAATGAAAAACAGTGACAAGATGTGTAGAACACCATAATGTGGCATAAAAGGTTAGTAAAGGTGAGTTAGGACATATACAAGTGAGAAATATGCTTTTATCGTGATTATAGGTAGTTTCATTTTTTGCCACCAGGTGCCGTATGCGTAGACCCTGGTATTCTACCTTTAAATTGACATTATATGCGTTTTTGCAAAAGATTGTTTGCACCTGGGTTGGAAATGCGCAAACTGGGCAAAGATGTCCCTGGGTTTCCCATGGGCTCAGCATGGCCAGCCATATAGGGCCCAGATGGGATGAGCCCATGTACTGAACTGGAATACTTGGTAACTACTCTTAAAATATGGTCATCAACTACATGACAACTAAGCTTATAGCTAAAAAAATGTTGTGTCAGTCCCCCTAGCCCCCAACCCCAAATTATGTGTTCCCCAACTAAAGGAGCCCACCTGGGTCCCACTTAGATCTGAACAGGGCTGAGCCCAATTCAAACCTGGGCAAGCCCCTCTGGGCCCCACCTGATAGCCCCGGTAAAAACAATGCGGGCCCCAGCTGGGCAGCCCATATGGCCCCATAAGGCAGCCCATCTGTGACCCACCTAGGGCCCACTAGGGGTGTTGGCTGGGATGTGGCCGTATTGAATGGGCGAAGAAAGGGTAATTCCATCATTAAATATTAATTTCGGTTGAATATGGATTGGGGGACATTTGCAAAAAATGTCATAGGGTTTTCATGGGCTTCTGAGATTATAACTATGCTCGCATGGCAGCACCAAGTCCCGGGGATGTGATTGCCCAAAGCTTTCCACCTCCTACACATTGTGCCATATGTTTTGTAAAAATAGTTGAATTGTTTTAACAGGCAGTTTTTATCTTGTAAATATGCAGATTATAAAGATTCAAAAAGAGTAACACCAATTATGAAACCAAAACTTATTTGGATGATATTTCAAATTGCATGTCTTAATTCTGGTACTGTTCAGGTATATGAAATCCAAGAACCTTTTACAAACAGCGGTTTGTCCTCTGCAGTGTCAAAAAAGCCATGTACTTATGATGCATCGGCTCATATTATGGACAGGTCGTCATGCTATCCGTAAGCACACAGCTTTACACTGAAAACCTCAGGGTCGTCATTTTGACAATACCAAAACTGACAACTTTAGGTGGTCAAGGTGACGACCTTAGGTCGTCATTGTGACGACCTAAGGTAGTGATATCTGATCCATATAGACCAAAATTGTCATAATGACGACCTTAGGTAGTCACATGGATTGGGTAGTCAGAATGACAACCTTAAGGTTGTTGTTTTATGTATTGTAAATTTGAAGATCTAAAGTCATCATTAATGACCACTCTCAACACTATTGGGTAGTCTTTGGGACAACCTAGGGTATATCTGGGTGTTGCACATGGCACATGCCCTGTCACGTGCTGCCACCCAGGGGAAATGGATTTAAGTAAATTTTCTCTCATGAGATATAAACTGGTGATAGGGAGCAGAGTAGTCTCTATACCTTCAAGGCCATCATTCTCACCCATACAGAACTTATTTATAACAAGTAAAGCTACTTAGTTTAATCAAGAGTAAACCAAATATTTGAAAGGGATGTCTCTCATTAGGAGGTGAACTGATCAGAGACTATATTCATACACCATTCTCCAGATCACTTCCCATTAGTCATTATGACAACCTAGGTCGTCATAATGACTAGGAACGTTCCTCTGGGTTTTCAGTGTAGATTCAACCTTTCTGGCTGTACTCTAGAGATATATAGATCTTTATACAATAGCATGTATGCCCCAGACATATAGATCCCTTACCCCCTGGACATATGATCAATTCAGCACACATATGTCCCTCAGACGTATAGATCTGTATACATTGCAGTGAAGTTGAAACAATGTTACTCTTTCTATCCCAGCCCATGTTGAAGAGGAAAATACTGTGAGAGGTATATATCCAGACTCTCCCTTTTCTCCAACTTCACAACACAGAAACTACCCACCAGAATTTATCAAACATTGACTTACTGACAGGCTACGCTGAAAGATTGGATATTAGGCAGGAACACCAGTAGAACCTAAGAAGAATCCTCCAGAGGAACAAAACAGTCTCTGATAAAGTTACCACACTGGAACAGTGATATCTACAGAATTTCAGGATTGAAGTTATTATACCTCACATAAAACCAGACAAGAAGCAGGAGGAATAGCTTGTGTTATGTTTGCCATTCTATTGGATACAGATGGTACACAGGAAAGTGGAGGTGTGTTTATTCAGTTAGACCACGTCTCGATCAAATCAGGTGAAATTGTTGAATTATCTTATTATATGAGATTTATTCATGCTTCCTATTACTTATCACAGTAAGCATTGCCGAGCATGACACTCCAAACAAGAGGTACCTAGCGGTCTCCCTATGTCAGTTATTAGTGTCCAATCATGAATATCTAATAGAAATTAAATGTTTTCTCACATGCTTTATATGAACAGCGCTGTTGATCTATCAAATGTTAAATTCTGATGAATATGCAAAACACAGCAATGCTCATGAAATTGCTATTTAGGGATTATTCAAGTGTGGATTAAAGATCGGCCTCAATTTCACATTCATATATTCTGTGGTATTTGGATATGAGATGACCATAAAAGGTGCAAATACGGGATAGCTCTCCCAGGTGCGCGGACAAACGTTAACCGCGCAATCTTAATCTACTACATCTTAAAATGTCTTAATCTAAGGCAGCCCTTTTTTGTATATAACGAAAAATAAGAATCCCAGATGAGACAACATAAACATCTAAAAGAAAAGAAAATGGGGGGTGGTGGGCAGAGCCCCCCATTACATACTATTCAACTAGCCTATCCTACAATGGACTGTCTAGTCTTACCACTATACTAGTGGCACCGTCTTCATTTGCTTACTACAAATGTAACACTTTTAAGATAGTCTAAGATAGTTTAAGATAGGTTAAGACAAGATTAATATTGCACTCAGAACGTTTGAGCAATTACAGTACTAATTTTGAGATAATTAGGGAGTGTTCATTTATTATTTACAGGGGGGGGTGGTGGGTTTGGGGGGGGGGGGTAAAAATTTCCGACCCCTTCTGAGGGGGGGGGCGTAAAAAATTCTGACCCCTCTTGAGGGGGGGGCGTAAAAATTTAAGCCCCTTTTTAGCCAAAAAGCCCGCGCATTACTATAGTTCAAAGGGGGGGGGGGGCGAAAAATTTTTGGCGCCTTCGGCGAGCGGGGCACGAAACGTTACACGCGCTCTCGAGGGGGGGGGGGCGTAAAATTTTTTCGCCCCTCCGCGCGAAATCTCACCACCCCCCCCCCTGTAATTAATAAATGAACACTCCCTTAAGACAATCTTAATTCTGTGTTAAGATTGCGCTGTTAATGTTTGTCCGCGCACCTAGGAGAGCTATCCCGGACGTGCATAAAAGGTTGCTCTCCTCATGTCTGCTTAGGTGTCTGCCTTCGCTGTGAGCCAACTAGTCCTCTACCTCAAGAGATGCATTACATTTTATAATGCATGCAGTCAATCTAGTCTAAAAAAGAAGCCAGAATCCTCCCATCTGACCAGGACACCATGGATAATCCACCAACATCTGCCAATATCATTGGAAACTACACCACTGACATATATAAGTTGCCTCATCTAGATCTAACCTTGGATTTAGTTTTAACACTAATAGTATGCATCATTGGAATATTCATGAACAGTCTCATTATTATTGTGATAGTGTTTGGCTCCCTGTTAAGGACATCTGTCTTCATGATATTGTTACTGGTCCTGGCTGTGTTTGATAATTTATATTTGTTGTTTATAATTACAAGAGAGGATGGAATATACAGATTGCTTCCTTTCTCTTCATCAATTTGGCTCTGTCGCTTCATTGTTTTTGTAACGTATACTTCTCCCAATATATCATCTTGGCTGATTGTATTAATATCAGTTGAACGTTTGGTGGCCGTAGCCTACCCATTGAAAGTACACATCTACTGTACAAAACGAAAGATAATCCGTGCGATAACTATACTGATTATAATGCTTTGCATCATAAATATCCCTATGTTTTTGACTTGTGATGTTAATACCTTGGCCACGGGATTTTCCTGTAGTTTCCTTGGATATGGGTCTCTAATTGAGACCGTCTATTCATTTCTGCTTGGATTTATATACTGTTTTATACCATGCTGTATCATCATAATCTTAAACATGAAGATGGCGAAGATAATTTATACTCAGAGAAAGTTCAGGAAAACCTATCAACCATCTCACAATAGGAAACACACGGACAAAACCACAAGTCTAACAATGACAATGTTTGCTGTATGTTTTGTCAATTTGGTGACCACCTTTCCCGCAGAGATCTTCATTTTTATTATGCTTGTAGCAGAACAACTTGGAACTGATTTTACACTGATACATAACGATTTGAGGATCTTAACATTTAGTCTGGATTACATCAATCACAGCATCAACTTCCTGCTGTATTGTCTGACTGGTACAAAGTTCAGACAGACCTTCTTACGGCTCTTCAAGTGTAAAAAGGATGGAACACCAGGGAGGCAAACTCAAGAACAATGCCCCACTATACAATCATCAGTGGTTTAACCTTCATGAAGAGTCTACGGGATAAGTTATATTTTAACTCAATTTTTATATTGTGATTTTTAATATATATAGGTAGTAACTGGTGGTGCCCTCCTGTGGATGCTTTGAGAACCTTCAGAAACCTTTCACAAGTCCATATGGTGCATCTGTAGATGAGGACCGTTTTTAAAGCTGGGCCGTCAGGGAATAAGTTCAGCATTTTCCATACATGGACTAAAATAACAGTTCTACCAGAGGGCAGCAGTGTTTGGACAGGGGACCATGGGCATTGTCCAGCTACAACATATTCACTCTATCTTGTGTCTGTAAGAGCTGAGCTCCCAGCCCTTAAGAGCCCTCTTGTGAATGAAAACTGCACGACCTCGGGATTGACAGCAGACTTGCTACTGACTGAGATAACCAGGAATGTGTATGTGAGGACTTCTAATGTTATGGCCAGTATACTCTCGTTCCCAGATCCTTCTGAAGGAAGGCTCTGGTGACAGCCAGTATGACCTTGAACTTGGGATGTTGCTGGGTTTGGGCAATCCCTGCTGGTAGCTTGGAACAAGTGGACATTTTATAAGCGCCCAGGGTACTTATTACGTCGAATATGGTAACTCTGTTCTGACATACTTTGGTGAAGATCCATGGTTTGATGCTTTGTTATGAAGAGATTATTTTACAATTTCCAAGCAACTTTGCAATGTCTAACTTAATAGTTGCAACCCTAGTGAGATATTAATGTCCCAATTACTCTTAGAAATATCCAATTCCCTGATTAAAGCAATGTTGTCATGAAGGATTTCCCGCACTATATTTTCGAAAATGCTTTTTTTTTTTTTTTGGAAAAATAAAAACTGTCTACGGATGCGCCCGCATCATTTTCCAAGAAATTAGATTTTTTCTTTTGGGAGGCCCTTTTCTGATCGATAGTCAGATTTGGGAGTTGGCAAAGAAATTCCATCAAAAAGGAAAAAAAGAAGTTGCCCGCTCTACTTGATTCAAGGTTAAAGTCCACAACAGGGCTCGACAAATCGTTTCTGCACATCTGTGTCCACTGGGCACAGAGTCAAAAATGTGTTGTGTCCGGTAGATAGAATGCGTGCTCGACTGGGCCATGGAAATTTAAAGATATATTATCCCTTTGAAATGCATTATTTCTCAGGTCCTTGTATTCAAATATTGACATTTGTTTCTAGAATCCCAATAATTCTAACTGTCTGGTGATGCATACCACTTGATTATTTGGCTAGGGCTTTTGCTCTTGGAAATATGGCCTGAAATCTAACCAGCCACTAATTGGATGTTTAGATAAGATGGTGGTGGGGTTCCCCATGTCTACCCCTCACACATCCTTCCCCCCCCCCCCCCCCCCCAATCTGCCCTCTGACCCAGTTTGTCAGCCCTCCCCATATTAGTAACCCTATCAATTACACCACCATCCCCCTAGTGTAGAGCCCCACACCACACCAGATGTCTGGGGGTGAAATATAAACAGCAAATCTGTAGACCATCTTTTTTTTTGGTGTGGCCTTAAGTTGGTAAATACTGAACACAAACAGAACTTAATTTCATGAGGTTTTATTCACAATTATATTCACTCTGATTCCGATATCAAATTTGCTTAATCAAAAATATCATCGACACTCAACAGCGACAGGGCAATTTTTTTCAAATATTTCCCCATCACTTTTAATATCTATACATCACAACTACTTAACACAAATATAATTAAATAATAATTTCATCCCCACAGCTTTTGTGAGGCATATATAGACTGATGTATAGGGAAGACCAGTATGATTTCATTGCTTGTTGAATACTACACATGTATTATATTAACGAGGATAGAAACATGAGCTAGGCCCATGATACTCTAACAATTAACATGTTACATTAATAATGTACACAGTTGATACCGTAATCCCCATCCCCCAAAATTCCGTCGGTATTTTTTTCATGACCCAAACTTACCTCCCCCTAAATCTGTGATTCGGCTTATGGTAGGGTTTTGATAATATAGTGAGAAGTTTTCAAGACAGTCTTATTGATAATGTACACAGCTGTTAGAAGTAAACTTTTTTAGGGGTCGGCTTATATTTGAGGTTTTACGGAATATCCAAGATGCCAATCTGTGGTTGACATAAACTGCTTCTACCTTGGGCGATATTTTCATAGGAAATTAACCTATTTTAATACACTGAGGAAAACTCCATGAACAATATAATAATAGGGAGACTGAGTACATTGTACATGGTTGACTCAATCTTTCTGGTTAAATGCAGTGTGCATGCAATTTAAATGCAGTGTGCATGCAATTTACCAAGTGTAACTACATTCAATCTTTCCGAATAGTACATCCATGAATAAAAAATTCAGACCCTTCAAACGCTGCATAAATTCCTCAAAGCCAAAGGGATTTCATTAAACATGATATTGGTGTAGCATATGGTATACCTGAGCATAACTATGAAATACAATAAGTCGAGGATGGATAGGGTTTCCGTCTATGAAGTTTTGGTCAGCACATCTGGGTTGTATTCTAACTTAGTGGTTGTGTTGTCAGTGGACAACATGCCCAGGCGGTGTAGCCGGTTCACTTCCCGCCATGACTTGCGGATCTCAGACTCGTGAAGACATAACACCTGCAAGAAAATGATGCCCACCCATTAATATTGACCTATTGTTGATGTGTTATACTACTAGGTATATGGTATTTCATCTTGAATACAGTAAATCACTGTAGGACGTCATTATCTAAAACTGGTGTTGGGGAGGGGTGTTGTTGTTGGGCATGATTGAGACTGAGAGGGATGGTGGAATTTCCACATCTTTTGTCAATATTGAAATAAATACAAGAGCACTTGAAATGATTCAAAACTTAGGGTTATTTCATGCATTTAATTTAGGCTGGAAATAAAGCGTTTGAAAAGGTTAACGGTTAATAACCCTTTGTTTTTAATGATTTCCATGGACCTTTGTCATTATTATTTACCTCTCGTACGGTCTCGATGATCTGTTCCAGATTCTTCAGTTCCTGCTCAGCCATCTTCCAATTGTAGTTCAGCTTCACTTTCTGAAAAGGAAATTTGACGGTGTATTAAATAAACAGTACATAAAATTATTCTCAACGTTACATCATATACGGTCCAATCTCGACACTTTGGACCTCACGTTATAGGAAACAACCTTCAATTTTCGTGTATTACTATTCAGGCACACCCAGATGTTGAGGATACTCTATATCCCTCACTGGAGGTTTGATTCACAAACATGCAAGAATTTACAGTATGCATCAAAATAGAGAATTTGGGAATGTTTTTACATCAAAGTAGGGAAGATACAATTGTAAGGGGGGGGGGGGGGGAGATAATACATATGTATTTGTAGTCAAGGTACACGCATACCTTCAGAGAGTTAACATATTATGTTAATGAAAGGGGCGTATTTTACCTGATTCTTGTATCTCTCAAGTGTTGCTGCTTGAGATTCCACCGTTTCTTGAAGGCGAGTAACCTAGGGTAAAGTGAGTAGAATTTTCACATTTCTGCACTTATTTAATATACCATATTTTACATAATGAGTGCACAATTGAAAAGAGGTCATTTAACTGTAATCATTCTATTCTATGGTTAAGGACCGAAAATATACATTAGAGTCCATAAACTTCAAGAAAAAGTGTTGCCTACCTCTGCTCGCAGTGTGGTGGTGTCCTTGACCTGGTCAGTCAGCTCATCTACCACACTGAACAACCCCTCCAGGGTGTGGGCTAGGTCCTGCATCTGTACATGTAGTGCTGGAGCCTCCAGGCTGTCTGCTGCCTCCCGGGCTGCAGTCTCCTCCAGGTCCTCTATGGTGGGTAGCGGCAGGGTCGGTGAGTTCACCCCGCTCACTGCACGCAGCACCGACGTGATGAATGACTTACGACCACCCCGCTTGGATTTCTCCGCCGCCATCGGAGGCATTTCACTTCTCCGGCTGGACACACCAGCTGTCTGTGGCGTCTGGATGAGATATCATAGATTCCAATGATTCATAGTATATTGGTTGATCCTGCAATTCATGTGAACATGCCTATTTGCAGCAAATCGAGTTTTGGAAATGTTAATAGTCTCAAGACAAAATGTTTTGATATGAAGTTATGAAACATGCAATATCTTAACCTTTGAAGGATAGCATTATGCCTTAAGTTAACTCTTCATGTTAATTTGTCATTGTGATGCAACAATGCAAATTCTCTGGCGTAGCATTGGTGCATCTTAATGAGACCAGGTGTACAATGAGGGGTAACTGTTAACCTACACTCACCTGCTCTGTGTCGGGTGTACACTGTAGTTTACAGAAGTTGATGCGGTTACGTAGAAGCGACACCTTCTCCAGGAGGCTGTCGAAGGCTGTGACGGAGGCGTCGTTCTCAGACTCCTTGTGTTCTAGCACCATGAGGTGCTGTGCTCGTGTGGCCTCCAGCTCGTCAGCTGCGAGCTCAGACTGCTCCCTGAGTGGGAAAATAACATAGTGAAAAATACAGGTACCATCAATTCTTGTGTATAAGCCTAACTCCCATATTAGCCAAACCCCCAAATTTGACCAAACCTGTAAGCTGCTCATGGGGTCTGAATCGGTAGTTCTGTGGTGTTAACTACGGTACTAATAAAACATATCGCTACCCAGCGATGCAGGGCCCCCCCAAACAGGCCCCATCATAATTTCTACCTTAAGACTCAGAGTTGGAGATGAAAATAATACGACTATTGGACACTATTTGTGATATGCTAAGGCATTCCCACAGTGCAGTGTACTAGGTCAGACGAATGCTGTTCGCACGACCACGTCCCCAATTTTCCCGCGCCACTATCACCTGTTGGTACACTTACAAAAACCCTTGTATATCATATATATTTATTAAAGCTGCACAAAATCTAGAACTAGCAATGAATGAATGAAAACTTTTCTGAATCAACATATTAGTGCGTTTATATTATTATATATGAATCAAGAAAACTTTAATGGTTCTTACTTTAATTTGGTGTTTTCCTCGGCTAACTCTGCGATACGCTGTAGGTTAGTTGCGTCCTCTGCACGATGGACTGCATGTTCAGCCGTCAAGAACTGAAAACCAGTTGGATTATGTTTTATCAAATCTGAGTGAAAGTATAATAGCACAACTGTCAATAAATCCGGTTCAATAATCAGGGTCTTTAGACTTTCATATTTCTTTTGGCACCTCTGTATTAGAGGAAGGAGTTCATCTCACAATCTAGTACCAAATCTTATCTAGTATCAAAACCGAACCAAATTGAACCAAAGCAGCAAAATGTCTCAAGATTATTTTCCAGACATAAAGTAGGGCAGGAAACAACTGATAAACATTTGTTAACAAACACATCAAACAGAAATACTTCTATCTCCATCTCCATGTCCCGTTTCTGATTGCAGAAATCTCCCTTTATGACCTATAAAGTAGAGTAAGACCAGCATCAAGTGTCTGCCTATTGCATGGAGACAAAAGTCAGTGCATTATGCCTGTTATCGACATGATGCGAGTAACTTGGCCGCTGAGGTATGTCCATGCATCGTGTAGACCTTAAATGGAGTCAATACAGCTCAGAAGGGCCAGCATGATGCATTAATATAGCCCTGGTGAGTACTCGTCAGAACTGTATACTGACAAATCGGATTAACCCCAATGTGGTCCTTTTAGAGCCATACGTCTGTTATAGCAGCTTTAAACCACACTCGTACTTGTGACCGTACTCCCCACTCGATCTGCCCGTCCGTAGTCACTCGCGGACAGAGGCCATCTTTAGCCGCCAGCGGATTTCACACTTGTGACGTCACAGGCGTTACCATGGTTAAGTAGCGCATCTGCCCCTCCTTTAGCAGAGAGTATAGCACATGACTCCCTCCTTTGGCAGAGAGTTCCACTGCAAGATGTCCTCTGTCCGGCAGAGACTACTGCGGTCGGGTAGCGGGGAGTAGCGGGCTCGTTAGCAGAGTGGCTTTAAACCTGCCATTCCTGTTACCTTGTGCTCTGCCTGGAGTGCCTCCAGTTCCTGCTCGAGTTGCTCAGCGCGGCGTGCCCCGGTACGTAGCATGGTGAGGCTGCCCCGCTGCTGCTCACTCAGCTTCATGTAGCGGTTCTTCTCAGCCGTCAGCTTACACATGGCCTCCGTCTGCGAGTTAAGCGCCTCTCGCAGCGAGCTAAGTTCTTTGGTTAATGCAGCCACTTCCGATGTTCTTACTCGCAGCCTGCATATAGAAACCAGTGAAAGGATGTTACATTATTATTATCATCAAAAGCGTCCTTTAAAAAAAAAAAAGGTATTCTTCCTTTCTGCTACAGATACCAACATAGGATCCATTCATTACGGTTAAATATTTGCTGGATATCCCTCAAGACACTAGACAACTTGACTATATATCAGGAAGTGTTACAATACAGCGTAGTACTCACCCCTCAGCGGCAGTGTCGACCTCGTTATTTTTAAGACCAAGTGTTGCCCGCATACTCTCCAACTCAACAAAATGAATCTTCTCCCGTTCTAATGCTTTAGCGGTCTCCTCCGTCAGCTAAAATAGTAAGTATCATATTGAAGTCAAACCGGATGTGCGAGAGTATTTCCATCATTTATTTAGTTTTTCTTTAGAATACAATGGATTTCCAAGAATAAAGATCATAGAGAGAAGCAATATCGCATAAAAACCACTCACAATATACTTAAAGTTCGACTGGGAAGAAAATTCGAGTTACCTTTGAAAAAAGTACATATTTTTAGATAGCCTCTTTTGGTTTATCTGTTCCCAGTGAGGACGCAGACCTAATTCAATGGGGTGCTTCGCTGGTCCCCCAACTAATGCCGTTTTATATATAGGGGAAATACTGTGCGTTTTCAATATTCTTAATTGATCTGATAAACGCAAAATCTATTCTTGGGCCTATGTTTTCTCTTTCCATAAATATCTATTGGGACGAGGGGCTTAAATATGTAAAGAATACTTGTACCGGGTAGTAAATATCCTACAATATTAGAGAACTCCCATCCCTGCTTTAGTTACACACATACACACACACACAAATTCCTACCCTGTCCACTTCCTGATCCCGGCTGGTGAGTTGCTCTTTGAGCTGCTCCGCCTCTGCCTGTAATGACGTCACCTTGAGTTGCTGACCATCGGCCTGCTCCTCAATCTCGTTGTGCTGTTCAAGAAGACCAATATACCAGGGTTATATTCCACTGCTGAAACTATTGTGTTTTCTTAAGGAGGAATGAAATTGATTACTGGAGAGGTTCTCAGCTACATGTGTTCTGTCCAGGTCACAAAACGTACAGAAAATGCTTACCAATCGTTTGGACTATCTGTTGGTATAGTGTAAGGAAATATTCTACCAGTAGCAGAAGTGCCACTTGTTGGTTGACAGAGGTTCTCAGCCCCGGTGGTTGTCTACACGACTCCCCCCGGGGTCCCTGGCTGTCTGCACGCAGCACTAGGCTGCACTCGGTGCGCAAGGATGGTGTCATCACAGAACCTTTACTTTATACTAACTTTATCTTTTACGGATCGGATCATGTCTTCAAGACATTTGTCGTCATGATGCACCACCATTGCAGAGGTGGCGAATAGCTCAATGGCACTGCATCTGACGCTTCAGGGGTGTATCAACTCTCTTGCATCACATAATACTTGAATGCAACGCTGCCCTGGCGAGTCACTCACCAGGGCTGTATTTAATATAAAGTATGATGGAAAAGAGCATAATGCATTAAAGTAAATATGACATTATTAAATGGTTTTGCAAAATGAGGAGACCTACTAGGGTATTCTCTGTATTCTTGGAGTCATGAATAGCAAAATTTGAGTTTGATATATCTCACTGTCTACTCACTTGTTTTTCCCACTCCCGGTGCTGTTTGAAGTGTTGAGTGACTAGTTCCATTTTCTCCTCCACCTCACGCGCCCGCCGAGACACAAGGTCAGCTGCCTCTTCCTATTGGGATTTATTTACAACATATTGGGTATCTTTATATGTAAACACATTGATTTCATAGTAGCTGTCATTTAAGGCTAGACCAAAAAAAAGTTGGTCAACGGATTTTGTTCTCCAAAAACTGGTGCGGGTGGGAAAATCTTTGTTTTAGAAGCTCAAATTTCCGGCGTCCAGATTTAAAAAAAAATACATGCAATTTTTTTAAAATTTGCATTTCCGAAAATATGGTGCGGGAAATCCTTAGATAAACTTTTTTTTTTGGTCTGGCCTAGGCATCAAATTCTTGATTAACTTTATTTTTAGACAGTAGGGACATGCAATACAGAATCCCACTCTGACTAAGCATGATATGTTCTCCGCTCGTTGAATTTCAGCCTGGGTGTATGCCTACGGCCATGTGTGTGATACACCCAGGTTTCAACTTGTGAATAACAAAGAGTGAGTGAGTGAGTGAGTGAGTGAGTGAGTGAGTGAGTGAGTGAGTGAGTGAGTGAGTGAGTGAGTGAGTGAGTGAGTAATGGATGTTTGACGCCATTTCGACAACTAAGGTCATATTCATGGCGAGAAACGTAAATTAGAAAAAAATTATGAAGCACTTTATCTCCCTCTGGCCAGGAATTTCAGGGCATCATGCAAGGCCCTTTTTCAGATGGGTTAGGGAAGCTCAGTGAAGATGAAGACAAGAGACCAAAGAGAGGACAGAAAAGCAGATTAACACCCCTTTAAGATGGGCTCGGGAAACCCGAATATAACATAGAAAACGTTTCCCACTGTGGTGGGGTTTTGTCTATTAATTTGGCCTGACTATTTCTCATAGTATCTTTTTACCTGTAGTTGTGTAGCTTTGAGTATGTCCTCACTGAGTCCTGTGTAGGCAGCTAGCTGTGCCTGTACGCGGTGTAGCTCGTTGCGCGTCCTCTCGTAGTGCGGCTTGTAGTCTGTGGCCAGGTACTCGGCCTTCAGCTCCTCCACCTGTCAGCATAATTATGGACATGGTATACTTTTATGTTAATATCGTAGGCGTCCCTGCCCAACCCTAAAAACGTTAAATTTTTTTTTTTTTATTTCCTTATTGGATCTGTACAAACTTTATTACAGAGATGACACTATTTACCTTCAAAAATCCTGAGAAACCCCATGCCTGAAACTATTAAACACTTAAAGGTGGCATTGTAGTTTAATGTGCAACCTTGGTCTGAATGTCGTCATGATGCATGAATGCAGCACTGGCGAGTACTCGCCAGTGCTGTTGGAGCATTCCCTGCAAGTCATCCCTTACTAGTGTCTCCAAAAAGATCTCTGTGTTCAGGTATCGTGACAAAAGCGCACCATGCAATAAATTACACTGGGGCTGTTAAAGGGTTAGACAGTAGTCCCGTAAATTCCCGCGTATAACCTGCACCTCGCGTATAACCCGCACCCCGACTTTGAGAGAATATTATAACCCGCACCTGGGATCTGAAAATCGCCGTTTTAGTACTGTACCAGCAGCTCTGCTGCCGGGACATTGGCGCGCGAAAAGTGAGTGGCAGCGTTCGTTTGCCCTACATTAGTGCATGGCGGGAATGCCTTAGCATATCACAAACCGTATCGGAATTGCCGTAAAACATCAGTCTCCAAGCAGATGTTACATTTCTTCTTTCCTACAGTAGGGGGTAGAGAGTGTGACGGGGAGTGAGCAGACGCATTGCATCGTTGGATAGGGTCCAGATTTTCCTGTTGTTGTTTAACTATACATACAAAAACCCTCGTATTACCCGCACCTAGACTTTGAGAATATTGTATAACCCGCACTGGAGGTTTGGTTCGCGTCGCGTATAACCCGCGGGTTATACGCAGGAATTTACGGTAGTTGTCCTACCTGTTGCTTCCTCTGCTGGTAGGCTGTGACGAGGTCCTTGCGCAGGTTGGCCATCTCGCCCTGTATGGTGGCTACACGCTTATCATGCGCAGTCTTGACTTCAGCCATGGTGGTGTTGCGTTTCTCCAGCTCTGCCTTGAGGTTGGAGATCTGAGACAGCAGCTGGGCCTGCTGCTCCATCAGCTCGTCAATGTGCGTTGTAGCCGACATCTGCAAACATGAATTACGTATATAAATGAGGAAAAATAATATGAAAACATGGTTTTCACAAGAGGGAGAATCGGGGAGTTTAAATATAAGATTCTGTAATTTGTCTACAGGGCCAGACCAAAAAAGAGTTGGTCAATGGATTTCGCGCACCTAATTTTCGGAAATGGAAATTTTTTCTTTTGAAAATGGATTCGCTTGTCTCATTTTTTCAAAAATTGAGAATTCTTTCTCACTTGATTTCCACAGATCAACCAATTAAGTAAAATTTATTGACAAACTTTATTTTTTGGTGTGGCCCAGGGGAAAGTTGTAAAAGTTGATATGAAAAAAAAAAAGAAGTTAAGTTGTTGCTTTGTGTGGCAGCAGGTTGTAATTTTTAGCTGAGTCAAGAACATCCTTTTACATCAAGTTGAAGTGTTGTAACCTGACTAGATACCTTGGCTAGTTTCTCGCGGCGCACCACCTCAGCCTCCAGACGGCGTAGCTCCTCGTCTCGCTGCCTGACCTGGCTGGTGGTGAGGGCGGCCTGACGCTGTACTGAGCTCTTCTCATGCTGCAGGGCCTCCACCTGGGTGCGCAGCAACGTGTTGGAGATGGCTGCAGACTCCAGCTGCAGCGCCAGGTCCTCCACACCCAGACTGCTGAAGTCTATCTCTGACGGCCTGCCACAGAAAACTCACATATTACCTCCACACCCAGACTGCTGAAGTCTATCTCTGACAGCCTGCCACAGAATAACACTCACATATTACCTCCACTCCCAGACTGCCAAAGTCTATCTCTGACGGCCTGCCACAGAATAACACTCACATATTACCTCCACTCCCAGACTGCCAAAGTCTATCTCTGACGGCCTGCCACAGAATAACACTCACATATTACCTCCACACCCAGACTGTTGAAGTCTATCTCTAACGGCCTGCCACAGAAAAACTCACATATTACCTCCACACCCAGACTGCTGAAGTCTATCTCTAACGGCCTGCCACAGAATAACACTCACATATTACCTCCACTCCCAGACTGCCAAAGTCTATCTGTGACGGCCTGCCACAGAATAACACTCACATATTACCTCCACTCCCAGACTGCCAAAGTCTATCTCTGACGGCCTGCCACAGAATAACACTCACATATTACCTCCACACCCAGACTGTTGAAGTCTATCTCTAACGGCCTGCCACAGAAAAACTCACATATTACCTCCACACCCAGACTGCTGAAGTCTATCTCTAACGGCCTGCCACAGAATAACACTCACATATTACCTCCACTCCCAGACTGTTGAAGTCTATCTCTAACGGCCTGTCACAGAATAACACTCACATATTACCTCCACACCCAGACTGCTGAAGTCTATCTCTGACGGCCTGCCACAGAATAACACTCACATATTACCTCCACACCCAGACTGCTGAAGTCTATCTGTGACGGCCTGCCACAGAATAACACTCACATATTACCTCCACTCCCAGACTGCCAAAGTCTATCTCTGACGGCCTGCCACAGAATAACACTCACATATTACCTCCACACCCAGACTGCTGAAGTCTATCTCTGACGGCCTGCCACAGAATAACACTCACATATTACCTCCACACCCAGACTGCTGAAGTCTATCTCTGACGGCCTGCCACAGAATAACACTCACATATTACCTCCACACCCAGACTGCTGAAGTCTATCTCTGACGGCCTGCCACAGAATAACACTCACATATTACCTCCACTCCCAGACTGTCGAAGTCTATCTCTAACGGCCTACCACATAATAAACCCACATATTACCTCCACACCCAGACTGCCGAAGTCTGTCTCTAACGGCCTGCCACAGAATAACTCACATATTACAATTTGGAGACTGTATACTACCCTAAAGATTTAAAGCAGATTGAGGACGGCTACTTCTATTCTAGATACAATGCAACAGCCATATCATTCATATTTATATTTTAAAATAAAATGAAGCTAAACATCCGATAATAATTTCAAATGGGTGTATAATCTATGCAACCCTTGAGCAATATACATCAGATCTTAAAGGTTCATTCTCTACCGACTTTCCCCCCCCCCTGAATTTCAATGTTTGAATACTTTAAGAACATTACCTTGGTATAGCAGTGCGAACTGGAGACGTCCCTACACTACGGTCTACAAGTTGACACGACTTGATTGGAGTTGTACAAGTTTCCTTGGTTTGGGTGCTCATTGGACTGGTACACTGAGCCATGTCTTTATGCCTAACAGGTGTCATCATGGTTTGACCGTCTGTACTGTGGATAATTTCCGTGTTTGTTTCAATGCTGTTACTTTGAACGACTTCAGTGTTGGTCTCAATATCAATGCTCTGAACGGTCTCCGTATTTGTCTCAATGTCTGTGCTTGGTCGGGTATCGGTGTTGGTTTCAGCATCGGTGCCACATACAGTCTCAGTATTTGTCACCCCAGCATGGGTAGACACTGGAGTTGTTCCGACCGACACAGACGTTGTTCGACATGGTGTAACCATCGTCTCAACATGAGCCGACCGGGCGGGGGTCATTTCTGTACCCTGATTGGTTGATATGACATTTATTGCCGTGGTTTCTGATGAAGCTTTATCCTTAACTGGACTACATTGTGATGAATCTGTTGTTTCAGTGCGCTTACTCGGACTATTCAGGGCTTCGCTGCTGCCGTAATCCAGCTGTTTTGACATGCTCCACCCTTGTTCTAACGAACTGACACTGTCCGATTGAGGCAGGAACCCGAATGATTTATTCTGCCCTTGTGATTTAGTTAAAATAGGTGACTGGTCGTTCCCCGTCTGACTAGTGTCTGTAGACTGGTTTGTGGTTTGTTGGAGGACTAAACTTCTGTTGGTAAATAGTGGGGTCGGTGTCGGGTATGGGGAACATCCGCAGTCCACTGTGTCATTCGCTGACGCGTTGATCTCGGAGGGTAACTGCTGATCATCAATAGAAAACAGAAAAACAAATTAATGTATAACTTAAAATATCCCCTCTCCCCACTGATTTGTCATTTGGTTACTCAAACCCCATTTTCCCTGAACCTAGATGATTTTTCAGAAAAAATAATACGGCAGTGCAAAATCTCTAGACTACTTTGAAATAGGTCTTGGTGGGACTGATCATGAATTAGATTATTGACCTAGCGCAATTCTTAATTTCAGAAATGCCACTCCGTAGTAGACAAAAAGCAGGGAATACTCTTTTTTTTAAACTTTCTGAAGGAAATTAGGAACATTCAAATACAGGAATAGTGGCATCTGAATTATATTTCAGCCTAATAAGTGAAAATGAAGCAGATATATTGTACTTACGTCTGGGAGGGTCATCATGTTGAGTTGATACTGGAGGCGTTTTATCTCGGACGCTTTCTCCTCCAGCGCATCTTCGTGTTCCTGCGACAGCAAGATTCATGAACATGAAATTCATAATATTGTGATGTTTGTTTCATTTTTCATTCTGACAGCATTCATTATAAAAACAGGTATCCTACCCAAAAATATTTGATGGCTTCTAAATATTCGAGTTGCCTTTCAGTCTCATGTATACACCTATATTCACATAGTTGTATATTAGATGCATACATGTGTTATGGAGTAGTTATTATACATTCTATCTATACAGGGAGATTTCTACCAGTATATAAAAAATCCGCCCACCATTTTGTTGTTTATTTAGAACCACTCCCTTAAGGCCCTGTAGACGGACGTCATCTGACCGTCAATAATTTTGAAGGCATCTGCCTTCAAAATAACTTACAGTTGAAATCAAACACGTTCTGATTTTGAAGGCAGATGCCTTCAAAGTGTAACACATGTCTGACGGCAGATGTAGCGACTTTTTGACATCAGATGACATCCGTGTAACAGGACCTTTACTGTTAAAATAGACAAAATTAATTGATTAGGTACTTCACCTTCTGCTTCTCGGTAAGGATCACTGTGAGCTTTTTGTAGATGAGTGAATTGAGCGGTACATCCCCTGCCTCGTTGAGGGCACGCATGGCGCAGGGCACTTGGACCTTTTGGCGGAGTGGTGTCCTGGCCTTGGGGGTGAAGAAGGGTGTCACCTGACTGTACTGGGCCCGCTTCATGAAGGTTGGCGTGGATGACTTGGACTGGATGTTACTCACTTCTTGCAGCGGCACGCGACTTGGAGTCGCTGAGCCGCCCTCCATCACCTAGGGAGTTGGTAATGGCAAAAAGAAATTTGGACTTCATGTTTTTTTTTACCTTCAGTTTTTATTTCATATCGCCTGAGTTATAATAATAATATAAATGATGTATCTTTCACATCCTTGATATCCCCTACTACTCTCTTGTTACATGAGTAAATCTGCTAAATGACTGTCAGATAATCGTTCTTGTCCTTGAGCCTGTCTTGAACATGATTAGATCTCTATATCCACTTAGTGAATATGTCACTCCCAAACTTGAACCTGGTCGACATGTAACGCAGGGAATCTTACATTTTTTAACATTCAAGTCTTCAATATTTAGATCTATATTAGGTCAAATAAAAAAGTTTGTTTCAGCAGGGACTAGAATATCTCTGGTTTTAGGTAATATGGGACTCCGAGCAATGGGAGGTCAAATGTAGGTTCGGTAGGTCGGATTTTTTTAAAAGTTTTTTTTAATAATATGAATGTACTAGCCAGCCTCTCTGGATACCCTAAAATTGACCAAAAGGGTAAAAATACGAAAATTTCTTAGGGTAGGGTCAGCCCTTTTTAGATAGGGTCGGTCGGGTGACCAGAAACAAACCCTTTTTTCCTTTTGAGCTCCTTTAATAATATCTGCCGCAGTGCCGGTGCCAAAGCTTTAAATTTACTGAGTAAAAGCCATATAAGCACTTTGCTATTATTATTAAGGCGGCCCCATTAAGGCAAGCGGGAAAGCGGCATCATAAACGTAGTTGAACTAGGCTAGCCCAACCAATGATCGCATAGATTGATAGAATCTAACAGTAGTCTCATTCATATCTGTGACATAGTCTGTCTGTAGTTTACATAAACGTAACAAGTTTTAGACAGCAGTAGACTGAGACTAACTGAGTAGTGGTACTAGTAGTAGAACAGTTTTTTTGCCTTTTCAGAAGTTGTGTACCTAGTAGACCTACCTACACTACACAAGATGTTGAGCATGACTCAGTCTTTCAGAACTTCTTAAAAGACGCACTCAACCAAGCACCTAACCCTGCCGAGTTTTGCACGCAAATGACGTCACAGTGTTGCCGGAAACTTTTTATCGACGCAGCCCAAAGTGGCCTGCGTCTTTGCGTCTTACGCAGGCCATTTCCCTTTCACGCAGGCCATATCAATATTGATATTTAAGGTACCCATATAAACTTCATTATAACTACAAAGAATTTTGAAAATATTTGAATATTAGACAACTTCACTAAAATTGCCCTAGTTTCGCTTCTGATGGGCCGATTTGAAAAATGCTTTCAGCAATATGAAGCTGAGATGATGGCAGGCCAATCTGGCCTGCGTCCTCAGGCCCTACGCCGGCCATTGTGATTCTACGGCGTCATTTCGGCAACACTGCGTCGTGGGTTCAGTGTAGGGATAACACCCCAGCGCCCATTTCCGCGGAGCCCTATCTGTCACCACAGTAAACTTAACTATTCTATTTGCTATTCTCAGATGCTTTCCTTTCGTCAAATTTAAACATACTTGGTCATCTTATGTAAAAATGACCAAGGACTCAGAATCTGTGAGTAATTTTACTGTAGGCCCAGGCGTTAATTAGATAACTTATCAGTTCCAAAGGGGTATTTGTACGGGTACAATACAATTCTGTTAAAACACTGAAAATATAAAACATCAATATTTTGGTTAAAAGAAAAGACCAGCGTTATTTCATGTGGCCTTCTATAGGTAATACAGGTATAAATTAACAGAATTTTGACACATAAACCATCAATATACACAGCACTAAGTAATTAAACTTAAAATAGACTTGGAGGGAGTGACGTCACGAGGGACCAAACATGTGGCCAGCCATGTTAAGCCTATGCAAATACTGTACATTCTATTACCATTTATACTGCACCAGACAGCCCATGTACAATAATGCAGCTATACATTGTATTCATAAAGTATTTACTGAAGCCCTTTACCTTCCATCACATAAAGAGAGTTATCAAGAAGGCCACTAAAACCTATTCATGTGAAGCAAATACAAAATAAAAAATCATCTGCAGCCACACTGCCCAATGATTGGCCATTGAGCGGCCCTTGAGGAACACTGATATTGGTGTAGATTACCGAGCAACTAATCAAAGAGTTGTTATGGCGGTGTCTAGACCAATCATTGGAGATGGGCTGAGTGTGTCTGGTACATTTTTGGTCTCTTACTACGTCATTTTCTTCATGGTAGGGTGGCCGGACCATTTTTATAAAACGATATGATATAAACATGATGCATATTTACCAATAGCCCTAATATTCACATTTCCAAGACTACTTTTGTCATGGTGATGCAAGAAATAGGGAATTAGCTATAGTGGTTTGAATCTACCTCACCTTGACAAACCTTCTGACAGGTTTCAAACTGGTGCCAAGGCCAACATTACAGCTTATAGCAGTCTTCTTACTGCACCAATATGCCACTTGGGGTGGATCAGCTGAAACAATGGCCTTCATGCACCATTGCACCCCATAGACCCTGTGTTATAGAGTGCTGCCATCTGGTTAAGCACCATGTCTGAACTGATAAGAAGCCTCATATATGACCCCCAGGAGATGCCCTGGCGCTGGCAGGTGGTAGATTGTATCATTTCCATTCCAAATGCATCATTTTCACCTCATTTAGCTCTATTTTCAGTAGTCTACCGTAATCTACCAATTAAGGGGTTCTAGAAAAATAATTAAGCTAAAAATACATAATTTTAGGAGGCTTATCTATGTAAGATATGATTGTCGCAAGTAACTATAGGACCTCCCACGACATCCCTGCATACAAGACGCTTCAAACAAAAAAAAAATTCCGTTGATACATGGATTTTCCATCAAACAGTGTCAATTCTCCAAGAGGATAGGTTCAAGAGATCACCCAGTTATAGAGCTCAAGAAAGACTCAAAATCTGAAGGTCTGTCAAGATTGCTCTTAAATTGCATTATGTAAAACAATTTATTATGCTTATTCCAGCTCATGTACGAAGGATCCATTTAAGATCTCTTGATACCAAGTTACTAGAGGTCTCTATCTGCTCCCTAGCCAAAATGAGAGGCCATCATAAAAGGGTCACTTTACATAGGATCAGATATAGATTGAGCGACCAGCTAGAGCCTCCGGCCACCCTATTCATGGGCTTCCATGTTTATTTCCTGTTTAAATGCTACATGCTTGATATGTACATTATATGTATGTCTGAATATTGCTTAATAATGCCAATGCAATACTGATTATATAAGGCCACACAAAAATATGCTGGTCTTTTCTTTTAATACTTGGTGGATTTTAAAGTTTGACCCCTCTATTTAAAGCTAGAAACATGGCCTTTTATCATGAGAAAGAAAGAATCTAATTCCTGTAAGATTTCTAGTTAATTCATAAGGGTTTTTATTTTGAACCTTTAATTTTTTAACTTAATATTTGTCTCAGTTTCTTACACTTTTACAGAAAATTCCTTAGTATATTTACTTTTGGGTTCTAGCATTATTTCATTTGCAAGACTTGGCAAGAACCGATATTAGAAAGGTCTATTTTAGCCAAAAGTGCATGAAAATGAGCTATGCAGAATATGGAGCAATGATAAAACTCTGACTTTCCACTGTGATAAAAATCACCCACCCGGTCATACTTTTTCAAAAACATAGGATATTAATCCCTCAAGCTTTTTCTCTTCAATGGTACCTTTGGATTTTCTCTATTCCAATCTAGGCCTAAAGTAGGACCATGTATGTAAAGTATAGTGCAAAATCGGCCCTCCCTGCTGCAGCATGCACTGCAGTGTGTACACAGAGATAAAGGATACTCACTGGACAGTGACTGACAGAGAATAACAGGATATTTTCAAAACTTTTTATCATTAAAAATTAATAACTCAGCTTCTAGTGGGTCAATTGATATAATGTAAACTGCATTACCTTTCTAAAGATCTGTACTTTAAGAGAGAGAAAAAGCTCTTTGGTATTCCTAAAATATGGTTTTAGTGTGTTATCCCTATTCAGTGCGCCTTTAACTTAGAGTACTGGGGGGTATTTTCGGCCACTTAAGCTTTAATTTGCTTCTATACATGGAAATATTTATCTAAAGCAATATTAGTGATAGATAAAATAAGGGAGGGTATTTCCAACATATTTGGACAGTTGGCACCACAATAACAGTTTTACTGGTACTAGTAGGGCCAATTATTAAATTTTCAGTTTTGGGGGGGTATTTTCGGCCAGGGGTTGGTATTTTCGGCCACTTTGCATATATGTGCTAATTAAAGTGGAAGTAGATGCAAAATAGGTACATTTATTTAATTTGGCTCCCACAATCAGATATTTTCTCTTTATATCTCTTATAAAAAATATGTTAATAGGCTTCAACCCAGACTTTCAGGGTCTGCCTTACATATGGATGATGGTGGTAGGTCTTTCTGCCTTAGCTCACCCAAAAATGTAGATCTAGGTTTCAAAATCTATTCAAAACGAATATACCAAGCAGGAAAGTATATATTTTCTATACATACTGCTCCATAAATATCTAAATGTGCATATTAAATGTGTTTACCAGCTGAGAAAAGCTGTTGCCAGTTTAAAAATTGGTATGGGTGCTTTTTACAGCATAAATACTGCCTGGTGGCCGAAAATACCCCCCACAGCTGAATTATGGCACCTATTTCTGGCCACCCCCCCTAAACTAGGGATGGGTGATATAAAAGTAGAAAATTTCACCTAAAATATTAAGTAGAGCTATAACATACTTAGCACAGCCTGAATTTTAATGGAATTTCACGATATGATTACCCCTAGGCAGCTGGTGATTCTATATTGATGTATTAACAGACATGTTAAGTCTACAAGGTCATAGCCAACAGATTTAGTGGTCTCTCTTTAATTTAGGAAATTTATACTTGATTCGGGTAACCTGAGTTCCCCTTTATGGTCAGGGAACAAAAACAATGCTTTCAGCTATCTTCTGAAATAATTACATAATGTATGTTTCAACCATGTAAAAGGGTAGGACAAAAATATAGCCATGGTGGCCGAAAATACCCCCCGGCCGAAAGTACCAGCCAGTACTCTACCTGGATGTAGTTTTCTTTATTGTCCATTTTACTCTTACAAAAACATCCGCCTCCTGCTGACTCCTGTAAACTGTGATGCGTGTCAATGATCCCCCGTGCCTGAGAACAAATCCAGAGAGCCGAATTATACACAAAGTTGACAAACGTGACAAACGGCGGGGAGAAATGTTTTGACTTTGAAATTTCACTTTGCCCAGTCTTCGGGCGAGTTTCAAGAGTTTGGGAGTGACGTCTGCTTCCCTCGTCTCATTTTTAAAAGAAACCGGGTCTAACCATTTACTTTTTTGGCTAATGGTCTATGTATATAAATCCCGAGTCAACACTAGGTCTATCGTTACACCATCTTAGTTGAATCAATGGAATTTCTAACTGATAATATCGATTGACAAACAAGAAATACCAAGTCAAAACTTGTTGGAATGCTTCAAACCCTACAGCGACAGTACCAAGGTACGCAGTATGGTTGGACAGGGGCTCATTGGCTTGATCTAATATTTTGGTCCGTGCCGCGACAGCGCGTTGTCGCACGTCGTAGCACATCCAAATATCACTTAATCCTAACAAAAACGGTTTCAGAAGATACTTTACACTATTCCTAAGAAGATGTCACAGCAATCTGGTGTTGATCTGTCTTGTAACATATTGTAATGAGACATTTTGTCTCTGATACGACACATTTGCACTTGGGGTGGCCGCCATCTTGGTTTTGAAGTGTAAGGTCTCACTGTCATGATTTCGGAGATTATTTTCAAAAAATTAAAAAAACGTTTCAATAGTATGAAAACTAGTAAAACATTGTATCTCATGATTTGATATAATATTTTGCATTGTATTGTGATCTTTTTTTTCAATATACTTTAAACTGCATTGCGCAGTATATTTGCATCAGTACTGAGAAGTGTTGTGAGACCTACCACAAGTATCTGTGCAGTAGCAGACATGATTCCCCACCTCAAAAATGACTAAGGCCAAGTCCAAAAAAAAGCCTGCCCAGGGGTCTGGAACAAAGGTTTTGCTACACAGGAAGTGTATAGCATGTGATAAACCCATTGAGACTCGGAATAGGAAGACTCAAGGCCATGACATTGATAAGAACATTGGGAATTACGGTCCACACCCCAGAACTATTTTGCTAGGTTTTGGTATTGATTGCTCACCAGGGAAGAAGGAGCTCTGCTTGACCTGCACCTACAGCTCTAGAGATATAAGGTTTGTTATATTTATACAGCTATAGTATTTTTTATGTAGTGCTCTTTTTTATTACACTGTGGGGGTGGGGGGGGGGGGGTTGAGATACAAAGGTGTCCACCCCTTCTGTAGGGGGCTGTTAAAAATATTTCGGAACTCTAGGGGGCTCAAAAAAAAGTCTGGGGTCTTGGGGGGGGGGCTGTTAAAAATATTTCGGAACTCTAGGGGGCTCAAAAAAAAGTCTGGGGTCTTGGGGGGGGCTGTTAAAAATATTTCGGAACTCTAGGGGGCTCAAAAAAAAATCTGGGGTCTTGGGGGGGGCTGTTAAAAATATTTCGGAACTCTAAGGGGCTCAAAAAAAAGTCTGGGGTCTTGGGGGGGGGCTGTTAAAAATATTTCGGAACTCTAGGGGGCTCAAAAAAAATCTGGGGTCTTGGGGGGGGCTGTTAAAAATATTTCGGAACTCTAGGGGGCTCAAAAAAAAGTCTGGGCTCTTAGGGGGGGGGCTGTTAAAAATATTTCGGAACTCTAGGGGGCTCAAAAAAAAATCTGGGGTCTTGGGGGGGCTGTTAAAAATATTTCGGAACTCTAGGGGGCTCAAAAAAAAGTCTGGGGTCTTGGGGGGGGCTGTTAAAAATATTTCGGAACTCTAGGGGCCTCAAAAAAAAGCTGGGGCCTTTGGGGCTGTTAAAAAAAATTTGGTACCCTATCGACGCCAAAATAAACTGGTTTAAACTAATTCGGAACAGAAGGGCCCCAAAAAATATGTGGGGTATTATGGGGTGGGTGGGTAAAAATTGAGCACTACCGTAAATTCTCGCGTATAAGCCTAACTCGCGTATAAGCCGCACCCCTAACTCTGACAAATTATATAAGCCGCAGAGGGGGTATGAATATTCCTATTTTGGTACTGTAGTATACTAATAAAAACTCTCGTATAAGCCGCACCCTATATAGGCATGTTTGGTATCAAAAGAAAGCTGAGTCTGACTCGCGTACAAGCCGCGGCTTCTACGCGAGAATTTACGGTACATGAAGTATTTGATTTTAAACCATTCTCACATAACAATACAAAATTTGTGTGTAAATCATTTTAATCATCTCATCTCTCTGTTACCTTTCATTCATTACCTATCATACAATTGCATGTATTCACAGTGAAATTTCAATTTCTGCAGGTTGAAGGGTGATGAACTACAGGCAGCAGTCCATGCTTTTAGCAGCGGTATACAAGCGAGCGACTCTTATGTCAAACAGAAGGCGCCGTGTACGCCAACATCAAAAACGCCGGTCTGGACTCCAAACAAGTTGCTTCAAAATGGAAAAAGACCAGCACCGCAGACACCGTCGGGAGAGGCCTGTACACCAGACATGCGACCTCCAACCAAGAAATCCCTGTTTAAAACACCGTCTGGAGTCGATAGTCTGAGAAGTAAAGGAGCACAGTTTGGACAGAATACCCCTCTCTGTCATACAGATAGTACAGCTACACAGACAAAACGAACCTTGTTCCAAGCAGCCTCGAGCACTCCTTCATCTGCTCTGATACAGCTACCTTCACCATGCCTCACTCCACCCTGGGAAAAGCGTTCCAAGAAAAGGATCGGTTTTGTGCCTCCTACTTCAAGATTACAGGTGTGTATATTACAATTCTTAAGCTGTAAAATGTAACTTCATATCACTACCGTAAAACCTCGCGTATAAGCCGCACCCCCAGTTTGGGCCGATGCTATAAGCCACACAGGCCGTCTGAGTGGTCCATGGGAAAAACTTGCGTATAAGCAGCACCCCGAGTTTCGGTGCTCCCTATGAGCCGCACTGGCTGCATGGGTACATAATTCTGCGTTCTATTTACATTTTGTCCCTACAGTGCACCAAAGTTAAGTGTCATGTATCAATACTATATGCCTTACCTTTCCAACTTCTAGATCAAGCCAGTGAGTCGGGCGGCAAAAGTTAGAAGGGCTCGGAAGTATATGGAAACTGGGCAGACTGTGACAGGCCTGCGGCAACTACTCCTTAACTCAGAACCAACTAGGAATGCCTTAGAAAAGGTGAGTGTCATGCTGAACCCCTTAGTGTCATTGTCATGCTTCATTACAGCATTTCATTTTAACATGTCGTACAAGGTAGAGTAAAAATTTATGTAACAAGGGGGGGAGTACCAGAAAATAGATTTCTACATTAGATGAAATAGAATAGAAAGAAAATTTCAATCATTTTTTCTAACTCAGGTTCATGCTATTTTACCCTCTAAACATTGCAAATTGGCATTGCCTTACAAGTTTCTGCACATTGTATGATAATAAAATGTCAACATATCTTGTGTTCAAGGTTCTGCCAGAGCTTGTGCGTTTTGAGGTGACAGCAGCAGCCAAAGAAGATGGCCCTTTCCGTAAAGAACCGACAAAGAAGACGTTACGGGCCCATGACTGGGGTAACGTCATCACACACTACAAGAATACTTGTCCCCTCCTCATGTCCGCCCTGACCGGTGCACTGACCACCAAACGGAATGAACGTGCCTTAGTGACGGGAAAAGATGTCAAAAGGACAGTCAAGCCTGTAATGGGCTCAATTGTCTCTCAGATATTGTTCAGGAAAAACCACCAATACCAGAATTTCATGCAAAAAATTAACGCGGTGCAGATGTGGCTGGGCTCAGCTAAGCGAAGGGTAAATATACTGTCCATTTTTAAGTTAGGCCAAAAAAAAAAAGGTGTGTTTCAGGTTACATGGTAGAAAATCTAGGGTAGGTAGGTCGGATTTTTTTTTAAATTTTAAATTTTTTTTTTTTCACTTAAGCCTTAAAAGTAGCCAGAAATCGACTCACGAACTACAATGCCGACTCGCAGATGACCGCCTCGACTCGTAAACTATCAGATTGACCCTTAAATGGCCCCAAAATGACCAAAAATGAAAAAAAGTTTTCAAAATTGCCTAAAATTTTCTAGGGTCAGACCTGTTTTGCTAGGTAGGGTCGGGTAACCTGAAACACACCTTTTTTTTTATTTGGCCTTATGCCTTAAAATTGTACATCTTGTCATTTATTGTATATGTCTATAGAAGGATTGCCAGTTATAAAAGCCTACTTTGGGGAAAGTGTGCAATGTTCATCATATTATTGATTGATAAAAGATTTTATACTAATGTTGGTTGAATCACACAAAACCAAAGTCCGGTCACATAAATTGATGTTGGCATTTATTAAGCAGTAGTAGGTTGTACAAACAGTTGGAAAAATGTTGAATGGAACTAGAAAAGTGTGATCTACGTTTCGGCTACATTAAGTAGTCTTCATCAGGATAAAAGATTTTAACTTAACTCAACTCAACCCCTCTACTAAAATAATGAAAACCGTAAAACCTCTCGAATAAACCTAACTTGCGTATAAGCCGCACCCCGACTACCGTAAATTCTCGCATACAAGCCGCGGCTTGTACGCGAGTCAGACTTAGCTTTCTTTTGATACCAAACATGCCTATATAGGGTGCGGCTTATACGAGAGTTTTTATTAGTATACTACAGTACCAAAATCGCAATATTCAGACCCCCTCTGCGGCTTATATATTTTGTCAAACTTAGGGGTGCGGCTTATACGTGAATTAGGCTTATACGCGAGAATTTACGGTATAGGCCAATCCTATAACAGGTGGGGATCTGACTCGCGTACTAGTAGAGGGTTATACGAGAGGTTTTACGCTAGCACCGGGAATATAACATCCTAACCAAGTGAACCTTTCTCTCCAGCTTTTCAGGACTTTCAATCGTGCTGCGTTTTGCTGCAGTGTTGACACCGCTCGCACCAGCGTGGACGTCATCAGGAGGGACTTCGATGCCGAGGTAAAGGGCTGGCAGCGAGATGTTAAAGCAACCATTGGTACTCCCATGTCCGTGACGCCGGCCGCGACCCCTGCCAAACCCATGGACTGTACCGTCACATGTGTTACGCCTGCAACTTCACACTTTGCTGACATGTGTGTGAAAGCTGCCTGGAGCACAGCCTCACCTGATGATGGCATCTGTGTAACGCCTAGCACACCTACAGCCTCACACTTCGCTGACATGTGTGTCAAGGCAGGCTGGAGCACAGCGTCGCCCGACGACGGCATCTGCCTCACGCCCGACACGACCACAGCATCACCAGAGTTTGACATGTGCGTCACACCAGCTGCGCCCACCACTTCACCTGATCTTGTCACCTGCATCACTCCAGCCCAAGGGGTCTCCACTAGACGCGCTACACGGCTGAGTCAGCTCGCATGCACACTGGACAAAGCAGACACTGACAGGAAGAAACCTGATGGTACGTCAATGATTGTACAAACATTTTGTCCCCTTATCACTTATGGATAACATCAACAAATGCTACTAAATTTGATGACTGAATTATCTTATGGCAATAGGCTTTCTTATTTTGAAAGTACAATATGAGGTCAGACCCAAAAAAACACTTTGTATATGGAAACATAGAATTTTAAAAAATAGAATAAATTATAAATGTTCCGAGATTGTGTTATATAAAGTCTTCATCTTTCGTTTGTATCCAAAAGATGCAGAAGGAATGGGTTACACCATCACGTTCGATAACGTGAACCAGAGGGTCGTCTCTCGAAAGCAGCACCTGGGGGAAGTCGGTAACCGGAACTTGGACATGGTGCAAGCATATGCGGCCAGAGATCGAATCCCCTCACTCCATCTGGATGATACTGCACCTACACCAGATGCTGTTCGACAGGTAAATACAGCCAACACTCTAAACATTACAAAGGCACACTGAAGAGAAGATACACATGAGAAACCTCCAGTGTGTTCACAGTGTAATAAAGAGTTCATGTGGCGGCATGAACTGAAGATACACATGATGACCCACACTGGAGAGAAACCTCCAGTGTGTTCACCATGTGGTAAACGGTTCACGCGGCAGCAGGAACTGAACATACACATCATGTGTTCACAGTGTAATAAAGAGTTCATGTGGCAGCATGAACTGAAGATACACATGATGACCCACACTGGAGAGAAACCTCCAGTGTGTTCAGCGTGTTGATCCATCATATGGCCATTTATGATTATAGATTTCTACAATTGATCGAGTCTATTCCCTTAGTTTTGATAGATAAAAATTCACCATGGAAGCTGCAGGGGGTGGATAATGCACGAGTGAGTTTACACACTAAAATTTACGGTGACTTATTGATGTATTACAGCTGGATATCTCAAATATCCTGCCCGCTGAAAACCACATACAGACTATGAGGGATGAGATGGTGGTGCTGGTGAAACGAATATTGACAGACCACATGCAGGCGTTCTCTCATCCAGCTGTGAAAGCTACGGTACCCAAGCACATACAGCATGAATACTCAAAGGAGTCGGCCAAGAAGTCAGAGTTGGTGTGTATTTTTTATTTCAGCCTTTTACTTTTGCACAGTTTCTACCTACTGTAATGGATGGTTCAACTCCCCATGGGTTAATATATTTAGACACCTCATACAGGATCATGCGCTTATATAAGCAGGCATGGGATTGAGTTTTGAAGAAAATTCCAAAAAGCAGCGAAAAGATGTGATCTGCGGGGAATTTTGTATGATTTGCATGGCATAAATCCCTCTAGAGACTAAGACCCCACCCCCTATTAATGTTAAAATATTTTTTCATTGGATCTGCACAACTCACAGGCATGACTTTTTTGGCCTTAAAAATCCGGAAATCCGGATAAATCCGGAAGAATCCCATGCCTGTATAAGATATTGGATTACTGGGCTTGATTTTACCAAATGTTTAAACCTTGTATTTATATTACGGCAGGTCCCGCTTGGCGTCATCCATAAAAACGAGAATAAGACGGGAGAGATGATGGAGATCATGCAACACTACCAGCAGTATGTTGTCGCTGGACCAGATGGGACTCCATACCGGATCATTTTCTATGGTGACGGCCTTAGCATCGAGAGGGCGTGGTGGGCGCAGTATGGCCGGTGGAACGAGCCCACAGCTTGGCTGAGACTGGAGGGTCTTTTCCCATCTGTGCAAGAGTGGCACTTGCGCATGCATATTCTTGAAGATGTATTTGCAGAGTTGTGGACCCCAACAAGCACACGTCAGAAAGGGACTCTTTATGACCTACGAAATAAGCTGGGAAAGACTAACGTCACTGGTGACGTTAAGCACAATTTCTCATCTTCTTCAGACTTCATGCAAGTTGTCACCATTGCCCACGTCATCTTGGCAGCCAAGCACATCATGGCTGTGTGTCCGCCCCCCCAAAGTTCATCTGATGAAGTCAGCAATCCAGATGGGAGTTTCCTGGAAGAATTGGCCGTGGGTATAGTTGACATGTGCTTCCAGGACCCTGACACGCAGGACATTACCACTGACAATGTGCAGCCAGCTGCTGCTGACTCAAAGTACTGTGTGTGCCATGAGGAGCTAGGTGGGAAATGGATAGGTTGCAGTAACTTGAAGTGTAAGACAGGAGAGTGGTTTCACCTGCGGTGTATGGGACTGCTTCCCCGTGACGTTCCAGCTGGCGACTGGTACTGCAGTACTTTTTGTGAAACCCAACACCTGAAAGACTGTGCTGCAGGAACAAGAAAAAAGATGTGTAAAGGTACAAAGAAGCCAGCCAATACAACCCAGTCCGCAGCTCTAGATTCGAAGCGGGAATACAGCCGCGCCATCGTTTTCCGGGGCCTGTTTCAAATGGCGCTCAGGGACGCCGTCCGGGAAAACGATGGCCGGCGGATGCTAATCCATTGGAGGTTCCTGATGCCCCACTTTTACCAGTGGGGGCATCACAAATATTTCATACTGGGATCGAAATTGCTCTTGGCCGTCAATGGCGCCGCGTCACCACGGATAGCATTCCAGCTAACCCACACAAGGGCGGTCAATCCGAGGGGTGGGGAAGGCAAGAATCTTGAGGGGGATTTCCAGATGGAGCTATTTAACGGAGATTATAAAGGTATACAAATGCTATATGAATTATTGTCACTGTGAATGCTCCCTTATAAGGCCAGACCAAAAAAAATGTTGGTCTACGGATTTTCATTTTTAAAAAATGGTGTGGGAAATCCGCAGACCAACTTTTTTTTTGGTCTGGCCTAAGCAAAAAATGGGTTCAGAATATTGTTAATTTAGTAGTCTACTTCCGTAGCATTTATCATGAAAAATTACATAAACCCACAAGGCAAATGCCATTAACCATAGGAATCTTTGTTTTTGTTAAGGTTAATTAGGCAGAAACGTTAGCACTGTACAGAAATAAATAAGTGGAGCTGACAATGAACATGAATGTAAGGGGAAATTAAAACAAAATATGAAACATGGAATCACACTGATGCACCATTCGCTTTGTTTATTTTCAGACAGTACCCTCGGTGCTCGCGGAAACTTGACACTTGACACAATCGCACGTCATAGTCAGATGGTCGGTCTCGGCCGAGAGTTGCGAGGGATCTATGACGCACAGGTAAATCATATTTCTTACAATCTAAAATATAATGATCAAATACAATGTCAGTTGAAGATATATTTATAAATATCTAATTTACTGGTAAAGATTACATCTTACATGTTTGATACAATAAAGTGTAGAGGCCTCTTCACAGAAGCCAGAAATTATCCAAAAAGAAATAAAAAAAAACCTTCAGAAAACAGCGTAAGGCAAGCCTGCCTAGTCTATGAAAATGAGTTATATTTGTGTTATCTGTTTCAGCTGGATTAGCAATAAGTAAATACTTGGGTATGTTACACAGACCTTGATACCCATACATGGTGGAGGTAACCACTTCAGGTCGAGTATGATAGCTAGCACTAACAACAACTCTCACACACAGTATCCCTGTCCATGTAGTAGTACAGATTAAACCTCATAAGGACCGCTTAGTGATTTAATTTACTTGCTCTTCATGATACATGAATGAAAACGTGATGTGTGTGATTCATTTAAGAACTCAACCCTTTCATGGTCAGAGCCCATCGAAGCCCAAGCTCTATATTCCAGCCCATATAAAAAAATGTTCGATTTTATTGATTTTAAAGGGATAAGGAGAAAGGCACATGAATGAAGAAGCTCACTTAGTCAATGTTTGGGCATTTGGGGAGTAACTCGTGAGGTGATCGGGATTGGCGAACTGGGATGGAGGGCTCCCTGGGTGGATTCGTGACCATGAAATGTTTGAAGGGTTTGTTAGGTAGTACACGACAGTTGTAGGAAGTATTGTAGCCTTGTTAAAATATGTAGTGCATGATAAATTTGTGGTGATGGATTTGTGCAAGCTTTTAACATGCAGCTCTAATCTAATGTATGAAGCTAAGTAGTACATGCGACTTGCTACTCAACTTTGCCATGTTGCATCAAGAAGATGGTACGCGTATAAAGGAAACATGTCGCCTTATAATGTAAAACCAGAAAGTGTTCTTTGCTCTTTTAATGTCAATAGACTAGACGTTTCATCAAGTGGAAATTGTAGCTCATGAAGGTGTTTGAAATGTATTTTAATGAGCACTTGCTTTAAACGAATGCTGTATAGATGGGTCTTAATTTTTTATTAATGAAGAACACTAATAATATAAATTGGTACATTACAGATTGCGGAGACAGAGACACAGGTATCTGGGCGGACAAACGATTTTGCTAAAATGCATGCCGATGTCACATCAGCTGTGGAGTACTTGGAGGATGAACATCTGTTCCACAATATTCCAGGACGATCACACAGGGACTTCCCAAATTATGCTCTATTCACAGGTGTGAAGGAGACCGAAAAGTTCGCAGCACGATTCCTCAAACATCGCAACATTTATGCACGTCGCATGGAGTTACGGGCAAACCAGCGAGAAGAAGTGGATTAAATTGGAATACACCTAGTCAGAGTTTTATTTTGTAGTGCTCTAACCTGTGACAAACAATGATAGACAAAACGTTTCCTTGATATATATACTGTTATATTGTGAAGAAAAGATTGTAGCACGGACAGTCCTTAGCACAGAATGTGCAGCAAGTGCACCTTGTACACATACAGATGGTGCTGCAACCCTTATCACACACTGGCTGTATGTCGGCATTCCCATGTGGTGGCTGTGGGGTCAGGGTAAATGCATTCATGATTACCTGCCGAGCACAGGCATCCTCTTGTTGAAGTATTTTGATGGTTTCATCATCCACTCGTTTCATACTGTCCCCCGTCAGATATATCACTGCCAGAGCGGTTCGTCCTGGTCCTCTCGCAGCTCTTCCGACTTCCTGCCATAAATCTATAACACTGGCTGGCG
Source organism: Harmothoe impar (assembly GCA_947462335.1). Taxonomy (NCBI): domain Eukaryota; kingdom Metazoa; phylum Annelida; class Polychaeta; order Phyllodocida; family Polynoidae; genus Harmothoe; species Harmothoe impar. The sequence continues at coordinate 41,186,919 of OX381720.1, forward strand.
ACCCAAATAATATAACAACATCTATGTCGGATATATCTACCCCCATGCCCATCCGTATGGTGCTGACCAGCACCCTTATGGTGGCATCTGCCTTCGGGAACTGGGTCCGGACCCGCTCATCTGTGGAACTTGACAGATGGGCATGGTACATATCCACTATTCGCGATTCAACGCTTTTCACACCGTCAAAGTAGGCTGCGCCAGCTGCTTCGAGCTCGTCAAGGAGCCACAAATACAACTCTGTTGTTTCGTTTATGCTACTGGTGAAAATCAATGTTTTCTTCCCATTAACGCCATGTGTTTTGTAGTGCTGTAGTATCCAGTCCAGGTGACGATGATTGTGAGTGGTACGCTCCACATGAAGTCTTATTTCTTTTCTGTAATGTTAAATGCATGATGCAATATGAGAGAAAAATACAAAAAATATCGCTTGTCGCAGCCAAGAATAATTTTCTGTTTTCATAACATTCATTTCCACATACCAAGAATAAAGTGAGCAGACATTTACACTAACAACAGCATCGTATGACTTTTGTTATTTCTATATGAAGTTATTGTGAACGAATAATTATTTAATTTTTACTGACAAAGATGATAAAATAACTGACTTTGTATCATTTTAAAAACTGTATGGATGTATTAAGATTTGTCAAAGGCTATTTGTTTACCTGTCTGGTATTCTCGAGACGATGACACACTCTTCCAGACCAAAAAGACTCATCAGATCGTCTTTAATCTCTATCGTTGCTGTGCCGGTCATAAACAGCACTGGGCACCGGATCAAATAGCAGAGCTCCCCTAGACGACGGTATGCCGTACGGAACACCTTGCCCCTGGAAATACATTATGTTACATATCAGGGAGAGTGTACAAGTGGAGAGCTGTATCATCCAAATAATGATTACCGTAAAACCTCGCGTATAAGCCGCGGCTAGTACGCGAGTCAGATCGGCCGTGCGGCTTATAGGATCGGCCCAGGGTCAGGGTGCGGCTTATACGCGAGTTTTTGCTACTATGGTACAGTACTAAAAGTCACCATAATCAGATCTCTGGTGCAGCTTATAGGATGGGCCCAAACTCGGGGTGCGGCTTATACGCGAGTTAGGCTTATACGCGAGGTTTTACGGTACGTGATTTAGATTCCACAGTTTTCATCTTTGAATTAGAGATAAGCTGTGCAGTAATGGTTAACATAATAGAGGCTCACTCATATTTGACTTTTAAAAACTGATGAGAAGTACCGTAGAACCTCCCGTATAAGCCTAACTCGCGTACTTGCAGAACCTTGAATTCCCTTTACCATATTGGAAATATTATAAGGAAAGATTAATCACCAGGTTTTCACGACATGACATTCATCCACAACCAAAATGGAGAGGCGGTCATACATTCCATGTATGGTCTCTCGCCAAGATGCCTGGGCTGCACTCTCAGGAGTCATAAACACTATCTGGCACTTCCCTTCCTGTACAGCTGAAAGAGAATGAGAGTCAGATGTATCCACTACATGGCATACAATGTAATGTGAAGTGTATGTTCAGTTCCTGCTGCCGCGTGAACCGTTTACCACACGGTGAACACACTGGAGGTTTCTCTCCAGTGTGGGTCATCATGTGTATCTTCAGTTCATGCCGCCACATGAACTCTTTATTACACTGTGAACACATGATGTGTATGTTCAGTTCCTGCTGCCGTGTGAACCGTTTACCACACGGTGAACACACTGGAGGTTTCTCTCCAGTGTGGGTCATCATGTGTATCTTCAGTTCATGCCGCCACATGAACTCTTTATTACACTGTGAACACATGATGTGTATGTTCAGTTCCTGCTGCCGTGTGAACCGTTTACCACATGGTGAACACACTGGAGGTTTCTCTCCAGTGTGGGTCATCATGTGTATCTTCAGTTCATGCCACCACATGAACTCTTTATTACACTGTGAACACATGATGTGTATGTTCAGTTCCTGCTGCCGCGTGAACCGTTTACCACACGGTGAACACACTGGAGGTTTCTCTCTAGTGTGGGTCATCATGTGTATCTTCAGTTCATGCCGCCACATGAACTCTTTATTACACTGTGAACACATGATGTGTATGTTCAGTTCCTGCTGCCGCGTGAACCGTTTACCACACGGTGAACACACTGGAGGTTTCTCTCTAGTGTGGGTCATCATGTGTATCTTCAGTTCATGCCGCCACATGAACTCTTTATTACACTGTGAACACATGATGTGTATGTTCAGTTCCTGCTGCCGCGTGAACCTTTTACCACAAGGTGAACACACTGGAGGTTTCTCTCCGGTGTGGGTCATGATGTCTATCTTAACTTGATGCATCTAACGTTGCATTTCCTGTAACAAACCCTTGTTAGGATAAAAAAAAATTGATGAAGGATGGAAAATACCTGTTTTGGTGGATGCTGTGGCCTCACTGGTTATACCATGCGCCTTTATTCCACATGATTTTAGCTTCAGGACCTGTTCCCGGATGATCGACAGCAGTGGAGAGACAATGATCGATACATGTTTGGTTTCTGGTTCGATCTGAAACAGGTGATATGAGTAAAGATTAGTTATATTCGGAGTAGGGGAAGCATTTTTTTGGAAGAAATACAGCAAAAGATATATATGACAGTTTCAGTTAGACAGAAGAAGTGTGTATACTACAAGTACGAATCAGAACCCCCTGTTTTGCTGAAGGTATACTCCCAACCTGGCCCTCATATTATTACATTAGTGTTTTATCATTATTTGAATGGACAAAAATTAGATTAGTTCTATTGCTTATTTTATTTTCATATAATTGTTTTCAATTGGACAATACCTCATCTGCGATCAGTGGGGTCAGAATGTACATGAGGCTTTTCCCCGCACCCGTGGCCAAGCTGACGAAAGTGTCCTTCTTCTCGAGTACAGCCTGTATGACTTCCTTTTGTTCAGGTGTAATCTGCTTTATTGGCTTGAACAGGACAGGGTATTTTGCCCTCGTTTTCTCCAGTGCTGCTTCCTATACACAGAAAGTAAACTTTATCAGGAGTGGATATTTCTTTTTGAACAATTATTATCTCAATATAAGACTAGAAGAACTATATTTTTTTCACTACTTTGGAGACAGTCAAACAGGTCTATAGTAAGAAACAGTAATAATAGCATCTCCCTGAATAAAGGAACAGATTCTGTTGATTTTCTTTGGGGACCCTACTGGGCTTTTAAATTCATTTTCCAAAGTCCACAAGCCCCAAGCATTTTGACATAATTTGTAGCCCCCCGAATTTTTTTTCAGGCCCTAACACTCAGAAATAATTTTTGCTGCCCCCCCCCTGGGACCCCGAATTTTTTTTCAGCCCCTCCCACACAGAAATATTTTTTGCTGCCCCCCCCCCAAGGGACCCCGAATTTTTTTTCAGCCCCTACGACACAGAAATATTTTTTGCTGCCCCCCCCCCTGGGACCCCGAATTTTTTTTCAGCCCCTCCCACACAGAAATATTTTTTGCTGCCCCCCCCCAAGGGACCCCGAATTTTTTTTCAGCCCCTACGACACAGAAATATTTTTTGCTGCCCCCCCCCCTGGGACCCCGAATTTTTTTTCAGCCCCTCCCACACAGAAATATTTTTTGCTGCCCCCCCCCCAAGGGACCCCGAATTTTTTTTCAGCCCCTACGACACAGAAATATTTTTTGCTGCCCCCCCCCCTGGGACCCCGAATTTTTTTTCAGCCCCTCCCACACAGAAATATTTTTTGCTGCCCCCCCCCCAAGGGACCCCGAATTTTTTTTCTGCCCCTACGACACAGAAATATTTTTTGCTGCCCCCCCCCCTGGGACCCCGAATTTTTTTCAGCCCCTCCCACACAGAAATATTTTTTGCTGCCCCCCCCCCAAGGGACCCCGAATTTTTTTTCTGCCCCTACGACACAGAAATATTTTTTGCTGCCCCCCCCCCTGGGACCCCGAATTTTTTTCAGCCCCTCCCACACAGAAATATTTTTTGCTGCCCCCCCCCAAGGGACCCCGAATTTTTTTTCAGCCCCTACGACACAGAAATATTTTTTGCTGCCCCCCCCCTGGGACCCCGAATTTTTCTCAGCCCCTCCCACACAGAAATATTTTTTGCTGCCCCCCCCCAAGGGACCCCGAATTTTTTTTCAGCCCCTACGACACAAATATTTTTTGCTGCCCCCCCCCCAAGGGACCCCGAATTTTTTTTCAGCCCCTACGACACAGAAATATTTTTTGCTGCCCCCCCCCTGGGACCCCGAATTTTTCTCAGCCCCTCCCACACAGAAATATTTTTTGCTGCCCCCCCCCAAGGGACCCCGAATTTTTTTTCAGCCCCTACGACACAGAAATATTTTTTGCTGCCCCCCCCCTGGGACCCGATTATTTGTTTGAGGCCCTAGGGCCATATATTTTTAGTAGCCCCCCCCAAAAGGCCCATGCATTTTTTTTAAGCTCTAGGAAAAACAAAACTTCACAATTAAAAGCATAAAGGTATAACATAAACTGTTTAACATATTTAAGGCCATATGCCAATTCATGTAACCAAACACAAATAATTAAGAAGTGTATATACTTACCATATTTAGTTAGCTTCTATATCTGGAACTTTTAAAAAACACAATTAAACTTTGTGCCAAGGGAAATCCAGTTCATCCCAAATCTGATTCAGGTATCACTTCACTGTATCAGTAATAGTCTGTCAGTTGAAGGTTTTAATATGTTACTTGAGATATATTCCTTTCATACAAATAATAAAGCCTAGCAAAAAGCATTTTGTGCTAATACACACAGTTTAAGTTAACTGTGGCATCTGCTGAATGTATGCATATAGTCGGCACACAAAAATAGCATTCGTTTTGTGTGGTGAACCCTGAACTTTGCAGAGTCTGAGAAAACAAGATGGCGGCCGCTAATGTCGTCCGTGCGTGGTAGCAAACTCACATCAATCATCACAGTAAATATGTGCCTAGTATAAGACTTTTAACAGTTGAAACTAGTTTATAAGTGTGTAGAGCAGCCACGGGGAAAAAATTATAAGCCTGCTCAGCATATAACAGCTCAAAATGAAAATATAAAGGTTGGCCTCCGAGCTCCAGCCCAACTCTAGATCGTACCGTGGTACTGTTGATCGTGAGTTGTGGGATCCTCCAACTAGTCAAAACAGACGAATTCTCGAAAAGATGGCGCCGTCGCAAGTCAAGTAACACTGGCAGACTGATTATGTGGATTTTGTGGTCGTTTAAACCTTATTCAAATTACAAAATACGTCTTGGACAGTACTGTCTAAAGATAAAGGTCATTACATAGTCATACCTGTATGATATCACCGATTAAATGGCAGTTTTGTCCAAATATCTCGAGGCGTTGATGTTTTCATGAGTTTGTGTATGGCGCCATTCAAAATCGCCTCGGCTCCTGATTGGTGGAAACCGGCGCCTATTCTGTAGCGTCGGATGGCGCCATACGTCGAGATTAATTACCTCTCTATGTCTTTGTGTATTTATTTCTATCCACCAGAATAACGTGCATTTTGTTATTCTTGAAGTAAGTCTGCACTAAGAATATTTTAGCAGATAGATGCTTTAGATGCAGATTAAAATCTCGCAGAGACACCTATTGATTGCTCTCTCTGTCCAGAATGACCGCAGCGCCATCTTACGATGAAGTGCTGCAAGTGAAAGCAGCCAGCGTTTTTCGTTTAAGTCGAGGAAATACCAGGATTTAATTCAGTTTCTGAATCATACCAAGTGACGACAAGGTTTATAAAAGGTACCTACCACATTTTCTGTAATTTCTTTTTCTAAAGTTACGTCACGTGACAAGCACCGGAGTGACCGGTAACCATGGATGGGATCCAGGCAACCTTAGCAACCTCGCCATCTCGTTACCAAGTCAACATCAGTCCGCTGTTGTCTTCAAGCTAAGCAAGTCGCAAGTCATCAGAGGAGCCACACAAATTCAAGGAATTTTGCAATTTCATAGGAAAGTTACAGAATTCTGACAGTATGGCGTGTACATTTCATCGTATCTACATTGAGGTGCGGAGTGTATTCTCCAAACTCCTTGGAACGAAGGAAGTAGAAGCCATAGAGGAGGGAAAATCTCCACCTCCCGAATCCCGCCGTGCCACGCCTGAAGAAATCTTTTCGGGACCGTATACATGGAAGTGATCTCCACTCCAGAGGAGAAGGTAAGCATGTCTTAATTTTTGTCATCTAGGGATGGAAATGTAGGTTGATGTTCACAGTTTGGCTACCCATGGACTGATGGGTAGAACTACGATTTATTAATTTAATACTTTCCAAATCACTAGGCCTACAAAGGGAGGAGAATACCCATTAAGGCAGTAAACAACAATTTTATAATGTTAATAACGTTTCCCTAAGCCTAAGGCTCCTTACTCTAGTCTATGGGATAACTTTATATAAAGTTTTAAAACGTTTGATATTTTGACATAAAGTAACGTTTTTCTGTTAGCTGGGTAGCTCCCATCTCGGGTAGACCCAGGAATAAGCTAAAAATGTCATTATCTTAAACTTATCTTATGAACATTTTTAGATCTAGGGGAGAGTGTGGTTAGTTGAGCCACTTTTGACTAATTGGCCTATATATCCAAAATAAAAAATATTGTGGTAGGCTAGATCTATCAATTTTTTTATCAGATATAAACTTGATTATGTTAGGTACTGTAAACGGGAGGGTTCTTGGCGGCAAGGGGACGCGGCTGCCGCTCAGATTACCCACAACCCCCCGGCGTAGCCTCGGGTTCGGTTCCCGCCCTTGGCGGCAGCGTCCGCCCGGTTCCTGCTCGAGGCCGTCACTCTTGACTAGGCCTGCAGACTGACAACACCTCTTCAAAAGCAAGGTGACTACTACAGTGGACTAGGGCAGGAGATTCCGCCAGATTTCATTCAGACATATAGGCATATATTCAGGTAGGGTGCACTGACCAGCTTTTTGTAACTGTTGACTTTGATTGGGAATAATATAGAGAGGTGAACTTAAGTTGACTGTGTCTGGTTTTGCTTGGGAAGGGCGGCCATCGGCGCCTCCCCTCTCCCATCGTCCCGATCCCGAATTCTAGAGGAAAGCAGTGTTAATCAATCTAATTCCCCCCCTCACCAAAGGCCTCCTTTCACAGTGGTGTCAGATAAGTGGTTTACACGATTCTACGCCGGAATTTGTGAGGCAGGGAGGGATTTTGGAGGCGACGAACTTTGAAAAACTCACGGGTCGCCTCCCTTTCCGCCATCGTCAGCCACAACAGACACGCTTTCAGCAAACCACCTCTCAGACCGTTTCCAATCATTGTCATCACTTTTTACCACCACTACCTGATTGTTAAATGTGTTTGCCACCCTCGGTTATACATGTGGGGTGTGTGGGGAGAGAAGTTTGACGGGATTTGGACTTTTGGAGTTGGGTGGATTCAGCCTCCCCATCATCTGGGACAGGCAGCAGCCACCACAACACACCACCATTTGACCGATCTCTAAAACTTAATTTTCTGCGGTGACGACCCAATCAACCTCACCCTAGGGCACAAAACTAACTTAGGCACCATTTCCCAGCGAAATCCGGAGGAGTTAATTCAACTTTTGGCTGATTTAGTGATAAATTGACCAAAGTCGGCGATCAATCCAAAATGGCGGCGGCCGGAGGTGGTTGTCGTCCTTAAAAACATTCTTTCACTGCTATAAGTCTCAAAAGGAGAGGATCGGCCTAGTTTTTGTGAGGGAATGCGAGATACATGTGCTATAATGAATTTGTGAAAGTTTGGGACACTTTGGGAGAGTTTTAGTGTGACATTACGGGTACTTTGTACCAGCGTCTCTCGACTTGTCAAAATTTGAGGGCGCGCGCTTCGATTGACAAGTGCGGGTTCAATTTTCGGAAAGTAGGAACGCTGTAATTCGATTGTTCATAAAAGTTAAATCGCCCATCCAAATTCACTGTAAACCAGTCGGGGATATGAAGTAGAGACATTAGAACAATCGGTTTCAAAAATTCCGGAAGAATTTCCGCTTATTTGGCTGTTTTCAGCTCATTTGTACTTTGACGTTGTGATGAAAAGTTTTCCCTGTGGCCGCCCCGCCCCGCCCATTTCAAGATGTTGTCCTGAAACGCAGAGATTCGATAGCGCATACAAGTTAATTCCCCCAACTAAAGTTGTTCTTATCTAGTTGAGGGCATCAAAAGTACATAGTAGAACACTCGTTCATCAAAAATCCGGAAGAAATTCCGTTAATTTGGCCATAATTTGACATATTTGTACCTTGACAGTTCGTCACCAAAAGGTAGAAACTTAGATTCGGCGGTCCGCCAAGTTGTCCCCGCCCCGCCCCAAACGCTGATGGGCATCCCTAGGGATTGAATCCATTCTATTGGAGGTTATCAAGAATACCCTTTAGAACAATTGTCGGTAGGAGCTTTGAAAGATTTCCCGTCGGATTTAGCCAGAAATATTGGTTGGGGAGAGAGTTTGTTGTAGGCCGGATTCTACTATTTCTAGTTGCCAATTTGTCCAAAAACAACTACCGGTACGTCCGCTACTATTTCTACAGTTTCGGCTCTTGTGTTGCCGTGTTTGCCATGTTACTTCAACCCCAAAATGCTTGAGAGTGTCGACTATTTAGTGGTTATCACGTCCATTAAGTTTTGGATCCAAGAATATTGATTCTCATGTGTGTATTGGGCTGAAACCACAGACCCGAAACTGAGAGTAGTTGTTGACATTCTCGGAAATTTTCGTCACACTGGCGGCGATTGTTTTGCCGTGTTTGCCCTTCTAACCCCAACCCTAAACTACTGCAGCATGTCGGGTTTATATCCCTAGAATACTGGTTATGTCTCCCAAAGGTTTGGTACTTAAAATATAGATCGGGTAGGGAGTTGTGTCACGGTGCCGTTAAAAATAACAATACTCAATAGACTCGGAAATTGACAGGATCGCCACTCATAGTTCTACACTTTTGTCAATTGTTCTGCCGTGTTGCCCCGCCATAAACACCCCCAGACTGCTCAGATATGTTGGATAGTTCTTGGTGGTGACCCCAGGGAGTGTGAGGCCGAAATTGTTGATGGGAAAGATCGTTTCTTGGTGTTTGACTGCACGAAAGTGAAAGCTGAAATAATTAAAACCATGTCGGAATTCGTCCGCTAAATATTGCTGTTGTTGCCGTGTTTACACCTAAATACCAACCCCAAACCACAGGAAAATGTCGACTAATTATTGGTGGTGAGGCTGGCAAGAGTGTCATATCGAAATCGAGTCCATTGTATTGGGCGGAAATTCGCCAGTGAAAGTGAAACTAGGTCTAGACTAGACCGGGGAGAGTGAAACCAAGGCCCCACCGCAACTGGGTCAGCCTACTCTCCCCTCCCCTCACCCACACACTCACACACCCACACACTCCCTGGCCCAGCTGCAGACAGAAACTGGGTCACCACAACACCCAGTGTGGTTATGGGCTCTGGTTATAGGCCCACTGCCTAGTGGTGACTGTAGCCTACAGCCACAGATTATTTAGCAGTTGAGATTTCTTGGGACCTTGGAGCCCTCCATACCAAGGTACTCAGGACCCTATAAAATATTGCGGTGGCAAACATAATACATGTATGACTCAGGTTGTGTGGTGGTAAATTGTTGACTGGTTCCCCTTGTATGTACTGACACTGTGATTGCATTTTTGATATAGCCTTGCCAGATCTGGACACACTGGTGGGGCTGACTGCATTTTTTTTTTAGAGGGGGAGAGATAGTAGGCTACTGGACAGCTATCACCCCCTCCCATCCACCAACAGTGTCAGTGCTTCAGGGATCCAGCCAGGTTACAGGTCATAATAGGTGCCCTACCTTGTACTTGCTGATGATGTGTTTGTAGGGATTACCCCTGTACCACTGTGATTAATTATTCTGCATTTCATGGCTGTCAGTGAGTAACTGCCTGTGGAGCTGACCGGCCACCGAAGCTATTTACCTCCAATTAGTTCAGCCCTACCAGGGAGTAGTGATATTTGGACCTGGTAGTTGTCTGGAGGATTATTGGAATTCTATAATTAATTCTGATAGTTTATGAATTTGGTAGAGAGTGTCTCACTCTGTCGGGAACATATATATAGTGATAATTTGTTCTGAAATTCCTGATATTGACTGCTGATTGAGAACTGTTCTTGAACTGTCGGGTAGCTAGAGGGGAAGTAGTTAGCCTCAGGATAGGGGGTGAGGTCATAATAATTAAGTGGTAAAGTTCCAGGAAGGCAGGAAGCCATCTTGTCGGTCCGCCTAGCTCGGGGCTGCCCAGCATCCCCGTTGTCGCGGGTCGGTTATATAATCGCGGGACGAGTGTCGCTAGATAGGGAAGACCCCACCTCCCCAGGTACCCATTTGCTGGTTGTTGTGATTTGGGGGTCTACTTTGTGTTATCTTACAGGACTAGCAAAGTTTTCTGTGAACTGAAGGATCATTGTCCTGGTGTTGTGTTGTGTTTATACTTGCCCACCCACCCTGGTCCTCTGTTAGTTGTAGGATGTCGCGAGAAAGCAGTCGGAGCCCATCACGGGCTGGAAGTCCATTCGACTTTTATCCGGGATACATGAATCGCGGCGAGGGTCCCCCGAGCGGAGCTGGGGGTAGCGGAGCAGGTGGAAGCAGTTCGAGTACCGTGCCGGGCGACCACACGGTCGCCGAGCGCGGCGACTCAGCCATAATGTTTCGCAAGCCGCCAGCTCACACCGGTGGAGCAGATCGCCATAGCCGCCCTGAAGGCCGAGATGACCTGAGCCCCCGCAGAGGGCAAGGGGGCCAGCGTGACTTCTCCGCCCCCATCCGCGACAGTTCGGCGGCTGCCTATTGCCAACCGCCACCCTTGATGGGGTCTCGTAGTGCCCCACATGTCAACGGTATTCCCCCGCAGGGGAGATTGTCCCGCCGAGACACCTCCCAAGTCGCGGGCCCACGGGGGCCGTTAGTGTCCGCAGGTGCGGGAGGTTCGGGCGATGCAACCCGAGCCAGTCCGAAGTCGGCCAGCTATGCCCATTGTCAGGCGGACTCTTCACCGGAGGGGTCGACCGTTCAGCGGGGGGCCTGGGGGGCGACCCCCCGTCCTAGCCGGGTCCCGTCACGGAGCGGTTCCCCTCCGAGGGCAACACGCTCCCCTGCAGTAAACCGTTTGGCCCAGTACCTTCAGCAGTTAGGGGCAGCTGGACCGCTCTCCTCCCAGAGTGGGGGTGGTGAGCATTCTGCCCAACAGCGAGGTCGGGTCACCGAAACGGGCGTGTACCAACCGAACCGAGGGATGCGTGGAGGCCCACCCCCAGCCCTTGGGGGGGGAAGTCACCGACCTCGAACTTCAAGCCGGGTTGCTTCCCCTGACGTCGGGCAGCGTGAGGGATCCACGAGGGAGTCTGATAGAAGGTGGCGAGAGTTCTTTGGCGATTACCGGCCATCGGGGACGGCAAGACAAGTCGGCCGGTCTACGTCTTCCCCGCCCAGGCATGTGGGACGATCCCCATCACCCCCATGGAGGGGTCCCCCGGCTGGCCAGTGTCGGCCCGTGGAGGGTCGGAAGCGACGCCGCCACGGCTCCCAATCCCCCAACCACCGGAACCCCGCTCATCGGTCTAGAGGCGTGAGTAGATCCCCGTCTCCCCCATGGGGTGGGCCAGGTTGGAGGTCGCCGTCACCACCACCCTGGAGATCCGGACATAGGGCTGCCGGACGTACCCACCCTAGAGCTCCCCCGAGGCGCTCACCGTCTTCGGGATCCGAAAGACGCGGGCACCTGTCATCGGACGGGGGTCGCAGACACCACCCCCGGCCTCATGCGCCTGGTGGCGGCGTCCGACGGGGCCGTTCTCCATCCCCCAGAAACTACCGCCGGAGACCCAGTTACTCAACCGATTCCTCAGAGTCTTCCAAGTCGCCCGGACCCCGACGACAGCGGTTCCGACGATCCCCCTCCCCAGGTTACCCAGGCAGGGGAGACGGGGATGAGGGTAGCAGGGGCCGTCGCCGTCCGGAGGTTAAGGCCCGAACCTACGACGGGTCTTATCCATGGGAGGAATACCGAAGTTACTTCCTACGGGTTTCCCATCTGAACAACTACACCCTGGAGGAGCAGCGAGATATGCTGGCAGTACAGTTGACTGGGGAAGCCCAGCGGTTCATTGACGGAGGTGGCAAGGCCACCACCAAGACCTTCAAGAGTTTGGACAAGGCCCTGCAGCAACGATTCGGGGCACAGCAGCAGGCGGCCGTTCACCAGGCCGCCCTGAAGAGTCGAACCAGGCGTGACAATGAGACATTGGCGGCCCTGGCACAGGACCTCCGCTCGCTGGTGAAATTGGCCTACCCGGACTTCCCGCCGGCGGCCGCCGAGGTGATGGCCATTGAACGCTTCATACAGGCGCTAAATGCCCCGGCTTTGGGCAAGGCAGTGTATGATGCGGAACCTGCAACATTAGATATTGCAGTGAAGGCAGCTGCGCGTGAAGAAGCATGGCATAGCGCGGAGTCGCGAGCCAGTCTGAACAAGGTACGGTTCCGGGCCACCAGTCCAAACGACGGACCACGAACACAGCAGAAGGTCTTGGAGAGCCAGGTGGCCGCCCTGACCTCCCAGTTGGCGGTTATGCAGGCGGAGAAGACCGCCTTGCGGAGGGCCGAAGGTCAGACATCAACTACCCCTCGGGCAGCTAGCCCTGGGGGTTGTTTCAACTGTGGAAATCCGGGGCACTGGCGCCAACGCTGCCCACATGGCCGAAGCCCTAGCCCCCGTCGCCCCCAGACCTGCTACAACTGTGGTGGGGGGGGCCACTACCAACGTGACTGCCCCCGGCCCCCAAGTCCAGGGAGGGGTGGTCCTCGAGGTGCATCCCCAGGGCGGAATCCGCAAGTATCAGGGTGCTATAGCTGTGGGGACCCGAGCCACTACAAACGAGATTGTCCGACCAAGGCAGTATCCCCAGGGTACCCTCCCAGCGCTGCACCCTACCCGAGTCACATGGGCCAGGAGGGGCGGGGTAGATCCCAGTCCCCAGGGCAGCGAAATCAGGCGTGGGGTCCCCCGGCCAGGCGGGACAGCCCACATCCAAACTATGTCACCCCAGAGGGATTTCCCGTGCGGGCGCCCAGTCCCCGTCCTCTAGTGACAGTGCCCGCCAAATCGGTGGACACAACCAATGCACGTAGTGGGGGCTCATGCCTCCCCAGCCCAGGGATGGAAGAGATGAGGGCGTTAGTACAGGTAGAGACGCCTACTGGAGGAGAGAAGGTCGCCGCTCTCCTAGACACGGGAGCGGAAAGGTCGTTTGTTGGGCTGGACCTGGTAGCCCGGCTGAGGCAACAGGGGGTTGAACTGCAGATGGAGAGAGCTAACATAAAAGTGATCACCCTTAATGGGACCCCGTTGGACACCCCAAATGTGGTGGAACTCAACCTAACTACCAAGCTGGGCAGCGTCAGGCACCGATTCTACGTGGCAGAGCTGGGATATGAACTCGTGTTGGGATTTGATTTCCTGCGGCGCCACCGCTGGGAATGGAGCTGGCAGGACGGGGATGTTCGTCTTGCCGGGCAGGACGCCCCTGGAGTGGGGATCCCGCTACAGCAGAGCAGCAGGCGGGAGGACATTCCGCTGTATGCCGCCCAGGATGTACATCTAGAACCGTTTCAGACCATCTCGACGGGCGCCATCCTGCTGGAAAGGCCCGAGTTCAGCACCGGATTGATCTCCAGCCACCCTGATCTGGATGACCAGATTACCGCCTCAGTGTCGGAGGCCATAGTGTCCACAGCCGGGGCACAGATCCCCCTACAGCTGACAAACCGGACGTGGGTGGAAGTGGACATACGGAGTGGGTCATTGGTGGGCGTGCTAACCCGAGTCAATCCACTTGAAGTGGGGTCACCACAATTGTGTAGTGTGCGGGCGGCCCATGTGGCGGGGGGCCCGTTGCCTGCAGACATGCTTGACCTGCAGGCTCGAACCGCTGTTGGCCTGACCCCCGAACAGACAGAGACTGTGCGGGAACTCCTAGCAGGGAACCGGGACGTGTTCGTCTGCACCGGTGAGCCCACAGGCTATACTAGCCTAGTGGAACATGAAATCAGGACGGGGGACGTCCGGCCGGTGAAGGTTCGTCCCCGACGTATTCCCATCCAGATGGACAAGATGGTGAGGGATGAGGTGGTGAAGATGCTGGACCTCGGGGTCATCCAGCCATCGGAGAGTCCGTGGTCTGCCCCCCTGGTGCTGGTAGAGAAGAAGGATGGTAGCCGACGGGTGTGTGTGGACTATCGGGGCCTGAATGACTTGACCGAAAAAGATGCATACCCGATGCCCAACATAGAAGACAGCTTGGCCCGACTAGGGGGAGGCGCATGGTTTGCAACCATGGACTTGGCCACCGGATATTGGCAGGTCAAAGTCCGCCAGGAGGACCAACATAAGACCGCCTTCACGACCCCTCTCGGGTTATATGAGTTCACGGCCATGCCGATGGGGCTATGCAATGCCCCATCAACATTCGAGCGGTTAATGGAGCACGTCCTCCGGGAGGAGCGGGGAGAGGGGGTGCTCCTGTATCTGGACGATATCATCGTCTTTGGAAAGACGTTTGAGGAGTTGCACGGGCGGCTCGAGCGGGTATTCTGCCGCCTTCGAGAGGCCGGCCTGAAATTAAAGCCTAAAAAATGTCATCTGTTCCGGAGGGAGGTGACCTTCCTAGGCCATGTGGTCAATCAAGCTGGTGTCCATACCGACCCGGCCAAAGTCGCAAAGGTGGCCGGGTGGCCCACCCCCAAGTCCCGGAAGGAAGTACGATCCTTCCTAGGGCTGACTGGGTATTATCGGAAATTCATGCCCAACTACGGGTCCGTGGCGGCCCCATTGCACCGCCTCACCAGCGTGGATGTGAGGTTTGAGTGGGGAGAAGCTGAGGAGAAGGCCTTTCTCGCCCTCAAGAGCCTCTTAACATCTGCTCCGATCTTGGGCTACCCTCGGAAAGAGGGCCGGTACATCCTGGACACTGATGCCAGTCTGTGTGGGATCGGGGGAGTGTTGTCCCAGGAACAGGATGGCCAGGAGCGGGTCATCTCCTATGGGAGTCGGGTTCTGTCCCCAGCCGAGCGCAACTACTGCGTAACCCGCCGGGAATTACTGGCGGTAGTTGAGTTCATCGAGGCCTACCGCCACTACCTGTATGGACAGGAGTTTCTGGTGCGAACGGATCATGCGGCCCTAAAATGGCTACTGCGGAAGAAGAACCCGGAGGGTCAGCTTGCTCGTTGGATTGAGCGGCTGGCGGCATTCCAGTACCAAATTGAGCACCGCCCGGGGATCCTGCATGGGAATGCAGATGGCCTGTCTAGGATCCCATGCCCATTCCCTTGTGCCCAGTGCGGAAGAGAGCACGAGGATCCGGCACCCACAAAAAGGCGGCCGCGTACCCAATCCGCCCCCCCGGCTCAGCTCCCGGTGCCACCTATTCCGTTGCCTGATAGGGAACTATCGGTTGGCAACCTGGAGGTCCCAACGGTCCACTTCCGAGTTGTGTCTACTCGGGCATCAGTTGGCCGACGGGGTAGAGGGCGTAAACGCCGTCAAACCACCGAACGAGAACTCAAGGTTGTTGGTACCGCCACTGGTTGGGAGGACGCTGAGCTAGTGGAGGCTCAGGAGCAGGATGGGGTCCTTGGCATTGCCCGAGGATGGGGACGAAACCGCCCCACTCGGGAGGGGATGATGGCCCAGGAGCCAGAGGTAAAATACCTCGGAGCACAGTTTGACAGACTGTGCCATAACGACTCAGATCTGCTCTGTTACCGCTGGACAGAGGAGGGGATCGAGACAAAGAAGGTCCTGCTCCCCCGGTCTCGCGTGCCCGCCCTGCTGACCCTGCTTCACGACCATCCAACGGCGGGGCACATGGGACGGGACAAAACCTTACAACGTGTTCGCCAGTCCCGGTTCTACTGGCGGACCATGAGTCAGGATGTCAGCGAGTGGTGTAGGAAGTGTGACTTGTGCTTCCGGGCCAAGGCCCCTAACCGGGCCCAGCGGTCTCCAATGAAGAGCATGCCCACCGGGGCCCCGATGGAGCGGGTGGCCATGGACATCATGGGCCGCCTGCCGCAAACCACTGGAAATAACACGGTCATCTTGGTGGTCGCCGACTACTTTACTAAGTGGGCAGAGTTCATCCCTCTTCCCGACCAGCAGGCGGTAACAGTTGCGGAAGCTTTTGTGGAGACTTTGGTGTGCCGATTCGGGGCACCGGCACAGCTCTTAACCGACCAGGGGCCGGACTTCACGTCGGCGGTTGTGGTGGAGATGTGCAAGTTGTTGCACGTGGACAAGATCCGCACGTCTCCTTACCGGCCGCAGACTGATGGCCAGGTGGAGCGCCTGAACAGAGACCTGGGCAGGATGCTCCGCCAGCTGGTGGAGGATCGGCAGACCGACTGGGATGAGCACCTGCCACTCATCGGCTCGGCATACCGGTCGAGTGTGCACGCCTCCACCGGGTATACGCCAAATCGGTTGATGCTGGGTCGGGAGTGTTCCCTCCCGTTTAACACCCAGGAAGCCGCTCCTGGCTGGGAGACCGAGGGGCCAGGCTATCCACGGTACGTGGAAATATTGGGACAGAGGCTGCGAAGGAGTCACCAACTCACCAGGGACCATCTGGGAGCGGCCCAGGAGCGGCAGAGGCGTTACCACGACCGGGGTTCCCGGGTCATTCGATTCAAACGAGGGGATGCCGTCTGGGTGTACACCCCGGTGCGCCGAGTCGGGCTGTCCCCTAAGCTCGCATTAGGATGGTCAGGGCCCTACGTGGTCACCGATACAGTGGGGGAGCTAAATGTGGAGGTTCGGGAGGGTCCCCGTTCAAGGCGCCGGGTGCTACATGTAGACAAGTGCCAGGCCGTACGGGGGAACGTGGACCAAACCTGGGTGGCGGCCGTTCTCAAGGCCACCCCGGTGAGCGTACGTCCCGAGTGATGGGGGGGGGAGGCCCGTGAGGGACCTCCAGCCAAGGCGGTTGGTTGGCACATCCTAACCCTTCTCTTGTCCTTGTTTCTTGTAGTGACACCATGACCGCCGATGAGAGGGATGTTCTGCGGGAGTGCCCAGCATGCGCCTCTGCCAAGCCGACCAAGGCCTGCGTCAGTTTCTGTGGGCGCTGCGATCAGACATTGATTGGATGTAGAGGACGATACGACCATTTTGAGGCGGCCTGTGACACCTGCCGCCGATCATTCTGTCCCGTGGGGCTGGCGGATCACCGCCACATCTGCCCGGACGTTAGGGAGGACGATACCTTTTCAGGATGGGCGGCTGGCCGCCTGCGTCGGGAGCGGCAGGCCAGAGAGACCTCCCCAAGCCGGAGAGTAGTGGTCCGTTCGGCTGTTGGCCGAGTAAGTGCCACTGCAGCTAGGTGTCGTTCCCCAACCGGAGGCCGCTCCCCATCGCCACGGTCTGCCCGGGGGCGATCTCCTTCTCGGAGGCGTCAACGGAGGAACTCACGTTCACCCAGGCGACGACCCAGCGGCTCTCCAGCCGAAACCCGAGATAGTCGGCCGACCGAAGGTCAAGGTCAAGGATTTTCACTGCCGCGCAGTGGGAGGATGCTACCGGAGGCAGACCATCTGGCCGCGAGGTCAGAACGGATGCTGCCTCCTCTGGTGGCGGAGGTGCCGCCGGTGCCTATGGGGACCTCCCCCATGGCCACAGCCGTGCCCCCACAAATGGAGCATGGAGTGACCAACGGGGAGCGGAACCACTCCAGGTGCCTCTCCTGCTATGACACCATCGAACGCGTAATGTACGGCTCTCCTGTGGCCCGCTTGAACCCATTGGGCCCATTCACCCATGGCCTGGCGGAGCAGGAGGGCTTCTACCACCATGAGTGCGGCCCCTGTCGCCGGAGCGCAGTACTGGGCCTGTTCGGGTAGGCCTCCAACCACATCAGCCAGGCGGGGGGGAGGAAGTTAGTTTGCTGGGAAGGGTCTGCATGATTCCATATTGTTTGGCTAACCGGCTGTTATGTTTGTTTTATTCTGTAGTGTGACGATGGAAGCCAAGTTGAAGCACTGCCCCATGTGCCTGGCCATGGGGGCCCAGAGCACCAATTGTAGGTCGATCTGCTCGTGCGGTAAGGAATTCACCTCTTGCCCTAGCCGCCGGGCCCACTACCGACTTTGCCCCACATGTTGGCGGCTTGTGTGCCGCACGCCGGGGCGGTGGTTACATAATTGCCGCCAACTCAAACTTGATGACACCTACAGCCTGCTGCCGACGGAAAAACTCCCCCAGCCGGACTGGGGAAACCCGAACGAAGTGCGAGGGTACCGCCTGCAACAGCGGGCCACACCCGAGGGGCGGCATGCCCAGAACCTACGCCGCCAGTCACAGCGGCAGAGGAAGCAACAACGGGGACAACGGCAGGGGCGTGAAGCCGCCTCCGCCTATGTGCCGCCACAGGCGGTGATGGTTAGCGGACAGCAGCAGCAGGGAGCCGCCTCCGCCGAGGGACAAGCTCAAGCGATGGTTACCGGCGGAGAACAGCAGGGGCGTGGAGCCCCCTCCGCCTATGTGCCGCCACAGGCGGTGATGGTTAGCGGACAGCAGCAGCAGGGAGCCGCCTCCGCCGAGGGACAAGCTCAAGCGATGGTTACCGGCGGAGAACAGCAGGGGCGTGGAGCCTCCTCCGCCTATGTGCCGCCACAGGCGGTGATGGTTAGCGGACAGCAGCAGCAGGGAGCCGCCTCCGCTGGAGGGAACCCTCCCGTACCGGCGGCTGGGGGACCCGCCGCCACCCCACCGCCCCCCTCGGATCCCGAGGTTGAGTATCAGGAGAGGGTAAGACGGCTCCACCTGATTCTGCAGCGGATGGAGGCCGACGAAGCCAAACGAGAGCCGTCTGGCGGCCACGGTGCCGCCCTGTCCGGGGGGGACAGCTGGTGGGACCAGCCCGTGGTTCCCATATCAACCCAAGAGTGGGATGCCCTGCCAGCCCGGGGGTCGGCAGCCGGGACTGCTCTGGCCACCGGAGTGGAGGACCCTACCTCCTCAACCATGTCAAGCCGTGAAATCGAGAGCATCCTGGGGGTGGTGGCCGCCCCATCTAGGGGGGACTCGAAGAAGGTCCCAGCCTCTCAGGAACCCGACCCGGAGGCCAGGAGCACCCCTGAGACAGTAGGCACCTCGGCAGTGAGGGCTGACCCAGCCAATGGGGACCCAGGAAGGGGCCCTGCCCCGGAGGAGTTCCCCTCGGATTCAGACAGCACCTCGGCTGCCTCGGAGACCGTCCCCGTCTCGGAGGAACCCACCCCGGGGAGCACCCCGGAGGCAGCAGGCACCTCGGCGGCCTGGGCCGCCCCGCCAGGAGGGGACTCGAAGAAGGTCCCAGCCTCTCAGGAACCCGACCCGGAAGCCAGGAGCACCCCTGAGACAGTAGGCCCCTCGGCAGTGAGGGCTGACCCAGCCAAAGGGGACCCAGGGAGGGGCCCTGCCCCGGAGGAGTCCCCCTCGGATTCAGACAGCACCTCGGCTGCCTCGGAGACTGTCCCCGTCTCGGAGGAACCCACCCCGGGGAGCACCTCAGAGGCAGCAGGCACCTCGATGGTCGGGGCCGACCCCGCCAAGGGGGACCCAGGGACAGGCCCTGCCCCAGAGAAAGCCACTTCGGACTCAGACAGCACCTCGGCGGCCTTGGCCACCCCGGAGAGCACCCTGGTGGTCTTGGCCACCCCGCCCGGAGGCGGCACGGAGTCCGCCCCTGCCTTGAAGAGGCCCAACCAGGACGCTGGAAGCACGTCGGCGTTTGTGGCCGCCCCGGCCCCCACCCCGCACTTGGAGGTCTCCTTACCCTCCGAGGTTTGCCCCAGGCCCATGGGGGTGACGAGTCTGGCTCGGTGTGCTGGGAGGGGCTCCCCCCCTGGCGCAGGACCTCGGCGGTATCCTGCCATGACCGCCAGATACCCGGCGGCCCAGTTGCCTAGGGGACCCCTACTGCGACCCCTTCACCCAGGCTTACGGACCGTAGACGTGGAGGCGGAAGTGGCGCTGCATGCCCTAGTCTCGGCCGCCGTGGCGGAGGCGCGGGGGTACACCGCCAGCTCCATGGAGCAGCCGTTGCACATGTTGGTGGAGTGGGCCCGCCGGCAGGCTAAGCAGATCCTGGAGCCAGGTGCGACAGGAGGGGAGGGTGCCCGGTAGGTTCAGGCAGTCACCCATCAGACGGGCGGAAGACCGCCACCCACCGGAGGGGGTACATTACCACCAGCATCCCAGTAGAGCGGAAGGCCGCCAACACCCTACCCTAAGCACCCATCAGACGGGCGGAAGACCGCCACCCACCGGAGGTGGTACCCTACCACCAGCATCCCAGTAGAGCGGAAGGCCGCCAACGCCCTACCCTAGGCACCCATCAGACGGGCGGAAGACCGCCACCCACCGGAGGTGGTACCCTACCACCAGCATCCCAGTAGAGCGGAAGGCCGCCAACGCCCTACCCTAGGAACCCATCAGACGGGCGGAAGACCGCCACCCACCGGAGGTGGTACCCTACCACCAGCATCCCAGTAGAGCGGAAGGCCGCCAACGCCCTACCCTAGGCACCCACCTGACTGGCGGAAGACCGCCACTCTCTGGAGGTGGTACCCTACCACCAGCATCCCAGTGGACCGAACAAGCTTTACCTCCGAAGAGGTAGCGGGTGGCGGACCGATCATCACCGCCCGGGGAGGCCCAGTCTCTGTGGGAGATTCTATGATGTACAGAGGAGGTGGGCGGAGACTGCCCGCCCTCGGTTAGCGCAGTTAGTTCTGAGTGAATTGTTTTGGGGCTATTGCCTCCAGTAGTAAAGTAGGCAGGACGTGCATTAAATTCCTGCATGAGAGTAGGTCAGGTGTGAGTCAACCCTGACAGCGTAGGGATAATGTTTCCTGCTGGTCGCAATTTCGGTAATTATTGGTAATTAGGACCGTCCATATGGCGGCTAGCCGGCTCAGTAAATTCTATTCGGAAACCATTAGCGGCCAGTTGTACCGAATATGTTGTAAATATCTCGTTAATTTGCATGCATTTCAAAGGCGAAGTAGCGTTGTTGTATACACAGAAGGATGTCACGGTTGTACATAATCTTGATCTGGATGGATATTTGTTCATGTTATTGGTTCAGTGCACCCTATATCAACTAAGCGGCATTTGTGATTGGTTATGTGAGGCGCTATCAGTATTGTACACCCTCAGGGAAGAAAGTAGAGTATAATGGGACTCCAGTGGTGCCAAATTGTGTTCAGACTCGCGTGTTGCCGTCCAGTACTAGATGGCCTGTATGATACTCAAGGGGGGGCGGTAACTGGAGGCCGCCTGGGATAACTCATCATGGAAAGTGGTAAAGGGGAAAGTGGTAAAGTGGTACAGGGGGGCGGGGAGTAGCAAAGATCAGAGAAGACCCAGGAGTAGGGTAGGGGGAGTGGGGCTCGAGGACGAGCCCAGACTAAGGGGGGGAGGGTGTAAACGGGAGGGTTCTTGGCGGCAAGGGGACGCGGCTGCCGCTCAGATTACCCACAACCCCCCGGCGTAGCCTCGGGTTCGGTTCCCGCCCTTGGCGGCAGCGTCCGCCCGGTTCCTGCTCGAGGCCGTCACTCTTGACTAGGCCTGCAGACTGACAACACCTCTTCAAAAGCAAGGTGACTACTACAGTGGACTAGGGCAGGAGATTCCGCCAGATTTCATTCAGACATATAGGCATATATTCAGGTAGGGTGCACTGACCAGCTTTTTGTAACTGTTGACTTTGATTGGGAATAATATAGAGAGGTGAACTTAAGTTGACTGTGTCTGGTTTTGCTTGGGAAGGGCGGCCATCGGCGCCTCCCCTCTCCCATCGTCCCGATCCCGAATTCTAGAGGAAAGCAGTGTTAATCAATCTAATTCCCCCCCTCACCAAAGGCCTCCTTTCACAGTACTTACAAATTATGTTTTGTTGGGATTGTAACAAATGAAGTACCGGTAGGCCCTACACAAAAATGGCAATTAACATTTTGAAGAATTTTGACTCAACTAACCTTCCTGGCAAGGTTAGTTGAGCCGGGTATTGAGGTAAGTTGAGCCGCAACAAGGTAAGTTGAGCAGGTCATTAAAGTCAGTCAATTTCACATAGGATGCAATTTAGAGGACTAAAGGTCTCATAATTAGGTCATTTAATTGAAACAGAAATATGCACCTATGGATTGCAATAATAGACCTACAAATGATGAGAAATACACAGAATAAAACAAATTTCGTAAGTTGAGCCATCTCGGGCTAAGTTGAGGCATGTCCAACGTGGCTTAACTTACGCCGTTGGCTCAACTTACCTCACTTGCCACCGTCACTGTAAATTGCAATGTTTTAGATGAAATATAAGTAGGCCTACTTTAATAGGTATACTCTCACTTCAGTGGCACAGTAGAGCTCCAGTCGATGATGCTAAGTTGTCATCCAACAGAACTTTTTTTTTTTTTTAATTTACTATTTCTGTGGAAAAACGGAAAAAAATCACCATTTTGCAGCCATTTGACATCTTGACCTAATTCTTTCAACAGGGGACATTTCTTAATAAAGAACTTGACTTATATTTAGTGCCAAAGACAAATTATTTTTGTAAGGTTTGTAGTTACAGGGGTTGGCTCAACTTACATTGCGGCTCAACTCACCTCACTCTCCCCTATGTGTGAATGGGGCGTTGACCCATGGATTTTGCAGTTGTACATTGAGCTTTGGACAATAGACCATGCTGGGAAAGGACAAAGTATGAGGGGGTATTGGTGTCTGGGGTGGGGGGGGGGGGGGGCATAACAAGAGGGATGGGGATGGGTCTAGTAACCAGGTGGGTGGGAGACATAACAAGAGGGATTAAGGGAATTTATTATGCAGAATCAACCAATGGAGTGGTGGGGGGGGGGGGGGTATCAATTGTCCATTCCATATGAAATACAAAAAAGACACACATAACATTGTGTAATAGGAATGAATGCATGGCTATTTTAATCATATTTTTGAGATAGATCTGTTTGTCTCAATGTTATCTGTCATAGACTAAATGATTACCAGTGCAAATCTTGTAACAATTGAAGTTAAGATTTATGAACAAACCCAGGATTTTACTAGACAGGCAGCATGCTTAGCAGTATTTATTCCTTTGCCTTACAGCGCAGGAAGCGTCGCCAACGGGGTGCCAAACGTACCCGGCAGCTTGCCATCACTAGGAAGCAAAAACGAGAAATGATCCTTTCTCAGCGAGACCTGTATAGACGGCACCGATTCTGTCTGAAGGCTAAACTGGTAAGGCACCTTACAATGATTCATTTCTATGCAATATTGTTTTTTGCCTGCACAGCACTGTTAGTATACACCCCCTACAAGATGCCCCTTGTATGTTTCTTTTGACACAGCTTAGTTATCCTGTGTAATATCTTGATGTTGTACATTTCACTATTCTAATTAAAACACAATGGTGTTTGGTACCAGCCTCCAGGCTTGAACAAACAGCATCTGGTGCATTTTATCCAATGGTGACGCTATAAGCTGCAGTAGATACACCTGCTATTCTACCTTGTAATATGGCACATGAATTACTAAATGTGTCAGAATGTTGCTTATGAATACTGAGACTATCCATAGAAGCCACCATGAAAATAGGATGGTGTTTTCTTTTAAGGCTGAATGTAATATGAAAGTTCTAGATTCATTTAATAGTTTCTTGCTCAAACGAGGAAGAACCTGAATTCAATTGCATTAGACCTCTTTAGTTGTAGATGAAACCTAAAAGGAATCCATTGACCATGAGCAGGTGCAGCTGAAATTTAGAGTTCCTATTTATGTATTTCTTGCAGAACCAGGCCCGTGCCCATGTAGCCTCCAACTCCTTTGGAACCCAGACTGACTGGATGGAAGATGCCCCCAAAATCATCATGCCTACAGTCAGTGTTGAGGTCCAGACCATCACAGAGACCAAGACCGCTGTTGAGTGCCAGACGCAGACCGACCTTTTTGCTGAGATCCAGACCAAAGATGTCGGCACCGAGCCTTTAGTGTTCTCAGATATCTGCACCCAGACAGAAGTGGGGAAAGAAATCTGTACTCAGACAGAACAGGTGAAAGACATCTGCATCCAAACTGAAGAGGTGAAAGAGATCTGCACCCAGACCGAAGAGGTCAAAGAAATCTGCACCCAGAATGAAGAGGTGAAAGAGATCTCCACCCAGACCGAAGAGGTCAAAGAAATCTTCACCCAGACCGAAGAGGTCAAAGAGATCTGCACCCAGACGGATGATGTCAACGAAATCTGCACCCAGGCAGATGATGTCAACAAAATCTGCGCCCAGACAGATGATGTCAAACCAACCAGCGCCCAGGCTGTCCAAGCCAGCAAGAAAGTCAATGATGAAACAGGCCAGGTACTGGACAGCGACCCTGTTGAGGCAACTGAGGAAGGTAATGTCAACTACCCTGGATGCGCTCCTGTATATGCAGAGGCCCATTTGGCAAAGGTCGACATTGCCCCCGAAGCAGCCAATGTCACAGATGCTAATGTTGACGTCATTGGTGAGAAGATCATTGCCACAGATGACATCCAGAAGGTTGATTTCGCTGCTGGCTCCGATGATATCCAGATGGATGATGACAAATTCGATCCTCCTATTGCTGTTGATGACAAAGCCCCAGAAGATGTCCTCCTTGGTGACATGCTTATGAATGTAAGCAGTGATGTTCTTGGCGACCTCCTTTCTGAAGTGCTGGAAGAAGAAATGGCACAAGCTGATAGCACCCCAACCCCTGCTGCTATGGTGGAGAACAACATCGATGATATGGCAGTCCCTCTGCAAGGTGTCATCTACAAACTTGTCAGTGAAGTTGTGACTGAGGTTACTGAAGAGGTGGTCTTCGATGTCCTTGAGGAGGTAATGGTGGAAGCAGAGGATGCTGCCATGTCAAGTGATGACGAAGTCACAGTGATGGAAAACACTCCACGTAACGCAGATGTTGACCAGGAGCCCATGGAGGCCAGTGAGGTAAGTGTCAGCAATTTCTTTGAAAAACTTATGTTAATTGAATATTTAAAAGATTTAAAACATATATAATTAAATATGACAAAAGATGAGATGGAAAATTGAAATGAAATAGAAAAACTTGTAAAATAGTAATTTTGAGTAAAATTAACGTCAATGTAAAATGTATGTAAATTCTCAATTATAATGCAATGAATTTTTTAAATTCAGTCTGAGATGTCCGATGGTGACCAGCAGGAGGATGAGGATGGTGACGCTGTCGTCGGTAATGTCATGGACCTCATGCTTGATGCTGTCGTTGAGGAAGTTTATGCCTTCGACATGGCTGCCCAGTATGCCGAGTATATGTCTGACAATGAGAATGAGGACGAACGTGACTCTGTCGATGTTGACGCTGTCGTCGGTAATGTCATGGATCTCATGCTTGATGCTGTCGTTGAGGAAGTTTATGCCTACGACATGGCTGCCAAGTATGCAGAGTGTATGTCTGACAGTGAGGATGAGGATGAAGGCGACTTTGCTGAATCTCAGGCCTGTTTACCACTCCGCACCTCCTTCAGTATCATTCTAGAAGAAGATGAACTTGCACTGGAGATGAGCGAATCTGGATACGGTAGCAACCAGTCCATCGACACACGCAGTGCTCGCTCACAGGACAACGGCTCTATGAGGGTAATTATTAACTTTATCATTAACTATCATATGGAATCAAATCTTCCACCAATGATAAAAGTGGATATGATTTCTATTTCCAGGCGTCATGACAATACTCTACAGAGCCAGTGACAAGTGTGTACATTAATAAAGTTTGTTTGAGAGACTTATTATTGTCATTGTCAATAGAGTATGTATCTATGAATTGTCTTTCATTGTATGACATTATAATCTTACTAATTTTCAGATTCAGCTTGGTGACATGAGCGATGACGAGGGTGTAGATGCAGAACTGAAAATCTCCATCTCTAACCTGAACATCGAAG
Source organism: Harmothoe impar (assembly GCA_947462335.1). Classification (NCBI taxonomy): domain Eukaryota; kingdom Metazoa; phylum Annelida; class Polychaeta; order Phyllodocida; family Polynoidae; genus Harmothoe; species Harmothoe impar. The sequence goes on from OX381720.1 coordinate 41,212,968, forward strand.
TCTCAGACTCAGCCATCAACAAAGCCACCAAGAATGAGGTTATCCCAGAACTCTTCTTCAGCCTCCGCAACGGTGCCCTTAACGTCATTGGGCGCGGGTCATACGGCAATGTCTACCAGGTATGGACCTTACTTAACAGATTATGAGATTAAAGTTCATCCCATAAAGTAGGGCCTAAAGTATTAAGACTAATGATCTTATATTGGTTTTTGGGCCATTTGAATCTGCTAGGAGGGATGAGGAGAAGTATCACAGTTGAGGCATGCAGTTTAGAATGATATGCTGGGTTTTTTGGCGAGAGGACATAACACCATGCTCACCATCTTGTTAAACATCAAGCCCATTTCATAGGTAAATAGCATAAATAACGTTAGAACCTGCAAACAACTAATACAACTGTCTTTTCTGCAGGCATACTACCATGGTGATGACGTCGCAGTCAAAGTTACAGCACTCAAACACATGTGTGATATGCCTGAGAGTCAGATTATCAACAAACTAGAGTACCATCCCTGCATCATCGAGTGAGTCTCATTTACCTACTTACACAACATTTTCGGAAATCATGTGTCATAAACATTTAAGCCTACTAAAATGCCTCTTATGATTATAGCTGTGCTTTAAAATCGCCTGACTGTAACATGCATTTCTAAATCTTTCAATTATCAAATACATATGAAAAGTATTTATAATCCCTGGCAGTTTTGAATCCCAATGTATATATTTTCCTTATCTCTAATTAATACCAAGTACATATTTGTTTACAGGATGCTCGCTAACTATTCTGTGCTGAACAAATATGAGGGCATTGTGATGGAAGCCGCTAAGGGTACCACCACCGCCCTTGTTAGCCAGATCAGGGATACCATGTAGGTGTACTATATCTTTATACTTTTTCTTTTGTGAAATGTTGACACTATGGTTTGAGAAAAACAAAGTAGTAGGCTTTTTAGTTCTGGAATTCCTATGTTCATTTAAGTATGGCTATCATAAGCTCAGGAGAAATGACTAAATCATACATACTGAAATTTCTATATGGAATATAGTTTCCATTTTTAACATATTCATCATTGTTTTAATGAAAGAACCATTGCTATAATATGTATAATCATGGTATTTTTCATCAGTGGAAATGATAATCAAATTCCTGCTTTTTTAAACTTGCAGGCTTGACGACCGCGCAGAGACAGTGTTCGATCCATTCTACACCGTCTATTACACATCTGCCATCTCCCAGGCCATCAAATACCTACATGACTCAGGCATTGTCCACCTGGACATCAACCCATCCAACATCCTCCTGATGGACTCCGGCGTGCCCAAGATTTCCGACTTTTCCTCGTCCGTTATCTGGAAGCCACAGCAGGCTGACTTGAGCGTATACCCGATTGGTACCGAAGGGTTCCAGGCCCCTGAGGTCATCTCCGAGAAGGGCTATAACAACAGCGCGGACTGGTTTGCATTCGGGGCCGTACTGTGCTATGTCAACATGGGCAGGTTAGTAGTGAATCTTTTACCTATTGCTGCTTCTATATCTAACTTCATGTAAGGACCTTTTGAAATTATCCATGGAAGAATTACAAGTTATCTTGAGATACATTTTGCAAACACCCACAATAGTATAATTCTATTTATAATTTGAGAACTTACTCTTACATTTAACGTTAAAAAAAGAGTTAAAAAAATATATATAGTTAAGACATTATTTATTTTATCATTACAGACTGCCCTGGGGTACCTGCCAAATGACTGAGATGGAGATGCTGGAGTGTGGCACCCTGGAGAAGTACCTGTTAGATAGCGAGCTATTCCACCAACACCTCCTGGGCCTCGTGCTCATCCTGCTCCAGTAAGTACACACAAAGTATATTCTAAAGGGAAATAAGAAAGTCTAAATTGTAAAGGAATATCATTAGTGATATAATGCAGCCATTGCTGAGGGGAAGATGACATAATGAAAAGGCAGCTGCAATTGCCATGCCAGTGGTTTGCTGTGTTGGAGAGATTTGTCAATAAGTTTTTGGTCTTAATTCCCTTACATTTGAGTTATTAAGTCATTTCTATTTGTAAACTGCAGGGCTGATGAATGTACCTCTGTCTAGACCAAATAAACGACTATGAAACTTGAACTTGACTTGCAAAACAATGAATTATATTTTTCTTTATTTCACTAACAAATCTCTTTTACCTCTCCCTATAGGACCAACCCTAAGGTCCGTATGACAGATGGCACAAAGGAACTTTTGGCTGCATTTGACTGCCACGAAGTTTGCCAGGACCTCACAACGCCACCTGGCACATCCACGGTAAGCCCGATTCTACATTTTCACTCATTTTCTGGGTATTTACTAATGAATGACTTTTATTCTGACAGATGCTGAAAAAAATCATTAGGGAATATTTGTCAAGTAAGGTAAATAATGTAGTTATATGTCTCTGTTGAATAACCCCTTTGTTCAATAATTTCCATTACCGCTAACCGTCTATATGTTCAAACAACAGTTTCTTTGAAATTAACCGATGCAATGATTTGGTGTGTTTCAATTATACTAATCAGACTTGGATAAGTAATTGTGTTTGGTTTTAACAGTGATCACATGATCATTCGTTACCATTTATCTACTACTTTAACAATATTAAACAAAGTGTTTCTGAGGAGTCTAAGGTGAACATCATGTTGGTTAATTTCAGTTTCTACATTTTCTTGTAATCTAACCATTTGTTTAACTGTATTTGCCCAATTAAGTCGTAATAGACACATTACACAATTTGGCTGAATGTAAATTTAACAATCAAATTGTGCAGATGATTAGAGCAAATATGGTGATATGTTTGAAGTTTCCTCAGTTCTGTGTTCCCTTGTTTGAGTTTGTGTTCTATTCATCGTTTACAGCTAGAGTTCATTCAGACCCAGTTCTGCTAGAATCTCACTCACTCCTGATATCACCACCACTCATGAGCACCACTGACCACTAGTATCATCTGCACCCCATACCATGTCACTCAAATCATCCTACCTCACACCGGTCATTACATTGTGTAATCCCGACTCATGCTGATCATTGCATCACGTGATATGCATATCACGAGCTCCTTATGAGTTAATACCGTGTAAACATTATGAGCTATGAGTGTATGCCAGATATATCATCCCATTGTGAGCTGTGAGTGTATGTCACATATATCATCCAATTGTGAGTTGTGAGTGTGTCACATGTATCATCTAATTATGTGCTGTGAGTGTATGTCACATATATCATCCAATTGTGAGTTGTGAGTGTGTCACATGTATCATCTAATTATGTGCTGTGAGTGTATGCCACATATATCATCCAATTGTGAGCTGTGAGTGTATGTCAGATATATCATCCATTATGTGCTTTGAGTGTATGCCACATATATCATCCCATTGTGAGCTGTGAGTGTATGTCAGATATATTTATCATTACACTATGAACTGAGACTGTGCCATATATATCATGTCATTGTGATCTGTCAGCTAAATCTAACACCCGTCATTAAATCATGCATAGTGAGCCGCCGCTACATGCCGTGATGGAAACATCTAGTAAAGCACATTCATCAAAATCTGATCATTGTCATAACTACCATTTTCATGTCAACCGATATTGTCACAATTCTATGGTCTGTATATATACAGTTCCCGTCATACCATTTTATGTAGATTATCATTACTAAATTGATGGCCTCCGCGCATTTCAACAGAAATAAAAATCCGCTGGTTTAGTCATGTGATAAACCTTAACACTGGTTTCCCACCTTTGTTATGCTGTTAATCCCTGATCCGAAGGCGTTGAGAACTTATTTCTGTTGGAGTTAGGCACATCTCTTTCCCGTATCATTTATTTATTCCAAATTCACAGATAAAGGGTTTTGTTTGGGTATGATTGGGTGGCCTCCATGCCTAACATAAATCACTTGTTTAGGTTAGTGATAAGACTTAACTCTGGTCTCTTCGACCTCTGTTAAGCTAGATCACCTACCCCAATAGTGTCTATGATATTTCTGTTAAAATTTGGAGCAGCCTTTTTATATCTTACATTCTCTTTTTCTTCTCACCCTTTAATTAAAGCATAATTGAAATAGGTAAATAACTGTAAATATTCATGAATATCATAATTAAGTTTTGTTTTCACATTATACTTTGTTTGTTTCATTGTCTTTATTCATCTTACAGCGATTTCTCAAATAAAGAATCACTATCAATATTAGTGGGATCACAATGATCATTTGAACATAAAACATTCAAAATAAGGATACTCGAATTATTGCCAATTTGTAAAGTAAACATTAAAAAAAGAACATTTATAAAGCTGACTGCAAGTTTCATGAGAGAACCATTGATTTAAAGGCGTAAAGCCCTTGGTCATGATGCATGAATGCAGGCCTGACCAGTCTACTTACCAGTGCTGCATCATGCCCTCTACTAGAGTAATATATAGAATACTAATAATATAATATATATACAAGATAATACACATATAATGGTGCTTACGCGTATAGCTGGATATACATGCCCCTTTTTAACAAATAAAAACAAATGTTCATACGAGTAAGTGAAACGATAAGTACCGTATTTCCCCGATTACAAGCCGGGTTCTGAATATAAGCCTGCCCCGTTTATAAGCCGGATCAAAAGGGATACTAGGTCATATATAAGCCGGGGCCCGAATATAAGCCGGGTCAATGAAGACAGCTTCAATACAATTCCTTCAGAAGGGCATAACATTACTTATAATCGGAATATTTCCACAATTTTTTCATGTAAATGAAGCCAACATACCACCCCTTGAGCTGAGAACACTTTAGGGAAGGGCAATGTTTGAATTTGACATGATATCATAAACAGTAACCAGAAAAATATGTAGATATAATGAATATATACGAGAATTTTAGACAGATTGCCAGAGTGGCACTTTTAATTAAAGAAATATAGGAGATGAAAAGAATATAAGCCTGCCTCGAATATAAGCCTGCCCCATTTATAAGCCGGGTCAATTTACCATTTGAAATCAATATAAGCCCTGTCATATCTTTGGATATGATCTATAAGTCCACTAACTTTGTGTACTGTAAACAACAAACAGACACAGCCATTACCAAGACAAGAAGTGCGGCATCACGGAGGCCGTGTGTTTGTTTATTCACGTTACGAGGAGTGACCAACCGATCACTCTGTACTGACATTTTCCCGCGCTACTCGCTACGCGTGTAGGCGCTACCTATGACACCTTTCCCCTAAGGAAATAAACACAATCATATACCTGTTAGGATAAACAGTTTGTTATATGACACAATAAGATATGAAACGTTATGACAACAATATGATATTTACCATAAACTTTTGGTAATGGGTAATAGACATAAGCATAAACAGTGGTTATGACATAGACAAACTTAAAAGTCCATAAGCCTTACTGGCATGACTATTCTCTCGGAATCAGTCTAGTTCATGTCCATACCTGGCGGATTACCAGGCTCGATACAGTTCTCCCTTATCGGAACCGTATTAGGCTGTTCAACCGGTTCCTGTCTAGGAGGAACCGGAGGAATAGCATTGTCCTCAATAACAAATGACTGTTTCTGTGGGACATAATCCCCTTCCTCAAGATACAACTGCAGAGACTCATGTCTCAAGATCTGATCAGTTCCTGTAAATACACTAGCACATGGCTCAAGATCTTGGAATAACAGTTTGTGCTGAGCCACTGGTTGGTTGACTTGGTAGTATTGACAGTCCATAATGAGGTCAACCATTTCAGCATTACTGTAACCCCTCTGATTATAACTTGCACCACCACTTGCACCACCACTTGCGGTCCACTGTCTCTCATGATGCACTGCATCCAAACTGTGACCTGGGTCATTATCGATGGCGTAAGCCAAAGTGAGATCTGTTTTCAGCTGTAGTTCCATGGATAGATCTTTATCCCTCATACCGATAACCAATTGATCTCTAATCTCCTCTGATTTGTCCTTAAATGAGCAGTTCTCTGCTAACTCTAACAAAGTCCTATAGAATGCTTCTACGGAATCACCGGCTTTCTGCTCACAACGCCTGAATTTGGCATGATCATGAATCACCGTATGTTTCGGAATATAGTAGTCGTCGAATTTCTTGACAACAACATCAAATGATCTTTGGTCTTCTGCTGACAATGCAAAACTGTTGAAGATCTTTTCAGCCTCTCTCCCCATACAGTATACAAGGGAGTTTACCTGTATCTCTCCATCCTCCTTGTTGAGTTTCTCACAAACCCTATACCTATTGTATCTCAGTTCCACTCAGCCCACTCACCAGGCTTCTCAAAATCCATCTAACTGGGTGTATTGTACTTAGGCATGACTGTGATATGAAGACTGACACAACACTGTGAAACTTGAATCTGATGGACTTGTCCAATGACAATGATGAAACTGACAGTGACAATGACTGTACCTGATTTGACTTGATTGATTTCACTTGACTTGATGTGGCTTCTACTAAGCTGTACTTGAGTCCTGACAATCACAACTTGACTCCTATGACAATGCTGAATGTGGCTTCTACTTAGCCCTACTTGACAATCACAACATCTTGAACATGACAATGTGGCTCCTACTTGCCTTTTCCTGAACCATCAATCCACCAACAAAACTGTGGCAGAGCTTGCTGACAACTTGCCTGGAATGGCTTGAATACTTAATAAATTCACCAGACTACTACTGACACCATGTCATATCTTTGGATATGATCTATAAGTCCACTAACTTTGTGTACTGTAAATAACAAACAGACACAGCCATTACTAAGACAAGAAGTGCGGCATCACAGACACCGTGTGTTTATTTACGTTACAAGGAGTGACCAACCGGTCACCCTGTACTGACATTTTCCCGCGCTACTCGCTACGCGTGTAGGCGCTACCTATGACAAGCCCGGGCTCATAAACGGGAAATACGGCAACTGCGCAGGGTTCAGGACAGCCAGCAGTAAGCTAGCAGCTGTCCCCTGGAGTGAACATGTAGCACTAATACAACCAAGGCGCCCCCTGCAGGCAGCAGCAGCTACTACAGGGGCTGGGACTTACTACTTGCCCAATATATACATATGGAATTTAAGAAGTGTCTAACTGACATTGAATGGGACCTTGTGACCTCTCATTCTGTATGGGCCTGATGACCTTTGGGGACCTAATTACAAATGCCATTTGACATACTAGTTTATCCTTAAGTGTCCCCGGGCAGCATTAGGCATGGGCCCACATACATTCAGAGTATCAGTACATTTTCTCAGACCTGCTTAGACTAGGGGCCAGTGTGAGAAAAGGGGCTTAGAAATGGGAATTCGTAGCACCCCTGACAAAACAGGCATAACATGGCATCAAATGAAAGGGGAATCCCAGGACTATCACCTAAGCGTGTGTATCGCTCTGTAACCTTACAGACACATACAGTAAAATGATGATTTCTATGGCAACTTTTATTAAAGCTGGGCCGTCGGGGAATAAGTTCAGCATTTTCCATACATAGACTAAAATAACAGTTCCACCAGAGGGCAGCAGTGTTTGGACAGGGGACCATGAGCGTTGTCCAGCTACAACATATTCACCCTACCTGTTGGAAGGTGTTGTACAGGGTGATACATACTCTTATCTGATAGCCATGGGATTCCCCTTTCATTTGATACCATGTTATGCCTGTTTTGTTGGGGGTGCTACGAATTTCAAATCCAGAGTTGTGGGACCCCAGTCCAGCTGAGTTGTGGAGCCACAGTGTGAGAGGAGAGAGTTACACATGCGTTTGTCTCCAGGGCCCAGGGCTCCAGGGGGAGGGTCGGTGCGGCCAACCCTGCTTCCCGGGAACTTTTACCAAACAAGGTTCCTGCATGCCTCTAGTATACGTCCTTATCATAGTGAAGCAGCGCATGGATTGCTAGTACTGATGAGGGGTGGTGGATTTATGTCACATGTTGACCCCTTGTACAACCGTGATGTGTATCAACAACGTGATGTGTATCAACTACACATCACGGTTGACCATGCAAACGTGATGTGTATAAAAAAAATGTGATGTGTAACCACCATCTAACTGTGATGTGTAGTAACTAACGTGATGTGTAGTAACTGGAATTTTCAGACCTCCAACTGTGATGCGTATCAATAAACGTGATGCGTATCAACTCCCTACTCTGACCGGTGGGGATCAGCAGAGATGCAGGGTAGGATGGGAGGGGGATACCAGGGGCAGAACCAGGGGGGGGGGGGGTGTTATCATCCACCTCCCCCCCACCTTTGAATTTTTTTTAAGTTGATATCCTAAGGAGAGAAGGAAGGTAGGAGGTAATAAACTTTAAAAAAAGTCAAAGGTAATAAACTGAACTTTAGAATGTTTTACTTGAAGAATATATTCATATTTTACCTAGATCTATAAATCAGATAGTCCCACACATGTCATACTTTTTACAGCCCCCCCCCTCTCCCCAACTTTAAAGATAGGGGTAGGCAAGTGTGTTTGGGCCCACCAAGCTTTAGGGAAACAGTAACATTTTAGACTCAGAATACACCAATCTCAAGGTAAAATTCCTTTAATTTCTCAAACACTCCAGAATTTTCCTGGGGCCTGTGGACTGTGGCCTGTATACCTTGATTCAGATCACGTTGATACAGATCACGTTATTTTGATACAAATTATGTTGTTTTGATACAGATCACGTTGTTTTGATACAGATCACGTCTCCATAGTCACCCGTGATGTGTAGTACTTGATACACATCACGGTTGTACACACCTCTCTGCTGTGAGAAGGCCTGCGTGTTTGAAACTGAAAAGTGGGGACCCTTGTTGAAAAACGAGCATCCTCCACCAATGTAAGATTTGGGGAAGAAAAAGCAACTGATAGATGAGGGCATTAAGAGTTTAATGATTTGGTTATGATTCAAATACAATGACTCCCTGCAATAGGAATTATACATTGTTTCTTTTTAAACTTCTATTTCAATTGTGCATGATAATTGTACAGATAATATTGAATGGTATATCAGAGCATTAATTTACATCTGTTGATTGGCTTTCCTCTCAGGTAAAAGAATTATGGGTTCATTTTTACTAGACCTCCGGGGTAGGCCTGCATGTTCGTGCCTCTACATGGGTAAAAATCGACACGTGCGCCACGGCCCTTTTAAAAATCGACAGACACAGTCATCTTTTTAAACCCTTAGTACACTCTAATATATATAAAAATCGACCCAGCGACACGGTCGTCCTGCTAAAATTCGACACGGCGACATGTGCAAAAGTGTGGGACCCCATGTAGAGGCACATGTTCTGCAAGCATCATGTTGTCCGGCATGATACATGATTAACCAAATGCTTTCACACACACTTAGCAGATTTCTTTTATGTGCTGGGGAGGGGGCAAAAGAAAATAATGGTTTTCAGCACAGCCAAAAAGAGCATGTGCTTTACCTATATACTATACCACCACCCCAATGTTGTTGAGAAAATGATCACTCCCTGAGATATAGGTAAGTATTCAGAGCCGGTGACGCCAGGAGTCTCATCGGCGGTACTACAATGTGAATGTTGACAAATGATTCACTTGTTTTGGTCACAGGAATAGAACACGCCTTTCTAATATCAGCTCAGAGAAGACACCCCACCTGATGTACCCACCTGACCTCAGAGTAAGACTCTGGCGGAATCCCCTCAGTATTGACATAGGCTACATGCTGGGAGGCTTAACCCATTAGGGGCAACGTTATGTCCTTTATCACCAAGATGCATGAATTCAGCCCTGGTGAGTGGCTCACCAGGGTTACATTCAAGTATAATGCCGACCCAATGAGGCTGATCCACTCCCAAGGGGTCGGCATGATGCACATACACTTGCCAGGGCTGCATTCATGCATCATGCCGACCAAAGACATAGGACACCAAAGCACTATGCGGCCCTTAAAGGTTATAATCTTACATACCATGGAGGATACAACATTATCAAAGACACCCCTATCTGTGCAGGGCTTGGAGGATACACAAACCATAGCCAGCTTGCTACAAGTCTGAGCTACCCAGTCTATAGCCCCATGCCTCACGGGAAGGGTACTTTCAGAGGAGTTGATGATGGAACATGTTTTAGTTGTGGGACAAACTAAATCTGTGACTGCAGAGGGGTTTTCGGCGACCTAGCTGGCGACCTGGACTATTTTCCAGGCGACTTTTCGACCTGGTGCAATAATTTAAGCGACCTGGCGACTTTTGCAAAAAAAAATGATTATAGGATATAGGGTCTAAAAAAATGACCTTGCGACCTGCATGAAGGCCCTAATTTCGGCGACTTTCCGACCTCAGGGGGGGACCCCTCTGCACCCCCAAATTTGTGCGCTCACTTGGAAATGAACCAACCACTTAAACACTGATATGTTAACATCATTTGAAGGAGAATTAAGACAAGGCTAGGGGAACTTTGCTGAAAAGAAGTAAAGGCTACTTCCCAAAAATCCAAAGAATAGAGAAAACTCCTAGGCCTATATTGTATAAAATCAACCGTTTTAACTCCTCTCCAAATGTTATTTTTCGTAATTGCGCACGATCATAAAGGGGTGTACTAGTAACCTCTTTGTTGCAAAAGTCACCCTTTCTTGGCATTGTGTTCTATATATACCCAAGCTTGTTATCGTTACATTGCACCTGTGCAAAGACAAGTTGACTCATCACGTGATATTGTACGAGATTTCATGAGATCTGACGAGACTGAGGTAGAAGGCAATGTCCCATGAGGCAATGCGAATGCATGGTATCCCAGGATTCCGAGACTGATTCGTAGCTATGACCTTTCTGCAATGGCAGATTCCGGGGCAGACTGCTTCATAGCGTTCATACTTCCCATACATGTTCTAAGGTGTGGTGCGATTTTATTTATTACACAGAAATGCAAGTCAGTGAGTGATTGGATGATGAATGTTTCAAAAGACGAATAATTTTCATTTTAGAAAGCGATCATTTATTGAAAACTGGGTGTCCGACTGTCTCCATGGGGGCGGGTAAAGGCTCATTCCCTGCCCCGGCCTCATGGGGTCGGGCATTCCCTGCCCCTCAGGGGGTCGGGCATTCCCTGCCCCTCAGGGGGTCGGGCATTCCCTGCTCCTCAGGGGGTCGGGCATTCCCTGCCCTGGCCTCATGGGGTCGGGCATTCCCTGCCCCCATGGGGTCGGGCATTCCCTGTCCCGGCCTCATGGGGTCGGGCATTCCCTGTCTTGGCCTCATGGGGTCGGGCATTTCCTGCCCATCAGGGGGTCGGGCATTCCCTGCCCCTCAGGGGGTCGGGCATTCCCTGCCCCGGCCTCATGGGGTCGGGCATTCCCTGCCCCGGCCTAATGGGGTCGGGCATTCCCTGCCCCGGCCTCATGGGGTCGGGCATTCCCTGCCCCTCAGGGGATCAGGCATTCCCTGTCCCGGCCTCATGGGGTCGGGCATTCCCTGCCCCTCAGGGGGTCGGGCATTCCCTGCCCCTCAGCGGATCAGGCATTCCCTGCCCCGGCCTCATGGGGGTTGGGCATTCCCTGTCCCGGCCTCATGGGGTCGGGCATTCCCTGCCTCTCAGGGGGTCGGGCATTCCCTGTCCCTCAGGGGGTCAGGCATTCCCTGTCCCTCAGGGGGTCGGGCATTCAGGGAGTAGAAAATATGTTTTTTTTTAACAATTACCACTCAGAATTTAAGCCCGATTTGTCTTATTGAGAATTCCATCTGTGAAACACATTGGTTGAGAGAACACGCCATTCAGTAGGATCTGATGTCAGGATGAGGTGATCATTATGGGTATCGGAACTACTTTCTGTAAAACCATAGTAGGCATGCGCATGATCATTCATCCAGATCCGTGAAGGTTTGAAATCCATGTCTACTCGATTCACATCATGGGAGTGGTCATTATTAATATAAAGACGTTGGCTAGACTATTTACAGTCACTCTACTCCTGTGATAGGCTTGGAGAGAGTGGATTGTGAAATTGACTACAGGGTTGGCAGGGTTCCCAAGTAGTGTTATTGAAATTTGTTTGACTTTCCCTGCCCAGAAATTGATAATTCGTAGACCATATTTACCATAAACCATTACAGAGTTTTGCCCCAGTGCTACTAATCCCCCCTTAAGTTAATCCTTCACAGGGGCGGATCCGGGGGGGGGGGGGGGAGTCCTGGGGGTCCGAACCCCCCTTTTGGGAAGATTTTTTTAATGATAATTTGATTCGCCGGGCCGGGAGTCGCGTCGCGTCACTGTTGGGTACTTTGGTGTTTGGTGGACCCCCCCTTTTCAAATTCCTGGGTCCGCCCCTGCTTTACAGCGAAAAGGCTATATAGGGGATGAGCCAAAGCCCCATATATGAGACAAGAGGCTCATTTGGGGGGGCAGGGTCTATCAGTGATTTTTAGTAACGTATATATGTATAGAGCTGGAAAAAATGTGATAGACCTGTAGAAGTGGTAGCTTTTGCTTTCTAGCACCATGTATATGCACCAACTTCTACATGGATATATTCCTCCCCGCAATATTTAGAATGGCTCTGAATTTGTCAATAATTGAGATAGAGACTTCAGAATGGAACCAAATGAAACCCCATGCATTGCTTCTCCTCCATGTATGCCATTGGTATACGTAGCTCATTTGCATATATTACATAATCAGGGAAATAAAGGCTTTTAATTGAAATAGTTTATTATGCCTACCTAACACAATGCAACATGCATATATAGTATCATCTAAATTATACAATTATAGGTTAGAGTAGATGCCACCTATGTGTTCTGCATAGAAAGAGTTTTGGAATTATGAGCTCACTGTTATTATATAATTTCGTGCTCTTCCCACGGTGAGCATTTGTTTCAAGCAGTTGCGGAGGTAATGGAATTAGACAGCGCATTCCTAATCAGTTTTTTACCTAGGGCTGCAACAATTTTTTGTGAATTGATTCTTATGCAGTTTTTCCCAGGGAATCCAAATCTGCAAGCGGCCATTATGGATTTTGATTGATAATGCCCCTAATTAGCATATTATAATTAGGTAGGCTAATTATCAGCTTGGACAGGCTTAAAGCATTGTAAAAATACGTCCAAACCTTCTAGGAATGATATGATGCCTTGAGATATGAAAGATGTTCAAGAATGCACTCTTTCATGATTTTTGATTGACGCCTAATTAGCATAATTAATGCACATATTGAGATAGCAGCATAATTTGACTCTAAAATTATCAGTTGACACACTCATCCCTTGAACATAACAGCCAATTTCAAATACAGGATCATAGCAGATAATGGCTGTGGCCATTATTGTAGTCATATTTCAAGATGGCCGCCTTTCGACACTTCTACATAAGTTATCTCCTCTTCTAATCAACTTAGAACCATGATTCCAAATGCTGAGTATATATTTCTGAGGGCAAGGAATACAATGATGCTACTCTTGAGTTGATGGATGGCAGCCATCTTGGAATTTAACTAGGTTATTCTCAGAAAACCTATCAATATGTGTATTCCTCTAATTATTGCCTCTCTAGTATAAATGTCTATGCCAACTGTGTTGATAAATCAATAACCTGCACACATGCATTATTATTTCCAATAGTATTATAGTTAGGGAAGCAATCTAGAATTTGTTTTATATGCTTGCAATATACCAAATACTTGTGAGTGGCATCACCTGCCTTCTTGCCAGCCCATTTTGACTGGTTTTGTTAAGTTGACACTCAAGTTATAAATCCCATTTAGACCAACCACCCCACACAAATTGCCTTCTGTTAGGCAGATCTAGAGTAAATCATGGGCTATCAAATTCAATGTAGAAAACTCCCTCCAATGCAACCAAGTTTCTAATGCAACCATCTTGCCCTGCTACTAAAATAGCATTCCCAAATTTTCCTCTTGTATTGTAATCAGTCTGTCAGGAGAGTGTAATGCAATGCAAGAACAATGTGCAGTAAAACTTTATTACAACGGGGTCCCTGCAGGCCACAGTAATTACCTGCTCTATGAGTGCTCCTTTGTGTTTATTTCATGTCATTATTAATTATATTCGTGTAAATTCAACTTAATTACCCTGAAGAGCCTAATTTATAGTGGTTGAATCAACAATTTTGATAATTTGACAGGCCGTGAAATATGGATGAGGGTTATTTCATGGGGGGTGTTGAATACGGCCTTCCTTGGTTAAGTCAATCGGAGTGCCGTATTCACCATGAAATAGAATTCCCTTATTGACAGTTAAAAAAACTGTCAATACCAGGATAAAATTCCTGTATTGACAGTAACATAAAAAGATTCCCTTGAAACTGTCGATAAGAGAATTTTATTCTGTTATTGACAGTTTGGACTGTCAATAAGAGAACTCTTTTCTGGTATTGACAGTTCAAACTGTCAGTAAGAAGAGTTATTTCGACTATTGACAGTCTGTCCTATCAATAGCCTACCCATCATGATCTTGCCTATGATTGTTCAAACTGTCAGTACTGGAAAACTTTTGACAGTTCACACTGGCAATAATGGGATATTTCTCTCTTATTGACAGTTCAAGCTGCAAATAGTAAGTAATTACACTGGTATTGACAGTTCTTCACCAAACTGTCAGTAGTGTGAATTTGCTCTCTTATTGACAGTTCCTTGCCATCACAATGGAAACCTTTGCAATCCAAAATCTATTTTGAGTGGCAAACAAATCTTGAGTGCAAGTCAATTTTGAGGGCAAACTGTCCGAAACAGATTCTGAGTGCAAAACAGTTTCTGAGTGCAAAACCGATTATGAGTGCAAAACCGATTATGAGTGCAAAACCAATTTTTGAGTGCAAACCAATTTTGGGTGTAAAACATTTGTTGAGAGCAAGACAGTTTTTTGAGGTGAGAACTGCCAATTAGGAACAAATCCTCCAGTGTTTAATGTGCTCATAGAGGCATTAAAAAGGTGAAATAGGGGTTCAGGTTATTGATTTATCAACACAGTTGGCATAGACCTCTATACTAAAGAGGCAATAATTAGAGGAATATGCTTTTTGATAGGTTTTCTAAGAATAACCTAGTTAAATTCCAAGATGGCTGCCATCCATCAACTCACGAGTAACATCGTTGTATTCCTTGCCCTCAGAAGTATATACTCAGCATTTGGGATCATGGTTCTAAGTTGATTAGAAGAGGAGATAACTTATGTAGAAGTATCGATAGGCGGCCATCTTGAAATATGGCTACCATAATGGCCACAGCCATTATCTGCTATGATCCTGTATTTGCAATTGGCTGTAATGTTCAAGGGATGAGTGTGTCAACTGATAATTTTAGAGTCAAATTATGCTGCTATCTCAATATTTGCATAAATTATGCTAATTAGGCGTCAATCAAAAATCTTGAAAGAGTGCATTCTTGAACATCTTTCATATCTAAAGGCATCATATCATTCCTAGAAGGTTTGGATGTATTTTTACAATGCTTTTAGCCTGTCCTAGCTGATAATTAGCCTACCTTATTATAATATGCTAATTAGGGGCATTATCAATCAAAATCCATAATGGCCGCTTGCAGATTTGGATTCCCTGGGAAAAACTGCATAAGAATCAATTCACAAAAAATTGTTGCAGCCCTAGGTGAGAAACTTATTAGGAATGCGCTGTCTAATTCTATTACCTCCGCAACTGCTTGAAACAAATGCTCACCGTGGGAAGAGCTCGAAATTATATAATAACAGTGAGCTCATAATTCCAAAACACTTTCTATGCTGAACAACACATAGGTGGCATCTACTCTGACCTATAATTGCATAATTTAGATGATACTATATATGCATGTTGCATTGTGTTAGGTAGGCATAATAAACTATTTCGATTAAAAACCTTTATTTCCCTGATTATGTAATATATGCAAATGAGCTACTTATACCAATGGCATACGTGAAGGAGAAGCAATGCATGGGGTTTCATTTGGTTCCATTCTGAAGTCTCTATCTCAATTATTGACAAATTCAGAGCCATTCTAAATATTGCGGGGAGGAGTATATCCATGTAGAAGTTGGTGCATATACATGGTGCTAGAAAGCAAAAGCTACCACTTCTACAGGTCTATCACATTTTTTCCAGCTCTATACATATATACGTTACTAAAAATCACTGATAGACCCTGCCCCCCCAAATGAGCCTCATACTTGCTATGGCTCATCCCCTAATAGGGGTGGCGGGAAAGGTTGGACTCTGATGGGCTAAAAACTATCTGCAGATTTTGGCCGAAGGGACCTTGTCCTAAATTCCAACAGGACTAGGGGGTGAGGTGAAGAGAGCGATAAACTGATCAATAAGTGAACAAAGGCCCATGCTCATTATGCATTACTTTTATTTCATGTTTAGTTGCACCACCTCCATTTTGAGAATGTACAAATAAAATACAGTTTTGGCAGTCACTTAAACGATGCACCTTTTGAAGTTTTAGGCCCAGCTTGGACAAGGGTAATAATGATACTAATTTACATCAAACCAAATCGTGGAATCTATTTTTCAAAAAGGCAATAAATATTAAATATTCACTCATATATAATTACTTAGGTTCCTTGTTGACATGAAGTATCATATATTATGGTAATTACAATCCATGCCAATTATCAGGTATACGGGAACATTATATACACATATATTCACCATATTTTGTAGGTTAAATACAGCATTATGCCACTGGTGCCTATAATATAGTAAGTCATATGTCTTAATGCTTTTTGGCATTACTTATATTATGTTTTACTTGAAACAACCTTCTCGATTTTCGTTGCTAAAATAATTCCAGCCATATTTATATCAGCAAATGTTAAAAGTGATTCCTTTAAGGGATGCATAGTGATTTGATACATAATATGCTCTTGGTCATGATACGTGAATGAAGCCTTGCCAAGTCTACTCTCCAGGGATACATTCATACCTGACGACAATTGACATACACCATTAAACCCTATGCGGCCCTTAAAGTGTTAATGACTGCCTCTATAATCAAACAAAATCACAATTCCACACATTATGAGGTAATTTTCAGAAATGGTCTATAGAAATATGTCCATGTCTATTCCACATTCACAATAGTGCTTTAATGCATTGTGCCTGTTGTCAAAAGGATCCCTGTCTACTCACCATGCAGGGCTGCCTGTTTGCATCCTGTCAACCCTTCGTGAGTGTATCAACCACTGAGGGCTGGCATGATGCCTGTGGTTCACCACTGGTAAGTTACTCGCCAGGTCTACATTCTTGTACCAGAACGACGCATTAAAGAACCCTTAGGGGGCTGTATTTGTGCAAATCATAAATAATGCTGCTTTAATACTTGATAACGCTTAGATACATGACGCAATCCTTGCTGTCATCATCTCGATGTGGCTATGTGAATAATTTTATTCTGTCACATAGTTTGATAGAATGCCATTTTTACATGGTTAATTAATGGAAATATTACCCGTCGATACTGGTTCTCGGTGTAGGTAAATATCTAGCAGGGGAAAATAGGGGGGGGGGGGAATCTGTCATAGTTATAGAGCTTATTTGGACAGTATATTCCATCAAATGTATATGATTCCGGGAAACGTTAGTGGGTGAGCACAATTTGAAACCCATTTTCCCAAGTTCTATAATGGATGCTAAGAGGCAGTCCATCTTCATTGCAAGTTAAACCCTCACTCTGCAAGACCAAGTTTTATTCAGTATTTTGGCATATCCCCTTATGTCATAGGTTCCATATTTTAATCTAGTATTGCTATGTTGATTTTCAAGAGAAATTTCAATATTTGGAATAGTGTTTGCCAAAGCCTAAAGATAACCCAAGTTTAACCACTCGTGGGTTTAATAATCAGATGGGAAATGGCTTAGTGAAGCTGGGGCTTCAAAGAGGAAGCGATCACTGGTGTTTATTTGCGTCTGGAGGAACATAACCAAAGCAGCAGGCCAGGCCCTCGGGGATCTACCTGTCTCATAGAAGATAAGACATTGTGTAATCAGGTGCAATAGGAGGGATATACACTCATTAGGATGGGAACCCTAGGGTCAAGAGATACCAACTGATTGTTTTGAAAGGGATGCATTTGATAAGAACAGTTTCCATTAGTTTGCTTCTTCATTAATCCAGAGATATAAAAGACCCATTGGTTAATCAGGACAAGTATTTGCATTAAATTAGTAGAGATTAGAATGAGATATATTCATTGGGGTTATACAGTCAGTATAACAGACATTTATTCAGTCTAAGCACAGAACAGGTTGGGAAGAGCCTTTAGTACTAGTAGTAGAGCCTACAGGGTTTTCTACATGTATATTGGCACAACTGCAGAATGTATTATAAGTTAAGTTATCCATCTGAGGATCAGTGGATTCTATGCTTACATTAATTAGTATGAACTATACAGACACGTATGGATGAGATTCAAAGGTGAGGGATAGGTATTATGGGTGTATTACATCAATTTGTTATGTTAAGATCCACAGGTAGGTTAATGCATTAGTACACACATGATATGTTAATCTATGACTGTAGTACCCAAAGAAGTAAGATTAGAATATTTTGTTTAATATTAATTCAATAAGAGAACCTTCATTAATATTGCTTTTGTATTTGGGGCAATGTCTATTTCCAAATACTGTATCCCGTCTTCTATCATTTTCAAATACAATTTCCCCATGAAATACACCAAAAGAGAACATGTGGATGGTGAGTCAGAATTATAAATTCGACCATACGGGGCAACAGGGAACACTACTTTGGAGTAGCACCAAGTTTAATTCAAATTCAGAAGACTGTAATTATATAGAGCTTTAGCAACTTCAAGGATGTGAATAATATCTTTATGGCAGGGAATGAGGTGGTTGGGATTTCACTCATTTCCTGTAATAAGGGCCTGTAAAAGTCACCCTTCCGGCCGGGACTGAAATATTGCCTACTTTATCGCTCGGCCCCTATATTGCCTCACGAAATCACAGGCGGCCGCACCCTGCTAGGATCTCTGTGACAAGAGTCACATTTACAACTAGGCCTGTCCTGATAGCCACACCGCCAGCATGACTTTTTATCTCTCCAAGTGTTTGACGAGCCATAAACTCAGAGCACTGACCCTACCTGCACTATTGCACGCCTGCCATAACTTGTGTCAATGCCTCTGATTGGAGAGTGAGAAAGGAGCACCTGAATAGACAATGATTTGCTAGGGTTTGTTTCCTCTGCCCTAAAAAAGTGGAGTTATGGTTTTATTGTGTGCTATTACTCTGCTGTTGATTTAGCTCTCTCGGGATTGGAAGGATATTCTCATTGACCTCTAGCCCTTTAAGGAGGGCATGATGCTTCAACGTTTAATGTCCATTCGTCTTCATAATGCACCAATGTAGATCCGGTGAATAACACGCCGGTGTTGTGTTGGGGCATCATGCTGCCTATCTAGGAGTGGATTGGCCCTATTGGATTAGCATGGCTGACGCTGCATTGATGCAAACAAAAGGGTAGAGTGCATTATAGCCCTATGCTGCCCTTCAAGGGTTAACCACGAGAGCAGCATAGTTAGGGTCAACAGAAGAGTGAGCAAGACATGCAGCCTCTTTTTGGATATTAGTTATAGTTAAATACATTTCACCAGAGATTATAACATACTTCCTTTATACATCAAGTAACTCAATTCAGTTCAACAGCAAATACTGATACACACATTCCTATTATGCACAGGGTATCGTTTGATGATCGGTGACATTAAATACCCCTCCATTCAAGATGGTATTGGTAACGCTTGTATTGAAGCTTCCTGGCTATTGTAGCATGGGCCATCCAGAAAATGGTAGAAACGGTTAACAGCCATAGGAAACACCCTAATTGCCCTAGCATACTTGTATCAATGAACCAAACACTAGGTGACCAAATTCTATTCAACGGATTCAAAATACTGCATATTCTTAACAATTCTTAGCACCAACAATGATTTCACCTCCCCATGCCCTCCTCAAAAATGGAAAAAAAATCAAAGAACATACAGGAGAAACTGATCAAACAGGAACAAAAAGAACTGAATAAGTTGACACATTTCAAATATATCATACATGCTGTTGTCTTCAGGTATCCCGCTAATTGCTTTTGTATTGGAACCTGTACCAGCCCTAGTGTTATTATGCAGTATTACAGTCCTTTGGTATAAACATCATGGTATAAGTATAATAACATTTCTCATAACATTAACTCATAATGTCCTTGCATAATCAACATTAGGATACGACAATAATAAATAAACCCCTGAATTTATCTTCTTGTTCCACTGGCTAGTAATTTAGCTATGTACACTTCAATATATACAAAAGAACAACATTGGCTTGACCTGAGCCTTAGTCGATGAACAACGACACAAGAAGGCCATGTATATGCGGTCGGTAAGTCATATTTTACTTGTGCTCTTGTATAAACTCTGAAAGACTGAACCTAGTGTCTCAGCAATATTTACAAACCAATAAATAAATTTGTACAGTTTTTTGTGGCAACAGATCTGGCCAAGTAACACAGGGCACTCAAAAATAGAACCAATCATTCGACCGCTTGGCGCGAAGCCCTTGGAGTGCAGCATGTGGTTCTCCAATGCAGCACACTGGAGAGTAGCACTGCATTGGTGCATCATGGCATCAAATAAAGATGAAACCTTGAGACATTATGGTGTCCTTTATAAGGGGTTGATCAGCACTTTGATTAAGAAATCAGATCCTTAAAGTAGTTATGGATAAACTGTACATGAGGTATTTCTCTGTCTAACCCAGAGAGGTCAATGGCCAGGGTATTAAGTCTCCAATAGTGATCAGTCATTGCTTGAATTTCCAGCAAATATACCATGCTCAAAAGAATGTAACCTTTATAATGACAATTCTCCTCAACATAGAGAAACTTTCTGAACTTCATAGACGAACTCAATACGTAAAAACTGAATATCGTACACACTCATCAGGTTTTGTCATTGTAATCCTCAGTTGTGGTTATTTTGTATCTTCAAGTGGTGAGCTGACCAAGTGTTGACTCCTCAGGCTACAGTTTTGTTTGCTTCTAGCTCCTGGTCTGACTGATATCAAACAACACTAAGGCAACCAAAGTCTTGATTCTGATCCAGTGGTATTGTGATGCATGTTCCTGAAAAGAAAAAAAGTTTTCTATTATGGAAATGTATTAGTAATTCATTCTGAATACCTACTGTACATATATGTATTTACCTATCAAATACAGTTTGCAGTTACATGTTTAATAGATGCCTTGAGTGGAGAGACATTACTTGGATGATAATACCATGACATATTACTTCCCAATATGATATAAAACCATGAGACTACCTATATTTAAGTAAAGAATATACATATTTTAAATAATTCAATTCATTTGATCTAGTCCATTTTTGAAGTATGTTTTAACTAAGTGTGTATAACAATGTATTGGCAATTGCCTACCTTCTGCCTCTGTGTACAGCACCATAGATCTTCTGTGGACAACTTCATCTGATCCATCTGAAGGTGCTGGCAATGGTCTATGGTGTCGTCGAGAACTGCTCCCTGCCTGAGATGATGATATCGACCCCTTGGATCCTCCGGCTGATATTCTTTTGCTTACACCAAGAACAGCAGTCTTGTTACCGTGTAACATAGATGCTCGGACCATTTTTAGTGAGGACTTTAATGAGGCGCATGTGTGGCAACCATGGGCGGAGGCCAACAGCTGAGGGCTGAGCGGATGGCCTTCCTGACACGACAATTTCCTCTGGCTACCACCACTGCTGCTGCCTCTCAATGATGCCGTATCATTTTGTCGCAGTGTACTTGAACTGTTACTTATTTGCTCAGACACATATTCAACCTTTGTGCTTTCACTTTGATTACTACTATGAGAATGGGTTTCACTTGGAATGTTGGTTATGGTTTTAATCCTTTGCAGTTCTGTGTTTAGGCTAGTACTGAGTGGCAAGGGTTCAGAGCGACTTTCTGTGTCGCTCGGTGAGTACTCACTATTGGCCTCATCACCTGAGCATGGCTCACTCTCAGGCTCTGCCAGGGGAACAACAGGAGTTTGTGCAAAAGGGACTGAAGAACTAGCAACAGTCTGAGTTTGGCAATTGCTGCAGATCTGGTCATTGGACTCTGAGCCACTACTGGGACACCAGTCACTCACAATGGGGGACATGCCTGTGGTGTCTAGTGAAGAGATGGAGTTGTCAGAGGACAAAGCACTTTGGTGACTAACAATATTGGCCTTTTTGGACTGTTTCAACTTTGCCTTAAGTGTTGGTGGCAGCATTGCCTCAACAGAACCATGTTTGTAAGCATCACCATGACTATGACGAGTAGTTTGGTGGGCATTATTTAAGTCTTGTTTCCTCCGCTGGAGGGAGTAGTGAGTCCGTGCTCGACTACGAATGCTAACACAGGAAGGTTTAAGGTGAGTGGGAGGTAGGACTATTGCCGGTGGTGGAACCACAACGGTTATATCTGGACTTGGAGCTCTTGCTCCTTCAGGGGTTTTACTCCGATAGGCAGCAGAATCAAAGCTACTAACATCACTCGGCATATCAGAACTGCCGAGGGTGCTGCGATTGCTGCAGTCTATGTTGGACTCTGATAAGGCTCCACAACTACAAGAGTCTGAGTCTGACCCAAGCGGAGGCAGTTGTTGATGCAGCACCACCTGGTGAGTGGCAGGGACACTATGATACAGCTCGGCATCACTCTCCGATGATGTCCATTGTGATATTGACTGCGGTACCGGCCTTGCTCTCCCAGGCCGCGACACACGGTTTGCACTCACCTCAGGCCCCTTTCGGCTCATACCTGAACCAGAGGCTGTATTATTAATATGTCTTGGTGGCAGAACTGGCTTATGGCGTGGGCTTGCATCCACTCGTTTTCCACCAACAATCATGGGCGCCTTGGTCCCCATTCGAGAGGCCACCTTTGCAGTAGCACCATCCTTGGTGGCAAGTGTGGGTGTTGTCTGACAGTAGGAGGAATACACAGGGGGTAGCCCATAGTGTGGGGGGTTACCATGACTACTGAAAGCTACTGAGGAAGCTGCCATGGGGATATTCTCTATCTGGGTGTATTCCAGTCCTGTGTACTGCCCAAAGGTCTGGTAGCGACCGGGGTGTACAGCGTAGTAATGGTCAGCTACCCGCTGCTGCTGGCCATAATGAGCATAACCCACGTGACTGGTCGAGGGATAGACCAGGTTAGCATTGGAGGATGAGCTTGAAGACACACCGGCCATGTTAAGGTTGTTGAGGTGGCCCATGTTGTTGTTAATGATGTTGGGATGAGGTGGTGGCACAGCGTTGATGCTATGGGTGTTGGGGTTGGGCACTGCACATGGGGGCCCATCGCTGTTTGCTGGACGCTCTGGAGGAGAAAACAAGCAGTACATATTAGCACTCTAGTCATTAGCAGGTTTATGGCTCAATCTGGGACTGGGGGTCATAACTTAACATTTAAAGCACTGATACTTGCAAGGCTCTACAAGGATCCGAACCCCAGAACAATTAAATGCCTGTTTGGCCTCATTTTGATATCTTATTTCATGTCTGATGAAAGCTGTCCAGAAAACTGGCTATGAACCATTTAAATGTCATCAGATATGGCTTTGACCATGCTACTTGACAGCCTTTACCTTTTGCTATCACAGCAGAAGATTTGTATTTGAGGCCAATGTTCCTGAGAGGTTATCTTGATGTGGTCTATGATTCTATTTTAGAGATTTTCTTTGTTGTCTGGTTTAGTAGTGCATGATTATGTACATACCAGGTAATCGAAGCCTACTTTATGCAACAATAGCAGCATACCAGTGACAATTACTTCAATACAAGTAGCCTATAGACTACACCCCTTATACTTCTGGTAGGAGGAGGTGAATAATACCCCAAGTAGACAAATGGTGATTGAACACTTCCTGCCGTCCCAGCCTCCAAGGTGACCTTTGTGTACCGGAAGTGGATTAACCACAGCCTCAGCAGCGGGCTAAAGGCAGTGCCGTGTCTAGATTGGCTTCTTAATATATAGTAATATCAACCCTGCTAGCACAGCACAGTATGTCAATGCACTTAATGCAATTATCATGTTTGGCACGGGGTGCAATTTTGTTCCTATAATCTCTCTTCTAATGTGACCTTATAAGAAGAATTAACTAAGTACACAAATATATAGGTCACCTAGACCACCCATTTGTTTTAACATACCTGTTAAACAAATGCGTGGACACTGTTTGTATATATAATACAACCCCTTGAAGCCTTGACCTAGAATGCTGCAACCCCTGCGGCTGCTGCTCAGCAGGCTAAACTAGGCCTGGTAATTAATGTCACCTTTTCCACCTACATATTTTTAACCCCCATTTCTCCTGTTCTCCTCATATTTTTAGTGTTTTTACTTACCTAGAATGTTGAAGAGACACAGTGGACAGGTGTGGTTGGAGATGAGCCATGGGTCCACACACGACCGGTGGAACTCGTGCGAACACGGCAGGATACGGATGTCCTGAAAAACACAATAATAAGAAGTTTGTGAGCAGAGTAATTATTACTGAATCAAAAGTGGTTATTTGGGAGATGGGATTCAACATTTTCCTTGAAGCATAATAATATATTAAGATGCTTCAATTGCTCTTTTTCTTGCTACCTCTCCTCTCCGTCAATCCAGCACCCTCCCTTGTAAAAGAATTGACCACTCCTTTATAAATCAGAATTAGGCAGGGGCATCACAAGGTTATCCTGCTCTGCCCTTCAGGCTGTCCTTACCCAACAAGCCACATAGGTCACACACACAACTTAATTTAATAGCCCTGCCTACAACCCCAAGGGTCTCAGTCCCTAGCCTTATACAAGGCCACACGCACAGCTAAAAGACCAACAGAAAAAATGTGTTTCACGTTGGCAGCGAAGAAAATCAATGGTAGGGTCTGTCAGAATTTTCCGTTTTAGGGTGTGCTCAGGTGGGAAATGTCCACACCTCATCAGCGGTAGGGTACGGTGGAGTTTCATATATTTGAGGGAAAAGGTGTGCACCGCTTTCTATAACGGGTCACACATATATATGAAGGATAACATCACCTTAGCGGAGGCGGAGGGGATAACAAAAAGAAATCTGCCCTTTGTTAAAAGTATCACCCCCCTTGTAAGGTAGCACCCTAGCAAAAACTGAAAATGTGATGTGTACATAGCTGGGCTGAGTTTTACAGTAGGTAGGGTTGAGTTAGCTGAAACAAAAAGCTATTTGGTCCTAACCTATACAAGACTTCCTGCCGTTCATCCTGGGCGTTCGTCTTAATAATTGTGACTCCCCTTGGAGCTGCTCTGAGCAGATGAGGTTCTGGTGAGAGCAGCTCAGATCTAAGCAAGGTTATATGGCTGAGGATGTGTCCTTGCCCTTAGCATGAGACAGCGAGCACTATGAGCAGCTCTAAGGGTGAGGATGGTGTGGGAGCAGCTCAGATACATGCAAGGCTAACTCAGGGCTAATTAAGTTATACAGACCTTCAAGGTATATGCATGTACAGCTAGTTTTTGAGTTCTAGTAGCTGTTTGTAATGGTGAATAGCATAGGCCAATAAACCACCTGTCTTAGCAGCACTTGGTATTTAGATACACACTGGCCCAGTATTCTGGAGAGGAAGAAGATGGTTTCAGGCATACTATATAACAGGGTGCGAGATTTGTATGCACCACTTCAGTATAGGAATACCAGTAATATTCAAAGAAGAAAAGAAACGTATGCAATGCTCTAAGAATCAGTGTATAGATCAGTATTGAGCACTGATCATTAGCAAGCATAATATTATCTTCAAGCTTCTTACTAAGGATGATCTCGACTTTCCCCTCAAGTCTCATTGCTCACGTGGGATCACGAGAAGGTCGCAAAGCAATGGGCACGGAAGCCACAAAGCGGTCATATCCGGTGTCTGCGCATCTCAGTGATTGCAGTAAATCACACGAGGGGGCGATGCACAACCCCCCGCTGGTGCTAGGTTGGTGGTGCTACAGGTAGGTAGGGCTGCTAGACACTTAGGTACCAGCGACACCCAAGGCCTGAGACCATATATACAAAGATGTATCCCTGGAACAGCAATAAGTTAATTATTGATTGAGATGATTATTGCTGTTGTTGCCCTACAGCTTACTCTAGACACAAGGAAGGTGATGTGATTTATCATGTGGTGCAAGAAGGTAAAACCCCGCTTCGATACTTCTACCGTGGGTTCTTTTACATCTCAAACTGCATACAGTAGACACACTATAAAATGGACAGGGCTTTGATAGTTGTATCCACCAAAGCCGAGATCTAGAATTGGTGGCTACCCCAGATCATGGATGAGAGCACCCGCCATAGGGAGTCGCAGCCAAAGTCTTGTACAGATCACAAATCCGGCGCTCTACCAACTGAACCAATGAACACCCCAAAAGGAGGGCTCCAGACGGGTAAATTCGACAAAGCGACAAGCCCTTGTCTTAGGCCTTATGGACAAGGGACAAGGTCATGCTGGGGGTGGGCGACAAGTGACAAAGATACCCCTTTAAATTGACAAGGGACAAGACCGAATTCTTAGGATCGACAAGGGACATTGGCATTTCTTAGGATCGACAAGTGACACAGCTACCCCCCGTCTACGGCCCTAAAAGGATCATGAGCGCTTTTTGGTTTCTTTACTAAAAAGGAAGTACAAAATTTGATGTAGAAAAGCATAAAGGCTGTAGTATGTCTCAATACCAAGTAATTCTCCTTTAGCATGTATCCACCAGGAAGGCCTTTAGCATGGGAACCGTGTGGAGGCCTATACCATTGGGATAGATCTCCTCAGCATTCCAGGCAGGAGCTCACTTCAAGTTCTGTCAATAACAACATGACCAGGAAAAAAGAAAACATAAACTGACCTTGGCAACTCAACCCTGAACCAGGGTGCAGTGAAACCCATCGCTGCTGGGTGGGTTCCCTATAGTAAACAGTGCTAGGGTCACTTACTCCCAAGCCGCCATCTCCTCTGGCCCTTTGAGGGGTAAATATGCGAGTCAACACGGCAGCCCTGCCCCCACCAGCCTGTTGCTATTGTGCCCCAGGGGTATCAAGTGGTCACCCAGGCTGCAGGGGTATTTACCAGGGAGTATATATACTAGACCTTGAAGGGCCGCATAGTGCTGTACAGTGCTATTTCCTTGGTCGGCATGATGCATGAATGCAGCCCTGGCGAGTCTAACCGCCACGCCCATTTCCATGCATTACGTATCAACACCGTAGCTCTAGTCGACATGACGCTTGAACTTTAGATGTAGCATTGGCAAGGTCCTCACAGGGGCTGCATGCATGCATCGCCATGGTGCATTAAAGCACGGTGCGGCCCTTAAAGGACTAGACAGGGGATGGCGGTAGCCCAGGGGGAGGTAAAGGGGAAGCTGGCAGGGGGGTCTACTTCTAGCTGACATGTGGACATTTTAGACGATATAGGTTGTAGACGTAGAGTCTAAACTAAGCTATTGACTGTGGTGTATATCCCTACACCGAATACCTGTAAAGGATTCCTGGTCTTCAATGGCAAGGGATTTCTTCTCTGTCAATGGAATACATGTATAATTTGGCTTTATAAAGTTCCAGCACTGTTAGTATTTAGGCCATTATCTACCCGTGTATTACTGTATAACTAAAGTCCGAATGGCAGTAATGTATGTATGTATACATACTCAGTGAATGTGGTGACAATTCAGTGATGCCACTCTCTGGTTTAATGACAACATTAATAGTAGGAAATCCTCAGAGTTTGGTTAAATTAATTTCTGTAGGAAATTATCATAATCTAATACAGAGATTCCATATTTATTTGGTAGGAAAATGGCAATAGTAATAGAGGAGGATGGGTGGACTCATGGAGCTACCGATACTAATTCAAAAGTGCATCTGATTCCGGAGGAATCCCAGCAATGGACTTCAGCCAGAGGCACCAACTAAGGGAATTGACATCATCGTATCTTATCTCCCAGACCCAGCTCTTCTCAAAGTGAAAACCATCCACACACATCCTCCTCACTCTCTTCTCACCTAATTAACGGGGTTAACCCTTTGAGGGCATCATGATTCCTCAAAGGGCATTAGTCACCATTATGCACCAATGCATCACATGCGCCTAAATCTGGAGTGTATCAGCCGCTTATAGTTGAAATGATGCACATAAATGAATTAGCCCTGGGCACTGTATGGGTGCATCATGACAACCAATGGATAGGAAGCCTTGAGCTGAGGATCATGTTGACCTTAAAGGGTTAAGCACAGTCTTGGTTTGATCACTCAGGCTCCAAGGATCATCAAGGGACGGTGTGTAGCCCCCATATCCCCCAGGGCAGGCGTGGGGTGCCTCAGAAGTCAGCTGGTGAGAGTTAGCTCACTCTGTCTGCCTTAGAGGCCAAAAAAGGGTCCGTTTCAGGCAACATGGTTTGAAAATTAGGGTAGATAGGTACCCTAAATAGTTCTTTTTCAAACTTAAGTTCATAAGTATCTATGATTCGAGTTTTGGGTAATTATGTCAACTCGCAGACTGGGATTGCAGGATGTACTTGCAGAAGTCCAATAATTAATAGGTAGAAATGAACTAAAATCTATAATGTGTCTTTTAATCCCTGGAAATTGGGGAAGATTTGCAGCTAGGGTTAGGTGCCCAGAAACTGACCTGTTTGCAATTGTTGGCCCTATGGAAGCCGTGTTGGTGCCAGGGGTGGCCCTGCTATGTCTGGTATGAGGCTAATCAACACACAGCTCAGTGGGAGGAAGCTTTGAAGGTGCATGGATTAGGGTTTACCATTTAATAGCAGCATAATGATATAATATGATATGTCCTTTGACAGAGTGCTGCGTAAATCCAGCACTGCATTCAAGCATCATGCATGCTGACCCTGCTGAGTTTATTCACTCCCGAAAGGTCGGTATGATGCATGAATGCTGCCCTGGCGAGTTACTCACCAGGTTTGCATTTATGCATCATGCCGATAAAGGTCATAATGCATTTAAGCACTATGCTGTTAATTATTTCGTGGGGTATGTTTGATTCAGTTCAGGTCTAAATCCCCAGGCAATTAATTTTTTCTGAAAATATTATGTTTACAGTGGTTTAATATGATATATGGCGTGATTTTCAAAATGTTTTTCCCAGTCAAATTTTGCGATTCTTTTAGATCATAAAAGACTATTCAATATACCTCGGCATTATTAGTCCTCATAGCAGTATCTGCTACAGTCAAAAGGCATTCCTCCTGTAGGGCACGTAACATCTCCATGTATCAGAACGTTTAATGTCCTATAGTATAGGGAGGTTCAGGACCATGAATCAAGATGCCCCATCAACTCTGAGTACTACATCACCCCATCAATCCCCAGCCAAACATGTATAATTTATCTTTTCACATTTTACCATTTTACCCCATAGGTTGTAATACATTTTCTAATCTCGTGCTTTGGTTGGCTCTGACACCCAGAGTTGTGTTTACGAGTACACTCGGTATCCGATATCAAAGACGACTGCGGCCGTTTGAATCATATGTGAATAATACCGACCACGTGCCCGTGGGTTCTCCCCAAGAGCCCCCTCCATGGCTGGATAGAGTTAGGAAGTGGTCATTTTTTAACAAAGGGGCGGGGGGGGGGCGATAAAGGTGCGCCATGGTGCGTCGAAGCGATGTGTAGCTTACGCCCCTCTAGAGCAGGCGAAAACTATAGTGCCCCATATTATATGCCAAAGGCTTTTTTATGCGCCTCCCAGATTGAAAATGTGTATGCCCCCAACCTTCCTTCCCCCTACCTTGATATTTTTGTTATTGGTGGGGGGGGGGGGTACCTAATAAAGTAAGGTGTTACCTACTGACAATAGGCTAGGAAATATCACAAATCATTTCGCGAATTTTGGGATCTTTTTCAAGACCCGCATTAGTGATTAACTGCTCCTAGCTGGAATTTACAACCACAGAAGCCTCCACAAGCACGTATACCTCTTCTCCAATCCCCCTAGCTGGTAATAAATGGCACCTCCCTCAGAGAAGACGGTGTGTGTCGTACTATGATATACTAGAACTGGACAAACAAATGGGATAGAAGGGGGCTCAGGAGTTGTGAGAGGGGAGTTAACCCGTTGAGGACCGCATAGGGCATTATTACAGTATGCCCTCATCATCATGATGCATCAAGGCAGTCTTGGCGAGTCTACTCATCAGGGCAGCATTTATGCATCACACCAACCCTTTTCTAGTGCACCATCCCAGTAGGGGTAGGCATGATGCTTGAATGCAGGCCTAGCGAGTAACTCACCTGGGCTGCATGCATGTATCATGATGACAAATGGCATACCACATTAAAATACTCTGCGTGCCTTGAGGGTTTAGGCCTGGTTCTAATCATGGTCTGCACTATACACCTCAGATGTTGGCTTCACTTGTCCCCTTGGTGGTGGTGGAAGTTATTTGGTGATGGAAAAACGGTTAGGAGAATCGGGAACAGAGAGTGTCAACTATAAATATTAATAGCGTTATAACCCATCAATATAGTCCACAATGTGAATTCTTAATTACAATACCAAATGCGTGACTTTTGCATTGGATGGGTGATGACTTGGTAATTTCCAAAAGGGTAACAATGAGGACCTGGAGGAACCTTAATATTTCTCCAGACTGGAATTTACCTTTACTCCTATGGCGTGTCTAGGGGATATAGACAACAGGCCACTGCTTCTATATAATCACCCCCCTTCTGTAGGGCCCACGTAGGGAGGTTAAGAATTGTACCGTTATTTTGGTGGCAGAGACAAAAGCGTCTACTTTAGACTCGTGCCTTTCCGTCTCTAACTCAGTAAGGCTGGAGGCATGGCTACAGTAAATGGAAGTCGTATGTGGAAGGAAGGGCAGGGACTTTGAAGTGACGGTCAACATTCCGAGGAGCAGAACTTCTTTTAAGGGGCAGTCGACTTCACAGGCGGACGACACCATGATGAATAGCACAATCGGCCAGTAGTAATGGTATAATTAACCCTTTCATGACAGCATTGTGATTTAAAGTGCATTATGCCGGTAGCCGTCATAATGCATGAATGCAGCCCTCACAAGTTACTCGCCAGTCCTGCATTCATGCATCATACTGACCCCATGAAGTTGATACACTCCCGAACGGTCGGCATGATGCATTAAGGCACTATTGGGTCCCTAAAGGGTTAATGCCTGCAGGCCCCACTAGATGGGGACACTACAAGTTACAAATGGCCGCCAGATGCCAGAGACGGACTCAAGACGCAATCAGTGCAGCCCAGTGTGGGCATCAATCACTATAGGACAATGAATTTGTAGATTCACTTTAGACCACAAACCTTGTCGAGACATGGGCATTATGCATCAAGGCTCATGTTCATTTCATTTTGTCTATGTTCATTTGTCTTCAACTCTTTTATATCTCCCACCGTCCACCTTCATTTGTCGGCATGATGCATCAACACTGTGCCAGTCAGTACATGCTGACTATTTAGAGTGCACAACCTTATAGGGTTATATACTACTTAGTTGCGCAGCCCAGATGAGTCTAGTATAGACTAAGCATTCATGCATCATGATGACAAAGGCCATAATGCATTGATTAATACATTATGCGGCCCTTAAATGTTTAAGTATCTGTGCTTGATTTTCGCTGGTTCCACACAACATATCCCTAGCACCAGATCCACACTACCTGAAACCCATGGGAACCAGCGGGAGGTCAAGGTCACAGTCTGTTTAAACTCAGGACTTGAGGAATCTACGTTGACCTTGTCCCATGACCTGTGATCTCAAGGTCACCACCTCCCAGGGAGACACTCCTACTTGGGTTGGGGAGATAGGAGAGATGGACAGGCGGCTGAGCTCCTGAGTGGAACTTACAGGCGAGATAACAAGAACACCACATGGGCTCAGGCTTCAGTTTGGGTATGTCGGGAACGTTCACAAATGACGTCCATAACTAGAGGATAGAGCTGGTGGGTGAGGTGAGGGGGTCTTTGGGGTTAGTGATGACCATGACCCTGACTATACATGTACAATCACTGGGATAGGATAATCTACAAAAATAGTGATTAAATGGGGATTGGATTCTTGAAAGGCTTACAGTAATCACCATGAGTAAATCATATCTTAATTATAACATATGATGGATAGCTCCGTGGAGAGGTGGTAGTTTAGAAATTAGCACATCCCATCAGTCTCCATGAAGGGTTCTGTGTTTGTTGCCGACATGATTGAGAGAAATATAAGATAGCGTTTGAATCAGTACTGCCTAATATATCAAACTGAATCTATGTGGTGAGTTCAGAAATGATTATGACAAATAGTCTTGAATCTCTGAATCATTGAGGACTATACGTACTTAATTATCACAGGCATATAGAACATGCACATCTACTAGATGATGTTATCATTTGTGAGGGGGAACATATTGCTATCACACCTTGTCGTATGCAGCAAGGGTATTGCATTAATGCATCATGCTGACCCCATGCAGTTGATACACTTCCTACATAGAGGTCGGTATATATATGATGCATTGCGTGGGTGTATTACGATGACACATTCACATGCAGCCTTGATTTATCCTGCCGTCCTAATAAAGAAAGGGTAACATTTAAAAATACTCTTTCATTTTCCCCTCATTTTCAACCGCCGCCGCCACCATGTCACCAACCTAGTCATAGGGCAGACCCGACTTCCTTTAGCAGTGAAACAAAGGCGGGCGGTACTCTATGAAGTCTCAAATGACTGCCCCAATTATAGCCCCAATTACCTCGGTTAACCCTTTAAGGGCCGCATAGTGTTTAATGAATTATGCCCTTTGTCGTCATGGTGCATGAATTCATTCGCCAGTGCTGCATCATCCTGACCCTGTAGGGCTGGCAAAAACCTAGGAGCCAGCATGATGCATTAAATTAAATGCATGCCTGTTGAGTAAACTCTCCTGGGCGGAATTCACCCATGCATCATGACCAAGGGCATGTTGCACTAATGCATTATGCAAGATTGAAAGGGCTAATGATGGGGCTTCGGGGGTGGATCTAAGTGTATAATGTTGTATATTATACTGTTTGATGTAGACAGCTGTGATTAATGACTTGTACACTACCTCGATACCCGGCACTCCAGCCCTGTAAGGTCGGCATGATGCCCCTATAGGCTTCATTCATGCCCATTTGGCATTATGATGTATCAATGTGGCATCAGAGAGCGCAAAGAGTAGCTCGCAAGCTAGACCATTATGCCAACACTTCCTCAAGTGTATCAACGGCATAATGCATGAATGCAGAACTAGCAAAATAAAATAAGGGTCAATAAATAGTGCATTTAAGTACTTTGTGGCCTTTAACGGGCTAATAGAACCGCTCATGCCAACACATGCTCTGTACCCTGTCACTTGTTCATATATTGGGGAGCGTTTACAAATGACCCCAGACATTTTCGGACCGTTTGCAATACCGGGACCCCTCCAGCCCTAGTTGATCCACTCGTTCTGTCAGGTCGGACAGGTTATCTACAGCTTGAGGTTAAGGTTGAGATTTGACTTGCTTTTATTCTATTGAAAAAACTTCTCCTATTGGGAGTATTGATAGTTTTACAAATCATATAAATACTTTCATTTGCATAAATCATATAAATGCCGTTCCTTAGTCTAATGACATCATCATGTAATATCTTGGTGACTTCACCCAGGAAGTGAAACTTTGGTCGAGGAACCAAGTTATATTTCTCAGTCGTGTAGTGGTTTCATCAAACATGGCAAAGTGGCCGGCTTGTGTGTGGTAAGGCAGGGGAGGGTGACTACATTAGTTTATCCATGATAATGATAGAAATACACTGATTCTGGATGAGAGTCTTGTCCGTGGTCCAATTTATGGAGGGGTTTACTTTCTGCAGATTTATTGTGGAATACGGACAGCAATTAACAACTTCTTCGGTAATAGCACGCTTGAAGCTATTAACGCTATGGTTGAACATTGTCTTTATATCACTATCCTAAGATATCCTTCATCAAAACTGTAAAAAATAAATGCAGTCCTGGTGAGTCAACCGGAAGTCAACATCCCCGGGTCAACATCCATCGATACATCATGCCGACCCTTCTGGAATGTAATAGCACCACAGGGTCAGCATGGTACTTGAATGGCTATTATGCAGCACTGACGAGTTACGCGCTGCATTCATAAATAATCATCACAACAAAATGCCATTTAAAGCACTATGTGGCCCTTAGGGAGTGCTCATTTTTTAACAACAGGGGGGGGGGGGCTGTGAGATTTCGCGCGGAGCGCGTGGAATTTTTTTCACCCCCCCCCCCCCTAGAGGGGTCGAAATTTTTTACCCCCCCCCCCGGCAGGCCGAAAATCCCGCGCGTTCGCGCCCCTTTGTTAGTTTGTAGCATAGTAACACGCGGGCTTTTTCCCTCAAAACAGGTTGAATTTTTTGGACCCCCCCCCCCCAAGAGGGGTCTAAATTTTTTACCCCCCCCCCCCAAATCCACCACCCCCCCCTGTTGTTAAAAAATGAGCACTCCCTTAAAGGGTTAAAATGGGTGAATCAGCATTACCTGCGTGTCCCTGTACTCCTCCAGGCACACTGCGCATGTCTCCAGGCTGGAGTCGGCGTCCGAGCAGACGCTGGAGGGCCGCTTCCGGCGTGAGGGCGGACACTTGTACCTGCGTGTCTCCAGCTTGTCCAGGGTGCGCTTTGCTACCTCCGTAATAGACAACTGCAACAGGAGAGAAAAGTGTGGGATAAGTAGGGTAAAGAGACATGTACGGTGTTTCTAAAACCATAAAGGTATACAGTGATAGTGGTAGAACTCTGTGCTAAAACTGAACATAAGTGATTTCTCTTGAATCCTTCATGTATACGTTGTGACAATAGCCCCCCGGAGAGAGGGATTTTTTTGTAGCATCCCTGCAAAGTGGCACCCCTTCTCTGTCCCCTATTTCATTATAAGGCCCTATTATAACGGGATACTTTGGAATGGTACCAACTTCAGTCATTTATGACAAGATGCACCAATACATCGCCGGCGATTAATTTGCCGGCGCTGCATTAGGGGTCGTCCATAAATGATGTCACGCCTTAGGGGGGGAGGGGGGGTCAGAAATTTGTGACAAAACGTGACAAGGGGGGGAGGGGGGGTTGGTAAGTGCATGATGTCACGTTTCCAAAAAAAAAAAGTTTACAGTTTTATGTGATAGACTGCAGCTTAACCAGTGTAACCCCAGAAGTCTGTCTCTGGTCTTATAGATTGAATACATGTGTAATAATAGTAAATGTTTCCAATCAGGGATGTTCGATTTTCTCTATGGAAGGCAATTAAGGATGAAGAAAAGAGCAGAAAAACAGAAAAGCACTTGTTTGGTATATGACTGAAAGCCTGAAAGACTGTATATAACACCATGTGTACACCTTACTGCCTCGTTTATGATAATCATGACACAATGCATATTCCAAGATGGAAAGGCATATGAATCACTGCACAACCTTGCTAACCATACCATTGCAATAATACCTCACGTTGGATTTCATTATGGGTCAGTGGTGGGGTGGGGGGAAGACTACCCCAGGGCACTTTTTCAAGAGAGGTGGTTATTCAAGGTCCTGTTTTAGCACTAAGCCCAGTCAGCATTGGTCCCTGGGGCCCATACATGTTTTACTTGGGCCAGCTGGGCTTGCCCATATCTGGGTTATGGTCCTTTTCGTCCAGGGCTACCAGTGGGAGCCCAGATGTGTCAGCCCACGAAAGCCTTTTTTTTCATAAATACATTGTAAATATCTCTGAACATGCTGACATCTGATTTCCCTCAAGAAATTAGCATTTGTTGTACATTTTTATAGTGTGTGCTAAATCTGCGCTAGGGCTGGGCACTTTGAATCAGGCCTGACCCATCTGGGCTCCCACTGGAAGCCCTGGACAAAAAGGACCAAAACCCAGGGTGGGCAAATCAGCTTGCCCAGGTAAAAACACATATGGGCCCCATTAAGCAATGTTGACTGGGAGGCGACCTCATTTTAATAACTTGGATTGTGGGCCTTAAGTTTGGCGTTCTTTTAATATATTCCTGATGCTTATACAAGACCAGTACTGTTAAATTCAGGTACCTGATTGCGATGGTACTGTATAAGAAAGATGAGAATGAGGAGCGCCTATAAATCTCACTCGGGGCTGAGTATGACTACCGTAAATTCCTGCGTACAACCCGTATCTCATGTATAACCGGCACCTTGACTTTGGGAGAACCATATATCCTACACCAGAGGTCTGGAAATTACTATTTTAGTATTGTAGCCTACTATACTGCCAAAGCCCCTCATATTACCCACACCTAGACTTTGATAATTTTGTAGATCCCGTACTGCAGTGGCTTGTACTGAGTTGTGCGAGAGTTTTTTCAAGTATATACTACAGTACTAAATTCACCATAATTAGATACCCTGTGCAGCTTATAGGATTCCTCAAAGTTAGGGGTGTGTTATACGTTATAGTTAGGCTTATAGGCACACTAGAATATACAGTATTGGGTACATTATCATTGTACTATACTTACAAATACCTCTCATCTAAGCTGCACCCCAAGTGAATCCTCCTTTTAATGGCTTCACAAGGTTTTATGATAAATCAAACAAAAATATAAAAAAGGAAGCAAATTTCCTTTTTGGGGGGGGGGGGAGGGGACCTCCAAATTCGTTGATTTTATACAAAATTAATGAAGGTGGGTCTGTTTGTGAACTTTCTGTGTTATGAATTATTTATTGTATTCTTTCTTCTCTTTTTAGAAGTGTTTGCTGATATCAAGTACATATATTTCCTCATGGTACCGGGGTATTGTTTTCATTAAAGAGCAAGGGGGGGGGGGGGGGTAGCTGATTGTGTGACATCACGCCTAGAGGGGGGGTTAAGCAAAACGTGACAAGGGGGGGAGGGGGGGTCCAAAAAGGCCCAAAAAAGCGTGACATCATTTATGGACGGCCCCTTAGTGCCTCACTCTTCAAGAAGTAACCACCTCGCTCGTTCAGCATGATGTTTGACTGCAGCCCAGGTGAGTTGCCAGTCAACAGTGCTACATACCATGCAGACAAAGGGGGGGCATAATGCATTAAACCACTATGCTGCCCCATAAGGGTTAATCTGCAGGATGACTCTCCATAACCATTCACCGTCATGGGTCCAACGGTGGTAATATCAACACAAAGGACCTCATGGGGGCCTCATGGTAAATCCAGATCTGCTTCCAAGTTCCCCCCAGAGGGTTAATAGAAGGCACACCCTCCGGGCCCCAACACATGCAGGACCCATTTATACTACACCACTCACACCTTCACCCCTTTTTTCAAACATTAAAGCCATTCCTGCATCAACCCGTCGTCACATTGCCTCCAAGATCAAATAATCACAAGTCGGAGAAATAAATCGCTTCAAGATGAAACCACATGGCACTCGGGCAGTATAAAGGTTTATTTTTCCTCGCTACGACTAAAATGTTTATCTTGCAGGCTCATGGGTAGTGTGACCTTGACCTTTTTATCAGAGTGTTAGGTTGGGAGCTGCCGGTGCCTTTATCAGTGGTTCTGTGAAGTTGTGGCTCCACTCCCGGTGCCCACTCCATCTACTAGGAAGGCCTGCGCTTTACAATATCTCTAGCACTTTTTACATATCTAACCCTTTAAGGACCTGCATGATACTCCAAAGTATAATGTTCATCTGTCACTATGATCCACAGGCGAGTTACTCGTCAGCTCTGCTTTGTTGCATCATATCGACCGATTCTTCAGGAATGCATCAAATATGTATGGTGGGCATAATTTATGATTGCAACCCGGGCTGGCTACTCGTCAGGCCTGCATTCATGCATCATGACGACAAAGGGGTACAATGCTACCCTGAGAGGGTAAGATACTATCTCTATGGCTTTTTTCACCTCTACGCTGGGTGAGATATCAAAGCATGCTCTAATTGCAAACACAGGTTGATGTGTAGTACATGAGATGCTGATGGACGCGTGTCATCTGGTATTAAATGGAGACGTAAGAAGTTAGAAGGGTTGCACTATCTCTCACTTTTACACTAGTTATAGTAAGACATGTTCTTTTACTACATGTATTAGGTGTTCTATTCCATGCTATGATTGATAGAAAATACAGCTGAAGTTTGATATCTAGACTAATTAATGTATTCCTTTACAGATTCCGAGCCATACACATTTTCCCTTTGTCACCTAAGTTTATTGCCTAGTTTCTGCAACTTATCATAGCCTTTTTTCTCCATAAATCAAACCTGTATTTCCCTAACTTGCCTAAGTACCTTAGTGTCTGTATGTATATATGTGTGTCGGAGGGGGGGGGGGTGAGAGCAGGTGCCACACCTCTCTACCCCTCACCTATATACACCTGTGAGCAGCATTCCGTCAGAGATGGGGCTGTCAGGTGTGAGGGGACGGCGAGGCGGTCGCCCCTTGATCCACCACCTTGAAACGCCTCACCTGCCAGGGCAGCATTCAATATGCATGCCACTTCTCTAACACCTCCCTACCCATTCTTAACCCTTTAAGGGCTGCATAGTGCTTTAATGCACTATTCCCTTTATCGCCATGATGCATACATGCAGTCCCGGCGTGCAACTCGCCAGTGCTACATGCATGCACCATGCTGACCGTACAGGGTTGATACATACACTACTGAAGGGTATGATGCACCAATATAACGCTGGTGGGTTCCCGGGGAAGAGTTTCCCATCCTCTCGATATCCAGTCCTTGGAGGGTTAACTCGCTGGCTGGGTTAGAACCCCCGCCCTCATTCATCTAGTCTACATATGCCATATAACCCAGCTGCTAGAACTATTAGCTATTATATCCCCTCTCTATGCACACATGACACTTCCTGTCCAACAAAAACTAGTGGCGGATGGCAGCAGATTTTGGAAACCAGTGGCGGGCGCTTTTGGAGAAATCTTTCCACAATATCATTAAGAACTTCTGATCCAAATTTTACATTAGGGAAACGGACGCCCCCCCCCCCCTCACCACAAAAAAGACATGATAATTATAATTTGGGCAAATGATGATTTCCTATTAAAGTAAACGCTATACAGGTAGGTTCCGTCCTTAAGAAATGCACTTTATCTTCCACAACGTATATCGCCATTTACTTGTGTCTATACTCGCGTTTAGACAAATATAAATAGATAGATGAAAAATAAAACAATGACATCCAGACAGTGCGTCGAGTAGTATCTGTTTTCAGTTAGTTCAGCTTATCGTGGTACTGCTTTAACCTTTTAATGGCCGCACAGTGTTATAATGTATTTTGCCCTTTATCGTTTTGATGCATGCATCCCCGGGAGTGTATCAACCCTGGGTATCAACCCCGTAGGCGGCCAGAGTTATGCTAGAATGCACGTGGAATGCAGACATACACCAGGCCGATCTATGGATTAAAGCCCTATGCGGCCGCTAAAGGGGTAAATAAAAGAAAAAGATCAGATAAAAGTTAAAGTTTTTACATCTATCGGGTTCCCCTGCTCTCCACACCTGATACTCAAG
This sequence comes from Harmothoe impar, assembly GCA_947462335.1. Lineage (NCBI taxonomy): Eukaryota > Metazoa > Annelida > Polychaeta > Phyllodocida > Polynoidae > Harmothoe > Harmothoe impar. The sequence continues at coordinate 41,252,552 of OX381720.1, forward strand.
CCGTCCAAGTTGTCCACTAAAAGAAATCAAACTGTTCGTGGGGCTGACAGTTCACGCGACACCGAAAGGGCCTTCCAATGAGCACTTTCGTAAAACCGGAAATGAGAGAGAGCTGAGATTTGGCTTCCTTTTGCTAACCACTTCTTTTTATTCACCTTCGGCGACAACGTAAAGATTTGAACAGTAGTTCAGTCTCAAGTTTTCTGACAAGCTAACTAATTATAAACTATTGACTGGCACTCAAAGTTATAAACATTCTGCAGTATGCACACAATAGATTATTCTGGAGACACACACCCACATCCTATACAGGCATGCGCCATTTTAATGCATTGTGCACTTTGACAAAGTTACGTATGTATTACCTACACTTTAGGCATCTCTTGCAGCCCATTTCATACCGCAGACTCCCTATCTCTATGTATGAGGCAGTATAGACCTGGCCCCTAATCCCTAACTAGGTGAAGCATGTTCCCTAACACCCCCCCCCCCCCAGCCAGCACGGCTCCATCAAGCTGCTGACAGATCGGGGTGAGCAAAAACTTCCTGTCACATCATAGAGCAATAATCTCTCCTCCAGTGGGTGAGTCGTAAAGGGTGGGAGAGGGGGTGGGGGGAGATTGTACAGAGCCTAAATAGTGCCATACATAGAATTTACTCATGGTAGGGATTCATTTAAAAAATGGCCTTTAAACTTTTCTGTCATCTACTAGTTTACTGCGGTGTGGTGTACCAGTCCAGTGTCATAGATCTCTTAAAACACGAATATGTACATGGAAGTTTGACCCTTCAATGACGGTATAATGCTCAAAAGGTCAGGTTCATTTGTCGGCATGATGCACCAAAAGCAGCACCGACGATCACCAAGGACATTTCCCCTCCTCCTAGATCCCCCCCCCCCCCCCTGGTACCCGGATCTGGGAGTAGAGAACTATCCAACCCATCCAGCGTCTATTTGATGTATATAAAACATGCCCTTCCACCCACCCTTTGTCATAGAGCCTCGTTGTGGTATTTCAACCAAAAGCAGACGACATTCTGTCCTCAACCTCCCCTGTTTGAAGCAGACGACTTTCTACCAAAACAACTTTGTGTGGAGCTTACATGCCTAACCCTTGAAGGACCAAATAGTGCTTTAGGCCTAATGCGCCATGGCCTGTATGGTCATCATGCTGACGCTTCGGCAGTTTATCAACCCAAATCTTGGTGCCTGAATGCAGCCCTGGTGAGGAATTCCCCAGGGCTGCATTCATGCATCAATAAGATGTAAGGGGATTAAGCACTAATATTCCCTTGAAGGGGTTAGATGAGGGTTGTTGATTCTGACAGGGAGTGTATGTAAAGGTGCAAAGCTGTTGGGAGGCAAGAGATAACCCTATCAAGGCTAACCCTACACGGTTGATTCATCCCCGTAGCATGATAGATGAATGTAGCCTTGACGAGGCCGTCCTTAAATGGTTAACCAGTAGGATATAGGACGAGCAGGACGCCCCAAGTTACACTAAAGTCTAAGGAGACTTAGCCTCCAAGGTGGTATGCTGTAACCGTGTATTAGTGTGTGCACTGTCTACTTCTGTCTCATTTAGTTTTTCATCAATAAAGAGCAGGATAGTGCTTTAATGTGTACGTCCCTCTGTCCTTATGATGTATGCAGCCCTGGTGAGTAACTCGTAATGATACGCCCACACCGACACAGTCACCGTTGGTGCTATATTGGTGTATCATGATCGGGATCGTGATGACAAATTCATGAACGTGAATTAAGGCATCATGCTGTTCTTAGAGGGTTTAACCTGTCCCTTCAATTAGTGAAAATAAATCACACCCTAATCTAACTAAAGCCAAACCCTTTCGCCAAAAACAACACCTCCACAGAAGTACATTTTCAAAGACAGAGTCAAGATGAGCGTCAGCTGTTTTACTTGCTGTTAACTCAAGTCTAAATCAGAACCAGAGCCTGCCGTCCCCAAACACCCAAAGTGAACCTCACCTGCGTTCTAAAACGTGGAATAACGAGTGCACTTCCAACGTCATTGGATTTTGATACAAGGGGTGCTTTGCTCACTTCGTGGATTTTATTATCAAGATGTAGGGTGTTATGTTTACACATTAAGTATGTCCCTATGTTCTATATTGCATGTAAGGGGTGCTTGTACTGGATGTCTGCAAAAAATAATTGAAAAAGGTGTTTCTTGAAATCTCGAATTCCGTGGGTAGGGGTGGGGGTACTTTTGAGGACTGAGAATTAACGCAGGTGACGTCCCCTTTTGGTACTAAGTGCCAGGACAGAGCCTAGACGTCCCACTGGGTCCATAAACAGCATCTAGCGAGTCGGCCCTTTGACCATACAAGTGGGAACACAGGCCAGTCTGCTTCACAACACACCAGTGGTGGGGGTGGCTATGGATGCTATTTATACAAGAAATGAGTCCCAAGGTACATTTACGTTTCTTAGGGCCGATGTGAACCACGACCATGTGGGCCTGACAAAAAGAAACACATATATATGGGGAGTGGGGGTAGGTATGTGCTGTAGTTATTTTCATTGTAGTCGACTTTGAAAGAAACTAAGAGATATACGATGACTTAATCAGAGTGGCTTAAATTCTCAAACAACGTGTTTTCTTTTTTATCTGACAAGAGACTTTCAATGTAAGGAAAGAAAATTTAGATCGACTGAGAGCTCATATTGAGAAAGTTAGACGTTATTCGCATTTTACTATAGAGTTAACTAGCTATTGGTAATTAATTAATAGCAGGGGTGGGGTAAACATCTCGTGCGGTGACGCCTAAAATTATATAGTGACGGCGGTAGATCACACATGCTTTGAGGTGCATTTAATTGGGATAATTGTATGTGATTCCTGTAGCTACATGACAGACATCATATATCACTCACTGCCATCTTACATGACATAAGCCCAGGTAAAAAGAACGACTCTTCGGACAAAAAACATTGACACTTGAATACAGCAATATATATATATATATATATATATATATATATATATATATATATATATATATATATATATATATATATATATATATATATATATATATATATATATATATAGGTATATATAACCTTGTCTATCTTCTCTTGGTTTTCAACTTCTAAACAAAGACCATCATTTAGATTTACTCATCATTTTATACTAAGCACAACTCATTAGTAATATTCTCCCAAAATATACATTTTGGTTTTAGACATGTATACATAAATGTCATTGACGGCACCAACTTAGTTTCAAGACAAGATTAGCCCTTTTGAGCTCATAGAGCCATTACATGGGCATTACATGTGTCACAATGGGCCTGATTTTGGCTTGATTTCAGCTACGAGAGCACTATATGTATTAGTCTCTCGTTGATTTCAATCTATGCACACATGCCTTATGGGATCTCTGCTCACTAGATCCGGTAACCTTTGCAGTATGTCCCCTGTAGATCGCCTGTCCACCCTTTAATCCTTCGAGGACCGCATGCTGCTTTGATAAATTATATCCATTTATCGTCACGATGCCAGAATACAGCCCTGACAAGTAACTGACCAGGGCTTCAAGCATCCAAGCATCTTGCCGGCCCTATATGCGGTTAACGGGGGATATGATTATATCCATATCAACATAACTGTTTGACTAGTAGCGGTCCATAATGACCCTAAAGGGTTAACTCATAGATCCGCCTCTGAATGTCACCCAATGTCACCTACCTAACCAGGGTCCTAGCTACCATGAGGCCTCTCCATCCACTGAACCAGCAACAGAATGTATGTCAGCATATTGCTAATCAATAGCAACACTACTGATAGAAGGTCACTCAAATTAAATTACGCTGGTCTTTTCTTTTAAGGGCCACGTTGATACATTAAAATGTCTGCCCTTGATAGTCATGACGTTTAGATGCATTCATACATAATGCCCCCCTTGTGAGCGCATTAACCCTGTAGGCTCGCCACTATGATGCTTGAATGCAGCCCTGGGTTGTTTTCATACAAATTGATACTTCCGACAGATCGGCATGATGTACCAATGTTGGTGCGTTGAATGGAGATCATTCGTCTATTGCCATGATTAAACTAGCTTACTCGCGCAGTCTGGTATGGGAAATCACTCCTCATAAGCAGAGGAAACTTGGCAATGGGTTAAAATATATAGGCAAAGAACTAGTAATTAATGTCCACGTTTAAAATATGGGATTGGAATATAATTATAGTCTAAAGACTGTATGGGATATCGCTCAAATTCTTCATGGTTTCGCTTTTCTTGTATGTTAAGTAGATCGTTTCTGATGACGATCTGAACACATTTTCTAGTATTTCCTGGCTTACTAAACCCTCCTGAGTTGTCTCAAAAGTAATAGAGTAGGTTGGTGGCATCCCGAAACGTATGATTTCTATTTCACAAGTCAGAGACGTTGCTAATCTTGCGTGAAATCCATATGTATGATTCTTTAAACAGTTTCTCTTTGCACCAGCCGTTCTCTCCCTAGTGATTCCCCTGCATTCCTCTCAATGATTTCCCAGTTTCCACTACATCCCGCCCTTCCAGTTCCCTCCCTATCAGGTCATCATGAAGGCTAACCCAATCTATTTTTTCGCCAATCCCCGGTGCCCAGTCCCAACATTGACTGGGAAGTGGTATATGACGACAGGACCAATACTCACAGACGTGATAGCATCAGTTGCCATGGGGACAGCAGGGGTATGGCAGGGTATATTTTGGGTTTCTATGGGGGCTCGGGGAAGATATCATTGCAGGTTATTTGCACTGACAGGCAGCAACGACAGACGCGAGCCTCAGGCTTTGAGTAGAGATGAAGGTGTGGAGAGGGGAGCGTGTAGTGAGGGGGGGGGGGGCTTATAAAGGGTATGGGTGAATGTAAGGTATGTGTTGACTTTGGGATCCCATGTATAAATGCATTATGCCTTTTAAAGCCATGATATGGCGAGTTACTCATGCCTCACGACGATACCTGGTAAAGTGCATTTATCAAAGTACTCTGCGACCCTTACGTGATTAGCTTCAGGCATTTCTTAAATTGTTTCATTTCTGATTTTAAAGAAAATTAGTATTCAAATCTGGACATAGGAGCAGGCTTCCTCTGTGGACTAATATCACTGTGACACACTATCTAATACATTTTCCTCAAGAAAGCAATGCCCTCTGGCAAACGCCTTTCCACTCCATCTTTACCCGGGTACTAAGGTTTTAAAATTGATTGATTCTACATGTCATCTGAGCGCTTCAGTGAAAAGAGCCAAACTCCAGTGGAAACACACAGGTAGTATCCCATACAGGCAATATACGTACCTGAGCTTCTAGTGGAGACCGAGATTCTACCCATGTCTATAATATACCAGTGTGGGGTCCTAACCCTTTAAGGGCCGCATAGTGCTTTACTGAGTTATACCCCTTGTGGTTATCCTGCATGATTTCTCTACTCGCCAGGGCTGCATCCGTGCATCATGCCGACCATTTAGGAGTGCATCAAACCCATATGGTCGGCATGATACTTGAATGCAGCCTTGGTCAATCCATACATCAAAGGATGAAAACCGCTCTGCTGCCCTTAAAGGGCTAAACACGTATGCATTATTAAGGCTGTGGTGGCTGGAAAAGGGCCCCATAGCTCTGCACACCATGGCCGTTATGTAGACGTTATGGAGATTAATGATGGAATTATCAGTGTCTAGGAGACTGTTCTGGTAGCTTCTTGTATAGGGACGGGCAATGTACTGGTGTGCTTACCTGTCTTGTTCTTTGGCGCCATTTTAACTGAAATGTAAAGAAAATCCATCCATGATTTACATTATTCATAATTCCCGATACATCGGTATACAATTTATGAATATCATACCAAGGGTTTGAGGATTCTATGGTACATAATTGGGTTCATTTGATCGTGAGGTCATAATGATGCATGAATAGAGCCCTGGTGAGTAGACACTCCAAGACTTCATTCATGCATTTTGGCGACAAACGAGCACAATGCATTACTTAAAGGAGTATGCGGCCCTTAAAGGGTTAATGGTAACCTACAGTGAGATTTTTTTTTATGTATCAACCTTGGTACTTGCTTTTATAGAAGCCGGTCAAGAGAGAGTAGCAAAAACAACATGTATGCTTTGAATATCAATTCACATTATGTGGATATAACTTTAACTTAAGTTAAATGTAACTTGAATATAATACAATGTAATTAACTGAATATTAGAAACGTATTGTATCACTTACCTTTAATATCACAGTGAGGCAGACTATACAGAATAATACAAAGAAGGCCAGGAATATCCCCATGTTGAAGAACTCCTTGGTATTGGACTGGAACAGAAAAGAAACACCCTGGTTAGCACAGGGTTCCCACAGAAAGCTCAGGACTAAAGCTAAAGTGACAACTTTTACGCCGCGATATGAAGTAAGGCACTCGATCTTCAATTTGATGGAACTTTACCGCCGCGCTCCTTGTGGATTTTGTTACATTGATTCTGTTATGAATATGACAACTATTTCCCCATGACTTTCCCTGATGCGTGAGAACTTGGTATATCTACATACTGTGTTATATAGATTCACATGTCATAACTATGATAGAACTAATACTACTTTACATTTCAATATCAAGCCATTACAATGATAGTGCATGTATCTATAAATGTCTGAGAATATAACCTACAGTGTTGATTTAATCATGGTAATAGACTCTCCCGAATAGCGGGCATGATGCATGAATGGCTATGCAGCTCTATTGAGTTACTCGTCATTCCTGCAATCATACATCATGCCCCTTGACAACCCTTCCCCTTGCTGAGGGGGATTTTGGTCAAAAGTGACCCTTGTCTAGGGGGATTTTGGACAAAAGTGCCCCTTGGTGAGGGGGATTTTGGTCAGAAGTGACCCTTGCTGAGGGGGATTTTGAACAAAAGTGCCCCTTGGTGAGGGGGACCTTGGTCAAAAGTGACCCTTGCTGAGGGGGATTTTGGACAAAAGTGCCTAGGTTTTAGCAAGAGGAGTAGGCCTTGGTGTAAGAATTTTGGTCAAAAGTGACCCTTGTTGCGAAGAATTTTGGCAAAGTGAGACCCTTTCTCTTTTTGGATTTTGGTGAAAATTGACCATTGGTAAGCGGGATTTTGGTGAAAAGCAGACCTTTGGTGAGGGGGATTTCGCAAAAAAAAAGTACCCTTCCCAGCCGCACACCTGTGTACACAAAATATACTAAGTGCCCCCCCCCCCGACATTTTGCACTACATGTATTTAGCCCTTAAAGGGTTAAGCATCAAAGGACCCATCCTCTATACTCACACTATGTACACCAGTGACATCTGAGAGTGACTTGATCCTGGCGCGGGCCTGTTTCTGCGTGTTGACAATGTTCATGAGGCGGTCAGCCTCCTTGCCCCGCACGATGACCACAGGACGGGCCAGGGGCGGCTCCGTCCCCGTCCGCAGCTGTTTGGCCGCCCTCTGGTTGTCTGTCACGTCAAACACCACCGCCGTAGCACCCCGCTGTATCGCACGTTTAGCCTGGGGAAGACAGAAAGGAGGGGATTGGTTAGAAATATGGTGGAATTCGTTCAATTTTTGATTAAAAGTAAGCTGGAATGTTACAAGTATCATTGACTCAGGTTTACTCTGAGTCTTGTGCGACGGGTAGCAGGGGGTCTCTCAGCCTAAAATTTAAAACAGCTGTCATTCCTTCAAAATTGGAGCTTTTTCTCTCAATTTTGTGTCATTAGATGCGGTACAATGTTGTCCTTCCTATGTAATCGCGCTTTAATCCATTTTCAAACGCTTCCCCCTGAAAAGCATGATTTTAATTTTGTGTCTAAAATGGTGGTAATTTGCTTCAGCATAGAGCCCTATGGGAGCCTGTAGATAACCCTTGACATTTAACAGTTACATATTGAACGGGCTCAGTGCTAAGTCAATGGGACAGATCTCGGCAGCCGACCAAACCGGGGTGAGACACTTTTTTTCAGCAAGCTTTGACTGGATCCAATGGTAATTTAACACAGGGAAGTACTACACTACTTCCCAAAGGAGATGCCATCCTATATCATATACTAGGCCCAACATACGCTGCAGTATGTTAGATACCGGTATGGTAATTTAATGGTAATTTAATATATATGTTGCTGTCCAGTGTTGTTCAATACATGACAAATATTTTGAGAACAAAAACAGACAACCCTGTAGTAGGATATAGCTCAGACCCTACTAAGCACTATTCGCTGTTACTTACAATATGGACATGGGAGCTTTTTATTCAGTGTGTGTCTGACATAGACGTGAGAGGACAAAAGACATAGATAGCCAAGATCGGGGAACATGAAAATTTGAATTTGGGCCTAAGTACCCCCCCAAAAGAAAGTCAATGTCCACATTTTTTTTGAGTATACCCTTCTTTTGCGCGGCTTGCCTCACTCGGTGTGGCTTTCTTAGGGCACCTGCGTCATGCGACCTATAGGTTGTGTGGTGCAGGCCTATAGGTAGTTGTGAGTTCCTGACTTGTGACGCACAATTTGGGTATGCTATCCGAAACAGTCCAGCCAGGATATAATAGGGGGAGCAATGGATGGATATGGATAGTGGACTAGGGTAAACCAAAGGTGCTGAATTCATTTCTGTTATGTGTAGGATGATATCTAGGTCGGAAAAAGGTCAAAATCAAGGTCAAAGGTCACATCTTTAAGAATCCCATTAATACAAGAGTGCACCCTTTCTCTTTCTTACTATGATAAATGATACATTTCCCTTCACACCTCTACCTGACCCTGAGTCTAGTTAACGGGGGAAGGGGAAGGGGAAGGGACTCGGGGTTGGGACTCGGGGGTGAGACTTGGGGGTGGGACTCATGGTTGGGACTCAGGGGTGGAACTCGGGGGTGGGACTAGGGGTTGGGACTCGGGGTTGGGACTCGGGGTTGGGACTCGGGGTTGGGACTCGGGGGAGGGACTCGGGGTTGGGACTCGGGGTTGGGACTCGGGGGTGAGACTCGGGGGTGGGACTCGGGGGTTGGGACATGGGGTTGGGACATTAGCTTGGGATTTGGGGATGAACAATATTATTATATGTATACTCCTATATGATGATACTACATTTCCCCCCGAACCTGAGTCATTTGTGATGCAGTCACACGTTCGATTTTTTTATTTAAAATTGGTTTTCGTTTTTGTGCACTGGAAATTGTAATGCAAATTTAGATGTGTTATGTTTTCATTTTAATGAAAAAAATGATGTGTGATTTTGTTTCATTCTTCTTCAATATTTGTCCCAATCTAGCCGGAACATTGTCTCATAATTTATTTTTAATAGAAGCCCATGATTCACATCCAATCAATAATACGTCAAGACATTAATGAATGGTATAGGCGATTGGCATCACATGTGACCCAGGGGAGAGGGGAGGGGGGACGGAGTACAGGGGGTCGAGGGACGGGGGTCGAGGGACGGGGGTCGAGGGACGGGGGTCGAGGGACGGGGGTCGAGGGACGGGGGTCGAGGGACGGGGGTCGAGGGACGGGGGTCGAGGGACGGGGGTCGAGGGACGGGGGTCGAGGGACGGGGGTCGAGGGGAGGGGGTCGAGGGACGGGGGTCGAGGGACGGGGGTCGAGGGAAGGGGGTCGAGGGAAGGGGGTCGAGGGAAGGGGGTCGAGGGAAGGGGGTCGAGGGAAGGGGGTCGAGGGACGGGGGTCGAGGGACTGGGGTCGAGGGACGGGGGTCGAGGGACGGGGGTCGAGGGACGGGGGTCGAGGGACGGGGGTCGAGGGACGGGGGTCGAGGGACGGGGGTCGAGGGACGGGGGTCGAGGGACGGGGGTCGAGGGACGGGGGTCGAGGGACGGGGGTCGAGGGACGGGGGTCGAGGGTCGAGGGACGGGGGTCGAGGGACGGGGGATGGAGGGAGGGGGAAAAAAAAGATTTGGAAAAAAAAAGATTTGGAAAAGAAGAGAAAAAAACGAAGTTTGGAAAAAACGAAGTTTGAAAAAAAAAAAAAATAAAAAAATAAAATAAAATTAATTAGAGGGAGGTAATCACCAGGCGTCTCATATACCGTCTCAAAAAGCGTTCCCCAAGCCTTTAACATGGAGCTCTATGGGTTCAACAAGTTGGTGGAGGGCATTAGAGGGAGGTTTTTCCTATACCAGCAATGCTAAAGAAATTAGTGAAAAAAAAGCCAAATGTGACACTTTTTTAAATGCCTTTTTTGAGAATTTGAGGAAACTCACATTTACAATATTGGTATCGGGAGATCGGCATTGAGCTGTACAACTCAAAACACAGATATTTGTTTGGCAGGAAAATTTATTTGCTGAAATATTTGAGGTACAAGTCATGGGAAAAATGTCTTAAATTGGGTTGAGAACCGTCGTATAAGACCCTGAGGCACAGTAGTGCCCCTGGGTCAATTAAACTTCATCTCGCAATATAGATTACTGATCGTCATAACCTGAAATGGCTGTCTCCTGTCGTCTTCAGCTAAATGGTTTTAATACTGCAGCGAAGTACTGACTCAATACTCCCCTCTCATCCCCCCCCCCCTCCTCCAGCCTCTGGCCTCATGTGATTTATTGGCTCGCCGCCCTCCATGTACACCTCTAATAATTCAACCTGATCAAAGGGCCGATCTGCCACCGCGCAATCTGTTCTGCGCAGCATCTGCTCCTTCCGGTGGCTAGCCCAGGCGCCATCTGGCGGTAAGGGAGTCAGGTCGTCATAAGCTGGGGGCACTACACGCCCCTACACTGCGACAGCTAAACTGGGCAGGTAGGGACAATGCGCATAGGCTAGCCTCTGCTCATGACCATTCCTCCATGCTCAGGTCACAAAGTCTACATGTACAGTTTGGGGTTTGCAACTCCATGTCCTTCTTGCCAAGCACTTTGCAGACGGGTTGCAGGTTCCCCTTTCCTTTTTACAAAGCCTGCATTCTGGAGCTGCTGATCTAAGAAGACAGGTTCATGTGTTCTATCATGATGTTTCTTGACAGACAGGGTACAAGTATAGTGTGGGTATGGGGCAGGAGGACATGACTGCAGGGTGTTGACCCTAATTCATCTAACCTTGGCCATCCTAAGCTTGTCATATTGTCATCTACATGTATTTGACTGCTTGTTCTTTGCGATGCTATTTGACTTTTTACTTTCTGGCACTGTCAATCATTGTTATAGGGGGACTAGCCCTAGCATTTCTTGATATTGTAACCCCATGCGTAAACTGCTACAATGTCTTAATTAGCATTCAAAGAGGATTGCCTTTCCCTACTTTCCCATATTTCAATATCATAATACAATTACATGCATACAAAATCCAATATTCATTCAATGAAGTTCATATCATTCAAAGGAATAGGTAAACCGTCGTGTGTGGGTATAGAGTGGGGTCTATAGCGCTGCTGTCTACATTCCATGCCACCTTCCGCCATGCCCCCACACATATACCCCATACCTGCAGTCACTACCACAACGCCGGTTATTGGCCATAGCAACACGTCGAGTTGTGAGGCTGGCTGACGAGGGCATCTGGTTTGCGGAGGTTAGGGAAGTGGGTGAGCATCTGTTGACACGAGGCAAACAAAAGGGCAGCAAAAAAGAGCCAGAAGAAAATCGAGGGCGTGGAAAAGAGGGTGAGCATAAAAACTGCAGTGTCTTCTCAGTGGAGGAGAAAAAGGAAGACAGCTTCAATTTGTGACATATGGAGTCAATGGGAGATCAGGAGAAGACGGGAGATGCGAGTATTTCAGCTTGGGCCAAAAAGAAAAGTTAGTTTCCAGTCATCCGACCAGGTCTAGCAAATACATAGCCGACCCTCAGTTGCATAAAAACGTGCATGGGAATTACACCCACACATTTCGCGTTTGGAAATAAAATAAAATTTAAATTAAAAAAATGTCGACCTGCCGATCAGACTATGATGCTGGAAACCAACTAGACCTATATCATTTGGCCTATGCGCCGCTATAGGGGGTCCCCTCAAAGTGGTATGGACGTTGTGCACGAACAGGCAAGGTATGGACTCAACGCCTGGCTTACCCTCAGAGATATTGCCTCGTGGAGACAGACACTGCATGGGGAGGCTCCTGGTTGTACATCACGGTAAAGGAGGCAACTAATGAGTTGCGACGTCAAATTAAAAGGCTCGTTTCACATCACAGAGGGCCACTTCTCTCATCTTGGGAAACACAGTCTCAATGACCCAGCTGATGGCTTCAAAGGTGCCTACATTACTATTATATACCTATTGATTTACCTAACCCTTTAAGGGCAGCATGATGCTTTAATGTGGCTTTATCGCCATGATGCAGCCCTGACCGGTAGTCGGCATGATGCACTAATGCAGTGGCGGCTGTGGGCGAATAAGCCAGGGAGTGCAATAATTACATGTATGCTTCATTGGTGCATCATGATGAAAAATGACCACGAAGATATGAGGCATCATTCAATCCTTTAAATGATGGTTTAACAATAAGTGCGGGAGAATGCATAGCTACTTGGAAAAGATTAATCTGGACACTGAGACTTTATGAGGTTCTCTATAATCTGTCGGGATTATTTGATCCCCAGCTTATCTTTCTGTGAAACAAAGATGGCGCTGACAGGAGGACGCACAGCAGCTCTGAGCTTCTTACGGCAAATGAAGCCCAGGATTGACCTACATCTGGCTCTGGCAGCCTGGCAGGGACCCCAAATGGAGTAGAATTTCTTAGAAAAGCAAAAACAAAAATATTTGAAGAACGGGGTAAATAAAAAAGAGCGGGAAGCAGACGGCCTTTTGACGTCCGATTAGAGGCCCTCTGTTGGGGAAGAAGAGTAATGGACCGTGTGATGTGACCAGGGCGTCCCGGTAGGGGGCGGGGGGAGGCGCCCGCTGACCTCTGATTGGCTAATTTCGTGATACATCATGGCGGCAAGGTAGCCGCCATCTTGAAGAGAAACTATGGGTATTTTCTGCTTTGTCATCATAGGATTACAGCATGGGGATTACATCAATGTTCAGCTCCCTTATCCACAGGCATTAATTGTTTAATAGTTAAGTTTGTAATTCCAGTGATATACATTTGGCACACATTGAATAGCAGGTATCTAATGTTTTGTCTATTCATCCATAAAAGTTCTACCACAAGAACAGTTGTCTACTTATCAAGTTCTCTGGAAAATGTCACTTTTATTATAGGCCTAAATCTGCACTCTACACACCCCTCTCCCCATCTGGTCATTATTTTTAAACAAAGATGACCATAAAGCTAAAAGAATTATACCAGAACACACTGCAAATCTCTATTTCCAGTGTTTATTTTAAAGAAACGAGGACTTTGAAACCCCTATAATAAGGGGAATCCCTGACTACGGTATCTCTTAGTTACAAAGTAGTTTTACCACATCACAGGTATCCACCATGATGATGTATTGAGTAGGAGCTGCCCACCCTGCACCCTTTGTAAGCACCACTCACCCCCCTGGGTGTATTCAAACCTGCTCCATCATGATTCACGTCTCTACACTGCTTCTCTCTTAACCAATTTATGCCGCATTAGTGCTTTAATGTGCTATTACTAATATTGCTGTCATGATGCTTAAATGCAGCACCAGTGCGTGCTGCTAGCATGCATCATGCCGACCCTTCTTACGTATATCATGATGCATGAATGCATCATGAGGACAAAGGGTATAAATCATTAGAACACAGTACATGCACTATGATCACTCCCCCCCCCCCCCAGGGCCCTCCACCCATAAGATCATAAGGTGTGAGAGAGCAGACCTGAGGGTGAAGGCCCCAGGGGGTATCACATCACAGGTCCCTATAGTGTCCTAACACACGGTGTCATAGATCCTTCGACATTGGGCTGCATGTATAGCTTATGGCAAAAAAAGACGGTGGCGTTGCTACGCTAATTGGTTAGAAGAAGGACAACCATACCTATGTCGCCAACAACAACACAGCCCATACAGAAACCACCATGAGCCTGTCTCTAGGACATCAGTATGATTTCATCAGCATTCACCTTTCTGTCCTCAAAATTAAGGGAATGGCCCAATGCTTCAAGTAACTGCTTCATATGCATGTATAATATATCCTCCAAGGGCTCCATATCAATCTACAGGAGCCCACCTCTGTCCTACCAGTAAATGGGCGAAATGACCAAGAGGTGCCTTCAGGATCCGAGAGTACCAACGGCAACCCGATAGAAGACATGAGACATTTAAAGTGACACCAGTGAGTTACTCACCAGGGCTCAATTCATGCCCCGGTCCCCGCACTTTCAAGTCTTCTAGACACCATCCTCGTTAGAGAAAACACAGACAATGGGTCATATTTTCATAACTGCGCATGTCAGCGTTTTTCGAAAATAAGGGGTGTTTTTTTCTAATACAATCAGTGTTTTTCGAAAAAAAGGTGTGTTTTTTTTCCAAGTGGAGTTTGGAGCAAAATGATACCCCTTTTACACAACATTATCTAATGATAAGAGTTAACCATAAAGATCAGATGATATCTTTTTGACATTTACAATATGCATGGTTTATATAAAGTATATATGTTATTTATTATCATGGGAAAGAAATCTGCGTTTTTGTATAATAAGGGGTACTTTTGGGGCCCCCAAAATCAGTGATTTTACTATAAATAGGAGTACTTTTTCACTCAAAAATACGTGGAAAGGGGGTATATTTGAGATCTATTAACGAGGATGGTGTCAGGTTTGCACTGGGAGTGCGGGGACCGGGATTCATGCATCAAGCTGATCTTTAAACATGGTCCATTTTTAGCACTTAAATAGTGAAAAGAGCATTTTTGATGCCTATAGTACACACGTTATCCTATTGCTGAGTGTGAGTATGAGCTGAAGCAGGTGTGGCCAGGTGTCAGCTCACCTGCATGGTGTGTCCAGGGGAGGGCTTCATCCACCCCCAGGTGTGTCTATTGGCTGTAGGACATGCCTTACCCAGAGTTACCTGTATAGGGCTACAGGTAGGGTATGGTGTTGTCCACGTATACTTGTCAGATATATCAAGGCAGTTAATTACATTGTGCAGATACCATACAGTTTATGCTATATACATGGACTTTGGTCTAGGGATAACGAAGGTGTACCTGCTATAGAGAAGTGGAGCCCAGATGGGGAAGTAAAGTATGTGTAGTTACTTAAGTATATTATGTACTGGGTGCCCCTTTAAACGGATCACTGCACAGCCCATAGTGACCCCATTACCTCTAAACGTTGACAATACCAGCCTCATTTAACCCTTTAAGGTCAGCATAGTGCTTTAAAGTGATAAGTGCCCTTTTGTCAAGATGTTCTTATCTGACCCTGCATTCAGAGTTGAAGGGTTTGCATGATAAATCTTACTCGCTGGCGCCACGTTGGTGCATCATGGCGACAAATGAACATGACACCTTGAGGCATTATCAGCACAGTTGATGCCCCAATGCCCTGGGGTATGCACAGAAAGTTACATAATATTCTGTTATAGATGAGATTAATATAAAGAGTTCTAAACATGTTCACATACAGTCATGCACATCAGGATTGGCCTTCTTCATGTCATTTCATCTACTAACCTCCTTCTTCTGATTACAGACTCTATTACACCCCAGGTATCCAATAGAGCTCTAACAGGGACCCGAAACCACAATAGAGGTACACCGATACCGTTACCCCTGTATGGCTGCCCTCACTGACACTACTCCACTTGTTCGCTGTTGAACTCAATAACTTTTTTTAAAGTTTTTTTTCACAAGCTGTCTAAATTTACCAGTCTGCGGTTTATGTAACAAAACGTTCCAGTGCTTTTCATCTCCTCCTCATCCCTTTAAGGACCGCATACTGCTTTTTTTTCTGAAACGGTTTTTATCTTTATAGTCATGATGCATGACTGCATCTGGCGCATCCGCTTGCTAGGGATGTATTCATGCATCATGACGTTGACGAGCATAGTGGGTTAGGGGTCACAGGAAGACACCCGAAGTCAACGAGAACAAATTCCGGACTCGTAGGACCATTCTTATTCTCATATCATTCTTGTCGTAAATCGTTTCTTTCCTCATATCAGTCCTATGTATACACGGTGGCCCATGTGTCAAACTGTTAACTCCCAACAGAAACGGAATACCTGCGGCAGAACCCTGGGCCGAGCTCTGGGGCATGGGCGTGGAGAGAACCTGGTAGGGTGCACGTCCTGGGAATGCCACACACTTATGACTGTATCACTATCAATAATGGCCTGTCATATAAAGCAGCAGGGTGGATATGGTCACCAGGACGTATTAAGATACAGTTCACCAATTCCTAATTCTACATTTCGAAAAGCGAAAGCTCTAATTCGATAGGAGCAAACCCGTTTATGCACCAATGTTGGAACTCGGGGCAGAGGATTGCACTCCACATTATTATTGTAATTCCCAGACAGCTCGACCAGCTGGTGACAGACGCACTGTAGGGTTGTGTTGAGATAGGAGAAGGGCTGTGGAGTCAAGTTTTGTCCACAGGCCACAAAGTGTCCACAGGTCAAGGAAAGGCACAAGTTGGTGCTGTTGAAATGAATTGTGTTTTCACTTGGAGTATAATTTCTTTGCTCCATGGATGTGTTCACCATACAGGCAACTTTAGGACCCACCTAGACAAGAAATATCAGTTACAGTTTAATATGGTATAATTGTAGGCTACATCTTATTCTATTATGTACTATGTATCACCAGGCTGGGAGATTCAGTCATCTAATGATATCTCTGTTAATGAACTTACTATAACTAATAATAAACCTTGCAAATTTCTTGTCTGAAGAAATAAATTAAGTTTCTACAAAGAATTTGATAATGGGTGTGGACACTTTGTAGCATGTGGACAAAACGTGACTCCACAAGTGCTGCTTGGCAGTTGGGAATGCCATGAACATCACACCTACCTCCTCCACACTGAGTCTATACCAGTATGGGACAATGCCTCTGGTATCGACACTATGTACATAGGTCACATGTATCTCTCATGCTCATCCTGTTCAATACCATATTGAACTTACATATGAATCATTGATAGACAATACTGAACTGGGGTGATGGGGCCCGGGTGTTGAGGGCAGTAGGGGTGTTGGGGGTAGTAGCGTTGTTGTTGGGGGCAGGAGGGTTTGCCCTTTACCAGCGTCCCAGTGACAAAGCTCATTAACGGGCGGCCATTAAATCAGCCGGACTCAGGGATAAATGTCTCCCTGAAACCGGATGTAGAAATAAAACCCCCACAGAGGGGTAGCGCATGCGCAGACATCCTCTGGCTTCTGACCTGTTTTCTGTGTAAAAATCTCCCAATAGGACATCAATTCTCTCTTCAGAGAAAACCTATTGATAAATCCAGGGTTTTAGGGCTGTGCAACAGTTTTTTCCCTGTTTTCGAATAGGTACTATTGATGCATGTATACGGATTGGATTAGAGTAAAGCTAATGTCCTACTATATGCCTATGTTTAGCTATACTATAAGACTGTGATAGGCTGTAACAAATAACTGTATACATAATGGTAGCCACCCTGTAATGTGCAATAGGGGAATATCAGTGCAGATATACATGGGGCATTAACTAAACAGCATCCACTTGTACCCCACATTGATACAGCAGCTAGCACTTTAATAGCAACAAGGTGCTGTCATGCACTATGCCTCTGTTGGCATGATGCATGAACGCCACACCAACAAGTAACACCCCCGCGCTGCATGCATGCATCATGCCGACCCTACTGGGTTGTTATGCTCCTACAGAGTTGGAGTGATACTCATGCATGAGGGTACCTCACCAATGCTGCATTGGTGCATCATGGCGACATATAAACATGACTAATAAAGGGTTAACTCCACAACACCCCTACATCATAGAACACTTACCACCAGATCCCATGATATCCTGGTATGTGCCCATCTCCTAATCACTCACTTAACACAGTAACCTCCATAGAGCGGCTACATTCTGGTTGTGGGCCATGGGGTCGGCGTGGTCTTTGATCATGGTGACCCAGTGGGATCTGTTTAACCCTTTAAGGGTCGCAGCGTGATTTAATACACAATGCCCTTTGTTGTCATGATGCATGGATGCAGCGCTGTCGACTGTACATTTACTCGCCAAGGCTGCATTCATGCGTCATGCTGATCCATCGGGTTGCTCAGAGCCATTTGTGTCACTCCCAACTAAACATCCATACCGCATAACTACAGTATCACATGAAATCATTATGCTGCCTCTAAAGGGTTACGTGAAAGAGGGGGTCACATACTGGCACTGATAGAGGAGGATCCTGGGGTACTAATAGTGCTCATCATTCACAATTATCATGTGGTGGCGGGGTGTTTGTAGCTTTTGTTGTTTGTTGCGTGTCTGGATTTCGCCCTATTCTGGTGGTGGCACCCCCGTACTGCTAATCGCCCCTGCACTATTTGGTTTCATCTCATCAGCACGGCCAGTGGTTAGCCCTTTAAGGCCAGTACAGAGTACAAGTATAGTGATTTGGTGGGCTATGTCCGTTGTCGTCATGGTGCATGAATGCAGAGGCCTGGCGAGTCTAGAAGCTGCATTCATGCATCATGCCATCTCTCCAGAACCCTGTAGGGTCGGCGTGATGCTTGAATGCATCCCTGGTGAGTAGGCTGCATCCATGCATCATGACGATGTCTGGCATAATGTACCTGCTCATTCATTCCCCTTACCAAAGAAGGCAAGGAGGAAACCTGAGGCAAAATAAAGATTATTCTTTAGAGGCTTTTGAGAAAAATGCAAGTGAAGGAAAACCATGAAGTATGTTTTTAGAAGCCAAGACCGTTGGTCACGTCAACCGCAGCACTTAATGTGCCATGCCCTTTGTCGCAGCTTGTCGTCATGATCCATGCATGGAGCTCTGGCAACTCACTTAGTCAGGAGTGTGTTCGTGTATCAAGCCGGTCGTACAGGGTTGATACATTCCCGAAGGATAGCATGATGCATGAATGGCTGAGCATGAAAACAGCCCTGGCTAGTTACTCAGCAGGGCTGTATTCAAGCATAATGACGATAATAGTGTGTTAAATGATATTTTGCCCTCAAAGGGTTAAAAGTGGTCCTGACCACAACACCCCCCCCTCGTTTATTGCAATTAAAGAAAGCAATAATGTATTCTTTAGTCATTAAGATAAATCACAATGTATAAATGAGAGATGTCTTCTAAGACAGACGGCTACAGGTGACAGATCAAACAGTGGAGGGTGCAATCACAGCCCCTAGGTGAGCTCTATAAATCACCTGCCGTACTTATTAACCCTGCCCATTTAGCTCCAACCCCATGTGGGAGAGGGGTGCCTGTAAGCCTATCTAGGGGAGTAGCAGATGCACTGCAGCGCCATTGTTAGAGTATATAGCGGTGTCAGTTTAGGGAACTGAAGTCAGAGATCAAAGTGACCAATCACCAACAACAGAAACGGTCACCTAAAAAGTGTAAGATAGCGGCTTCTAAATGAATACAGGGGGTATGAATTATTTGAGTGTGGAACCGTAAAATAGAAGAGAAAATGGGTCACTTTCAAAACTGGGAATAAGGGGTCCTGTTAGTGCTACCTGTGCTACAAATATCCATAACTTCCCTCCAATGCTAAGGCAAGTCTGTGACATAATATTCTATGGCAATTAGCACTTGGGGGACAAGATGGCGGCCTACAGCTATGACCTGGTACAGCCTTATATTCCTCACCTCCCAGGTATGCAGAGGAGAAGGGAGGCATTAACATTAACCTCACCCTTGTGTGCTGCGGCCTAACGACCAAACTGGGCAGCAATTAACCCTTTATGGGTGGCATGATGTTTATTTGACTTCAGGATGCACCAATGCAACCACATACTTACCAGGCGCTGCATTAGTGAATCTTCGGGGCATATTATCAATTCTGCATTAAAGATCGTCATGGTGCATGAATGCAGCACTGGTGAGCTGCTCGCAAGGGCTGCAATGCATCTAGGTATCAATGAGACCGAGTGCATTAAAACACTATGCCGCCCTTGAAGGGTTAACTTTAACAGCCCCAGAGGTGTGTACTAATGACAGCGGTGCCTTGTGATGTACAGTTCTAGTGCAGACTGCACCCAGCCCCTGTCTACACTGCTCCTGTAGCATCCACTGTAGTAAATAGGCACTTCTAGTTTATGTCACTTTAACTGCTAGTGCTTAATGGGCAATGAGTGGGGTTAATATCCTGCCCAGATGATTAAACCCCCAATTTACTTCAGGGGGTGTTACAAAGGGGGTGGGTGAGTACATCCTGGAAGGTGCTGTTTTTATTCCCGGGTTTATTGCTTTATTTTCCCAGATCTGAGAAGAGTTTTCCATGAGCATTTCTTGGACACAAATACTCAAGGACAAGGAATGACCCAATCTTCCATTCATTTTCAAATCCCCGCCCCCTACCTCTAGATGATACTTGACTTGTACAGATACTTTTGTATCTGATTCTGTAGTTAGTGTGTCAGAGCAATGATATACAGTAGAGGTACCGTATATCATTGGTGTGAGCAATGAGACTAGAACAAGGAACTTGGAAGTCACTGGTGCGAGGCATTGTACATACTTATGCGCGTGGATTACAGTAATTTTAGATAGGTTGTAGGGTGAGAAAAAACAAGAATCACGGGGAAAACTCAATTTAAAAGCAGGCATTGCCTCGGAATGATAGTAAATTCGCTGCAGAGTGCAGAGCCTAAAACAATCAGGTAGATGCCTTTAGACTTGTGAAGTCAGAAGTCTCAGTCAGTTTAGTTTTACTAGACTACATCATGAGTGAAGTGCTAGGGTGCCACAATCATATTGTCAGTAGGCCACGATGTTCGATCTGAGGGAATGCACCAGAGGACCTAGACCAGTCCATAACAGAGATCCCCTATGCTAATCCTACCCCGCCCCTATACATACCCTATACACCCGTCCCCACCACCGGCCTTCACCCTTCCATCACCTTCCCGCCTCCCTGCCTATAGCCCCATCCCGTTGACATGCGCCGTGACCCTAGGGTCACGACCCCTCCCAAAGGTCACAGTGATCTATATCCGCCTCACTTTCAAGTTGGATCGCGTTTCCGGTCTGGTTCCCCCCAGCGCCGCTGTGAGGCGCGCGTGGCGGCGGCAGGGGATGTCGGCGACGTGTTGCTATGGCGACGGGCCTCCCTCTATTACTGAAATTTGGCAGAAGATCCGTCTAGCCGCCCTACCCCCCCCCCCCCCCCCCAACGCGCCATATGGGTTTAACCGAATGGCGACAGCACCGATGCAGCAGAAATCGCAGACTTATAAATACAGTATAGCCTAGGTTTCTAAAGTAAAATATTAGTAAGTGGACCTGCATGCTGGTACATTTTCTATTACCGGGAACGTTCATAAATTACCCCATGTGCTGGAGGGAGGTGGGGGGGGGGAGGGCTCATGTATAAGGAGGTTTGCCAAAAAGTGGTAAGGAGTGGTAAAATGGCAGCCTTTCCTGCATTGATCAGTTACAGTACCCTCGCGAGTAACACCCCTACTGACGCCCTACTGACAGACACACTGGGAGTTTCTTAATTTGTACAAATAGTGCAGTGGAAACTGGAGGGACTCTCGCGAGTCAAGTAAAACAGGGTTCCAAGTATTTGTGAGTTACACATACGGTCATATAGCCCACATATCTTCTTGACAAACTACACATGTGACTTTGGGGTCGCCCACGTGTTTACCTACTTCAATAAGAGCCTGACATCGCCAGTTAAATTCTACAGATTTGGTCTCACCAACGAGAGCTTTCTCCCTGTTCTCACCCGGGTTCTCACCATTCATGCCAAGTCTTCCCTCGACACTGTTTCAAACCTTGGGGTATCATGCTGTCAGTAGAGGGTTAAGGTGAGCAGCTCGGTGCTGAGGTGGGAGTGGCTCACCAGCTGTGTGGTGTAGGGGGAGCAGCTCATGCGGACAGCCCACTGACCTATAATAGCACTCACCCCTGCCTGCATGTCTGCACTCTCATGGCATTGTAAAAGTAGTTACACTAATGTGACACAACCTACATGGTATAAATGGGGGTGCAGAGGGGTCCCCCCCCCCTGAGGTCGGAAAGTCGCCGAAATTAAGGGCCCCAGGTCACAAAGTCGCTTTTTTGGACCCTCTTTCTTATTCTCAAACTTGTGCAAAAGTCGCCAGGTCACTTTAACCCTTTAGGGCCGAGCATCGACTATACTAGTAGTTGAGGCCATGGCTGGCCGAGCATCAACTTTAGTTGATACCATGGGTAGCCGAGCATCGACTTTAGTCATCATAACTCAATGGGATTTAGCATAGGCTCGGCCTTTAGGGAAAGTTTTTGCAAAACATCTCGCCCCTACCACGAGCAAATATTATCTTATGTCGGCCTTAAGGGGTTAATTATTGCCAAAGGTCGGAAGTCGCCTCCAAAACAGCCCAGGCTGCCAGGTCGCTTTTGACCCATCTGGAGCCACATAAATACAATGTTTCACAGGCTGTGATCATAGTTATGCCCAATTCATGGAAGGTTTGAGTAGAATGGCTGAATAGGGGCATCCTTGGTCTGTGTACAAACTGAATAGTATACGACCCCACACCACCCCCTGACCCCCTCCCGTTTACCCATTAGCTGCCCCTTTCTACAGCTAATACCCACACCCCTTCAGTGCTGACCACAGACTACCAGTATCGTAGACAGCTCAGATGACCATCTTGAATTAAAGACATTCCATCTTGGGTTTGTGACCAGACCACTGGTTAACCAGACCCGGATATTGACCCAGACCCCCCTAGCCCCTAGCTGATACTGATACCAGGCTAGAACGGACCCAGGGATTAGCCCTTTGGGTATAGCATGATGCCTCAAGGTTTAGGTTCACTGGTCGGCATGATGCACCGATGTATTGCTGGCAGTTATCAGCCAGCGATGCATTAGTGTATCATATATCGACCCTTTCGAGTTCATGATGCATGAATGCAGCCCTGGTTGCTTTCATGAACCATACGGACCAACATGACAGTGCATTAAAGTACTATGCTGCCCTCAAAGGGTTAATTATACACACCCCTTTCTTCCTGTCTTTTATGGTGTATTTATCTGCAGTAATAAATCTTTAGATTTACACCACACCAAACGTGGTGATTTTGTCAAGTCTTGAGTTGTGGTTGTCAATATGATAGGGCCAAAAAAAAAAAAAGGTTTGTTTCCGGTCACCCGACCGGGTCTAGCAAAACAGGGCCGGGTCCCCCTCTTTTTTTCTCTTTTTCAAATTTTTCCCTACATACCAGTTTTAACGGTTTGTAAATCGGATAATTTTTAAGGATTTTAGAGGAAAAACGCTAAAAATAGGCCTAAAATGAGAAAATTAAAAAAAAAAAAATTTAAAAAAAAAAAAAAAAATCCGACCGGCCGGGTCTGGGTTGTCTGACCATGTTACCGGAAACCAACCTTTTTTTTTATTTGGCCTAGGGTAGGTAGGGTAAGGAGGGAGGGGGAAGGGGGGGGGGGTCTCAAGTGAAAAAGGTGTTTTCCATTCGGGGTCATCTGTGGTATACTATTTGTGTATTTGGTTTGACATATTAGAATTATTTGGCATGGACTGAAGTTGAATGAACCTTAAAATTTAAATACATGGATTATCGGGATTTGCACAATATGTTATTCACACTTACACATGACATTTAAGAGCATGATTACTGTTAGTTATGCGCATAATTAATACTTAAAATACACATCAGGTACCTATAGAGGTACAGACCTATCTTATACCTCCAGTATCATGTTATATTCTACCTTGCTATAACACAAGATGGGATTTTCTTTGTCGAGCTATAGTCTAGATATAGACGAGATGGGCCCTTATACAGCTAAGTATGTTATATGGTTCCCCTGTGGGGTTGTGACCAGTGGCACAGACCTTCCAGATTCCACCTGCCATAAATAATAAATGTCACTGTTCCACGCCCACTACCAGTGTCTCAGCCACGGCGATATCTAATCATGTGTTATTTTGCTATTTCTGCTAGATATTGAAGATATCTGCAGTAATTAAGATAACGATCATCAAGACTATATACCTTATGTCATGAAGTCTTCCTGGCGAGGACCCTCACTGTGAGGCCTTTATTACCTCGATGTCTGGTATTAATCTAACATGAATATCACCCACTGTCTTTTGCAACCTTTAGTGGTAATTTTATGAATCAGACTGGCACTGTGGGTGACTTCCTCCAGGGCCTCTAACATCTGATACCCAATACCCTGCAGTGTCCTCGCTTTCAGCATCGCCAGCTAGTCTGATACACGGTATAGTATATCTAAAGATTGAAGGTGTGATTTACATCACAATTGCCTCAGGCTCAGGGTGGCTAAGTGATATGTGGGTCAAATTAATTGACTCAATTGTATTTGGATGAAGTATTTCTGCAGAATTATAGAATATGTTTGAACAGACAATTAATCAATGGTGACCTGTCCGGCCAAAAAGGCCTCAGCCTATCAGCCTCAGGTTTGAGAGTCTGAATACAATAAGTACACGTGTGCAAATGTAGTACTGAGACCGGATAGACCGTTGCTGTTTTATATAGTCTGTCCTGCAGAAAATGATGTATAATCATGAAACTTGAATATCTTAAAGAACTCTTTTGACTTTTATTAGACATATATATGCAGGACCCAGCCATGCTGGCTCTCTTTGCCACGTGGTTCCTGTTTCCCAGGCTTGTCCACAACATCATTAAGCATGTGTTCCTACGCCGCCCCAAGGCGGACTTCTTTACTACTTTTAGAAAACACTTCAAGCTCTCAGGGCCCCATTGAATAGATCAACCTAGAAATTCCTTCACATCCACAAACTCAAGGACTACATGTAGTATGAAACCCACCCGGCGAGGGCTATATTTAGCACTACCACAGTCTCACACCTGTTGACCCCTCAGCACTGCTAGGAGCTTGCCCTGGAGGATTGGTGCAACATCTTGGGCTGAGCCCATTAAAGTTAATTAAAGTCAATTTGTATAATTACCCCCCCTCCCCCCCCCCGTTCTACTCAGGAGGCATGGGGAATGTCGAGATGGCCGAGTCACTGCCACCCGAGGGCAGCCATTGATAAACTAGGGTGCTCCAAATGGCAATTTGGAATGTAGTATTTATGATGAGTCGGACACAGGTCTTATTTTGTACAATGGTTGATATTGTAGATGGTCCGACGCAAGGTATGTGTCTGATGATTGGTCAATAATTATTTAGCCACACAACACGGACATTCTGCTGGAGCAGGCTGATCCCCCCTTTCTACTCGGTTGTACACCTTATGATAAAAGTTACAAAAATGCACTGTTCTAATTTTGATGAATTAAAGTTTATGAAATCTATTTCTTTTCTCAAAAAATTAAAAACGTGTGCAGTCAATCAGAAGGAATGATCCGCCATGTGGAGTGTACTTTCTACGTGGCCGCCCATATGGACGGATATCTTAGTGATAAATCAACACAATGCTTTGCTCCACTGTAGGGTGTATTAATCTATATGTTCACCGTCTGGGAATTACATAGAGCTTATTGTGGGAGATTCAGAGAACTGAAAGAGGATGGAGGGCAACTCTGCTGTGCTACTGAATTGAATAGACCTCTCGGGGAGGTGTGTAGGATGTCTCAATGGCAAGGGGTGATGTAAACACCAATATACTTAACCCTTACGGACAGGACGATGTTTTATTGTACCATGCCATTTCTAGTCATGATACATGAATACAGCCCTCTTGCTAGTGCTGCATGTTTGCCAGCCCTTCCGGAGTGTAGGGTAGCGTCGGCATGTGATGCTTGAATTCGGCCCTGGCGAGTTACTCACCAAGGGTGCTTTCGCGCTGCATGAGGCCAAAGTGCATTGCACACTAAAGCACAATGCTGGGGGTGGGGAGCCCTGTCTATCTCTATTGTTACCCTCACCACAACCCACAGCGTCAACTTGTAACATACTCCTCAACACATACTATGCTTTTTATTTTGCTGCTTTGAATTATTTTGTTTCCTTTTTCTTACATTCGAGGATGTGTTGGAGTCACCTGAAAGGGGAAGAATCTCATTTATCTTACAACCCTTTAAGAACACCATTGCTACTTTAATGTGCTATGCTCATTGTTGTCTTGATCGCAGCCCTGGTGAGTAACTCGCCAGGGCTGCACTAATACATCATGTCGGCCCTATAGGGTTGATACACTCCTGGGGTGTTGGAATGATGCAGCCCTGGCGGGTCTGCACTTCATTAATGCATCATTCAGACAAAGGTCCTCGCATATTCAGGCACTATGCGACCCTCTAAGGTTTAAAGGTAGTGCAAAGGTAGCTAGCCTCCAACCTAGTCTGAATTAATTGGAGTGTAACGCTATACGCCTTAATAGCACTTCTAAGGTTTCAGACACATTCCTTACACTAGTATTGGGTACTAGATATCACCAACTAAAGACTCGAACTATTGGACTGTGCATTAGATTTATACGCCAAGACTTCAAGTCTGAATGCTACCTTATATTCCTTGCACTGAATGGAGGGTTGTATGTATATATGTTTTGATGTTTGCCAATGTTAACTTGAGTATCCAAATTTTAAAATACTAAGGTGTTCACTTGGGATGCATGTTGGCGCCCCTACTGTTCATCTCTCCCCCGTATATATATATGTTTAGCCACAACTCATAATCCGGCCCGGACCAGAATGCAGTAGAAGAACAGTCCTAAAGTAGTGTGGAAACAGTGCAGTGCTGCAGTAGTGTTTCAGCACCAGACCAGTATGAGAAGCAGTGCTATATCAGCATCCACTGTATGTCTACTGTCAAACACTACAGAACAGTGCAGCAGTGACCCAGCTGTAGACCAGTATGATATCAGTCTGTAGGCAGCATTGATACAGCATGTCCGAAATATGTAAATGAGTTGGCAGTAGTTGAATAGTAGCTACTGATTTAGGACTGCTGCAGCAGTCTCTATTCAGTAGTAGTAATACTCCATGGAGGATCAGCATTGGGAGCAGTATTGAACCAGTACTACTGATGAACCACTGCCATAGCAGTTGCTGAGCAGTAGACTACTGATCAGGCACTGCTGTAGCAGCATGTCATCAGCATTCCTGATGCTAGGTTCAAAAAGCAATGGATTTGTAAATATGAAATTATATACTATAGGTCAAGATAGTGAACAATAGAACTGCCAGGCTTTACATCAGACCCTACATACTATCAATAAGTGAAATCTCCCCTTCATACACTCATATGTTATCGATCCACTTGACCACACACAGTACTAGTTACTATAGGGAAATAGTATACTGTAAACATACTTAATTTCGCGCTGTACATATTTTCGCGATTTTCGCGGAGATGAAAATCCGCGAAAATAAGTACAGAGCGAATATTTATCCAGTGTAAGTACAGAACTACCATATTACAAAATGTGCAAATTCAAAAATGCGCGAAATTGTACTTTATGGCGAATGCGCGAAAATATACATGCGCGAAAATACCTACGTTTACAGAAGTTCTCTCCATACACCCCCACTCCTTCCTCCTTCCTCCATCTAAGGCTGTTGAAACATGGAGATACATTACAAATGACTGATTTACTCACCAAATAGAACTCTCCAATCCTGTTTCAAGTGGCCCACTGTGGTCACGGGGTCTTCAATGCATTCTATGCCCATTCTTGGTGCATTAAATAGACCCTAGAGAGTGGTATTTCTCTAAAATATGCTCCCTGTGTGCTTCTTCGTTTGGCCCAGTGCAGGTTCCCTCCTTCTCTAACTGTCAGAATTTTATAACCCAAATAGAATTAGGTCACAAGAACTAGGGAACCCTGGGAATTCAGCATTGAATCAGTTGACTGCTGCAACCACACTGATATTCCTACTGTGAGCTATGTCTAAGCAGCATTGAGTCAGTAGCCTGACTATACCCGTGAACTGACAAAGGGACAGCAGTAGACATGCAGTAGACTGCTGCCTCCATACTGCTGCACAGAGTGGGTCATCAGTAGTATCTAAATATATTCTATCAATTTTCAGTTGAGAGTTAGTAGGCTGCTGAATCTGGACTGAATAAAGCAGTGCGAGATCAGCAGTTTTGGGAGTGTTATATCAGCATATACTGATATCTGCAGTTGTTCTTCAGCATATTTTCAGTATCCACTGATTTAAGAAGTAGCTACTGCCTTCTGGTCCGGGAGGCCTGAATGAAACTGTTATGTGTGAAAGGAATAAGTGAATAAACTTAGAAAATGCCGTTCCATTAATGATTACGCCATCTGGGTATTGTACCTTGGTGATTAGGTCACACTAGGGGGTTAAACGCACCTGGTTAAATACACTAAATTAAAACTCAATTTTACCTTCAGATCCCTTTAGTGGACGGCCAGGTGGACACTTGATATAAGCCGTGTAAGAAATGGTGCACAAAATGTGTGAAGTGTCCGGGATCTGATACCACTCAGAGATAGACAAACACTCATCAGGTATGTAAACACCAGAAAACACCTATTGACCCTTAAAGTGTATTTATGCACTATACTCCTAGCTGTGTCGATGGACGTGAAGCATGGATGAAGCTCTGGCGGATAACTGGCCAGGGCTGCATAAATGCATCATGCCGACCCTAAGGGTTCTATATAGAGCCCCAAACGGTCGGGATGATCAGAAATTTATTACTGGTGAATAACATAATGACGACCAGACCATTGGCCCTTAGACATCATCCTGTCCTCAAAGGGTTAAGTCCACCACCCATCACCTTCACCTTTTGTACCTGGTCAGGTGAGTTGAGTGGGTGGCCAGGTAAGGCCTGGCAGGTGGGATTACAGGTGAGGCTGAGAGGGGCCTCTCTATACACCCCATGCCTCTCCCTCCTGGTGGTCAGGAGGTAGGTGTAGTTTCGTGGTGGCTGTCAAAAGGCAATGAATGCATCAACCCTGAGATGACATATTCTACAGCCAGGAGGATTTCCCTTAACCATTTATGCATCATATCCATTCGTGGTCATGATGCACACCAATACAACCCTGCAGGCCTGTCATGGTGCAATCTCAGCAAGAGTAAGGACAATGACCCTATTTTACTAACCTATAGTAACGTAAGGTCTTTGGCATCGATCATCAAGTTTCCCACCGGTGCTGCATAAAAGCACTATGCTGCCCTTAAAGGGTTAGTCCCTGAGGCCCAGCCTAATGGCAGTAATTGATTTGTGTGTGCGGCCAGCTCCACTAGCTCGGTGTCCCCGTTCTAAAGTTAGGTCCTGGCGGCAGGGGTAGGGGGAGGTGGGGGGTGACTTCGGACATCCACACATAGGGAATGTATGGAGTAGCTCACTTAGTATCATTGTTTCTGCTACAGTTTGTTGATTTTTATTATGAAACTTAACACATGGGATCTCAATATCATTAAGTATTTGTAAAAAAAGATTGGGTAAAAATGACATTTTATTTCCATGGTTATGATAGTTACATGGACCTATCTCAGCTTCTAATGGGAATATTTGAAAAATTCTTTCACTTTTGGAAAGCTGAGGCCAAGGAGATGTCGATACCCATTGTCTATCAATACAATATGGGGTTTTAAAAAATACCAATAGATCAATACCATAGTCCAGTCCTTAATATATACAGTCAGTTATCTTGTCATCTGTTTGAAGTAGAACCTCCTCTCCCATAAAACTCTCATTACCATCCCCCTATTTCCCCCACCACCCCCTCACCACAGGAGGGCTGAGCTGCTCATTTAGGGATGAGGTGACAGATACCACCTACTGTGCCCTTTATCTCACCGACATACCTACCCTAAAAT
Source organism: Harmothoe impar (assembly GCA_947462335.1). Taxonomy (NCBI): domain Eukaryota; kingdom Metazoa; phylum Annelida; class Polychaeta; order Phyllodocida; family Polynoidae; genus Harmothoe; species Harmothoe impar. Next base: position 41,282,362 of record OX381720.1, read on the forward strand.
GACACAGAAATATAGGAAAAAGATTTTAACTACAGAAAATTCTAGAGCAAAATCAACCATAGTAAAAAACTATAGACTTGTAGCAGACCAACGCCATTGATCCTTCCAATAGTTTGTCAAAATTAGAAGTGAATTGACATATTGCAACATGTAATAATCACAACATTAATTACATTGCTTTATAGAGGGTGTCCGACATGGGTTGTCCGAGTTTTGTTATATGCATAGGTCAAGGCTGGTGGTGACGTCACTGGGGCGGCGGGCTCTTGAGACTCCCCACTATGGGGCTCTTACGCTGTGTGACATAAGGCACCCCATACACAACACTTTATCTCATGTACAGCACATAACCCTCCAAGAACGGTATGATACCTTCATGTTCGTGTGTTGTCCTGATGCAGCATCACTGCATAAGTGCATCATGCCGTCCCTCTAAAAGTGTGTCAAGTATCCCTGTAGGGTCGGCATGATGTATGAATGCAGCCCTGGCGAGAGCTGCATTCATGCATCATGACGACAAGAGGGCATATCACAGCACTATTCTGCCCTTAAAGGGATAATGATCTTCTCCCACCAGAGATCAAATAAGCTGCCGGCCCCACCACCTGCTACTCCACCCATGGGGATCCGGTGAGAAGTTGTTGGGGTAAACTTTGTGCAGAAATGCAGGAGTCAACCACAGGAATTGTGTACATATTCATTGCAGACCTGACCACATGCACAGAATAGATGGATTCCCTGACCCGCCCTTCTCTGACATCCACATCAGCCGGGCTTTTGTTTTGATATTCTTACCAGCATATACTTTCTTGGTTCTCTTGTGGTGCATTTAGCAACTCCCACCACGTTTCTGTAAAACAATAATATCTTATTGCTCAAAGGATTCTAGTAGATTTGCATCACAATTTAATACAATGTTCCACGCTTCTCCCCTTGTTACCTGAACCACAGCATTCAGTGTGAATTTATGTTTCAATTGTTTGGTCTTATCTCACTGGCTGATCACTAATGTTCATGACGATACCAACGCCTCCAGCCCCTACAGGCGGCAACAACAGCAACAACAACAAGATCTGTGTACCCCTGCCAAGCCCCTGCAGGAGGAGGCAATCTCCTGAGGCACCATGTAACCTGGTATCTACAGACCCTGGAGGAGCAGTGTTGGTCTACTTAAGCTATTTAAGGACCGAATAATGCTTTATTGCAGTATGCCCTTCGTCAGCATGGTGTCATTCATGTATCATGTTCATTCTTCAGAAGTGTATCAACCCCATAGGGTCGACATGGTGCAGCCCTGGCGAGTAGCGGCATTCAAGCGTCGACCGAGTATCGTGGCGACCAAGGGCATGGCATAGCAAAGCATTATTATGCTTCCCTAAAAGAGTTAATATTGATGGACTAACCTCTGGTGTGAACCCTGGATATTAACAGTATTGCTCCTGAAGAAGGTTCCACCAAGCGGGATCGTTTATTACTCAATCATTGACCCAACCAATGACGACCAGGACATATTATTCCATCTTCCTAACCTGTCAATAGACCCAGGGGTCACCGTGTTCCCTCAAGGCTCCATGTTTCTTATTTGTAGCAGTTTTGAAAAAGGTCCCAAATAGGTGACCCATCAGGAATCAGGACCTCCAGCCACAGGCATGAATCCGGCACTGACCCATCTGGAATCACAACCTCCAGCTGCAGGCATGAATACGGCACTGACCCATCAGGGATCAGGACCTCCAGCTGCAGGCATGAATCCGGCACTGGCCCATCAGGGATCAGGACCTCCAGCTGCAGGCATGAATCCGGCACTGGCCCATCAGGGATCAGGACCTCCAGCTGCAGGCATGAATACGGCACTGACCCATCAGGGATCAGGACCTCCAGCCACAGGCATGAATACGGCACTGACCCATCTGGATTCACAACCTCCAGCTGCAGGCATGAATCTGGCACTGACCCATCTGGAATCACAACCTCCAGCTGCAGGCATGAATCCGGCACTGGCCCATCAGGGATCAGGACCTCCAGCTGCAGGCATGAATCCGGCACTGGCCCATCAGGGATCAGGACCTCCAGCCACAGGCATGAATACGGCACTGACCCATCTGGAATCACAACCTCCAGCTGCAGGCATGAATCTGGCACTGACCCATCTGGAATCACAACCTCCAGCTGCAGGCAAGAATCTGGCACTAGCCCATCAGGAATCAGGACCTCCAGCTGCAGGCATGAATCTGGCACTAGCACATCAGGAATCAGGACCTCCAGCTGCAGGCATGAATCCGGCACTGGCCCATCAGGGATCAGGACCTCCAGCTGCAGGCATGAATCCGGCACTGGCTCATCAGGGATCAGGACCTCCAGCTGCAGGCATGAATCCGGCACTGGCCCATCAGGAATTAGGACCTTCAGTCACAGACATAAATCCATGTATTGTATCATGATGACAACGGGTACAGCATGGCAAAGCATTAATTGTGCCCTCCCCTCCCATATACGATATACGTGTCTCCTGTAGCATCCTCGGATAGGTACCCAGGCAGTGTCTGCTAATCTAGGCACTCAGGGGGCAGACACCTGTCTGCACACTGTCCCAACAAGCCTCCTCCAGGGCGGATTAGAGGGATTAAGGGGATTAATGGGATGGGGGCAGCCAGTTACAGTAACGCAGATAAGTGGGCTCTTTTATAGAGTCAGTGCCGGGGGCATTCAGAGGTGGATGACCAGAGTAAACGGGGGAGGGCAGAAGGTTGGATGGGATATATCAATACGGCGTTTGAAAATATACCTTTAAATCTAATCAGCCTTTTTCTGAGAGAAGTGTTTTGAGGGTTGGTTTATCTGCAATTCAAATATGATGATATTCAATATAATTATATTCCTTAATTCTCAACGATAAACGACAGACCTACCCTATTAATTATTTTGGACATGTTATACATGTTGAATTACAATGCTCCCTCTCCACATATAATACTCATGGGTCATGTCATGGTTTCAAGTGCATGTATCCCCATTAATTTGGTGCTCTATATAGCTCTAAACTAGGCTATAAGAAGGTAAAATAGGTGTTTCAAGTTCTTTACAGGGGGTCTGTTAGAAGGGAGATCAATTATCTTATTAAAGAATACATTTTTAAGCAGTTGAAAGTACGTCATATATATCTTTCATAGGTAGTTGGAAATTAATCATTCCAATAGAGCGACAAAAAATGTCTAGGAAGTGGGTTGAACGTGAAACAAAACACTGCTTTTAGCCTTGATTGTCAACCTAGATTTAAGCCTGTGAAGTATATACATATATAGTATAATGTATTATAGGGTGGAAGGGTCTAGCATGTAGCGCCTTTCATCTCCTTTATACTAGCGACATCTACATAATTATGAGTAATTAGCCATGTTGATTGGCATTAATTACTAGTCAGTGGATGTGAGCTGTGGTCTCAATACACCAAGGGGCCAGCCAAAGCCGCAGCACAAAAACAACTGGGTATTCCTTACATGTCCTCAATATTTATTATTAAAAACATATTTTTATGGTGCCTTCGTGTTAGATAATATGATATCCCATAGTCCAGTTGTGAAATGTCCCGTCCATGCTATAGTTATATTAATAACTGTAGTATTCAATTGTTTTGACTCTACACCCAATGTCTTTTTCTCTCGAGATGGAATTATTTTGTATACAAGCACTGTTTTTAGCACTGATTGATTGTATGAATGGGATACCTCACCGTAGGGAATCAGTAACCAGGTTACAAAGTGGTAAAACACTACATGGTTTGTCTGACAGCACGGTGCTCCCCAGATACACCTGGCACTTTGATATTGTTTGAAAACCACCTGAAAATGGCACTTCTAGTCACACAGGTCATGCCTAGGTCCTGCTAAAGTTGTATACGTATGAGCTCAAACAACACTTTTATTCCTATTGCATTAATTATGTTTCATATTTTCTAAATATTGGGTATCAAATTTACTTTTTATAAGATACCATCTTGCATGTCCCCATGTGGTCTCTACAGGTCTGGTATCTGCCGACGTATTTGACTACATTGAGAACATAAATGCTACAAATATAAGGTACGCTTCCAGCGTGACTAAACTCTATGATAAGTGATCTTAAATAGACACCTTTTCTGAAATACCTCACCCGACGCAGCAAAGCCATTCCATGATCGAGAGCTTCACCAAAACCTGTGCTCCCTAGACTTCCTCAAGTCCTTTGAGGAATGTTAGAAATTGCAATTTAATTGGGGAGTAATCTCACACTTTCATCAACTGCATTGGGGATGGTGTGGGTAGGGGGCAGAACACCCATCTTTCCCGATCCCAAGTGTATATAGATAGGCAGAGTATTCATCCATTTCACCACAAGCAGTCCTTTGCTAGAGGCGTACCCCTCATTTCCTCTAGACTCCAGCTACCTGGGGGTTGGACAAAACCACAATGGCCCCTTTCAGGTTTTAGTATGTGGTTAGGTAGCAGATATTCAGAGCTGCTTTTGATTTATAACTTAGTAAATGTACCTTTCTTTAAACGTTTAAACAATTTAAGGGCAGCATAATGCTAAACCCTTTGGTCATATTATATCGATTAATGGATACAGCCCTGCCCAGGAACTCACCAGTGCTGTATCAGGATTGATACACTTCCGAAGTGTCGGCATGATGCACGAATGCAGTGGCAATCATGCATTGGTGCATCATGCTGACAAGAGGACATGAGCATCATGCTATACTGAGAGGGTTGACTGGAACAGATGACATCACACCATTTCACACGACATTAATAGTCCATTTGGTACTTTATAATGGAGCACCTTAGACCACCTAGAGTGTCAAACCACATCCACAGATCTTGGTGGATCTGACCTGGATGATACATCTTCTGAAATAAAGTTTCTCCCTCCAAGAACTCAGGTGAGGTGGGGTGGCTACCTGGAACTCTCCAGGTCTCCTTTCTTGTTACCTTATCCATATATTATATGTAACGCATTATAGTATTACTTACAATCAAACGCCCTCAATCCATTCCAATACAATACCCCCTCCCCCACCTGATAAAAACGCTGGAGAAATAATGATCTTCACCCACTTCAAAAATGCTTTGGAGAGGGTATTTTGTCATGCTCATACACCTCCCTCTTGAGTCTTGTTAAGATCTCGTACTTTAAGAGGCTCTATCCTAGTGTTTAGGTGAAAAACGAACCACCAAACAGTCTGCCCCCACCCCATAACAAACACAAAGAGGTGTCTCTTCTCACGGTCCTCTCTCTCATGTTCCCAGGCTATATAGTATAGGGGTTGAGGTGGGACCGTGGGGCTGGGTCTAGTGGGACGGTTAGTTGGGTTAATAGTTTTGGTTGCGTAATGTCTTGGATAACAGCTATTATCTTCCATGCAAGGGCGATGATGGTGATCGGATCGTTGATATGTGGCGTGAAGACAAGAACCCCGCACAAACAGAATATTTAGCAAGGCAGGGGTTCTTTTATTTCTCATACTCCATAGGCATTCTATTGGACCCCTGGAGTCCTAGTATAGAATGCTGCTTTCATCACGTACCACACTGATTTAGGATGCCAATATATACTTTTTTTTAAATTCTATTTTTACTATGGAATGAAAAGTATTGTAGGTATCGCACCTGCATGCCCCACTTGATCTGTATGTGTGTTGAGAGGGGGGGTGTACAACCGTGATCTGCAGTAACTAACGTGATCTGCAGTAATGCAGATAACGGCAAACCATCCAAACGTGATCTGCATAAAAGTAACATGATCTGCATCAAAATAACATGATCTGCTACAACCATTCAACCATTATCTACAGAATTTTGGACACTTTTCTTGCCAGATTGACCATTATTAGAAAAATTGATCTTTTTGTAATTTTCAACACTTTTCTCGCCAATTTGGCCATTTTTAGGAAAATTGACTTTTTGGTGATTTTTAAGAAAGAAAAACCCAAAGTGGACCATGGACAATGTGAAACAATCCCCAGTCTTTACTTCCTAGAGCCCCAGGTCACACCTGGGTAATGTGAAACAACCCCAAAATACTTCCTAGATGCCCTATATGTCCATCTGCATAACTAATGCTATTTACTTTAGATACACCAAGTCTAAGACCATATGGGCATACATGTTTTAATGCATAGAGCATCAGGTAGAGGACAAGTTCTCTTGATACAGATATTATGGCTTTTTGCATCACATAAATTGATGCAGATCACGTTAATTTGATGCAGATCACGTTTGGATTGTCTACCGTTATCTGCACTACTGCAGATCACGTCAGTTACTGCAGATCACGGTTGTACAGGGAGTCTGTGGGTAACTTCTGGGATAATATATACATTCTGATTACATATAGATGAAGATTGATGTGGTGAGGGTCCACAGCAAATAAAGCTAACTGTACAACAGCCCTCAAGTAGGCACAGTGCCTGAAAGTCTTCATATATACTCACTCATACCTCTTCTTCCTGAGCCCATTATTTGGTATTCACTCACACACGTCTACTCTGTCTCAATCCTTCGATGGTGTCTACGTCAAGCCTTAAACAATATTTATTATCTATCGAATATGAAATTAATATTGATTATCATAGTGATCAAGCTCATTGACAAGCTTGGAACATCGTTGGTACCTATATTAAATGAGAATTGTTTAATCAATTATCAATACGCTTCAAGCCGAGTGGGGAAACTACCCCCCCCTCTTTGTTCTAGAATTAGACAGTTGAGAAAAGTATAGTTGAGAAAAGTTTGTTTTTTTGCCTTTATTCAAATTCTAGGACTTGAGCAAGTCTAGCATCTTCCCAACGATGGCATTTCCTAGTGGACAAGAAGAAAGACATCACAGGATCTAGGCAATCCAGAGGTTTACAAGGTAAAGCTTTTCACTAGTTTTGAGAGGTATTTAGAATCCTAGCTGTGTCTCCAGAATAGGAGTGATCATATCTATAGCATGAAAGTGGGCTGCTGGGGGAAAACTGCTGCCGAAATGTCCACTACTATATATCCAAGGATACAAGACGTAAATATTCTTTAATTTGTACAAAAGACAAACTTGTATATAAGTGGCCCGTACCAACACACCAGCCCCCTATTTTCTAAGAAATCAGATGACAACCCACTATTAAGAGGCCTCTTCCATTTAATGTGAGCTTATTATATAGATTATTCAAGTCAGGTATGACATTTAAGGGTTCATTATTTTTATTTCAATAGCCCCTAATTTTTTACTTTTATATAAATAACAGCCCCCCCCCCTTTTTTCTCTTGCTCCGATGCGCGCACAGCGACAGCTCTTTGGGGTCGTTACCACAGTTGGTATCCATTCCTATACTGAGTACCCCCCCCCCCCCGGGACACCAGCCAACTACCTCACAAGACCCCACAACTTTTGTCACCTTCTGGTAAGCCCATTCATTGTTATTATGGAAGGCTCCCATTGAAGCCATTCTACTCCTACATATCCTCATCATGAAGGTCCCTATACTCCACAGGGGGAAGATACATAGGTATCCTTCTAAAAGAGGAAAAGGAAAAAAAAGTTCATGTGGCTGTCTCAGCAAGCCTGAAGTATGAAGAATGACAGACAAGATAATCCACTCACTCAGCCAGGACCAGCAGGTGTAAAATATAATGTACAGCCTTCTCCATCTCCCCCTGCAGGCTCAAAGATAAGCACCTAGAGATAACGTTAACCCTTTAAGGACAGCAGGATGTCTCAAGGCTACATGCATGTGTTAATCATGATGCAGCAACACAGCGCGGGTGAGTAACTTACCGGTGCTGAATCGGTGCATCATGCCGACCCTATATCGATCCCATTGGGCCAGAATGGAGATCGAGTTACTTTCCAAGGCTACATTAAAGCATCATGATGTCCAATGATTGTTATACATTGTAGTGCATTAAAACACAGGGCCTTCCCAAAAGGGTTAAGCTAGGTGAGACAAGCTCACCAGTCATAGCTGATAACCCTGAGTAATGTCATTTCAGCCCTACTACCTCACCAATCAGGGAGCCTTTGATGTGTCTGCCAGCTTGGCAGGAATACACATTTCTACCAGTCCTGGAGGGCCATGGCCAAGTGGTCCACTGATATGGGATGAGGAGTGAGATGGGGTACAGGGATGATTACTAGTCCTGATTTAAATGATCTATCTTATCCATTATAGATTAGGATCTTATCTGGGAATATGTACTCTTATAGTTTCTTATGTACAAGACTCAATGTTGGGAACATGGTTTTGGGAGGCTAGTGGAGGTTACCAAATAACCTAAAAGTGTTGCAGTGAATCAAATCAGACTCGAAATGTAACAGTAAAGAATAGTTGTTTTAGAATTTAAGAATTTACACAATGAGAATGGCTGCTGTTTATTAACTTAACCCCTTGGGGGGGCACTCAAAAAGTAAACTTGTCTCCAGACTCTTCCAAGTGACAGTCATAAAATAAACGAGTCAAAAACTCGTCTAAGTGACAAGGAAGTGGGTCTTCTAGCTGGAGATAGAGACCCACTTGGCATGTTCCAGCCCAAAACCCGACATTGGCCAGCTCCAAATTCTATTTGTGGCATGGTAATCTAATAGGTTAGACAACTTTTGACTCGTTTATTTTATGATAGTCACTTCTACGAGTCTGGAGACAAGTTTACTTTTTCAGTGGGGTTATTTAATTTATAAACAGCCAAAAATGAAAAGGTGTCAACACATCTAAACTAGACCTGTATTCATATATATAGAGAGAGCCTCAATAGTTCTGAACAATGTATGAGGGAGGACTTTCTGGAAATTAAGGTGAGGTGAGAGTGTGGTCGGTGGCCTGTCAGGGTGGGCGGCTAACATCAAAGGTCCAGGTGACTGGGATGGCCTTAAGGTGAGCTGTAGTACTGAGGGAGCTCCTGTACAGGGCTGACATACCGTATTACCTGTACACATGAGCCCTGCGGGACCAGCCACGCAGAAAGGATACCCTGTGCGAGGAAAATCCATTCTGCTTGGTTGCTCACTTAAGGATACAATTTAAGCTAGGTTTTCAATAATCATATACAAAATGTATTAAGAGGGGCCAAGTCTGGCAATGAGAATCCTAATCCAGCATTGTGATGTCAGTCTCTGAAAGGAGAGTGCAGTAATGCCAGATTCTTTCGCAGTCTGGGAAAGCGCATCCTCCTATGCCTGACTCTGACAGAAAGTAGATTTGGTGACATCGGAACATTCTGGCTGATGCCGAACATCTGCAAATCGTGGGCAAAGTCTTTCACACATTTCCAACGTAAAGAAGTTATCCTGCTAGTTTCCGGCCATGTTTCTGGCCATATTCCACGAAAACCCCTTTTTATGTGTGGCCTCACTATAGTTAAAGACCCGGCAGGTCAGGTATACCGACATAGCCCCCCAGCACCTGAGAGTATAGGCCGGTGGGGCAATATATAGCCAAAAAAACTAATAATAAGAAATGGGAAGATGTTATATAGGTCTGCATAATTGAATTGTTTCCTTTGCCGAACAGCTTGGAACCGTGAATGGGCTTCTAAAGATCTCGATAACATTTGAGCATGGAATTCCATAGCTTTTGGTCTAAATAAACCCCCCTGTTTATAAATATCCCAGGAGAACTATCACCCAGAGGGCATCCTTATGTCAGAACACACCTTATCAGTGCTAGTATCTGCAGCAGTCCATGTGGGTCAGGTAGAGCTGGGGGTCCTCCACACAAAGGATGTTATCGCTGACAACATGTGTTGGTCATGTAAACCAGTGTAATAACCATGTTACCCTGTACAACCACCTTGTCCTATGGACCCTCTCCAAGTGAGAAGCCACCGACCCATTATATATATATAGACTCCTGCTTGTGGCTCAATGTTTGAATGACAGTGAGAAATGACTTCAAAGTGGGAATTTTAGGATATACAAGAATAGTTTGGTCATATTTTTCACATTGCCATTACCATACATTCCTATTACCAGTATCATATCTAAGGGTTATCCTTACAGCAATTGCTTATAAATTGCAATCAATCCAGACGTTATAACTACTCCTTAATCAATCAGGTACTTATGATCCATTCATATCATTAATGGTGTGTTTGAAGCACACCCTCCAATCCAAATTCCAAAGGTAAGCAACGCCCCCCCCCCCCCAACAAACTCACAGAGAAAGAAAGGTGTACATTTTGGAAACCGCGAGGCTGCACACACAGAAAAGCGAGAGTCATTGTCGCTAAAACTACCCTCATCTGAGGGTCAGGCACTGCCTGACTCTCAGGTGAGGGTAATTTTAGCGACAATGACTCTCACTTTTCTGAGGGTGTGGCTTAGATTTCTACCAAATGCTAAGCTTTTTTGTCAATCTGAAATGGTCCACTTCTCAGGCCCAGGTCAACTTCCCACAGAGAGGTCTGGGTACGATCCTGTAACACATGCATCATTCCTCCATATCCTGTAGTATCTAGTTGTAGTAGTAGTCTAGTTTCCCCCTGCCTGCTGCAGGAGCCACAGGTGTTGGTCTGGAGGGAGGTGAGACCTTGACCCCATCAGTCAGTGTTAATGTCATTATGAGTTCCTCCAGTGATCCCTCTAACGACCACACCGGGTAAGTGGTTGTCCCAGTGGTCTACCTGGCAGGCTACAATGCCTCCTGGATGCTGAGCACCAATGCAATTATAGAGGTCAGCACTGGGGGTAGGGGTTAATAGCAAGTGCTGTACACCCCTTTGTTATCTTGATGCATAAATAAAGCACTGGCGAGTGACTAGCCAGTGGTTGTTCATATGGTTGTCATCACCATAATGTATATAAATTGGCAACTGCATTTATGCATCATGCCCACCTTACAGGGATCGGCATGATGCACTAATGGGTCACTGATAATTGCTGGTGCTGCATTGGCTCACGATGACCCTAGGATTTAGGGAAAACTGCCTTCTCAGAACTTTGATCCAAATATGTATACTCTTAGTCTAGGGGGTTTACAAGTAAAGATATTAATTATTACCTGCTTTAACTGCACTTCCAAAACCGAGACACAGCCTGACAAATTATTTACTGCTTTCCTCGGGACAAACTGCTCAAACTGATCAAAAATTTAGTACATTATAATCAAAGCAGCTTGAATATACATGTATACGAGGTTACTATTCCAGCTTGGTGCTTGGACGATCATAAAGTTCTGAATAAATAAATGTAATACACGGGTACGTAGCCAAACACATTAGCCCTTGGCTATACGTGAAGCTAACTAGTGTGCATGTAGCTACACAGAACGATATGATTAAATATCCGATCAGCAGAAGGACATAGTCCCAGAAGGCAGCAGCTGCACACCACCAATTACCTCAGCCTATAACCGTTATATGGCCGCCCTTATAACTCATACCTAATCATGTAATAACCTGCGACAATATAACATAATAGCACTGTTGGTAACCCTTTAGGGGCCGCATAATGCTTTCATGTAGTATGCCCTTTTCCAGGGCTGCATTCAAGGATCATGCAGACCCTACCGACTTGATACACTCCCCAGATACACTCTTGACAAGGGTCGGTATGATGTATGAATCCAGCCTCGGCGAGTAAACTCACCAGTGCTGCATCCAAGCATCCTGACGAAAAGGACGTAGCTCATTAAACCATTATGCTGCCCTCAAAGGGTTAACAGACCCCTACTTGATCACCACAGCTCACTAGGGCCTGGCCCGGGCTCAGCCAATAAAAAGCTGCCCTGTGATCTTTCTTTGATGTGCCGCCCTCACTCAGCTGGGGGTCTGAGGACTGAGTTGTTATTTATTTATTATCAGCGGCCTGTTGACCTAATCTACACCAAGGGCCTAATCTAAGGCCGGCCCGTCTATGCGTAGAGCGCTAGGCAGGTGAGGAGGGTGTGTGGGGAGGAGTGCGGGGGGGGGGAGGTATTAAGTGTGATGTATTTGTATGGTGGGCCAAGTACACTTGAGAATCATGTCCGTGATTATGTCCTCAAATAATGGTATTATCTCAGATTGAATGCCCTTTAACATGGTGATATTTTAGATGTGAATCACATTGATATTATCTAAGGCAAAGGACATACTTATATTGGAAGTGTGTTTCAGATTAGATTATTGGATGCAATGAAACCCTAAATAAATGGTCACATATTTGAATAAAAGGGGTGTTTCCTTCACAGGCTAGGTCAGAAACTGCATTACGTCATTGTCGTTTTCCGCACCTCTGGAGTAAGGTAGAATCCATGATATAAATACAGAGATGCTTACAGCTTGACACATAGTTTTCGTTGTTCCACACTGACAGTGGCTTGGCACGGGATGGCGTTACACTCGGTTACGCCTCTTGTCATACGACTTAGCACCCAACTCGTGCCAACAGGTGAAAAAGAATGCCTCTGTTTAACCCATCATCATGTTTGCATAATCATTGGTCTTGTATAAGCACCGGGGGAAACACAGACTCAGAAACTTAAACGACGATGCAGTATGTGTATGCACTGTGCACCCCATGGAGGAGTCTAGTTTATGGTGGATGCAGTTATCACAACCTCCTGCAGCAAGCCTCTCCTCCTCCAGGGCTAGGATCCCCTCCCACCATCAACCTCATTCCTCACCCAACCCCTGCTGGGAGAAGTCACTTTCACCTCAGGTGGAGGAGCTCTGTAGTAGGAGCCTGGGCTAGATTGATGCCCTCTACAAAGGTACAAGTTATGGTTATTATACATTTCCCAGGGTTAACCTTTAGTCCTTTACGGACTGGAAGATGCCCCAAGGGCCAGCTTCATTTGTCGTCATGATGCAACTGAGCAATACATGTGCAGTGCTGCATTGGCGCATCAACCCCTAGGTGTTGACATGATGCATGATTACAGCACTGGCGACTATCCATCCATCCAATGACATACATAGATGTCATTGATCCACCATACCAAAAAAAAGGGACATCGCACATCAAATCATTTTGCTGCCATTAAAGAGCTAAGATCTAATCAGCCTATTCTCTTTGTATACTCATATATACTCTATAGTCTACTCATGGTGGCACGGTATATATCATCGGGGTGGGGGTGTGGAGGTACTATTAGCTAAGGTAGCCTAAGCTGCTGCCCCTCCACCATAACTACTTCATCCATGTATACCCATATCTACATTCCACCCATAGCTGACCAGGAAACCTCAAGGTAACGTTACATCCACCAATAACACGATGTAAGCAGCCTACATAGCACTTCGCCCCATGCTGTACAAATCATCACGCAGCTGTCCATCTGCAAAGCCTGAACTAGATGCCTTTACACATTGAGCTGCCCAGTCAGCACAGCCTTAACTGCCCCATCACTCAACTGCCCAGTCAGCACAGCCTGAACTGCCCCATCACTCAACTGCCCAGTCCACAAGAACTGAACTGCCCCATCATTCAGCTCCCCAGCTACAAAGTTTGAACTGTTTTTAGGCCTTGCGCTGCCCAGTGTGCAAACTTTGAACTGCCTTTATGCCTTGAGCTGCCCAGTGGATAAAGTCCTATTAAACTGCCCCAACATTGCTCTGCACATTCGTCAGGGTCTACACAACCCCACCTGCCTTATACATGTACATTGCGCTGCTCAGCATCCGATGCCTTGTACAATGCACATGTAACATTGAGCTGCATGCTGCAGCCTCCAATGCCTTGTAACAGTGAGCTGCTCGGTGCACTGCTCAGTGCGTGTGGCCTGCACGTGGTAGTGAGCAGCTCGCGGCAGGAGCAGCTCATGCTATAGCTCACCACCCCTCTGGCCTCCTTTCATCAGGCTTAATTCCAACCACATAACCCGCCTCCTACATCCCCGGGCTATTTCTGAGCTTTGCTCTAGATCTTGTATTGGAAACAGCTGCTGGTCTCGGCTACAAAAAGAAGATGGTGCCTTATGAGACCCAGTGACGAGCTGTAACAGAATATCCAGCATTCTTGGCCAGTTGGGGCACAGTTAATCACTCTACTGCCTCCTCATGAGAAATAAATAACTGTGTGAGTAGCCTTGTGAAGTTAAACTACTCCACACAAACTAAAGATCTGTTAACCCTTTGAGGGCTGCAGTCATGCATCATGCCAACCCCCCCCCCTCCCTGGTGGATGCTGATGGGTCTGCATGACGCAACAATGCATGGAGCAGCGGCAACTTACTCGCCAGTTCTGTCCTTAAAGGGTTAATATGCGAAATGACAAAACTAGAAATCTTCTTAATCAGATCTGTCAAATCTATATTACCAAGGCAATAGAAATACCCATGTAAAATCAGACAAATGTTTCTTTCGAAGATAAATAGACATTACATCGCATTCCAGCTTGTCTATTGGCGGAAAGAAGTAGATATATCCTTGCAATATGCTATTCCCTTATCATATCTAGCCCAACCAATCCTCGTGTAAGTGCACCCCCTTGGTCTCAGATGGTAGAGATTGCCATCAATCTTCTTATCATCTATTGACATATGAAAATTTCCCTGAGAACCACACATAGACGGGGAGATGCCCCTTCAAAAAGATAACGAGACCAAGGGTGCTTTTATCTTGAATATGGTAGGAATTCACTTTGACTGAGGAGGAACCAAATTGATGTTGACAATTGAGAAAAGGATATAGAATCGATATTTATCTTGCCTGACCTTTTTACAATCAAGAGTGATCCTGAATGGAAGATTTAAAGGTATCGTATCACTAGAGTATAGACTTGAGACTATGTCATCCTTGTTTGATATTGGTTTGTGGTTATCGAATCTCTCATGTCTATCACTGAAGCATATTATGGATATCAATTTCTTCTTTTATACCTCACTCCATTGATAAGGATACACTTTGCCTATAACAGGTCTAGAATATATCAACACCTATGTTTCAATATATTGCAATAACTAAGATCATGCAAGAAGGCTATGAATTATTCAATTATATAGCTATATCGGTCAACACTATAATTTTGGACCAAACTATGGTACATAATTTATAATAAATAGGTTTTATACTAGCCGAGTGTCTGAAAAGAATTGTTCACAGTTCAATTGTTCCCAATTGCATAATCATAAATATCAAAAACAAATCCTTAAAAGTAGAGTATCCATCTCATTTCTCTTGACTCACCTTATTGTAAATGGACATGCAGGGGTCAGGGTCAAATTGGGGCAGTTCCAGTTTGACCACCACCACCCAGCCATAATCCTTGTGGGACCTGATACTCTCCTCAAAGTCTCCATCATTGCACAGACCCATAGGGTGGATCTGAAAGTAAGCAGAGACAACATGGTTAGATATAGGGATCTGAAAGGAGGCAGAGACAACATGGTTAGATATATATACTAGTAGGTTACTGTATAGGGAAAGACGGGTGTTAGTCTAGAGCAGGTGTAAAAGTTGGGGGAATGATCGTGACAGCAGGGGCGGATCTACGGGGTGGGGGGGGGGGGGGGGGTCCTGGGGATCCGGACCCCCCCCTTTTGGAATTTTTTTTTAGAAATTTGTAATGATAATTTGATCCGCCGCAAGTCGTGGTGCGTCACTTTTCGGTACTTTGGTGTTTGGTGGACCCCCCCCCCCCCTTTTCAAATTCATGGGTCCGCCCCTGCACTGACACGACTCTTTTTATCTTAATTAAGGGGAGAAAATTATTTAGGGTGTATCGGCTAGTGACCTACGATGCAATCTGCAAAATTATATTATTCTATTCTTCCAAATTGTATTGGGAGGAGCAATCCAATGGCTCCTAGTCACCAATCTGAACATCAGCGGGTCACTGGAATCAGGGCACGTACACCTCATACCACGTTATAACGTTCCATTGAATGTATTACTATAATACGCAAGTATGTAAATAATATTCCCAATTGATTCCTCTATATAAATTCTGATGGGTAATAATAATTATGTAGAAGAGGGTTTCTTTCATTTCCTTCAATATTCCTAGAAATTCAAAATAGAGATGGTTAGATAATTTACCCTTTTCCATTAATTTTTGTATCAATATCAAGGAACTGTAACTGTGAACAAATTTTCAAGTGACCTTGTTCATACCAATTGGGCATCAATGTCTGAGGAAAACACAGAATAACAGTTCAGGGATCTCTATTAGACCAGATAGCTGCCCTCCTCCGTACCCTCTACACTAGCTAGGATGTAAATAAAGACTACAAATCTACATCCACAGGGCTAAAAACACAGGTGACAGCTATGCAAGTAGGCCTCTGCACTCAAAGTTGCTATTCCTGAAATGTACCCCAGTTGTGTGAACTCAAACCTGCCCTGTGATGTTGGTATAAACAGTGGAAAGAAGAGGCCTATAGGATATAAGAGAGAGACAGCCCAGCACAGGCAGGGTGAGAGGTAGGAGAAAGGAGGACAAGGGAAAAGAAGCTTGGAATTCCCCTAAACAAGCCTCCCTGACAGCCACACAACATGGCCTGGCACCTCTCCTCCTAGAGTATACCACTGGGGTTTGGTTTCCTTTTAGTAGTTTATTGATCCTTTCTAATGGGTGATAAAATATCAATTTTATATCCTTTAATAATATGGCTTGTAAATCTCTGGTTACATAATATTATGCCTTTTAAAATAGTGCATCAAGATTGTACTTATGAATATTCTAGAAGTTTATAGAGGGAACCTTTGTTCTGTCATACCAAATTCGCCAGTGCTGCATGCATGCATCTTGCAGATCATACGGCACTGATCGCGAAGGGAATGGATCATATACCAATACAGTGGAATATTCGTCTGCACTGCATTGGTGTGTCATGACAGCACATGTAACCTGGAAGGGCTAATGATGCAGACTGAGGACTGTTTTACTTGACACCTTTTTGATATTATCCAGGCTGTTAGCTTGTAAATCATTTGTTTCCACTGTGTTTACTTCCCTTACAAATCCACATCACATTGACTCAGTGTCACCCCCTTGTTTCAAGGTAAAAAGACAGAAAGGTGGCTGTAAGCAGTTATAATCTCCTCCTGGCTCCCCTGCTGGGAACACTTGGCAGAGGAGTGGTGTGTTTTTCACCCATCTCTGTGTGAGGTGAGTACTGGATGGGGTGGAGTGAGGTAAAAAGGGTTATCAGGTGGGTAACTGTGTGCTTCAAGGGGCAGAGAATGGCTGGGAACACTACTGGTGTATTATAGTGAGGTTCTCAACCAAGCAACACATTCTTTGTTAGCACTTCAAAGAAGACTCTTCCATTATTTATTGTAGCGCCTGAAGGAGCTCTTAGTGCGTTAATGTACTATGCCCTTGGTCGGCATGATGCATGAATGTTACCATCATGACCATTGGATTGTCTCTCTTAAATGTTGTCGGTTATAAGATTGCTGGATTACATCGGCAGGTGGATTACATCGGTGCCCATCGTGCATATTCAGTATTGTTCATTTCCTCAATTTAGACAACATCGAGTATGGAACATCATGCATTCTTTCAATTTCTTTAGTCGACTCTGGTGAAGGACCTGCTTAAGGCTACAGGGCTATAGTTTAGATGTCTATCTATTACTTTGGCTTTCTTATATCGTTTGCAGGTTCCCTCTATTTACACCATACTCTGCCTATATATATATATATATATATATATATATATATATATATATATATATATACATATATATATATATATATATACATATATATATATATATATATATACATATATATATATATATACATATATATATATATATATATATATATATATATATATATATATGGGTGGGGGTCCAGAAAATGTCCATTTCACAAATTGAGTCATTTTTTAAAAATAATCATTTTAAATGAAGAGAATGTATTGGGATAACTACATAATTGCAAAAAGCCCAATGAGTACTAATAGAAAAAATATGCATTTCAATTATAATTTCATGATTTTTTCAGATTTTAGCTACTTTTAAGGGAAAAAATGACCAAAAATCGATGTCCCCTGGAAAAAATCTGATTTTAACGGAAATTTTCTCCCAATGATATTAGATTTACACTTTTTGCTTCATATGTGTTGCATACAAATGATACTTCTTCATAACACCATTTATTTCAATATTTAGATTTTTTATTTTTTAAATATTTGTTTAAATTACAAAAATAGCAATTATTCTCATAATCTCATATATCTTTTTAAACACTTGAATTTTTTGGAAAAATATTACACTAGATGGGTGTTTTGTGCCATTAGGCATATCCCGGACACCTATACTCTTGGGCAGAATGATAAAAATTAAGACAATTGATCATTTTCTTGGTGAAATTAGAGCCCAAAGAAGGAATTAAAAGTGACCTGTTTAAGCCAAATTTCTTGAAAAGGTAATTAATTATACAAATACTGCATAAAATTACATATTACCTGCATTGGATAAGCGTATGTGTGAGCTCTACACTCCCATATCGATAGATTTTTTCTATTCTACATTTAACAAGCAAAAACAATTGTTTTCACTGGATGTTACGTTCACCAGATTGATGTTACGTTCACTAGATTTATTTAAACATTTTGAATTATATCAGCCTAAATGCCCTCTAAGGAGGAAGGGAAATATCCATGTGGTGCCTACATCGTACATGCACCATATACAATAAGAATCTTAACTAGGTGCAATGTCTTTGTCTTTGTAAATTAAGATATCAATTTATGTTACGTTCACTAGAATTATGTTACGTTCACTAGAATTATGTTACGTTCACTAGAATTATGTTACGTTCACTAGAATTATGTTTGGTTCCACGGAGACAGTAAATTGTCACCAAAATATGTCCTTTTTTGTTAATTTCTTTTGATAGGCCGCATGTATGTCTGTTTGACAAACCTATCAGCAAGGATGTATGTGGATGAATGCATGATTTATATAATATTAAGAACTATCGAAACAACATGTCCTTTATTTTATGGAATGTTACGTTCACCAGATATATGAAAAAGTCAGAAATATGCATAAATAATTAAAATATAGCCGTAACACAAATTGTCCAAGTATATCTGAGCATTACAAATGACACTGACCTGTTTCCATCATTTTATAATAAACATATTTCATTTTAGAAACTATTCAATTTTTGTGTTACGTTCACTAGATGTTACGTTCACCAGATATATTGAAAACAACAGAATTTTGGTCTAATTGTGTTATTTTATTTTATATTAAATATCTGGGACATGCTGTGACTTTTTTTGCATAGGTATTATACCACAACCAACTGAAAACAATGCTATTATTGACTAATATTTCATTATTATTCCTCTATTTTTCTGCTATGTTACGTTCACTAGATCCCACTGAACACCTCTGAATAGTAAAATAAACACAATAGAATGGCAGAAAATACAAAATATCTTCAGATATGTTAGAGCACTTTGTATACTTTCATCTGGGTTTCACAGCTAGTTTAATACTCTTCCATGTTAGTACTTTTTGCTATTTATAAAGATTATAGGTTCGATTTAGATAGAAACCAACTGGCCCTCAATTGACTCTAGCTATCAAACTATCACAAAGGGGAATTAAAAATAGATTAAAAGTGTACAGCACCCTCTTACATGGTAGGAAATGACACATTTTTGCCCTAATTCAGTGAAATAAGTTCATAACCAAAATATGTCATCATATTTTTTCACTATTTTCATGTTTATGATAATATCTGGTGAACGTAACACAAATTTGTGTCATTAGTTATTGTATTTTTCAAACTTACATAGAAAAAAAAGTAAGAATCCTAGTATCACAAAATTTGGGAATGTGATAGTTCATTGCCTCCTTTATATATAGACAAATCTGCTACAACATTTGGGCAATTCAGAAATATTATTGTTTTTCACTGGAAATGGACATTTTCTGGACCCCCACCCATATATATATATATTAATCTATCTGCAACCTATATTTCTGCAACAAGACCTCCAGTACATCAAGTGGTTCAACACTATTATTGTAAAGGCAGCCTTTAGTCCTTTAATGGCCGCATGGCGCTTTAACTATGCCATTGGTTGCCAGGTCGATGCAAGAATGCAGCTCTGGCGAGTCTACCCCTCAGTTCTGCATTCATACATTATGCCGACCCTTCTGGGATGTATCAACCCCCTACTAAGGGTCGGCGTAATATTTGAATGCAGCAGTGGTGAGTTACTAGCCAGGGCTGCATTCATGCATCATGACTATAAAGGGCATATTGCATTAAAGCACTATGCGGCCCTTACCGAGTGAGATCCCGATACTGAGTGTGTTAAAGCAGGCCTTCATCTAAGCACCATCTATCACCAACATGACACGTGTGAATGGCCTCAGTCAGGGAGCCACAGTAGCTGCTATTGTCACCGGCTCCACAAAGGAATGCCAGCAGCCCCTACTGCCTGTGTCTTTAAACACCCACCTCCCCTGTATAAGGCCTGCTACTGGTCCTAGCTAGACTCCCGACTCTTGCTGGAAGGGTAGTATGAAGTGGGCCTATACCGCCATTGCTCCCTCGTCCTACCAGCATGGGGGCATTGGGGGGGGGGAGGACTACAGGTAGTAGTAGTGAAGGCAGTTAACCCTTTAAGGGTAGCATACTACTGTAATGTCCTTTATGCCATTTTGTCAGTCTGATCAATGAGTATAGAGCTCTGTAGGCTCAATGGCCTGATGTGCGAATGCAGCTTCGGAGAGTTAGTTGTCAACGCTGCATTGATACATCATGCCGACCCTGTACATGCAGTTGAACTACACCTGCAGGGTCAGCATGATGCACCAATGCAGTGGCAAGTTGGCAAACGAGTTAGCTATCAGCCCTTCATCAGTGCATCATGACATATGAACATGAAGCCCTGAGGATCATACATCCATTAAAGGTTTAAATACACACACTCCTCCCCTAGTTAGACCTGCAGGCTGTTGGACCCTCACCTTGTGTGGAGGGGGACTTCTGTAATCCTACAATATACATATGAATGACCTAGCTGTTACTGATACCACACAAAAGGCATCTAGCCACCTAGTGTAGTTATCCATTATCCTACCAGGTTCTATGTGGTATTAAAGATGGTGGTCAATCAGAATCCTTAGGTTGAACATCTACATCATGACCTACACAGCTAAGATGGCAGTCCATGATAGTGTTCTCACAAACGTGCCAGCTTGAAATCCCTTCAAAATTGGAAACTCTGCTATAAGGAGGGGAACATGAACAGTTACGTCACAGCTCTTTTATCAAGCCAAGGCCCAACCCCTTGTAATTATATTAAGAAATTCTCAAGTAATATGTATGGCACCAAAAGCTCTAGACTATTACTCAATGCAGCCCCTACCTGGTGTCGTCATTTGCAAACGTTCTCTTATGCACACGATACAAGTTCATAAAACCTCATAAACTGGGAAGGAGGCCCGAGGGGGGGGGGGGGGGTAGGTAGTCACTTTTTGATGCTAGGTACCAACTGCGAAACTACAGCCCCACCCTATTTGGTCATTTGACAGCCCCTTGTAAATGTGTACTTTTACAGCCCCCTATTTTCCAAGAAGCCAGATGACTCACTGTTAAGAGGTCCTTTCCATTTAACATGAGGTTATTTTGAATTATATAGATCGCTCAAGTATTGTATGAAATGTAAGGGTTCATTATTTCTATGTCAATTGTGGCAGCCCCTGATTCAGTAATTTCCAGTTATTGACAGCCCCTATTTTTTTACCTTTATCTAATTGACAGCCCCCCCCCCTTTTTTTCTTGCTTCAACGCGCACACAGCCACAGCTCTTCACGGTCGTTACCGTAGTTGGTACCCATTCCTATATTGAGTACCCCCCACCCCACGGGGAAGGAGGAGTATCAGAGATGGGGGCTGGGGGTCAGTGGTGTTTTGTCGTCCTTGTGCCATTCTATGGTAATGTGAAGGAGCTGTGTGTGTCTGTGACGTTGTGTTTGACATGACGTCACACCTGACGTGAATATTGATGACGTAGTTCTTGTGCACACCTATAACACCCTACCCCCCCCCTAAACTCTGCAGTGCAGCAGTCTAATATATCTTCATACGGCAGCTGTGTGATCAAAGTATGTAGCAGGCATACATGTATATACCAATAGATGTAAATAAAATCGGCCATGAAATTTAGCATACTAGTATTGTTCGAAAATCCTAAAATAAGAAAATCCGTTAAATTCCAAAGGAATCTTGATACTGTGGTTAGGTCAACTAGCCAACTTTGGCCCATATTCAGAATTCCATGATTATACATGTATAACAAATATCCTTAGTATTGATTCTCAGCGTCTATATTTGGGACAAAGGAGGACAAGGGAGGAATACTTCACATCAAGGAGGATATCATCAATAAATCATTTGACAGTGAATACCCCAATAGCAATAACACTAACCCTATCAAACTGGTCTCTGCTCAACACGCTTTGATCCTCTTTCATCTCCTAGAGTATGTTTACTCCAGGTTGACCTTTTGCTTCATAAAAATAATGGATTTCTTTTTCCCTTACACGAATCTCCAATAACCATAAAGGATGGACAGTGAGGGATGTGTAGTGTGTGTGTGAATGTGGGCGGGGGGGGGGGGGGCATTAACCCATTAAGGACAGCATAATATGTTAATACGGTGTGGTCATTTGTCGCCACAAAGGGTCGGCTGATCAATGCACTGATGCTAGCTTTTTTTTAGTTCCTTCAATAGCTTGATTTCCCTTACATTGCATTATGACATACATTTCTTTCACATGTATACATCAATCTTTATACAGGATCGAGAAATAATCCGTATTCCTAGAGCTAAATTTCACAACCTTAGTATCTTCAACCTAGACATCATAATTGCATGTAGAGCCTAATCATTACTAAGCCCGCTCTCCTCCTTATGTAACATTCATAATGCTGAGTCATACCAGTCCATAAGCCCCCCCTTATCATGTCCTTATCACTATAGCGGTGGTAGTAGTCTTATATTGGCGGACATAATGAGATAAAGGCCACTCTATGGTGGCCATAAAGCTGCATCCAGGTTTATTGCAGTCAGCTGTGAGTTTCATTGAAGGGAGTGGTCGTTTTTAACAAGAGGGGTGGGGTGGAGTTTTGTGCGAGCATGCTGACATTTTCACCAGTGCTGAATGCATGCATGGTGACGACCTTGTATTGCCGCTACTGGCTTGATATACTGCCGAAGGATGGGCATGATGCAGCGTCAGTGAGTTACTCGCCGGCCCTGCATTGGGATTGGTATATCGTAATGACAACGGAACATCACGCGTCGAGGCATCATGCCGCCCTTACATGATAGACTCTAACTTAGCTAGTATTACATGATGATTCCTTTGGTCAAAACTGCAATACAGGGAATTGTCCATATGGGCCACTTCATCCAGGATTCTGGCTACATGGTCCACAGTGGTAGAGTCCAGTGACCATATCGCCAATGAGCCCTGCCTGCCCCGTCCCATTCTAATGACCATGAGGCCTGAGACTGACCCACATCCTCACCACCATAAACCTGGGTAATCACCATAAACTTGGAGACCCAATCAGGGCAAACATTATGGGGGACCCAGTATTTATAGGGTTAGAACAGGGGGATCGCAGCGCCTTTGTGGCCATAGCTGCGGCAGATACATGAACTAAAAAAGTAGCTGTGGACCCTGGCTTTGGCCTTTTCTGGAAATATCAAAGTCTTGTCCCCGACTTGTACCAAAGATAGCTCGGGATTTAAGTTACTAGTATTATATTAACATTGAACTGAATATTCCATTTCATGAATTACTGGCAATAGAGATTTGAGTGAGGAGATCAAAACCAAGGGGACACGATGGTATTTTTGGGGACAAGATGACAGCCCCCATGTGGTGACAAGCTGCAGCTCTATATCCCTGCATCGGCCCTGAATCCTCTGTGGGTGTTGACTGCAGACAAACCCCTACGCTGATCCTCATCAGCTTAATATAGACGGCCACCTACCACTTAATGCTGCACAATTAGTGACAAAGGTCAAGGGTTGGCCAGCATAGAGGGCGGGGAGACAGAGTATACCCAGGAGAGTACATGTATAGCACTCAGTGATGGCAGGTGGTATAGCCTTAGTATAGGTCTCGTTATATTGTGGAGATGGGTATAGACATGGGTATAATATGTACATGTAGAGTGTATACTAGCAATTATCTCTGCATCATTCCAGTTTTTGTATGGTAGTTAGAGGACATACCTAAATATCATGAGTTTATGAATGTGTAATATTTAGCTCTTGTATTTTATCTAGCATAGGCCAATAAACGAAGTATTAAAAACTATAGAAACAAATGCAACGACATTACTTGTAAAAGGGTAGCCCAGATGTCCCTGTACTCTTTTCTGTACTTTAATTTGTACTTCTTGGACACCCTCTCCCTCAGTGCCTCAAAATCCTGGGTCTGCCCCTGTAACGTTTTATGTGGTAGTTTCTGGAGGGACATACCAGTAGTCTAGATGACAGGGGCGGACTCAGTGGTCAAGGAATCACATGACCACTGGGCCAGGAAACCCTGTATGAATGCTGATCCATGACAGTCCTACAGCCCCACTGTCACAACGAATTAAGGATCTAGCAAGATTCCCAGATCAAGAAACCAAACCCCCCTCCACACCCACCCATCCCCAATTGATACACACGCACGTTCACAGAGGACATTCACATTTGAAACCCTTCCAAGGCAAGTTATCTTTCCTGACCACCGCCAGGGCGGCGCCACGGGAGCAACTACTTCCGGTTTCAGAAGCTCCCATCATGCAACTGTGGTATGAATAATAACCCCTTCACCCTTTAACTTCTGTGGAGCATGACTCGAGGTAAAACACTCTAAGATATGTGTGTTGTGAGAACATGCATTCAGAGAGTAACACACTTTTGAGATCAACACACTTTGAGTAGCGTGTAGTGTGTCACAAAACAAAAGGGTGTTAAAAGTGGCTGCAAAAAAGTGTGTAAATATAACACACTTTTCTTAGAGTGTACCTCCCTCTTATTGTGAAGAGGCCTCGAAGAGGTATTGCCAAAACAAGGGCGAAACAAATGGTTATCAGTTTAAGGCATAGGAAACATAAGAAACCGCTTCATATTGCCGGAATTACCAGTTTAATTCCCAACAAAACTGCCACTGTGAACCTGATAATGGCCAAATAATGATAGCCACACAGATAATTTGCACAATTTAATTTCCAGGTTTCCAAATGATGATGGCCCTCAGCTGATAGCCATGACCGTATTTGAGCAGAGAGGACTGGGGTGTTTCTCAGAAGATGAGGCTTGGATAATACAATACATTGTCTCTTTTTAACTATCAAGGACGGCGGAGTGCTTTATTGTACTTTGCCATTTTGGCATCATGATGCCTCAATGCAGTCCTGGCGAGTTAATCACCAGGGCTGCATGCATTACAACATAGCGACTGACCTGACACGTCACCAAAGGCTCAGCAGGACACATCAACGCAGTGTCAACCAGTGCATTGGTGTATCGTGACGACAGAATATGAACATGATTCCTAATGGCATCACGCTGTCAGTAAATGGTTAATCATGTATTTGTGTGCAACATCGACCGTGATTTGTAGTAGGCAGATTGACACAAGACAGGGGTGGGAGGCCGGCTTGTTGAGAGGGGGTGGGTGGGGCCTCTTTATTCTGGTCATGTCTTAAGCTTCTTTGGTCTCTCTCCTGTTGCTGCACCTTTTGTGTTTCATATTTCACTGCTCATCCAACACTCTGCACCCAAACAAGCACGGCTCCATTGCACATAGTACACAGACAAATTTGTCTCCACTGCGCACTCCAGTTTTTCGCCACTTTTTTATATCTATTTTGTTTAACTTTTATTTACATTGCGGCATCTTTTTTATTGGTATATAGGAAGCAGGGTGATCCCAGTAGTGGATTTAGCTGGGGGAGCAGGGGCACTCACTGGAATTCATATTTCCATTTTAGTTTATAAACCGTTGATTGATGTGCCTCTACATGGGTAAAAATCGACACGGGCGACACGGCGACACAGCCCCTTTAAAAATCGACGGACATTGACACATAAAGTAGAATGTATACTAATGGTATGGGATAAAAATCGACACAGTGACACGGTCCTTTTGCTAAAAAACGACACGGCGACACGGTCAAAATTGTGGGAACCCATGTAGAGGCACATTGATGTTATGTGAAATAATGAATTCATAATGACAATAGTCGTGAACAATTTCATTCGCTGGTATGTATCTCTCGAGACATTTTTTTTTTTAGCAAACAATATAGTTTGTGTGAGATCACTGGACTAGCAGCAGTAACACCGAGATAGATATTACACAAAAGGTCTGTTCTGTGATACATTTGTAACTAGACGTATAAGTACTGGGGGTATAGGGTCAGGCCTGAATACAACTAGCTGAGAACTATGACAGAAATCCTGGTAAGATGAACCCTTCAAGGGCTATAGTGCTTCAAACTTAAAGGGTTAGTTCAGGTCAGGTCAATTACAGCCCACCTTCTACCCCTATTCCCCCCGTAAAACCTCAGCCCCCCCCCCCATCCACACATCAACACACACAGAACTCCTCAGCACACAGCCTCTAATATTATGTGTCGTAAATTCAGGCCCAGATCGGCCAATAACCGGGGGGCCATAACTTACACAGCGACCAGGCGCAATGACAAAAGTCAAACGAGGATCAAAGCCCTATAAACATGACAATAGCACTGGTCCTGGCGGCACGCTCTTTGATCTCTTATCACCCCCCCCCCCCCCCCCCACTAACCCACACACACACATACACACACTGCCGGTCCCATACCTATCGCCTGGCCGGTAGGTATTAGCTGGTGGATGTTGAAACATAGCCTGATAAAAGGGACACCCCACTTATTACAGCTGTCCAGCTCTGTCCAGGTCCATAGGGGTCAAGAGGTCACACCAAGTGGCAAAGGTCAAGGACACAGTGGGCCAATAGACAGTACTGTACTTGGGAGATACAAGACATATAATTATTCACTGATTCAGTAAGTCACTGTCTTTGGTACATATAAGGCATGTACATGTGACTTGGTATGTCACTGTGTTTGGTAAATGTAAGGTATAATACAGTATTAAAGGTTCTGTGTTTGGTAGATACAATGAAGTACAAGGGATAGTATGATCCTGTGTATGGTTACAGGTAGCTCTGTAAGAGATATACAGTGACTCACATGGATTATTTGGACAAATTGAGCAATAAAAAGTATTGGTGTACCATATCCATTAACATGTATTTATAAACATGTTTATACAATTTGGGCCAAAATTGTCCAATTGGCCTTCTTTCATCCTCATCTCCCCACTAAAGTGAGTCAACAAGTACACCTCGTAAAAGGTGAATAAAAATGCACCTATGTACATTATGTACACACATGTATACAATATACAACTTGGAACAGTCTTAATCATGTCCTCTATGAAGTTGAAAGAGATATGGCGATAAGAAACCAGACTTAGCAGTGTCGCACTAGGGCACTTGTTTTGCCAATAAGTACATTTACAGGGTGCCCTTATCTTCTACAGGCTCTCAATGCGCTGTCAATAGATTGGTTATCTAAGGTTGATATGTTGTCAAAACACTCACCCACCTCGTGGCCCTACGGGTTCAGGTATGGTGGCGACGTTTAGAACGAGGGTTGGGCGATTGTCTCTCTTGGAGTCAAATGCCGCTGAACCACATGTATACGATTTGTGCAATTTTATGAGAAAAGTTTAGTGAAAAGTGAAAAAAAAAATTGGAATGGTTTATGGACGATGTGGCCAATGAACGATGGGGAGCTATGTGGCCAAAGCATGGACTAAGTGGCCAAATTTCTGGACGCTGCAGTGGCCAAAAATGTATGATGTGGCCATTGGACTATGTGGTCAATAGATTATGTGGCCAATGGACGATGTGGCCGTTATAGGCCATGGTTTGCCCATTAGGAGCTCAGGTCTGCCCAATTAAGGGAACTATGGTTGTTTTAGGACATCTGTAAGCCATTGATGGTTATTAGATAGGTCGCAACCACCTTGGGACTCCCACAACGTTTTGTCCACATCATGAACAGCTAGGCCACATCATCTATTGGCCACATCGTCTAGATTTCGACCCCCCCCCCCCCCCCCATTTAGGATAAATGCTCAATTTCTTACATTATGTGAACTGACTTGAGGTACTTTATACTCCTAGGTCATATATCAATAATTTCAGAGCATTTCCGGCCAGAGGAAGGACACCTGCTAATTGCACTCATTTCCACCCTTTTTTCTGAACCTTCTATAGGCTCTTCACATACACCACCTTCCGTGTCCCACCAGCATGTGCGTGTTAGCAATATTTCTGCGACACCAACATCAAAGTTGCCCGGCTGGGTGACCATGTGCTCGTTGCGCATGCTCAGTGGACGCCGAGAAAGGCCAGAGGACGTGTGCGCGGCATGTGCCGTTCACGGACGGGTGGCGACAGGGGGACTGGCTGCGGACCAAGAGTTCAACCCGTGGTTATTGGGGCAGTTCTCAGACTGGAAAATGGTAGAGCTACTTAGTAAATAGTCTAATAATTGAAGAAAAATCTTACTGGAACGGCTGCCACCAAAAGGAGTCAACTACAAACGTCTTAATCCCTATAGTGACGTCTTCAGGTCTTCTTGTTGGTAGAATCAGAGCTACTACTACCACCATACTGATTGTACATAGAGGGAGCTACTGTTATGGAATTAGATGCTTAATTATACATCAAGCTTTATAGGCCCCTATGATTGTTTTCAGCAGATATCAAAGAATGGACCGTCTACTTTCTACTTCCGGTATATTTATTCACCCGAGCTATTGACATACTAAGGGAGTGGTCATTTTTTAACAACAGGGGGGGTTGGTGGATTTGGGGGGGGACCAAAAAAATTTGGACCCCTTGAAGGGGGGGACCAAAAAAAATTACACCCCTTTTTAGCGAAAAAGCCCGCGCATTACTATAGCTCAAAGGGGTCGGCCGCGCTCATTTTCAACCTGCCTAGGGGGGGGGGGGCCGAAAAATTTGTGACCCCTTCCGTGGGGGGGACCAAAAAAATTTCGACCCGCTTACGCGAAAATCCACCGACCCCCCCCCCCCTGTTGTTAAAAAATGGCCACTCCCTAATTGTCCCTGTTGTCCAAATGTATAGGCCCACAGTTCTGCAATGCACCTAGGCCTACTACCATTCTCCTGCCAAAGCTCAAGCGGTATCATAGACGTTGGGGGTAAACGGAAGTTCAGCTGATCAAATGGCTACATTACAAAGGGGGGTGTTTGAATGAATCTCAATGCGGTGAATGGAGAAAATAACTCTCTATTCTTACCTGGGACCTGTAGGTCCTATTCTATTCTTACTGAGGTCCTACCGTATTCATGTGGGTCTCTTTCTCTAAAGATCCATGTTTATTCCATGTAGGTTTGCCACCCTTATCCCTTTCTGTTGAATCAGGTGGGCTCTGAGCCTCCTCACCATCATCCCCACCCTCTTCACACCTCACCTGTAGCATCTCCGTGTCGCTGTAACATTACAGAGATAGGTGCAGGTAGCCTGTGTAGCTTCTCTCCCTCGGTGCTTGCCTCGCGCACACACATGCTGTTGTAACACCTATTTTGTAGCTTCCCCTCGAGGCAAACACTCGGCGCCGTGCCAGTTCAAACAGTGTGATCAAACAGTGCAGCAGACGACACAAGAGGCTGCGTTTATCCATCAATTCCCGCCATCAAAACAATTCCGGGCCCGCCATTGTCAAGTGAAGCTGGCTGGATCCTGAGGGGGATTAGTGAGGACAGTGAACCTCAGAAAGGGCTGGGGGTCAGGGATCAGTTTTGGTGCAAAGTGACGTTGGGGGACATCTGTGTTATGGGCCCTATTACTGGACACACAGTGACGTTGTGACGTCACATAATTACATGGGGACTAGCACAGCTAGTCATATGATCACTCCTTGACGAATCGGGCCGCAGTTTCCACTCTCCCACTTGAAGCAGGAATCGTAAAGCCGTGACATCATCAGAAAGAATGTTCCTCGGTTCAGGTGAGAAATTCCAAAATCCCCTACTCCACTTGTGTCTTTGAGCATCATTAAATTGCGCACGATACGTTACTCAATTCTAGCAAAGTAAAGTACACTGTAACTGGCATTCAATCAGAAATACCACTCCCTGGTTGACAACAAGCAGAAAACGTCATTTGATAAGAAAAAAAAGAAATCCCAATGAAAATATTGCAGGATTTCCTACAACTGACATTTCTGTGCATTACATGTGATCAGGAGTTCTGGCCTGGACCACAAGATGAAGCCCTACTGGAGAGTGCGTTAAACTCACGAGTCCATCTTAAGCCCATTGTAGTGGTGTCTATTGTGCAGCAAAGTGGCAGTGATTAGATGTCGGTCCTCCATGGGTGGGTGAGGGAACGTGTGCCATATCTCCACATACCTCAGCAACACCTGATATCACTGGCCGCCTGGAGACCATCATTCATGTCTCTAACCCTTTAAGGGCCGCATAAAGCTTCAGTGTGGCTATGCCATGGGCAGTTATGATGCGTGGATGCAGCCCTGACAAGTCAATTCGCGAGGGCTGCATTAAAGTATCATGCTGAACCATCGGGGGTGTATCAACCCTGTGGGATAAGACAGGGCTGTATTAAATGCATCACGATGGCAGGACAGGGCCGTCGTGTATTAATGCACTCTGCTGCCTTTAAAAGTTAAAGGGCTAAACACGACTGAAATTGTGTTATATTGTGGTTTACCAGCACACAAATAACAAAGCTGTCTGCATATTAGATGGGAGAGATGAATCAGCACGTCGGTTCGTCAGCATAGGTGGCCGGTAGCACCCAATTTTGACAAAAGAAGAAAGATCTTAATTAAAGGCTTTGGGTCATGCCCCACTTAAAACTGAAATGACCCACTAAACCATGAAACTCAGTTTACATACATGTATTGTTAAACCGATAAGGACCGCAGAGGGCTTTAATATATATTATGTCCTTTAAGTGCATGCTGTATATGCTGGTCTGTTTCTTTTTGGGCTATTCATATGATTAAAGGTGCTGGTGCACCTAGTCGCTAGTGCTGCTCACATTGACACCCTCTCTTGTGGGTGATTCAGACACTAAGGTTATGAACGGTTACACAATCTTAGTTCAGTGTCCAGGCAGAAGATGAAAGGTATCTACAATTATTCTGCTCAGCAGGGGTCACAGCAGGTGGTATTTGCCCCCAAAATCCATGTGAGCAGCTCATACCTCCTGCTGTGAGGAGGTGTCATAAGGAGTGGGAGGGTTACATCTACAAAGAGATGGACAGATTACAAAGTGTCTAGCCTATATTATGTAATGTTATGATTTAACACATTTAGCCAACAAAATAGCCAAGATATGGTGGAGGAGTTTGGTTTCTTGATTATATAAGGCCAGTTAGTGGCCACGCCATTAGCAACAGTAGGGACTGGGTGCACCAGCCGCTTTAAGTGTTTCATATATTACCGAACCTTGGTCTTAACAAAAACTAAAACCTTCTCTCGTGTGAAGGATGCAACTCCCTGTCTTTGCAACTTGAAAGAAAAAGAATAACAATTGAGATGCAGAAAAAAAAACGAGAAGACTTTCATCTCTGGTTAAGAAGTACATTTTTAAGACTTGAGACTTAACCTAGCAATTGCCCCGGGCAATTGCACAGATGACTTCACGCCTACCAAGCGTTTGGTCATTACCCTAGCCTCCTCAAACCCCTATCGACATCTTTGGGGAGTTTCCTATACAGGAACATAAAACCGCGGTCACTAAATGTTTAAATACAAAGACTCCGCCATACCCTCTAGCAGCTGGCGTCATTTGTGAACGTTCCCGAACATATTAAAGGCTATAAGCCACAGTCCGACCATACACCTAACATGGTTCAGGTAGATTCAATGGTTCACTT
The DNA here is from genome assembly GCA_947462335.1 of Harmothoe impar. Taxonomy (NCBI): domain Eukaryota; kingdom Metazoa; phylum Annelida; class Polychaeta; order Phyllodocida; family Polynoidae; genus Harmothoe; species Harmothoe impar. The sequence goes on from OX381720.1 coordinate 41,314,279, forward strand.
TTTGGGTTATTGGTGGATAGCTCCTGGGTAGCTTCCGCTCTCACGTTACCACACGAGGTTCCACGAGACGAGAGTCAATACAAGGTGCTGAGGACCCAAAGTTTACCCATGAGACAGTGAGAGTGTGTGGTTAAGGGTACGTATGGTGGGGAGGAGGGGGCTAACCCTTTAAGGGCAACATACTGATTTAATGCACCGTGCTCTTGCATCGTTCTGATGCATAAATGCAGCCCTGTTGAGTAACTCATGAGTGCCCAAATGTTTGCGGAGCCAGCGCGTCATGAAGTTATGTTGGTTAATAATTATGGGAAATGGACATGAACCTCAAACCCCACCCACCCTATATATAGGTCTGAGTACCTGGCCCGGCTCCACTCCGACTGTTGGTGTACCAACATGTGGGTATTTAATGCGTCCTGCCGCCCTCGGAGGGTTATGGCATGCTTACCTTAGCAGGGGTATCATAGCGCATGGAGCACAGGGTGAGGCTGTTTAACATGATGCCTCGCCCCCATCACCAAACATTGTCTGACCTCTATGTGCCCCCTGCCGCCTCCTCCTCCTGCCCACCTCCCCGTCAACATGCCCCCAATACCCTGCAGCACTCCATCCCGACGTGTCTCTGTGCCTCTGTGTTAACCCTTTAGGGACAACATGACGGGCCGCCCGACGTGTCTCTGTGTTAACCCTTTAGGGACAACATGACGGGCAGCCCGACGTGTCTCTGTGTTAACCCTTTAGGGACAACATGACGGGCAGCCCGACGTGTCTCTGTGTTAACCCTTTAGGGACAACATGACGGGCAGCCCGACGTGTCTCTGTGTTAACCCTTTAGGGACAACATGACGGGCAGCCCGACGTGTCTCTGTGTTAACCCTTTAGGGACAACATGGCGGGCAGCCCGACGTGTCTCTGTGTTAACCCTTTAGGGACAACATGACGGGCAGCCCGACGTGTCTCTGTGTTAACCCTTTAGGGACAACATGACGGGCAGCCCGACGTGTCTCTGTGTTAACCCTTTAGGGACAACATGACGGGCAGCCCGACGTGTCTCTGTGTTAACCCTTTAGGGACAACATGACGGGCAGCCCGACGTGTCTCTGTGTTAACCCTTTAGGGGCAACATGACGGGCTGCCCGACGTGTCTCTGTGTTAACCCTTTAGGTACAACATGATGCCTCGAAGCTTCATATTCAATTGACGAGTAATTCGTCAGCGCTGCATCGGTACACCATAACAGCCCTTCAGGAGTCTATCATCGCCAATGATGCATTCGTGCATTGTCGACATAACAGTAGACAAGGTAGACTTTTGGTATATTAAATCATATTAGCTGCCCTTGAGTGGTTAATTAATTTCATGAACTTATAGCCTATATCTTCAGTGTAGAGAATGGAGAGGTTTGATCTTTTGGATTACAGGGATGAGGCCCAGAGTCTGCATAATCAAGTACATGTCATTGTACAAGCAATACGGAAGAGTCATATAGCATTGATCCTATCAAAATGAGGTAGTTTAAACATGAACTACTGATGCCAACATGAAAAGTGACATTGGTGATATGTACTACACTTATACCTGATGCATTTTGGAGGCTCATGTAACATATAGAGCTAATTTCTACCCTTACATACTATCACTTTAAGGACAGCAGAGTGCTATACAGTGCCCTTTTGTTGTCATGATGCTGGAGTAATATATCATTGGAAGGTCACTCGCTGATCCTGCAGTCATTATGCACTATTACAGGGGCGGACCCAGGAATTTGAAAAGGGGGGGGGGGGTCCACCAAACACCAAAGTACCGAAAAGTGACGTGCCGCGACTCGCGGTGGATCAAATTATCATTGAAAATATCTTTAAAAAAATCCAAAAGGGGGGGCTCCGGACCCCCAGGACTCCCCCCCTGTATCTGCCCCTGCTATTCCAACGCAGGGCCAGCAAGTCAAGAGCATGCATCAACCTTGGGATCAGGTCCTTGAGACACGGCGTGCCATCGGTTAACCCTCCCATCGTCGTCTATACCTCATACCTCCCAACTCCTTCTCCTCATGCCTCTAGGCAGTACTGTAGTGTGAGCATGTCAGAGAGTGTAACCTCTGGTGGTGGGACGAGCTATCCGTCACCATCATGCCGTTATTGCTGCTGCTGATGTTCGTATTATACCGCACATTTTATACACTGAAGCTGATGCCAAAACTGAAATATTCCACCACAGGATTACAGCAGATTGTTTGCCGTTGGAACCCAGCTGTGCCCTTCACAGATGGGGTATACCTTCACAACCATGTTTATAAATGGGACGGAATTACTTTTATTTAGAGCGGTCCTCTCATCCAAAGTAGCGACTTTAATTTAAAGCGGGCTAGCACGGCTAAGACTACTCGCCTTAGCGAGTCACGTGACCTCGTTAGCGGCGACCTGATTGGTCACTCAGTACCGCTGGTTCCTCTGTGTTTTGTAAGAACTCAGTTGGCAGGTACCCGTCTTAACTCAAGCCCTCAGTTACAGATGCAGACGACTTTTATACCGTTATAGTAGCGCCTTATACACAATATGGCTGTTAATAGGACGCCCTCAGTGACGAGTCGTCAATAAAACCGACACGTTAATGGCTGCCACAACACCAGCACAATGGCCGCCACTCCCGGCATGCAACTGGACGCCAACAGGTCACGTGACCTGATCAGCCAATCGTATCTTTTGTGTGATCAATAAGTGTCTGTATGCGCTACATGCCATAGTTAGCCCGCGTCCACACCCAATGTGCCCCCTGCATTGGAGCATCATGCCGACCATTTGGGAGTGTATCAACCCCGTATGATCGGCATGATGCATTGATACACTCATACAGCACGGTATTGAGGTGCTGTGGCATTGTTGAAGAGTTGACAATTAATATAAACTATGATTCTCTTGAATTTAAGAAGGCAATGTTGGCCGTGCCATCTAGGACCTGTTATAATATGCGGCTCCGATTGGGAGTGTATCTGTATTATTGTGTATATAATAGAGGCCTCCGTTGTTAAGTAGGCCCTATATTGTATATCACAATCAGGACACGGGGCAGGCCCTACATGTGTCATCTTTACAAACTTGAGTTTGAATGGAATATAATGTTCTTCTTGGCTGGACTGGCTGTGTATTAGGATCTTGGCAAGAGGAATTGACAGCAGGGGAAGGGGACCAGCAATGCCTCGTCCCCACCCATCCTCCAAATTAATTAACAAATGGGATAGCAAGTTGGAGTTGGGCTGCATTCATGCATCATGACCACAAAGGGCATTATACATTAGAGAACTATGCGGCCCGTAAAGGGTTAAAAAAACTGGGGGCTGGAAGTGTTTTCACGTACGGCCTGACATTGCGTGTCCGAGCCACGAGGGGCGCCGGGAAGTCCTGACACTAAAACCAATCCCAGAGCAGTGCAGGGGCTGAAGGCACACTGACAGGTATTAATGTACTGTAGCCTGCGTCCATGCACACATCAAGGTATATATATCACCATTCTGCTTTTAGCCTTTTATAGCGCCATAATATATCTATTCTGGGACCCCTTGAAATCAGAGGTTTAATATGAATGACAGAGGTTTAAAATGTATTACAATAATTTAACTAAGCATTCATGTTATAGCCTAGGTTGGGGGATATATCGCTAGCCTGTTTCATTAATTTATAGTAGTATAGACAATAGCACACTCATTAATGTGCACTATATTCAGTGAAAACTATTCTTTAATAGCCACAAACAGATCCACCCTGCCCCTACCCCCACCCCTCCTCCAGTACAGGCATGGGTTGGTACAGGTCGGCGCCTTAGATCTCCAGTCCAGGCATAGGCCTCCATAGATCCAGGTAACTCCGGTGTAAAAGGCTGAGCATTTAGGGTCTGGCACGAGATAGGGCCCTAGTACAACCCCTATACTCACTATGTTACACGTTACACTCTTTATACTACACGTGTAGCTGGTGTTTTTGATAAAACGCCATCTTGGAGACGATGCTGGTGACTTGGTTACAGTAAGTCGTTTAATAGTTTACAGGAAGAAGGTTCCTTTTATAGTCCCCTCCCCTGTCGTTATATGTAGCATAGACCTCTATGGTACCTGTCTGTATGTAGTATGCCTGCAACAGCCCTGTGTCCATCTCTCCTGGAATCTATGTATATTCAGTATATAGCGCTCCTGGCGAGCAAGCAAAGTGGGCCACGCACGACCAAAACATGCACGGGTTCACATTTGTTGTGCTCGGGTAAAGTTGTATGGGGACATGGGGGCGGGGGGAGGGGGCACAGGTTAACACAAGTCGCAAGGGAAGGGGGGGGGGTGTTCTAACCCCCTCCACCGAAACCCTAACCCGCAGCGGGCGGACGGGAGGCCGGGGTCGTCGGGGTGGGTTGACGGCCCGGGAGGTGGTAAAGGAGCCTCCAGCTTGGATGTCACTTTACCCCCCTTTGGGCCCCCTTTACCCTCCCCCTCCCCAACATTCACCCCTACCCCTACCCCGCAGATACCACCCGGCGCCAGGTCGCCCCAAGTCGGTCACTGATCAAAGGGAAGCCGGTCTCCCCGGGGTGCCAGGCCCCTGAGCCGTCGACGAGCAGTTCAGAGGCCCGTTTCCATGTGCTCACCCTTCTGAGCTGCTCACAATCTGTGTTACTGCTCTGGGCTGCCTGGACCGGCTCCCTCTGTGAACTAAGCCCAGTCTGGTATGCCGAGACTAGACTGCCACCAGTCCCTGCCATGTCCTTCAATGACATATTATTTTGAAAAAAAAAATGGGGGGGGGGGAGGGGGGATTGTAATATTTACATTCAGATTTCGGTCCAAAAAAAGGGGGGCGCACGCCGGGTCCGCCCCTAAATTCGTCCCTGCCCGGTAACATGGGGGTACTAAAGGAGTGATGGGGTGTCAGTGTTTATCCGAGGGTGCCGTGGGGGGGGGGGGGGGGGGGGTCTGACACCATCCATATCCAGCTGTGAAGTGGAAGTTTTATGCGATGTTATTATGTATCAGACAGCAATTCTATGGTATGTTCTGAGCTGCTCCGTGAGCTGCTCCGTGGGGAGGAGGGCTTTATTACAACTGTATGGACCCCCGAGGATGTCCTGGATATAAACGTATACTTAACCCACGGTGGAGAGCTAAGACAAAGGGTTCGCACCTTGGTTATTCAGGCGCGGATCCAGGGGGGGGGGCCGGGGGGACCTTGCCCCCCCCCCCCCCCCTCCAAAAAAAAAAAAAAAAAAAAGGGGAGAAAGAAAAAAAGAGGAGGGGGGAGAAAGAAAAAAGAAAGGGGGGGGCCAAGATCTTGAAGAAATTTCAAACTGTATGATACCTGAAGCAGGGATAGACGCTGGCCCGGGAGCTAGTAGCCCGTAGTTTTGGGTCCGGGCCCATAGTTTTTTTTTGCAAAATAGCATTTCTATGGGCCTGGGTGGCCCACAAGAGTATTTGAAGAAAGCTTGCCTGACAACTATACAGTGCTATAGTCATGCAATATATCTTTGGAAAGAGGGAAATGTGCCCGAATTTATCATATTGATTACCCTCTTTCATAGACCAAACAGGAGTATACATGGGTTTTTTTCTCTTAAAGAAAACATAATATTGATCATGGGCCCAAAGATCTTGGTCCGGACCCATAGTTTTCCCAAAGTGGCCCATAGCTGAAAAAGTTAATGTCTACCCCTGCTGAATATGCCAAATATGTTGGGCTACTTTCCAGGGACTTTTACATGGGAATGTATTAAAAGGGGAGCCAGCATATCTAGGCCTGCCTTCAGAATATGGGGAAGGGGGGCCGAGATTTAGCATAGAGGTGGACAGAGGAAATTATCAGAGAATGGGCAGCATAGGGTAGGCAAGAGAAAGAGATATACTATAGGGGAGGAATATGTAGGTAGACTTGGCCAGGTCATTTACTTTCAAAGATTTGATAACTTGAAAATTTTGTTTAGATATCTACATACACTCCCAGAGGGATGGTCAGCAAGATGAATGGTTAGGGAAGAAGAGGGATATAAGAGGAGGAATATTTAGGCAGAGGTGTAGGCCTACACAGAGGCAAATATCAGAGTCACCCAATGTCGCCAATACTACTCTCATACAAGGGTCAGGCACTGCTGGACTATAATAGATGGGTCAAGGGCCATTCTAGTGAGGGTCAGGCTAGGCTTGACATTCAATAACAGGCTGGACCTTGGCAAACTTGCTTGAAAGTCTGGCCATGCTGGATCCTCATGCGATAGTCTGGCAATGCTGGACTCTTGCAGGCTGATAGAGACTCTCCCAAGAGTCCAGCATTGCCAGACTATGGCATGAGGATCCAGCATGACTAGACTTTCAAGCAAGTTTGCCAAGGTCCAGCCTGTTATTGAATGTCCAGCCTAGCCTGACCCTCACTAGAATGGCCCTTGACCCAGCTATTATAGTCCAGCAGTGCCTGACCCTTGTATGAGAGTAGTATTGGCGACATTGGGTGACTCTGATATTTGCCTCTGTGTATGCCCCCGGCCTATGCTGAGGAGGAATATTTGAGAGGCCTATATATGTAGGGGATCAAGGGACGTTCAGGGAAATGAGTATGCAAAATTTGGTAACTTGAAAATATTGTATGAATGGGAGCCCATTAACCTCTAAATCTACAACTCTCAAATGCACTAGAATGCACCATTTGATGTCTAAATTTCAAAATTTTCTTGGGGGGGCATGCCCCCAAACCCCCCTAGTAGGTCGCGGCGCTGCGCTTGCGAAACGCGGCGCTGCGCTTGCGGTAGTCCACCCCTGGACAATCACCCTCAGCCAGATCTTGGCCCCCCCCTCAGCAAATTCCTGGATCCGCCCCTGGTTATATTGCATACCGAAGGTTAAGTCAGATAGACAATGGTTATGAAAAGGTATGTAGATTAACCACAGCTTGCTGGTAGGGGGACTTGGGCTTCGCCCTCGTCTGGCCCCCACCAGCAAGCTGTGGTTAATTCTACATACTTTTTAATAACCATTGTCTATCTGTTACATAACCCATGATACCCCAATGTACCTTAATGCTTGATGTTTCTTGGTTGTAATGATACAGTGAAATACAGTATACATGTATTGAGTACAGTACTGACGGGTGACTAACCGGCGCTCCTAAATGATATAGGCTGTCCAGGACTCCTTAAAGAGTTAACGTGAGGTCTTATTGCCATACTATTGGAGGATCCAAAACAAATGACACGCCTGGCCATACTACACTTCAAAGACTGTTCTAAACCTTCGGTTGATTAACAGGGTCGACCCCACATCCGGCTATAACATACATTATGGCTGAATAAATGATACAATTATCTTAAAGGGGAAATTCTAATCAGGCTGAAGCACCATATATATATATATATGGTAAAAGCACTGACCAACAGGCAACTGAACTTGACAAAAGTCTGCAATTTCAATCTTTAATTGGATTTTTTTTCTCCGGGAGTCGGGTCGGAATGACACAATTACAACATCAATAAATCGCCAGTAAGTTACTTGACGGCGCTGCATTGCTTCATCATGACAACCCATGGAAATGAAAACGTCATGCTATCCATATATATTCTTGCATCACACATTCTTGTTTTCAAATGGCCCACCCCCTTTACTACATGTATACCTTTTCACCAGCTCAGAGCTACAGTATAGCCCCGTGTTATACCCACTCCATAACTCCCTACACCTACAGTACCTATACCATAGAGATAGAGAGGTTTTCTCTATCTCTCTGCTTATACCTAAACCTGCCCTGAGCTGCTCCTGAGCAACTCGCCCGGTGCAGCTGCCTGCTTGCTGTAGTCCCTCTACAGGGGAGTAGTTTCTCACCGTATGTTTACAACCATGTTGTGTTTAATGGAAACACTAACCCTTGAGCACACAGACTGGCGGAGAGGCTTTGGACAAAGAGGGTGGGTAGAGCTTGAGTTGTAGAGCACTGTAGAAGTGAAGGGGATCCCGGAAGGGCCTGTCCCCGTCCAGTCCAGTGTAGAGAGGTTTATGGCCTACTCCAGTCAGTGCAACCCCACCCCGCCACTAAAGACATGTTTACATATATATACCTAGGCCATGAACTCTATGGGGATCGGCCATAACAAACATCCATAGACTGACTTTAAAAGGTTCCTGATATTCTTTGGTGATGGATTTGCCATGGGATAATACCCCTCGTTGCCACCATCATGGCATGATGCATTGCTGCAGCACTGGCGAGTCTGTGACATCAACACATAATCTGTTCTTGCCTTCTGCCTGAGAAACTCGCGGAGCAACTCGTGGGAATGTCAAGTTACTGTCGGGGTTTACTGTCCCACAGAAGGTAAGGTTCATTCATGCCACATCTTGGCCCAAAAGAACATAGGCTTAATTTCCTTTCAAAATGAGTATAGGTCGCACATGAAATAACTCTTATACTATCAAGAGCAGCTCACAATGGCAAATAACGGTCCAAATATCGACTCGAGCAACTCGCCATCTAAACGCCCCTTCCCATTCACATGCCATCCCCCACCACCACGGAGGAGCTGGGGCGTAGTTGGCGCGGTCACGGCTAGAGGGCAGCACGACCGTGAGCTGCTCTCCCCTCACAGCATTGAGCCGCTCCAGCTGCTCATAAAACCCTTGGTTAACCATTTAATGGAAGCATAGTGCTTTGATACGCCATGCCCTTTTGTTGTCATAATTATTACATGAATTCGGTTCTGGCGAGCAACTCACCCGGGCTGCATTCATTCAACGCATCATGCCGACCCTATGATGTATCAACGCAGTGCAGTGCATCATGACAGCAAATTAACAATTGATGCATTGACGCATGCTGCTGTCCTTAAAGGGTTATAACTGGGGAGCTGCTCATCTGGCCCTACCTGCCCATCCCCCTGCTGCCCGTGTATGTGGGGAGCAGCTCAGAACGTGCTGCATCTAAATGTCTACATTATCCAGCTTAAAGCATCCTCAGACTACCACCAATTCTTCCCTTGGTGGCTGTGGATATTTATCTTGTGGGAGGCCATGGTGGATATGAAAAGGCAATGGATGGACTCTCCTTAAATGTTGTTGGATGTTGACTTGAGGGCACAGTGGATGACGTTGGGGGAATATGGGCAGCCAGCGTGGAAGTGCTCGTGAGAATAGATCAATGCCAAATATACACCAGTCTCAAGGGGTCCACATTTTATTCACCCTCCGCCCCCTTCCCATGTTGTTAAAAAGCATCACTCCCTCTAATGTACTCTAATAGTCAAATGGTTTACTCTCTAATAGTCAAATGGTTTACTGGGCGTTCCTATTGTTCATTCTCTGGTCCCCTCGCCATGTTTAAAATAGCGATAACCAATATCGGTCTTCTATCGAATTGGCTTGACAGGGCCAACTATAGTGGTATTACTGGTAATTGTGTAGTATATTGTTGTAGCATACACCTATACTATGTGATTCGCCTGTTACAGACAGTTCTTTCTATCATGGCTTCTATTTGGTCTTCATAACACGTGCACGTCTATAGCATACCTCCTCTATCAACTCTTTTTTCCCATATCAATCCACTATGAGTCAAACAATGTATTCACTTCTTAGATCCCTGATCGTTGGCCCACCCAGGCCGCAGTTGATAGCACCAAGTGATCTTACGAGAAAACTGTGGATCTTATCTCAAATCAAAGCCACCAAAGGGTATTGGCGTGTCGATAGTGTTTGAAGTGTTATCTGTGGTATTTAGCTATTACCCCTTTAATGATAACAGGGGGCTTAAATGCGTTGCCCTTTCACCATGATGCATGGATGCAGCACTGGCAAGTAATTCATGAATGCAGCATCTCGACTGTTCGGGGTTGATACCCTCCTGAGGGGCTGGCATGATGCCTGAATAGGTCTTCATGCCATGCATCATGATGACCAAAGGCATAGCAGATGAAAGTGCCTTTCTGCCCTTAAAGGGTTCGATGTGCAGGCTCTCCACTCTGATACAACCAATATTACAAGGGTCTAATGGCCAAGATATGGTGGCATCATCACAGATTGCGAATAGGGTCAATAGTGTGTTTAAGGGCGTGTTTTTTGGGGGCGTTGTCTTTTTTTTCTAATACATATATGTTGTGCGGAGCGGGCAAACAGATTCAACATGGCATGTGTGGAATTATGGGATGTTGTAGAGAAAAGCCCCTGCACAGGCATAGCATTATAGTATTAACCTGTGTGACGTGATTTTAACCAATAAGAGCGTGTTTAAATGGATGCTAAAATGCAGTATTTCTTTTTGTTGCTAAGCTTATCCCCCAACTAATGTCTCAAGACGCGGTCTAAACACCTGTGGTAACACATCCCTAGCTGTTGGTCTACACCCCTTAATTTAACCCCTGATACCTGTTGACCATCGGTATGTGTACATACAGAGGGATTAAGGTTCATTTAACGTTAAACCATTAAGTGGTCTTCTTTATCAACGTCCTCTCCCCTGATGTCATTCACAGGCCCCTGGGCAGCCTGAGACAGCGATCCCCTGGAGACAAACACGACCTTTACAAATGCTGCACAGAGGCTGGGGGCAGGGAGGAGGGCACAGGAGGAGGGGACAGACAAAGGTTGTGGTTTAACCCTTTAAGGACGGTATCTTGTCGCAAGGTAACATTTGTTGTCATGATACACCAAAGCATTACTCGCCTGCACTGCATTGGTACATAATGCCGACTCGTTGGAAGTGAATCAACCCTGTGGGGTTGGCATTTATGCAGCCCTGGCAAGTAACTTGCCAGGGCTGCATTCATGCATCATAATGAAAAGGACATGGCTTATGTACGCTTATGGTAGCTCTATTTGGCCCTTAAAGGGTTTGATGATGGATTTGGGGTGAGGAAGGAGGAGGGTGGATAGGAAGGAGATACTATCACCCCCTGTACACACACCTTGAGTGTGGGGTCCCGGGCCCAGTCAAGGGTGAAGGAAATTAGAGGGTGTGAGGGCTGGGCGACTCAGTGGGACAATACCCCCGGATAGGGGCAGGTAGAGGTACAGGCAATGAGCGCTGGTACAGGTAACCCGTTAAGGGCCGCACAGTGCTTTAATACGATATACCTTTTGGTCGTCATGATGCATGAAAGCAGCCCTGGAGAGTAAACCGCCCGTGCTGCCTTCATGCTTCATGCCGACCCTAGGGGGTTGATACACTCTCAAATAGTTAGTATGATACATGTATATTGACTCAGCGCCAGCGAGTAACTCGCCGCCACTGCTTTAGTGTATCATGACAATAAATGTTACCTTCTGGCAACATGCCGTCTTCAAAGGTTTAAGATGGTAGGGTGTGTGTTTGGGAGGAGGGGGGGTGTGTTTGTCCTAGATTGGTGGGTGAAGGAGTGGGGTGGGGACATAGGACCCATTCAGAATGTCGGTGCTTTGATCTAGGCACGGTAGGATGAACGATGTGGACGGGGTGAGAGGGGGAGTGTATCCCTCCTTACACAGTGGGGCTGGACCGTGGTTAGTGGTTCAAAACTTTACTATACAATGGGATATACAGACCTCCTACTCCATATCACTGAAATATGCCACCTTGAAAATATGAAATTATAAAAAGAAAAAGTGTAAATAGAACAAATAAAGAATCTAGTATAAAAGTCAAGTCAGAGATGGGAAGTAGGTCGGAGATAATGGGGAGTCATTTCTTTGTTTAGTCTATGCCAACTTTTACTTTTTTACTTACATTTTCCCATTTTTGGGTTTGAGGGGAGTAGGGTGGCATGCGCTATTTAACATTAAAGCCAGGTGTTTCTTCATTTAAAACGCAGGTGTTGGTGTAAGTCCTTCCAGACTTCACCTCATTCTTAGTAATGGCTCTTTATTAATGCATTTATGATAACGTGGGGTCAAAGAGATGCGAAAATAATTGCCTATTTAGGCCTATATAACAGTGTCAAGCCTATCTTCTATCATTAACCAACTTTTACTTGTATAAAATGTTTAGTAAATACTCCATAATGAGGTACATTGACTTGCAATTGTCACGTGTTTTTTTCCTCATTTTCCAATTCTGTCGGAGGTACCTTGTTAAGGATAGATCCCTGTACGAGGGGTCTATGGCATTTAGACACCGACCGTAGGGAGGCTGTCTAAATGACATAGTCCCCGAGTTAATGGGATCTATCCGACTTAGAACCTGGTATTTAATTGCTATTTTATTACCTTTTAATTACCTATGGTCTATGGGATATAGACACCCTCAAACCCTGCTCTCCCATTGGTCAATTTGAAATACCAGATTCTAAACAATGGTAGTCGCCTGGAGTGTTACAAAGTGGGACTAAATCTGTTTTCAAGGCACTTTTAATGTCCATTGCAAAGTGACAGTGTCATTGTGTAGACAATTAGTTTTTCCCCACATAAGTTAGCATTGCCATTGTCCCACTCAGCAAGCAACATCTGTTAAGTGGGAAAACAATGCTGCTAATATCAGAAAGGACCCCTATGTGGAGCTAGGTCTACCCTCTCCTCCTCCTGGCTTTTGTAGCATGTGTGCTTTTGTGGTATTATAGACCAACGACATACTCATTGTACATGTATAGACCTAGTCTAGTCCAGCATTGACCCAATACTACTTGCTCCATATACTTAGCTACATACAGTAGCCTACAGTCTCATCACCAACATATCCAAAGTATTTCCATTAAAACTTAAAGTTCAACTTAACGCTTTAATATCATTATCAGATCTTAATAATATGAAACCCAATATTGCATACATTGTATTGAAAGTTGAGAGGTCTTGATCCCATCATGATGGCCTCATACTCATAGTGATAGGCCCTACCCTAAATGTCCTGCCTCTTCAAAGGTCTTGTTGTAGGCATAACATGGCTATTGTTAGAATGTTAATACTCATGACAATAATTACTCATTTAATTGTTGTACATCTACACTATACATCTCCTGTGTAATTAGCTCTACATGGACAGGGATAAACGATCACACACCAAACTATTTACATTTCTCCACCCACCCCTCCCCCAACCTACACACTATCGCAATTTCAAAGTTGAGGACCCCCTTCCCTAGTTTATCGCCCCCAGCGACCGCGGCGGCCCTTTGAAGTTTGCCGCCGGCCTGAGCTTTGATATGCTAGACTGGTGGATTTCTATTAGAACTGTGCACACACATAAACATTGGGCGGTGAGGAGAGGTTGGTGAGGAGAGGGGGGGTGGACGTGACCGGAGCACTGGAGGAGTGAGAGGGGTGGGGGGTGGGGAGGTAACTGCTGGGTTTCCTCGGGTGCTGTGTTTACAGCAAACCACATGTAGTCTCACTAGTCGAGTGGAGAAAGGTGCAGAGAGAAGGGTCTAGCATTCCCTTCATGGTGGCAACCCAAATAGTGGCCTGCTGTGGTGTATATAGACACTATAGTGGTACCCAGTCGAGAACCGTGGATGGTCCACACAGGAGCCCGGTAGGAGACTCCAGCTCCCCGGGCCTGGGCGGAGGGGCCGCCGACAACTTCAAGCCTCTTAAGAGCCAACGTCCCGTAACATATACCCCACAAACAACCCAGATTCTCACCCCTTTCCTGTGGGTAACACAAGTTGAAGTCGTATCCAGATTGAGCACTGATATCCTGGCTGTAACCCAGGGTTGGTTTTGGGTTAGTTGAGGGATCCAAACTCCTGTAAACTTCTAAAACATGCACCCTACTACCAGTACTTACCTGTACGATCTGTCCCTCGGCACTGCCCAGCGCCCCTGCTGCCGTGAAGTGGCCATTCAACTCAAACTCGTAGGTTTTCACCTCTCCATTCGCCACTTGCTCGTAAAGTACAATTTCCAAGATCGCACGCTCCTTAGCTGCTACAGCCACCATGACGAACTGGAAGAGAAGCAGTAGCACTCCTCTCATCTTGTTTCTACATCAATCCCGCCCTCTCGCAGCAGCCTCATCGCTACTACTGTAGGTGCCGACCGCGTACCGTACTCCCGGCCATCACTCCGACTACTGCAGGTTCCACACTCGCCGCCTCTAGCCGCCGTTCGCGCCGCACGCCCGGGGAGTCACGTGGGGGCGGGGGAGGGCTTCCCCCGTTTACACCAATCAGGACTGCGTGGTAAGTTGGGCACGCTCCTGGCGCCGACTGGTGGGGATTCCCTGAACTAAGCCCTGTTGCACGTATTAATAATGTGATAATCCTTTAAGGATAACATGATGCTTCAAGGCGTCAGGTACCATGGCCTATTGTAGAGCCTACGGTTAACTTTAGGACAATAAGTATTGCCGTTATGATGCACAAATGCAGCACCGGTCTGTCATGTCAGGCATCATGCCGACCCTTCACAAAGACGTCTACGATAGTGTATTCTTTTTTCTGTGCCCTTCAGGAGTGTATAGTGTAAATCTTCATGCATGAATGCAGCACTTGCCGGCAACGTTGTTGTGTCCCAGAATGAGATGGATGCTTTGAATTATTACAAAACCTAGAGAATTACAAGACATATTCCCATGTTCCTGACGATCGAACCGGAAGTTACAATAAGGATATTGCAGGGACAAAACCAATGTAAAATTGGGCCGATATGTACCAATGTTGAAACAAGACTTAACGTTTCTTAAGGATGAACGTACACTTAATTACTAATAGTCAAAAAATGTTTCTCCCTATCTCTCCTTTATTATTTGACCAGAAGTTCATAGCAATGATAATTACCGGTATTGGGCCTTGGTAAGGTATGCAGCATCCATTTCTCAACTTGCCACAAACTCAGGGTACTTTGCTTTTCAGGTAAACCCTGATAGTATGGGATTACCTGGCGCCGGCCAGTCTGTTAGCTGGCCTGATGCACCCTGGGGCGTGTCCTTGTTCCCTTTTATCATTAATCCTCTAAGGTCAGCATAGTACTTTAATACCCTGTGTCCTTTGCTGTCATGGTGCATGAATGCAACCTTATAGTGTTGCATTTATGCACCATGACGTCGATCATGCCAAGCCTACTTTTGGTATGCTGTCGGCATAATGCACCATTGCAGTGGCAGCGAGTTACTCACCGACCATGCATGTATTGTGGCATGGTGAAGATTAATTAATACGAAAAGTGTATAAATCCTTATAGGGCTCGTGCGGTATTTAAAGGGTTAGCACGAGCAGGAGTACTCCTGGTCATGGCGCCTGCACTCCCCCGGCTCGTGCATGGTCCTGCTCACGGACAAGACATATAATGTATCTAGGGCATTTTATATATTTGATCCATTATATCGCATACATGCAGTGGTCCATATTCAATTGGTCGCCCCTAAGCCCACCCACCATGCGTTAGTATAACCCGACCCTAGATTCTAAGAAGGGCGCACCCTAGCCTTTTTTTCTCTCAATTTTGGAGATTTTTTTTTTTGATTTTTTCCTTCAATAATAACAAGCTCGCACTTACCATAACGGCCTGAGAATTCAGGAAATTACTTTTTGAGAGAAATAGCATCAATCCCGTATGGTTGATATGATGGTTTAATTGATCCAGCCCTGGCGAGTTACTCACCAGGGCTGCATGCCGAGAAAGGGCATAATGCATTAAATTACTATACGGCCCTAAAAGGGTTAATCTACTATAGCCTATAATATAGGACAGAATGGAGGGATGGGATGGGGAGGTGGGGGGGGGGGGAGATGTCTAACATACCTGAGGTAACCTTTACAGCCCAGTGGCTGGTAGCCCTCAGATCTGACAACCACATCAGGAGCTGCCTATACTAGCTGCTCACATCACCTCTAACAGTATCTGACAAGTCTAGCTGAAAACTAATCTTGGCACATGGACAAGTATGTAGATCTACTACTCACTAAGAAAGGGAAAGACGGAATGGAGTGGGAGAATGCGTACTGGGGGTCAGAGTGAGAGCGAAAGAGACACAGAGAGAGAGAGAGAGAGAGAGAGAGAGAGAGAGAGAGAGAGGGGGGGGGGGGGGGGGCAGACAGAGGGTATAGCCATAGAAGTACATATAACAAGACAGACGGACAGAGACATGGATATTAGAGAGAGGGGGTGGGGCTCTCAGAGCCACTATACCATACTAATCATGCCAAATGATATACAAAGGCTTGTTCCTGGTAACAATACTAACATGGTCAAAATAGTTGGGATAAAGTAGGTCAGCGTTTTATACTTTCCTTCCAGGCTACTTCCCTTATGAGAGGGAAGACTCACATAATATAAGCTGTGTTGTTATAATTACATTATTGATCCATTGTTTTAATACCAACACATGCTGAAACCTTGAGGGAATACGATTTAACAAATAAAGTAAGAATCCGTAGAAAATAATAATAATTTTTATCAGGTCGGTCCTGTTTTGCTGAGAACTGTGGGGAAGCGGAACAACTCTTTTTAAAACTTGGCCTAAGTCTAATTACACATGGCCTACAGACACCAAATCTGAAGTGGAGGACATAAAAGGAGAATCAGTTTTTTGAAAGGCCCTGCGCACTGAACCTCACATGCCCGACAGGGTTGAACATGCGGGCCCGGCCGTTACTAGCGTTAGCCCGGTGTGCTCGGTTAGGTCGTGTTTGCTGCTTCGTTAGGGGCGGCCTTAGATCCCGGCCCGACAGGTGAGCATCAAAGGGTAGGCAGGTTTGGCACGCGACACGGAGGTGCCAGGTGATAGGAGTAGCCCCTCCTACTGCTCCATGGTACTGGAGGTGAGGGGAGGGGGGGGGGGGGCGGGCGGCGCCATGCATGGCCACCTGAGTGGACCCAAGTGCTACATGCAAAGATCTTTTCTGATAGGGTCAGACATATGAAAGGTGTAACCGATTACATGTTCTGAAAATCTAGGATATATGATACACATAGGTAGCTCAAACTTTTTTCTTATGTGTACTATATATTGAAACGACTCTAAATGGCCGAAATCGTTTACCGATTAGATTTTTTTTAAATGCTACTGCAGGCCGCACACTGGTGGAGTCGGGTAACCTGAAACACACTTAAATAGTATTTTTGGCCTAGGATTAAATCTGTATTATGGCTAACGGTGATAAAGCATTCCGCTATTCCAAATACAATGATACCTCAATCATCCGACCACTCCTGTTTCGGACTTTTGAATCTGCCGGACTATTGAAGCATATTTATATGCCTAGGAATAGAACTGACCCTGACAAAACAGCTGAATAATCGAGGGTGTCGGATTATTGGAGGCCGGATTATCAAGGTCTCACTGTAGGTCCATGTAACTATAAAATAAAACCATGTGTATTTAAATGCGCGGTGATAATCTCAGAATAAGTCTACAATTTAATTAACTTGCGGTTTGATCATGATACTATATGACTTTTAAGTCACTTAAGGTGGACATATCTCCTTATAACACATGAACTAGAACTAGAAGTGTAGGCCAGCTCCGTGGGTTTACGGTACAGTGTTGGTGCCACTTGGCTAGCCCCATGATGTCCTCCTGTAAGGCCTGTTTACACCTATTGTTAACGGTCACCATGGCCTCCTACCACCTGGTGTTTATCCCATTATAGCCTCATGTCCTTTTGTGGTGTGCTCCTCTCAGATCTGCTTTGACCACCGAGCAGTGCAGCCAGGCCTGACATGCATATGGTTAAAGTTAATTAAGTATATATGAATTCTGTGGGATAATAGCGGGCTGGGGGTTCTCAAGGTTGGCTAGGTGCATTTGAGTCTTGACATGCAATCACAGATTTACATCAATCTTTTCAATTTATTATCTAAAATAATTGGGCTTAGAACCATAGTAATAATGTGAACTAAGGAATTGTCATTAATCTCACATCTGCTGTGTTATATATAGTGTTTAGTGTTATCTCAAGCGGTTGGACTGTATGCATACAATACACATAACAACTGGACGAATCTGATAATGTGTGCTTGCAATACACGGATGGGATAAGTCCTTTCTATATAATTGTTGAATTTGATTAAAGCTGATTCAGGGAGGGGGTACTTAACCAATAACACCTGCCTTCAAGATGACTTTTTAAGATTCTAGGCAGAATTGCTTGTTTTAATGGAGTGCATTCTTATACAAGTAGTGTCTCTTATGGTGATTTATTGACACTTAAAAGACAGACGATACCGGAGTAGTCAATAAAATAAACACAGAAGTTATGAATTATTAAATAATACTGACACCTGCCTCTATTGAATCGTCTACAACAGTCATACAGACCGAGGACCTCTCGGCACAAAACGGATTAGGGGTTAGTATTATTGATGAGATACTTGACTATAAATGCTTTAATGAATATAAATGTTTTAATCCAAATTGTG
The DNA here is from genome assembly GCA_947462335.1 of Harmothoe impar. Classification (NCBI taxonomy): domain Eukaryota; kingdom Metazoa; phylum Annelida; class Polychaeta; order Phyllodocida; family Polynoidae; genus Harmothoe; species Harmothoe impar. The sequence continues at coordinate 41,332,556 of OX381720.1, forward strand.
GATGTGAAGATGACATATTGGCTGAAGGCAGGTGTTCATATTTACCACTGTCCTTTTTAAATCAATGAATATATACATGTACATAACACATTCTGGATTTATATATTTTATATTATGATATAAGTATGTTGATAGGCCTACTATTAAAAAGGCCGCTATCAGATTTTGGAAGAACAAACGTCTATATTGATTTACTGAATATCACTCGTACATCTTCTTGTCAGGAAGACTGCATGACTATGTTGAGGTATAGTCTTTTCGACATAGCATCTTGTCCGATCGTCTACATACAGAAAAGCAAAGGAGTCAACTGTGTCTCCCACGTGGCTCTGGTTAAAATGAATGGTAATCTATTGACTCTGCTTTATTATATGAAGGGTCAACTTGCGTTGGCACTGATACTAGAGTGTCAACTCAAGTTGACCCTTCATATAAGCAGGGTCATTAGCAGTTTGACTCTCTATTTTACCAGAGCCAAGTGGCTTTACTTTTCCAATGTGTAGGAGTGTCCTTGCTTCAGCACCTAGTATGATGGGATGGGTGCCGTGATATGGTGCTATAAATGAGCATGTACAAAGTCTGCATGGATTATTGTACGTGAAGAATGGATTCGCATACGTCTTACTCTGTCACAGACAATGATAAAATCAAGGGTATATAGATTGGCACTTTCAATATTATAGGATTGCACGATAGTGTATGCATTAAAAAGACAACAAGGTTGTTTTGTCCCACTCAATACAGCTACCGGGGTATAAATGTTTCTAAGGAAATAATGCGATTTCAAATCCTCATGCATATCTATCTTCCTGGAAAACAAACACAACTTTAAACCAGAATTGCAAGCTTCAAATTCAATTTACTACTTCTCACTTGAAGAAGCAATTGCTCTGCTGGGGTGATAATGTAAACATTGCCAGGAGTGGAGATAGGAGAAGAAAAAAGAGGGATAAGAGGAAAAGATAGGAGAAAAAATGTGTAAAGCAGGAAAAAAGATTAATCCGGAGAGGACCACACAGCAATGGCAGGAGAGAGAAACAAGCCACCAGGACTTGATTAAAACTGTTGATCCGATCTGTTGCGCCTGTGGAGCCGGCTGTAGAGCTCTCAGGGACTGACTCAGTGGAACCCAAAACCCAATCTGCGTCCGTTAAGGAGCAAACCAGCCGATGACTGCAGCCCTTCAGGCCGCACGAGCAGATGACTCACTTCCTGTTGTCCCAGGACGTATTGTCATGGGCGCAGACACTTGTCGCTCCGTATTCCGTCCAAGCACCCTTAATGATTTTTCATTACACGCCGTCACGGGACGCCATGCCCATTTCAAGCCCCTGTAATGAAGGGTGTGAACCCTGCAGAAGGAGGGGGACGCGCGCATTCCGTGACACGCATGCGCAATGCGGATGTATGGAACGCAGTGACCTGTGGCTTGCTGGGATCGGGGATTGTGGGATGGGGACCCAACCCTTCATGGTTCCCATTCATCCAACTCTGTCCTGGAATTCTGGCAGGGATATTGCAAATTGTAGTATGCCTATATAAGTCTACAGTCAACTCTTAGCCAAGGGAATACACAACTATTGTCCAACCTTGTATCATCGTTTGGTATCATGAACCCCAAAATGATCATCATCATCATGCTTACAATATCACATTACATAGATGACAGTCAAATAACAATGTGATCAAGGAGAATCGTGATTACGTTTACAATACAATTGTATGTAAACATTGGTATAACAAAATGGTTGTAATATGGGACTAATATTATGTGCTCATTATACAGTGTATCGAATTGAATGTCTCACATTCATTATAATGATATACAGGCCTAGCCTATCCATATAATATGATTGCTATCCAATTGTCACTCAGTTACAGACACAGCGTTTAGGGTTATTTAAACCCATAAATTATCATGGAACGATTTCCAATGAGGCAAATAGACTAAACAAATTGACAATCGTAACCGATCTGCAAAATGGACACCCATTACCTCATTGACCTCATTGCAGAGCCGCCTGGAAGGCGTTTCACCGTATCATACGGAGGGTCCGTATGACGTTTTTTTGCGTTTCAGTTCATTTTTGCGTTTCAGCTCGACATGTCCGCATCTTACGGAAAAAGATACGGAGGCCGTATGTACATACGGCCCTCCGTATTCACATACGGCGATAATTGCGTTTCAGCTCAACATGCGGAGCACAAAAATTCCGCATCTTTGGCGTATTTAGTACAAGATATACGGAGGGGTAGGGGGGGGGGGTGCTATGTCAAAAAATGCACATATACCCTGTTTTTTAGGGCCGTATGTGTCTTTTGTGTGCCGTATGTGACTTTTGCTCCGTATGTGTCCAACTTCTACCTTTATGATCAAAGAAAAAAAGAATATATATATTGACTTTCAAAGAAATTATACCAAAAAATGTCTTTTCTTCTGTAACTCTGTTAATAATGGCCCTACAGAGCCAAAACTCTGCGTAGAGACTCCTTGTGTATAAACGCTGGTAGACAATAGCCATCACAGTACAGAGCTGGCTGGGTGCCCCTGTGATGTACGATGGCCTGTTTGGTCAGTAAAACATGGATCCACTTATTCTTATTATACTTATAACACTCAACTTAGCTTTTATGAAGTAATGAGGAGAAAAATGTGTGAATAAGGTAATAAATGGTAGTACGGAGCACAATTATAATTATAATCAATATACATTTGCTATGGCCCTTAGCCAGCTCTATGTACACACCAGTATAATCATATATATGCAAAAACCCTGTGTAAATGTAATGTTATCCTGTCACACTGCTACAATGTAAGTGTTGACTGGGTATCTGGAGCGGGCCACCCCTGTACCGCGGCAAGTTTATATCCATCCACACAGGTGCAAAACCTCTTGAGTGCTAACATTTCAACTACTACTACTTTTAAAGTGCTATATATATATATGTAATAAAATGGCCCTAGAATTATTTTAACGGGTAAATAAGTTAAGTCCAACTTCTACCTTCATGATAAAAAAATAAATAAAAAATTATATGGATTTTGGGAGAAATTACATGAAAAAGAGTCTTTTCTTCCATAACTCGGTAAATAATGGCCCTACACAGCTGAAAATCTGCCTATTGACTGGTAGACAATAGCTATCAGAGTACAGGATCCATGTTTTACTGACCAAACAGGCCATCGTACCGTTACACCCATATGTGCAGCATTAGTATAGCCATTGACTGCAAATTCCGGCCTGTGTTGGTGCTGCCACCTAGAGGCTAAGTCAAGCTGGCCTCAACTCCTCTCATATATATATAAGGGAATGGAGATCGCAAGCCAATTGTTGGAGGTCATGTGGACCTAAACCATTATTCTGTAAGCTTAGTACAGTCCCCCAACCCCCTTCTCCCTTTTTAAAGTGCACATATATATGTAAAAAAAATGTCTCTAATATTGTTTTAATGACTAGATAAGTAAAGTCCAACTTCTACCTTTATAATTAAAAAAAGATTAATTAAAAAAATTGATTTCCAACAAAATTATACCCAAAAATGTCTTTTCTTCTGTAACTCGGTAAATAATGGCCCTACAGAGCTGAAACTTTGCCCACAGACTCCTTGTGTTTAAACAGACAATAGCTATCAGAGTACAGAGGTGCCTTTCCCGACCTTTTCTATCTCTTCCCCGACCTATCCTGTCCCTTCCCAAACCTCTCCTGTCCCTCCCCTGTCTCTTCCCCCAACATACGGACCCTATACATACCCTCCCCAGCCTACCTCCGTATGTTGCTACATATTATGACGTCACAGAGGGAATTCCCTAGGGGTTTCCCGGAATGTAGACTGGTTTTTGCACATTTTTCTAAAAGAGACAGGTGACAATGTCCGTATCTTGAGAGGGCCGTATGTTGGATGCCGTATGTTGATATTTTGTAAAAAAAGATACGGAGGGTATACGGAGGACCAACTGAAACAGAAAAAGTACTTTTGGTGTATAATTGCCGCATCTTGACCGCATCTTGCAGCCGCATGTTGGGTTTTATATCAACATACGGTGAAACGCCTTCCTGAGGGTAAGTATTGGTATTAAATGTCAGGTCTTTAACATTGTCTATATTTCATACATAGGGGAGGCAGCACAAGCAGCACATTGCAGCAAATACAAATACATTTTGTACATTTGTTTTATTCATTTTATTTCACCTCAGCATTATATATATATATATATATATATATATATATATATATATATATATATATATATATATATATATATATATGTGACATATACTGGGAATAGGGACATTAATATATCGTGTACTAAGGTCCCTTGTGCACATCATGTCACATATATAATTATATATATATATATATATATATATATATATATATATATATATATATATATATATATTATACAGCATAAGTAGTAGAACAATTAGTTGAGAAGATCTAGAGATCTAGAATATCATGTGTGTTTTTCAACATATCTAGCATAACTTCCTGTAATTCTTTATCATTCACTCTTTACAGTGATGTACTATAATGATTAAAAAAAAAGCATACATAGTAAAGTTCTGTCTTGTAAACCAGCATATAACTAAGCCCTTTATAGACGATTCAAATCATTAAACTCTTCAACTTCCCATCTGTAAAGGGATTAAGGACCCACATTGAGCATCCCATGCGGTGATTTGTCAAAGCATTTGCACAAATTATATTTGTGTGAGTGGCAGTTCCACTTTCCTCCCAGCCAGGAAATATTGATCCCATTTGAATAGGACCCATTCTTCCACCCGGGAGAAGGCATGATGCTGCCAGTTGGAAGAGGCTTTTCTACTCACGCCCTCCCAGGGGTAGAAGTCATTTAGATATTTGTCACATATCTAGGCTAGGTATATGGATACGGCAGTCATTTTGTATTGCTGCAAAGTATCAGTTTTCAACTATATGTGAAGGGTTCGGAGTTTAAGAAGGTTGAGAATGACTTTTTTGAATCACAATTCTCAATTAGATATTTGAATAACCTTATACATGTACATGTATATAGACAGCTTGTCTTAAGAAGGTCAAATTATTCATGCAGGGCAGGTGATGTTATATGAACACATAAGACTCAGGAGGATGTGGTACATGTATTTACCTAGCTATAGCAGCATAATTTCAAATACAGTATATGTAATAACACAGAAGAACTCTAGTTTAGCTGTCCTAAAAATCCTAAGATGAGAGGTCCTCAGAATGTGGTCAGACAGAAAAGTGGTGTGTCAGCTATGGTCACTAAGGACAGTGGTGTGTCAGGTCAGGGTCTCCAAGGTCACAGAGGTCAACAACTAGAATAGTCATGGTCTGTCAAGTCAGGCCAGGGTCAAGGTCAAGGTCAGAGACAAGATGTCATATTTTGTTTTTCATAGGGTCGGGTTGAGGTGTTTTGGACATTTCTGTCCAACTAGATTTTAAATTGTTTGGAGGTCTGACACACAGCTTTCTGTGGTGTTGTTTATAGTTACTCTATTAACGCTACGATAATGCCCTGAAATAAATTCATGTATCATTGTTGGTCTTAAATAAGTGCCGATCTTATATAAGTCCAGGGCGTAAAACGTACTTAAGATCCATGAGCATTTGGGCGCTGACGGGCCAATACGCTCCCTCATTAATCACGAGTTAATGCCATCAGTCGGTAGGGTTACTAGCTGTTACTGCACCAGTTCAGGAGCTAGCTAGCAGATCATTTTGTTATTAGTAGCTTCACCTTGGTCAGTATAAGGGCAGGAGGGAACACCTTTGCTTCCCGTGTGTCTAGCTAGGGTGACTAAAATAGACCAAGCTATTTTGGGATGGTTCAATATGTGTCATGAATGACCGAGGGCATCTGCCCCTCCCTTTATCAACGATTGGAAGTAGAGATAGCCTAGTAAGTTTGGTAGGACCAGGTTTGTGGGCCTACTAACTATCCAAGGACTGCATGATGCCACAGGGCTTTATCTTCACTTGTCAATGCAGTACTGCCGAGGGTAATTAAAAGAGTTAACCAGTGCAGTACCCTCACTGCTGGCTTCCTGCCATTGCCCTCAGCATACGCCGCAGGACCCTATACAAAACCGCATCACAGCAGGGGTCTCTCCTGACCAACCACACACTCTTCTATTTACATTGGAGGCCAAGGCTAAGTAGGGAGCCTGGGTGATAATAGGGAGCCCCTCCAAATAGCCTGAGCGATAATATGGAGTGATCTATGACCACCATCCTATGGTTGGTTACCATGAGGATAGCCTGGGAGGAAATCAAGGTCATCAGTCTAGCGTGCTTTTGGGTAAGATATAGCCTGTACCACAGGCAGCAGTTTTCAGATAGGGGTAGTAGAGTGATTAAAGGGAGGAGGGGGTGAAAATTATTTCACCTGTTTATTTGCGAGAAAGTCCATGCATCAATAGATAATTACTATAAATCATTGGGGGCATAAATGATGAATTTCAATCCTGCTGTGGGGAGCAGACCCCCGCTCTTAGGGGGATCTATAGAATGTTGGCATGCTCATGCAAAAGTATTTACATATATATGTCACAGCAGTGGTACAATATTCAACTTCCGTGGCATGGGCTCCTATGGTGAAGAGATACAACTATCATAGGTATGATAAACAAGTATTGCTGTCCCCTAGCTTGAATTGGGTACATGAGGCACTGATAGTGCTCTGCCCCTACATTTTGCTACAGCGCTACATGTATAATGTGACCATCACAATGAGCCTGGCCCGGGGCCACAAAGCCCTATACTACTTACAGCCCAACAGCTAATTATACTATGAGCAGTCTTCATATCTTCCCTGTAGCATGTATGCACACTAATGCATCCTGCTGCTGCCTCCCTTAAGATTTATGCAGGGCCCCTGCAGGAGAGATAGCTTGAAGGTATTATGGTTCTCCTGCGCCATTAGTACCTTCGTTAGGCCTTGATTGTAAATGCCTACTTTAATTCCAAAATGGCATCAATACGTCAGTTCATGTGGTTTTGGACTCTACTGTCAGTCAGCAGTTTGCCTCAAAGATTCATGTTTATTTGTCATCATGATGTATCGAACACGGCCCCACTGAGCAACTCACCATTGCAGCATTAATTTTGCGCATGCCAATCCCTTGTGAGAGTATCAATTGTATAGATTTGGCATGATACATGAATAAGACTGCCATGTTACTTACCCTGATGCATTTATGCATCATGATTTCCTAAGGATACAGAGCAATAAAGAACTATGCTTCCCTTAACTATACTATGGACATGTATACATACAGTATACATTTTCTGTTTTATCCAAGTTGCAAATTGATTATAAAATGATTATATCATCCTACCCTTTGGGGCAAGTAGGCATACAGTAGGTGTAGATCCCCCTAGATTTGCTACCAATGAATACAAGCAAAACGTATTTAGACAATCATTGGTTGTCCACACATTTTGAAGCAGAATTGATATTAGAAAATGTTTTTTGTTTACTTGAATTGGATATATCTAGATGAGGTTTAGCTAATTGGCTTAGCATAAATTTACACTGTTTAGTTCATTTCAAATGGATGTATACATTTTTTACCATCAGTTGAGTTAATTGCAAACGCATAAATTTGCATGTGCTCCTGCAACAAAATATTACCCTGTTTAGTTCTTTAGCCCCATGAATCACTGTGAGTGTGAACATTTTAGATATGAAAATATTTGTGTTGGTGTCATAACTACATAAAAGCCATCACATCTTGACAAAGCTTTGCTTTGATGGTACAACATGAACAGCCATGATGACCAGCTGCAAACTCCTATCCATAATAAATATGGCCATTCTCCCTGACTGCTGTCCAGTATTTGTATGCCAATCACAACAGTCACATACCCACTCAACCAGGCCCTAACCCCAATGTCCATTGAATGGAAGTAGGACTCTCCCTTCATGCTCAGAATCAGGCCCTTCAATCACTTTGGGTGATGCATGTGATGGTTAATTGGAAAAGCAGATCTGTTGATCAGGGGTGATGGAAAATTCATCCACTTGTGGCATGTCTGTGCCTTTCTGTGATGGCGGGGGATTGCATGCGGCCCATCTACCTGTCCAGGCCACAGGAGAATGTGTTTCAGGTTTCCAGGGGAGGAGGATGTAGGGTAGGTAAATACTATAAAATTACTGAAAACATGAGAAGGAAATTGCTGGGTAACTATGATTTTCTTGGTGGGTTCAAGTGAGCTGAAACAGAATTATGTTTAGCCCATTACTTATCAGCATGCTATGATCTTATTTGGCTCAAGCCAATAGCTTGATAGTACATCCTTGGTGTTTCATCCATGATAGAGGTTTGATAGAATCGGTTTGGGACTTTGAGTTTGAGTTTTGAGTTTTAATAGCCTTTATTTCTCACATAACATTTGTCTATACATAGAGCATTGGTTCATTTGAATACATGAAAAATATCGGCAGGCTGCGTTTAGGATTATTCATCCCATTTATGGTGGCAACCTTTAAACCAATTACCTGAGCATTGTTGAATACCTGCAGCATGTGATATTAAACACACATTCCAGATGCCTTTGGTTACATTAGCTTTGACATTTATCTTACCTAACCTGTACATTATTCTGCCACATCTATGCAGTTATTGCAAATTTGTTTGGTTCAAGATTGAAACTCCTAACACAAATTTCACAGAATGTTCACCCCTCATAATATTACCATCAGAATTAGCATAGAGGAACACAATAGATGTTCAAAAGATTAACGCAGATTTTCGCACTTGTACAATTCTAGGGGATTCTGGTGGCTTCCTCAGCACATTTTATGCATACACAATTTATATTATGGCTGCTATAATATTATACACTGAGCTAACTTTGCGTGGCCATCGACTCTCACCGCCTAGCTCTCCCATTCCAATCCCTCCACACCTTTCATGTTGAGCCTGTTAAATATTAAGGGTCTGTCAGAGGCAGTGGTCCCCCTACACGTGGCTGTGCGTGACGGGCGTTTATGTGAGGCCCTGCCCCATGGCTGTATTCTGGTGGTGCTAATCCTCTCCATCATATTGGATGGGGCTCTAACTAAAGGATAAAGCCAACTAATGTCTGTCCTCTAACCTTTGGCAGATCTGCATGCAAAGTTAGTCTTGTTAAAAATGCTTGGAGCATACTGCATCCATGATGCGCTGGTATTGGTTGTAACCTTGGGCAGAAATGTTATCTGGTCGTATATATAGCCAGTATGATGGGTTCACGTCTGCACCGTACCAAACCGAGGTGCATCTGGCTTTATAAGCCGGATGCACCAAGGTTTGGTACAGTGCATGCGTGACCCTAGCATACAATACAAGCTTTATTACAAGATCATAAGACATTTTTCTCACTGTATCCATGTGTATTTTGTATGTTTCCTTCCCATATCACTTCAGTTGTCCCTACCTCCTTGTCTCTCTCCCTCTTAGAGTCCCTGCCAGCCTGTATGTCACTCACTAATATACTACATGCCAAATAGTATTGGCAAGAATGGATGCCCCATGAAATGGTGGACATACTTTAGTACATCCCACAAGCTGGTCACCAGCGCATTGTCCCACGTGGTTCCTGTGTCAACAGGTCACGTCCAGCTAGGGTAACCTGCGAGCCCCCTGTGTAAATATTTAATGTCCCTCCACAGACCGTCCCTGTAAGGACGGTGTGATGCCTCAATGCTTCCTGTTTATTTGTAGTCATGATCAACACAGCACAAGTGAGTAACTCACCGCGTCTGCATTGGTGCACCAGGCCCCTTGGAAGTGTATCAACCTTGTATGATAAGCATAAATACAGAACTGACAAGCAACTCTACTCATAGATGCACTGTGCTGCCGTTAAAGGGTGATCCCTCTGTTGTTGACTGGTCCTCCCACACAGGGTTGTTGTATTAATGAGCTGTTAGCCAGACTGGCACTGTTCTATATGATTACATACTACTAGTGGCCCTTGGCCTCTAGTGGCTTTGATCTGTTGTTGTAATTAGTGTGTTGTGACAACTTTAACCCATTAAGGGCAGCATTCATTATAATGTGCTTCACAATCCCAATTGTAGTAGACAGTCTTCTCCTTAAGGATTTCATTATAAGTGTTTTTGCCAACACTTTCCCACGGATTATCCTGACAAGGTAGACTCTGCTGAAAATGCTATTGTGGGTTTGTTTTATGCAGACAGTGTCAAATTTTGTATTCTTGAGGGGTATCAACGGATGGTGGCATAATAAGGTGTTCAATCACTAAAATCGAAAGGTCTACATCCCATACAATACCAGTAGACATTGATATACATCTGCAAAAGATTATAGCCCTCTCTCTGAGATCTCTATATGGGGAACATTGAAATAGATCTTGCGCTTTGAGTTAAGTGTATATTTTTAATTTTGACATTGTTGTGTCATGACGATGAAGGCAGGCTGCAATAAGACTAATTCAACCCTTTTGTGACTGCAACTTTAACATTTGTAGGCATCAGTAGGCATTTACCCAAAGGGACTTGAAAAAAAGTTACTTTTCCTTTTAAAACATGAACAATGTTCATTACAAATCTATTTTCATATAACAATATAATAAGTAGTGAGTATTAGTGTAGTTAGACTAATTACTGTTGTGAGAGTACTTGATAATTTTTACTCTCATTTTTAGCACAGATGTGCAGGCCTAGCAAGGTGTGAATCTGAGATGTTTGAATAAATATTCCATGAACATCTCTGGCCGTGTGTCTCCTTCATAGCACTACGTGACAGGGTGTAGGCTACATTTAGTGAAAGGTACAGCTGAAGGCCTTTTACTAAGGATTCTGAAGTAATACAGATTTTGTGTAAGCAGAAAAAGGTCTACAGTTCACTTTACACAAGTGGCTCATAAAGTAGACTTAATATTCGGGAGGCCTCCATCCCAATCACCATCTTTGTTGAGCTGGCTGAGGAGCAGCTCAGGTTCTGCAGCATGAGCACATCGGCAGCCTACCAAGGGGATCAGCTCAACACCCAAGGCATGCACACCTCCAGCCAGACACCACCAACACCAGCCTGGCAGGGTATGGTAGGGAAACATAATTGTGTGTTTCAGGTCTGACCCATGATCCATGGTCTAGGAAAATAAGGTCAACCCAGAGCCCTTTCCCAGTGACTTTCATATTTGAGCAAAAAATAAACACGCTTGCAAATGTGGACTATGAATCAAAGAGGGAAAAGGGTTGGAAAATTGGATATTGTTTATAATCTAGAGGTGCTCAGTCTTGGAAGTAATTATGCAACTGCTTCATACATTAATGAGGTCTACAAAATGTTTAAAATATCAGTTATTTGTGCAAACGGTTAGTCTATTGGTGGATATATTATATGCGTCTCAGTTTTATCTACTGATGTATTTTGTTGTTGATTAAATTGGTCAGCCAGGATGGGAAGTGAGATTAACTGAGCAGTAAACCCACTTTATGGATGCCATAACCTATGAAATAGCACTGCTGTATATACTCGTAATAGCTAGCTCTTCTAGGCCCTACCATAGCGAGAAATGTGAATTACTGCCCTACAGCTTATTGAGTTTTTGTTAATGGTTACCCTATACATCTAAGCTATGTAAAATATCATTTAATAGTTGGTGAGTCTAATGGTCATCGGTGTAGTGAGTTTACTGTACCATCAAGCAGATATTGTACAGTGACCTTCCTCAGTATGGACAGCAGAGATCTTTAGAACATCTTTCCTTTCTGTGGTGCCATGGTTTTTGTGTATATAGCTTGGGTGACTATAATAGACTAAGCTATTTTGGGATGGGTCAATTTATGTCATGAATGACCAAGGGCATCTGCTTTTCCCTATATCAAGGAAGGACATAGGAAGAGCCTCAGTAGACTAGAACTGAGAACGTGTGCCCATTACTCCTTTAAGGACAGCATGATGCCACAAGGCTTCCTGCAGATTTATCATCATTGTGCTATGTTGTATCATTAGTGAGTAACTTGCTATGCCTGTAGTGGTGCATCCTGCTGATCATTCTGGAGAGTATCAACCTCATTGCACTGCATGATGCATAAATGCAGCCCTGGCAAGTAACTCACCAGGGCTGCATGAATGCATCATGATGATAAAAGTGCATATGTTTCAGGTAACACCAAGTCACAAAACTTTAAATCATACACAAATCTTAATATTTCCGACCTGAATTGAGCTCAGAACAATGATCTGCAACCAACAATGATCTGTGTTATCAGTTTAATAAAGAAGAAAAGAAAGAAAGACGGGTTTGGTAGCAGAGCTCTCGATAGTTAGCAACTACTACCCTGTCTATTGGGCAGATTCAGTTGCCATCTAGATGGATAAAGCAGTAAGACTATGGGAGATAATATGCTTATTAAGACTATGTGACATATGCTTTCTGTCAAGGTATTTTTTCAGTAAGTGCAGTGTGCTACAAATGTCAGCGAAGTTGATAGCACCTGTTTCATTATTATATCGCTGAATCAATGTTGCCCAAATTATTTGAAAAAAGGAACAGCACCATTAACATCGATCATGTACATTCATACACTTAATATACTACATCCCAATTAATCTTAATCTATGTGAAAAAACGTTATTATACTCTCATAGATATGTGCATACAAGGCACAGTAGATTGACGTCCTGCGTAAACTGACCCAACAGCCCTACCATACCCTGCCAGGCTGGTGTTGGTGGTGTCTGGCTGGAGGTGTACATGCCCTGGGTGTTGAGCTGATCCCCTTGGTAGGCTGCTGATTTGCTCATGCCGCCCACCCTGAGCTGCTCCAGAGCCTGCTCACCAAAGATGGTGATTGGGACGGAGGCCCCCCGAATATTAAGTCTTCTCTATGAGCCACTTGTGTAAAGCCAACTGTAGACTTGTCCTTGGGTCGACCTCTGTCTTCTTCGCATCAGCTGTTTGACTTCAGAACCCTCAGCTAATATAGGCGTCTTCTGTGCAATGTTAAATTGGCCTTGTGCCGTATCTGTGCACAGCGTTCCACAGACTTAACACAACATATAAAGTACTATTAAGGACATGGAAGGTTAGACTCTAGCATGTAATATGGAATTACCCCTATGGTGTGGTGAATTTTGGTGATTCAATATTTGATATCAATTTGCACTGTTTAAATGGTATCATTATATTATTAAATAGCAGGGGCCAGATAACTTACATAACTGTGGTGACCTTTGGTCTCTTCTTGTTGGCCATCTTTTCTCTCTCAAATGGATCACATGACATCACAAAACTCCCAAAATGAGGCTCACAGTGCGGGCCAGAGTGAGGGTGTCTCCCATGTACATGGGGACCTCCCTCTGTACAGCATTCATAGACCTTCCCACCATGGTGCCACCTGACCAGTGCTTTACCCGGTCCCTAGTTAGAGATTCCTCATTGAATAATTATTCAAAGTCTCAGATTGACATTTTTGTACACAATTGTCTTATAGTATGAAAGTACCTACTACACAATTGTACTCGAAAATGTTTTTATTAAGAATGCAATTAATGTTGGGCATAAACCAATATAGATAGAAAGTATTCCCAATTCCATACAGAATGTTTTTCGATATTCACATTATAGAGGTTTGGAAAGAATTCACGGATACCTATTTATAATTCTGATACATTCATATGGGATTTAGACTTTCCATTCTAGACATTGAACACCTCATTATGCCACACTCATATGTTCATACCCTTCCAGAAATCAACGTTGAAACTGTCTGCACAGAGAAAAGAAACAGCGTCAAAAGAGAGTCCAGTTTGCCTCCAGAATGACTCTTCTCTCTAAAAGAGCCCAGGTCGCCTGAGGGAGCCTAGGTGGCTCTCTTGCCGACCTTAGGGATTCACCTGGGGGAGTCATATAGCTCTCTGGGCACAATATCTTGTGTAGGTTCTCGCTGTTGACCGACAAACACTAATACATGTAATGAAATTCCTAAAGAAAAGGATGCCCACAACAATTTCAAACATGAACCACACCGAATACACATATTCTGTATCAAAAGAGTGTTTGTGTTCAGCATCAATTATTAAGAATAGGAAAACTGAAGCAGTAATTCTATATAGTAAACTACTTCTATACTGAAAGCCATTACATGCACTACACCCCCAACCGCCATTGCTTCTTCAGGCTTGTCACAGGTCACATGGTACCAGCTCTGCTATTCATTGGCTGCTATACGAGGTCCACTCTCCCAGCACGTGTTTTTTTTAGCACAATATTGCTGTAATTTATCAAAAGGTGGGGTTTCTCATGGAGACCCTTACTTTGAATAGAACTGGTCTATTTATTTGTGATAACTGAATTGCTTGTGTCAGGTCACATGGTGGTTGTTGTGATGGCATACCTCATGCCAACACTTTATGATTCTATCAACAGGTGCCTAAGTGCAGGGATGGCTAATTACTCCCCAGGGCTGTGTCCATGCATGATGATGCCAAAAGGGCATTGTGCATAAAAGCATTAGACTGCCCTTATAGGGTTAATGGTATCATACCACAGCACACACCATTATTCCTAATTACCATCGCGGATCAAAGGCACCAGCAGGCCACTGGCCACTAGCAGTAGGTAATTACGTAGAACAGTGCCGTGCTGGGTGCATCCTAATTAATACAACCCCTGTGTGTGGAACAGAGGACAGAGGGCTAACTCTTTAAAGGTGGCATATTGCTTTAATATTGTCATGAATGAATGCAGCCCTGGTTTGTAACTCGCTAATGCTGTATTCATGCATGTTTCTGGCCATGTGGGCTTGATAAACTGCTGAAGGCCCAGCATGATGTACCAATGCAATTCAGTTAGTTACTCAGTGCTGCATTGGTGGACCATGAGGACAAATGAACATGACTGTAGCCTAGAGACCTTACACTGGCCTTAAATGTGTGAGTTGTCCAGCAGTGGATGGGGGACATTAAATATTTACACAGGGGACTCGCAGGTTACTAGAGATGGACGTGACCTGCTGCCACAGGAACCATGTGGGACAATCCAGGGGACAATGTACTGGTAACCAACTTGTGGAATGTACTAAGGCGTGTCCACTACCTCATGAGGCATCTATTAATGCAGCTAATTAAGGCTGTGTCTCACGACCTTGAGCCAATGTTTTTGTCTCTGATCGGGTGCCGTCTCTGACCGGGTGCCGTCTCTGACCGGTTGCCGTCTCTGACCTGGTGTCAGAAGGAAGTGTTTTTTAATTTTTAACATATACTCATATATATTATGATTTGTAAAAACGTTATGGCAGTTGTTATGTAACTATAATTAGCCTCCTGCTGTTGGTAGAAGAAAACTAAAGTCCCAAATGACATCCAGTCAGAGACGGCACCCGGTCAGAGACGGCACCCAGTCAGAGACGGCACCCAGTCAGAGACAAAAACATTGGACCAAGGTCGTGAGACACAGCCTTAATACTATTTGACATGAAAGGTGTTATCACTGATCCCAAACCCCTGTAGTCTGTTGTACTGAGGGAGGGGAGCAGAAAGGGTGAAATATATATTGCAGTAAATTCTATAAACTAATTGTACAGAAAATCAGGACCATTAAATTTAGATACTGCAAATGGCTCTGAATTTGCTCCCTGTAGCAGAGTGCTCCTTGTTACCATACTCCAGGTGCTAATATTAGATGGTACATACACTGTCTTTGCACTATAGATATGCCAGGGGCTAGTGGACAGACAATGGTCAACTTTAGAGTTAGAGTCCATCCAATATGATGGAGAGGATTAGCACCACCAGAATACAACCATGGGGCAGGCCCTCAAACAAACCCCCATCACGCACAACCATGTGTAGGGGGACCATCGCCTCTGACAGACACTTAATATTTAACAGGCTCAACATGAAAGGTGCAGAGGGATTGGAGGGCAGGAGGGTGGTGATGGCCATGCAACATTAGCTTGGTGTATACTATTGTAATCTTTATACTGTGAAGTCATTCATGTTCAAGGTTACATATTGTAAAGGAAAAATGCAATTTTGTCGGTATTTTATTGCATATTGCGGCATACAAAAAATTCACAGATTTTTTAATTTTTGCCAATTTCGTGCAGTTCAGACAGGGGAAAACAAATGTTATTTACAGCTGATGTGCACTTAACTACCCTAAATTTTGCATAGCCAGGTAACCTGAAAACCCCTTTTCGATGTGCCACATGCAACCCTTCCTCATCATGTAAAAGGCACAGATATGGTTGCCATAATGGGATGAATTTTCCATCACCCCTGATCAACAGATCCACTTTTGCTATAACATGCATCACAAAAAGTGATTGAATGGCCCGCTTATGGGCATGTAGGGAAAGCCCCACTTCTATTTAATGAACAATGGTATTACGGATCGGTTGAGTAGGCAACATGTCTGTTGTGATTGGCATACAAATACTGGACAGCAGTTAGGGAGAATGACCACATTTATTATGGCTAGGCATCCCCAGCTAGTTATAGTGGCAGTTCATGTTGTGCCATTAAAGCAAAGCAGGATGTGGTGGCTATTATGAAGTTTGTGAAATGGGCACAATTATTTTAATATCTGGCATGTTCACACTCACAGTAATTATGGCTCCTTCGAGGCAACTCGTCAATGTGAACCCCTTTTCCAGCATCGATTTTGCCCAAAATTTGTGGATAATCATTCAGTACTTTTTTCCGTGGTATTCATTTGCGACAAATCTAAAGACATGTACACACACTATAGGTCTGATTCACCCAAAAGACACAACACTACTCAATTTGCAGCTAGGACAAAACTTGCAACAAATCCAGTATACGTGTCCAGAGACCCTTTAAGGGCAGTATAGTGCTTTAAATTTAGTGCACTATAATTTGAGTGCTGCATTCCAGTAATACTCTATGATGGAGCAAGTTTTCTGAGCTGCATTCATGCATCATTCTGGTCCTACAGAAGATCGACATGATTCACAAATGTAGCACTGGTGAGACTGGTGAGGTACTTACCGGTGATGACGACAAATAAGCAAGAATCCTTAAATAATTATGCTATCCTTAAAGGGTTATGCTGCAGAGTGAGGGTAGAGCATGAACCGGCTCATTGATGCCATTTTTGAACTAAGATAGACATTTACAACAAGGGCCTAATAAAGGTGCTAATTCATGACACAGGAGAACCATACCTCTTCAGGCTAGCAGGGCCTCAACATAAACCTTCATGCAGGGAAGCATCAGCAAATATCTATGCAAGAGTTTGTATGCTATGGGGAAGATACAAAGACTGCTTATAGTACTACCGTAGTAGCAGTGGGGCTTGTAAGTAGTACAGGGCTTTGTGGCCCTGAGTCAGGCCCACTGTGGTGATCAAGGCGTTTAGTAGTGTAGCATAATATGAAAAGTTTGGTTCCAAAACACAAATAGCGCCATTTTGAAAAATGCGATGCAATATCAAAACAACCTTTCTTCAAAATCCTCTTTGGTGTGTACACATTATATCCGAAGCGTTATAATTGCCACTTTGGTAGCCTTACAGAAATAACTACATGATTTAATTTTTGGATGGATATGTTGCGTTTTGGAACCAAACTCTTCATATGTTACAATATAATACTAACCATGCCTCATGCAGTCAACTTCTAACTCAAACTACCACATCTGCCTTAGACAAAGGGAAATCATCTGCCTCGGTACCATGGAAATTAAGCTGTTGGCCAATCAGAATGCATGGTTCTCATTTTTTTATCCAATCCCTGATTCAAAAAGGAGGCTCATAGCAGCCATTAAATATACCACAAGATCAGTGGCTGTTCACTTAATTTGTATTAGCTGATACACTATGTACTCACTGTAATGATTAGGCCTAGATGTTCTTCATGAAACTAATATGTGTTAGATAGACGACACCTGGACATGGTTCTTCCATATACCCACTGCTCCACAGGGTCAAGACGAGGTGTTATACACCGAGTCGCTGACCAGTGGGCAGTGGGTATGTGGGAGAAGCCTGGCCAGGTGTCGTCTATCTGATTTAACCCTCGGGTATGCAATATACCCAACGTGTGAAGCCTTTGTCTTAGGTGTCACCCGTGGGTTAAAAATATATAAAACTGTAAAGAGCTTTATGTTTTGTGGTATAATACCTTTATGTGTACTTGTTCTTTTGAATGAGCTGACTATTTAAGGGAGCCTGGGGGAGAGCTAGCCTATATGATGTCCCCCGAGGACCCCAACAAACTGTATTCCAGGTTACTCTTCCCTACATCGCTATATGACAAGTGGCCCTCCTAGTATACAACATAGGCCCACATACCCAAAGGCATCCTAAACTGATGACCTTGATTCCCTCCTAGGCCATTAAGGCTATCCTCATGGTAACCAAAGCAAAGTATAGTGGCCATAGATCATTCTGTATTATCGCCCAGGCTATTTGGAGAGGCTTCCTACTTAGCCCTGGCCTCCAGTGTAAATAGAGGAGTGTGTGGTTGGTCAGGAGAGACCCCGTTGTGATGCGGTTTTGTATAGGGTCCTCTGGTGTATTCTGAGGGCAATGGCAGGAAGCCAGCCGTGAGGGTACTGCACTGGTTGACACTCTAATGACAGGATACTGCTTTAATCTACTGCCCTTCTGTTGTCATGATAATGAATTCAGCCCCCATTCTGCATTCGGGCATCATTCCCACCCATACACTCTCAAAGTATTTTTATGATGTACTAATGCAATCCCCATGCTGCATTGATGCATCATGACCACAAGCGGACCTTGAGGTCATGCTGAATTGATGCATCATGACCACAAGCGGACCTTGATGTATCATACCAGTCTTAAAGGGTTAAGGACGCTAACAAATGAGGCTCTGGCAAACACAAGGCATAGTAGCTATACTAGTCTTTATACCTTTTCTACTAAGTGGTGGTACATGGCAAACAGACCAATTGTCCATGTTCTAGGACTGGATGGAAGCCAGGATTTATGGTCACAATTCTTATCTAACACATGGCTACAGAGATTTGAGGTGTAGTCCATCATGGAATGTCTTTGTAAACTGTACTGTACCATATGAGGCATGCGATGAAATACCGATATAATGATTGGGAATAAAAATAAAGTTACATGGAACCTTGCTTGGTTTTAAAGACAGTAAGTTGCAGGATTATTTTTTTTTTTGGGGGGGGGGGAGACTGAAGAATATAAATTGCCCTCCCCCCCTGGGCGATAACCAAAATAATGTCATCCTATTTTAATCATAAAGCCTGGTTGTTTCTATCACAGCAGGGGCGAGTTGGAAAGAATCTTAACCCAAAGAGGGAGGAATTGTTTCATGGCTCAGTCACTTTGGCGAAAATCAACCACCTTCCCCCGGTTGTTAAAAATAATCACCCCATAAGTGCTTTCAAAACAATTACGACATATTATATCGTCCCATGTTAGCTTATTTTGTCCTATGTCAAGGCCCTCGTCCATAACAACAGCAGTCCAATTATATTCCACACTCTGCCCTAATATTCCCACTTTTCCCTTATCAGGGCTGCCTCGTCATACATACTGCATGAGGCCCTTTATTTACTACACAAAGGCATTCACAGAATCAGCCTGTCCTCCAGAACCCTTGAAGGGACGCATAGTGCTTTGATGCATCATTCCCAATATCGGCATGATGCATGAATGCAGTACTGATCTGCTCGCTATGACTGTATTCATACATCATGCTAAACCCTTGGACATGCCTCAACCTTGTAGGGTCGGCATGCTGCTTGAATATAGCACTGGCGAGTTTTTTTTAGCCAGGGTTGCATTCATCATGAATCACCACAACAAAGATCATTGTACATTAAAGCAGTATGCGGCCCTCATTAAAGGGCCTGAACATGCGAGCAGCCGTGCAGCCAAAGCAGAACAATTACAGGGAACACACGCTGCCTGGACGCTTGCCAACAAGTGCCCCCTGCCATGGTAAGCCGACAAATTACTTCTCCTACACGCTCAATTTAAGACAACATGCCGGTGCCAGAGTAGCTGTAGTATTTTACCGCCGCCCACTGGGGGTTGTCTTATTATGCCGCTTTCAGCCTCTACTTTACCCGGTAACGACCATTTGGGTGAGGCGCCCACGAGTCGCTCGGGAGAGTCTACATGCTAGGGTGCAGCTATAGGCGCCACCCAGGTTTAGGGGCTGAAGGAGTGGGTGGTTGGGGGGGGGGCGGGGGGGGGGGTGGGAGGGGGGTAATCTCAGATAAGGCCAGTGCCCTCCACATATCGATCCCAAGTCGATAATCCGGGCCCTGGGATCTCATCGCTGGGTGCAGGGCGACTCACTGGGGTGAGCAGTTTATGGGGAGCGGCTCAGGCCCACCCAGGTAGCATAGGACGCCTGTCAGTCAGCAGGTTAACCCTTTAAGGACTGAATGATGTCTCAGCGCTCCATGTACGGTTCTATACTCAATGTAAAATATTTGACAAGCCCCCCCCCCCTTCCTTAATGTGTGGCCTTAAGGTCCACCTTGTTTCTATCAATTAGAATGTAGACAGCACCTACCCTAAATGTGATTTGCAGGCACTATGAGTAAACTTTGCATCCTCCTGGTTCCAACATTTACCACTAGTTTTACAACCCACAGTTGGATTTCCTGAAAATAGCACCATCGCCTCCCCACATTTTATGGCCATAATTATTAGTCATGATGTAAAAATGCAGCACTGGTACTGCCAACTGTCCAGTCATGTATACTATGGTAGGCGCCCAGGTATCCTGACCCAGTCAGGTCTAATCTATTATACCTTCTAGCATTGGCAACCAGAAGTGGTCTTCTTCATATTACACATGAGCCGTATATGAATCACAATTTGATACAATAAAGACATGATGATGCATATCATACACGTTTCTGGGTTCCCTCCTTCCGTCAACAACACAACCAACGAGACCAATTGATGTCACAAGGTCTTATAGAAAAATCATTTCCAAGGACCACAGAAGGATATCTCTGACTGTGTGCTGGATTGTTTGAAAGGACCCAGGCCTCAGCAAATGCCATTGTCTGACAGGAGGTTGAGGACATCAGTATAACAACATTTGTATATAACATACCCCAGGTTCATATCCAACAGAAACTCGTGGAAAGATGGATAGCTATATTGTTGTCAAACTGTTGAGCTAAATATTTTTAATTGCCTTTTCACTGTAATTCTGTGTTAATCTACCATACTTGCTTTCTGGTATTACCAGAACCTCCTGCACCAATGGCAAGCAGTTTCAAAGTGGGTCGGGGGTAGGGGGGGAGGTGGTTTTTGCCCAATTTTAACCTTTTTCGGGTTGACCTTTTCGGCTTGGCCTTTTTTTAGGGTTGGTCCCCCCCTCCAGTTGCCACGACCCTAGCCCAATATGATTTTTTTCGTTATTCTCCAATGCAGTGCCAGTGCCTTACCTACACTGTTTTGGTGCATCGTGCTGACCCTGTGTATCAACCCTGTAGGATAACCATGATGCATAACTGCCGTACTAGAGAGTAACTCGCTGGACCTGTATGAATACATCATAGTACATTGAAGCACTACGGAAAGTTAATTACCAACAGCAGACGACATTTGTAGCATCCTTCATCAATGATTCATACTGACTGAAGGGCCTCATGTAATGAAGAAGCCGTACATTACCGGCAGGACGTACACATGATGTCTGTACATCAGTGGGAAGTAGATGTCATAATTAATGGAACAGTAGTAAATTACCAACTAACTGTGTTATGCAGCAGAATATATTATGGCCCGGTCGGACCGCTTAGAATTGTAAAGCTAAGACATGTATACATGTATGTACTGCCTATTGTTCTGCATTGTAAATAGGATTTTTTTCCTTTTTGATAGATTTATCATTTATTCTAACTCAACTTGCATGAGTGGTTCTCGGTTTTATCTTTTACATAAATCCCGCTTATCATAGTTCGACAAGCAAAAGTGGTCCATTGTTTTCTATTATATTGGTCTAAGAGGTGGTTGGACAAAAGGAGAGAGTACCCCCCTTGAATGCGTCTGTTGTTATGTAGGTCCCATTGCTCAACTCCCCCCTCCCCCAGTCTCTGTGTAGGATCCCAAGGGGACATTGTGCCTCCTAGGTGTGGCTTCTATGCTCCTCCAGGGTTGTGGGTGGTGGCTGGCAGATCAACACCCCACCTCATTCCTTCTGGCAATACATCAGCGTACTCATATGGGAGAAGTGAGTGTCAGGGCTAATCTAAAAGGCAGTGGCTGACTTTCAGGTGAGAGTGGTTTTAGCGACAATGACGCTGAATTTTCTGAGTCTGTGTCTTACAACACCTACACAGAGAGAAGAAACAGCGTCAACAGGGAGTCCAGGTCGCCTCCAAAATGACTCCCCTCTCTAGGTGTCACAGTACAAATTCGCCCCCAGAATGTTGTAGTCGTAAATAGTGCCAATGAAAAACGGTACTACTGTGCATATAATCAGTGGTAGGAGGCCTTAAATTTGTCACAGAAACATAATCTGCGGCCCAAATTGTTCCCAAAGGCCTTGGCAAAAAAAATATAAAAAGTTGGTTGTTGCCATGGTAACCCTGGGTGGTGATTGGAGGGGTCAAAGGTCAAGGTCAAAGGTCGCTGGGCACCTGTAAAATTTCTCCAGTTTGGGTAAGTCAGTTTCCATGGCAACTAGCGCAAAATCGGAACACACTTTTTTATGCGGGATGCAAATAAAAAAATCAGATATGTGTTAAGCTTTAATTTAAGGGGTCATTCATTACTGCACACTCAAAAGAACCCAACCTTTTGCCCGTCTGAAGGTGAAAAATAGGGTCAGAACCAGAAATTTTGTCGGCTATTTGTACCGTGACACCTCTAAGGGAGTCCAGGTCGCCTAAGGGAGCATAGGTGACTCTGGCTGACCTGGGGGCAACTGGACTCCCTTTTGACGCTGTTTCTTCTCTTCATAACGCCCCTGTGCTAGGAGGGGCGGTGGAGCGGCTGAAGAAAGTCATCAAGTCCTGTTTCTTCAGAAGTCTTTCCACACAGATATTCCCTCATGAAATCTAGACCTGACTCCAAACCTAATGCGGTCATTGTATTATTGCAGTATAAAAGAAACCAGTGGATTATGACCTGTGTATTTTAGTTTGGAATAGGACACTTTACATTATAGGTAATAGATGGAGTTCCCTCACTTCAGCCAGTTGCAAGCTAGGGGGTGTGAGGTGTTTGGGCTCTTCTGGCACTGTTGAAATATTCAATGGAGGGACAAGGGAGCACATATAGTATTATATATGATGTGTGTCAGGTAGTGTAGAGAGGGTTGTATTTCATTTATACGGCAGACTTGGTGGGATTCTTTATTATTTACATGGTGTTCTTCAAAAAAGGAGGAAGTAATATTATTCAAAAATAGCTGTACTCCCCCGCCCCTCGATCCCAGAGAATAAAGGCCATTCAAATGAAAAGCCCTGCATGACACCATCAACACCATCACCAAATCGGTTCTATGTCTAAAAATGGCCAAATACCCCGCATACATTACAGGACTGCGACCATGTAGGGGGTATGCCCTTCCTTTACTGGTACCTAGTAGTTTCTGCAGTGGTCTCTGCTGCCGTTTGTCTGCCCTTATCCCCCTCCCTACCCCGTCCCTTCGCCAACGCCTTGATTTGTGGCAGCACAGATTTGCTCTGTGCTGCTGCGGTGGGTGGAATTGCTCGCTCCAACTCGGAATTGCTGGTGGCGTCTGCATATCAAGCTGTCCGCAGCCCAGAGGCATCCCCGACAGGGGTTGTTAACCCTTTAAGGACAGCATAGCACTGTAATGCGCTTTGCCCTTTTGTCGTCATGATGCAGGAGGAATGAGGTAGGGTGCATCTTTGCAGCACCGGTGAGTAACTCGCCTCCTCTACAGGATTGATGACGCACTAATGCAGTGACGGCGGGTAACTTACCAACCCGCCGAGTGTTGGTGCATCCATAAAGACAAATAAACATGAAGCCTTGAGGCATCATGCTGTCCTTGAAGGGTTAAAGCACCTACCACTTACCTACTCACTCCTCCAGTGTGGAATGCACGTACAAGGCTGAGGGTGTAGACATGGTCACCCACAATGTATTACAAATGGCTTCTCAATGCATAGACCTATATGTCAGGTTGTGGTGCAGGTGGTTTTCCTTTGTCTGTATGTATTTCTAATGTAAGATATCCACATACCCTTACACAAACAAAATGTAAATTCCTTCCACTTCTGCTCATAGATATTCGTTCTCACATATTTTTTAACGTTGCTGGGAATATCGGGAAGGTCAACCAAAAAACAACTAGTAGCAGAATTGTAGAATTAATCTTTTTTTTTACAGAACGAAAGCTACAGCATCTATCGAAGGAGGAGTTCTTTAACAAATATTTGTGTTTATGAAACATTATGGGGAGGACATGGGAGATAAGGTCTATCACAGAGTGCATAACGTCCCCTCAGTGGAAATAGGCTGTACAGGTTTTCAATCGTACCTGTAACAGCCCGGTTGCACTGAGGGCACGAACAGACCATAACTTACACGGCAGACGACATTTGGACAGACAGACAGACGCTGAGTCTGAAATGTACAGCTTCCGCCCACTCTATATGTGCCATAATGAGGAAAGAAGGGCGCCCTGACAGGTCATAAAGTCTGTGGCTGTAGAGGTTGCTGGTCTCTGGTGTGAGGACCTGTGAATGTATCAGGTTTACGTATCATGCCATTAGCAAGGCCAACTGCCTGTTCCTTGCCGTCTTTCTTCTACAAGTACTTGCTGTCCTGTTTGACTTGCTTTTTCCTGTATGAACAATAATAAATTATGGGTATTTTTTTTTTCTTTGGGAGAATCCGATTACTGTGTTAGTGAATATTGAATCGCATTATTATGACTTACGAGTGTTGACATGTTGTATACCGTAGCAGCAATTTATTGAGCAATAGATCGTACATACATTGTCCATAGATATTGCATCTGCTGTTTCTCAATCTACCATACTCATGAAGCCAAGTAGTGTGGCATCGTTAACAATTTGTTCAGGAGACGACGAATTGTTATGTATCTTATAAATCATAAATCGGCATAATAATACTAATAGTTCAGGAATAGATAACTGATTAGATATGTAGGCATCCCTGGGGTTCAAAACTATTGGGAAACTGTTCCAGTGTGCTCATCCGCCCATCCCGAGCAGTAAAATCATTCTACAGTTCCCAGACTCAATTCCTTTCATACAAAAATCTCCCCTAAAAGGCCATGGCCAGGCATGCACTGAAAAAGTAAACTCGTCCCCAGACTCGTCAAAGTGACTGTCATAAAATAAACGACTCAAAAGTTGTCTAACATATCAGGTTACCATCCCACAAATAGAATCTGGAGCTGGCAAATGTCGGGTTTTGGGCTGGCACATACCAAGTGAGTCTTCTATCTCCAGCTAGAAGACCCGCTTCCTTGTCACTTAGACAAGTTTTTGACTCGTTTATTTTATGACCGTCACTTTGAAGAGTCTGGAGACAAGTTTATTTTTTGAGTGCATGGCCTACATTCATCTCCCTTGAAGCCGCACAGACAGCCAATGAGACAGGCACATGACCAGCGGGAAAGTCGTCTGCTTCATCACAAATGGCGGGAAACTGCCCACTGCTGATGGGCTTTTCTTGTCTCTACGGCTGAAGATGTCCACTTCATTAGTAGTGTGTGGGTGTTGTGTGGACGCCATCACCGCCTCCATCTAGAGAAGGGAAACACAGGGAGAACACGGTTAGATATTATATATGGGTTGTCTGAGAAAAAAGGAAAATTATATATTACATCAGATAGTAAAGAAATAACTAGATATTCAAGCATGGGAAAGTGTGTCTCTCTGGCTTAAAAGCACAGTAATATACATTTGCACAGTTTCCTTTCTAGAAAACTAGAAATTCAACAGATTTGAACTGGGCACTCAAAAGCGGCACAAACACAAGAGCCATCACACTGATCAGTAAATTATCATAATTGTCATTCAACTACAGATGAAAGATTAATACAATATAATCACAACACAATTATACCAATTACGTTATTATTGCCCCTTTTGTAAATAGTAGAGAGACCCTTGACCTAATGATTGAACACAACACGTGATTCCACCTATTACCCCTGTCTCACGCCATCCACAATGACACTCTATGGGAAGCCACATGACCAGAATTACACCTGATCAACAGGCAGACTTTTATACAAATAGTGCTATGGTGTGCTATTAATCCAACCATATGGTCATGTTTGCCGAAATGTCTTAAACATTAATACCACCCGATCGTTGCCTATAATAATTGTATTAATATGATTGAGATATATAATACAAGGAGATGTACACCACAAGGGGCCACGGCCATGTATAAATTATATTGACCTCCATCCAGGCTAATCAGGAGTTGTAGACTGGGCCTAGTACATGTATCCATCCTGACGCGAAAAATACGTACAGTTAGTCGTCTTTTTCACCTTTTCAACTGTGGTATGACAAGAATTGACTTGCCATAACAATCTCCAGACACCGATTAAAGCAGTGGCGTACGACGAGGAGCAGTGCCTCAGTGGCGCGTGACGGAGGTCGTTAGCATGGCAGGCCGTGCATGTAACCCACTCACTGACCGCACACTGGGAGACATGGGGTGTAAAATGGGTAATAACACCTTGTATAAGGGACGCAAGAACCACATAGGGTCCGCATGATGCATGAGTCCTGGCGAGTAACTCGCCGTGGGGCTACATTCATGCATTATGCCAACCCTACGGGGTTGATACACTCACGAAATGTCGCCATGATCTACCAATGCAGTACCGGCGATTCACTCGCCGGGGATGCGTTGGCGCATAGTAATGGAAAATGAGCATAGACCTTAAAGCGCCATGCTGTCCTTAAAGGGTTGATAACCCCCCTCCCCCACCCTCAGTCCCAAAACGCCTGTTGCTGGGGTGTCCTTATTACCCCTACACATGCGCACTGAGCACCTTTTTGTGCTGGGAGGGAGATGCTTTGTTTGTGCATTGTGTGGGTTCCACTTCCGTGATTATTTATGGATGATGCAGCTTGAGCTGTTGGCTCTTATGTATAGAACGAGGAAAGTCCATGTAATATATGTAAGGGATATATAAAAGCTAAACCCTTGATAAATGTCCATTTATGATTATATTAACCTACTTACTCTTTATCCTGTGAGAATTCATCTTTATATTTTCTCGATAAAAAGAAGAATGAAATGTATAATGTAAGGGCAACTCTCATGTTAGTACTTAACGACCCTTGCTGCGTCGGAGATATACGGTCACAAATAGGGGCAAGTCTACATTAAATATCCATGAGAAAATAAATGTACGACGCATGAGGAACCTTGTGGAAAGAAAAGAAAACTCCTACAAAACTATAACTACAGTAGGCCTATTTCACGCGAGAAAAGACACAATTTCTTCAAAAACCGCAGACGACATTTTTTGCCGCCGCTGGTTCCCGGTTGCTGCACCTGGCGGGCGGCGGTCACGTGTTGTCCGCCATTGTTGGACGCTGCCCGCCGCCATTAGGACGTATTACGTCCTGACCTCTGAACCTCAGCGCGCAAAGCACCACGGGAAAGTAGCGTTAACCAATACTTTTTCATTATGCGCATGGCCAAGCCATTGCTGACGACATCCAACGGGGCAGGCTTGAAACTGCAATTTCGTTGAGTGTGGACGTGTTTGTTGGTTGGGGGTGGTAGGGATTTATAGGTACATTAAATAGCTCACAGAGTGATGGGGAATATTAGAATATTCATCATTCTCAGGCTGTATATCACGGAGAATGTAGGCCTACGGAGGAGGATTATTCTGCAGGGTTATCACCGTGTATGTAGCGTCATTTGTCAAGTGTGCACAGCTGCGCAATATGTGTTGCCTTAACTCCCCCTCCCTTTAAGGGCCACATCGCGATTTAATGCGCCATATCCGTCATGTAGCATTAGTGTAGCCATGGCGAGTAACTCATCACTGCTGCACCCATGCATCATGTCGAGTCTACGGGATTAAGGCACTCTGGAAGGATCGGCTCGATGCATTAATGCAACCCTAGTGAGCAGAATCGCCACAGGTGCATTCATGCATCATGCCAATACAGGGCAGAGTACCCTGATGCACTATGTGGCCCTTCAAGGATTTATGAAATGTAAACCGCCGCACAGGAAAGGTGCTCCGCAGCCCCGCGCACACCATCCTTTCCCCGTGCAGGGCTGGAATTAACACTCATACATCTGAGTGATAAAACTGTCCTGGTAAGAATATTTCATCTTGAAATGATAGAAGACCAGTGGTCCAGAAGAAATATTAATGTTCTTGTCGCGTTAGCTTGAACTGACCCATGTTGCTAGTTTGTAACAATGTTGTATGAGGCATGCTGGAGAATAAACCCCCCTATCACAGTGTCTAGACCTATTACCTTAATTCGAATTATGAATAATAGCTAGGTAGCCACTTAGGATATTGACAACAAATAGAAGGGAGTTGATTTAGCCTACTTAGAAGCAACTATATGAGCTGTTATTGCACAAATATACTTATAGGAGATATACATTGCCATAGGTATGGCATCTGAGAGGCCAAATGGCATGGTTTGTGTGTGACAGGGTTGATCATTTTGTTATTATCATAATTCAGTTTGCAATTAACATAGGGTATCACTGAAATTCATTGGTAGGTATTACCATAATTCTGGGATATATGTTATTTCTACCTGGTTTCCTGCCTTTAAAATGCCATGTTCACTTTCCAAATTAACAGAACTTGTTTCCATGATTAACATCATGTCTTCTCCACCTCTTGGTATGAAGCATTCACTATCAGGGGGCAAAACACCAATCACTTGGTCATGTATCACTGTATTTCTGGCCCTCACTAAAGTATCAATGTAATTCTAGCCCTCACTAAAGTAGCACTGTATGAATATCTCAAAAGCAGGGTCAAATTCAACTGAAATAAAGTCCTCCTGTGTGCCAACACCTTTCATTATATCTAGAACTCTACAGAAAATTTGGGGTACTTCATCAGTAGTGGCACTTTGCGAAAGAGGTGCTGGTTTATTTCGTGTTATTATGTCGTCTTGGTAATTTACCCGAGTCAGTTCTTGTGTGTCCATGTCTATAGTGCACTGCATACCTTGCTCAATCTTCCTCTTGATTTCTGTGAGTTCAATTAGGAAATAATGCAATAATTGTTGTCTATCCCCCTCACACTGAGTCCAATATAACTGTCAATGATGCTGTTTATGTGAGAGTATTGACAGTGTCAAGCCTACAGTGACAGGGTGTTTACATATTTTATGAATGTGTGTCAATTATGAAGCACCTATTACAGATTAGATAAATGGCAAAACATGAAATGCTATACACCTTCAGAATCACAGTAATACCATGGAGTGAATTACAGTAATACACTGTCAACTGAGTTACTGTGATACCTGCCAAAACACAACAACAGAATTGTGGTAATACCCTTGAGTGAATTACAGTGATATCCTTGATATATTGGAATAGGTATTATGATTATGCAAAAACTAGGACATGTACACCAAATCCATGCATAGGTAATTACCTCTGCTACTTATAGAACATATTGTCGAAAGAACAGGGTTCAGATACCTCTGTATTCAC
Organism: Harmothoe impar; assembly: GCA_947462335.1. Taxonomy (NCBI): domain Eukaryota; kingdom Metazoa; phylum Annelida; class Polychaeta; order Phyllodocida; family Polynoidae; genus Harmothoe; species Harmothoe impar. The sequence goes on from OX381720.1 coordinate 41,362,190, forward strand.
TACAATGCAATGAAATAGAAATGGACTGAATTCACCTTCGGCCATTTTGAATTACCGTAATTCGAATTAAGGTAATATGTCTAGACACTGTGCCTATAGAGTTCACTGGGGGCTCGGTCTTTGCCTTCTATGCCCTCTTTTGGGGATTTTCGAAATTTTAGATTAAAATTAAACAATAATGCAAGGGTGTAAAGAACAACGAACCATAATTTATATACAATGTACTAATATAAAGATGCGTCATCATCCAACAGTGGCGCGACTATTCAAGACAAAAATCTTGAATAGTGATGTTTCACCCCATCAGATTAGTATGCACATCTTGATTATCATATTCCTGAAGTCTTAAGGTTAATATGATCTGTGACCTGCAAGCCCGTTGCCATGCACCCAAGCATGCATTAATGCAGATACATTCATGAATATCTTATCTTTTAAACAGGAAACTCACATAATTCTCAACACAAAAGAAACCCATCAGTACAAGGCATGTCCGTACCACTAGAAGACCTCTATTCCCCACCATCTGCATGCATTGTCTTCCCAGCTGGGACCAGTAGCATCAGCATGGAAACTACCAATTCCGTACCCAAGTGGGATGGGAACTTTCAATTTCATGCCTGATGGGAATAGACTAGCACTAAAGCTGCAATGGGTAAAACCCATTCAGACCATATGGCTAATCTCTTGTGTGAAATGGTGTTGTTTTACCCTTTGAGGACAGCATAGTGCGTTAATGCACTATGCTATTTTGGTGTCATAAGCCATGGATGCAGTTCTGGCGAGTAACTCGCTGTTGCTGCATTTATGCATCATGTTGATCGCTCTGGTGTAAAACTTCCTTGGTCGGCATTATAATATTATACACCAACTGAATACAGCATGGTCCATGTCGTCCATAGAGGGTTAACATCTAGTACCTAATAAATGTGGTACAATAATTAACCACCCCATATGGGGACTACCTATACACATGTATATATAAGATAAACATGGCCATGTGCATTCCTATTCACCTAGCGCCATAATCATATGGAGGCCAGGTACATATGGTTTGAAAATATACTTGCATGATGTAATTCCATGATCTGATAATTTGTGGTTCACAAGGAAGATTTGCAATATGAATCAGTCTGGTAGACTGAACAGCACGAGACGAGAGTAGTAAACCTTGCACACACACAAACGTTTCAATCCCAAGACATCTGTTCTCCTATTCTCAGAACTATTCATGTGGTGTATACTTGGTCTGCTGCCCCGCACCTGCAAGGTGCGGCGGTCTGGGTTGGGCCTACTGTCTGATCTCTGAATGGCAGAACTCCCAAAATACATTACAACAGAATCCTAAGTAAGACAATTTACGAATATATCACTATGAAATATATCTGCATAACCTTACCTACTTATTTATGATTGACATGGTTGTAATATGATAATTTTCCACCGAAATTCAAGAGAATACATATAATATCCCTTCTAGTTTTTGAGAAATTGCTTCATGAATCTGGGATGGTGCTGCCCTTGCCAAACAGCCAATAGGCGCTATCTCTTGTTGTTGTAATTGTATTCCTACATCTAATTATATTGATTATGCAAAATTTCACATATTACCTAACCACTATTTTTCATATTTTTTATCATAATCTGGATATAGAAATGATATTTACATTCTGTTTTCAGTGTAGTAATCCCAATGAATTTCTCTATCGATTGGAATTCATTCTTTTCTATTTGGAAGGAAATTGTGGTTGCCATGGCAACACATTTTAGGAAGAAAGCCTTATTTAGGCCTTATATTGGCTTCAAAACGTTCCATTTACATTCCAAATATGAAAGGATTACCGAAATGTTTTAGAGAAAACCATCATTATCTATGTAAAGAATCACCTTAGATCAAATTTTGGCGTATTTTCACATCTGTGGTCATTGTGATGCCCCCTAGTGGCCAAACGCCAGTACTAAAAATCCCTCCTGGATGTACCTTTCTCCTCAGCTGCCCACAGATGTCTGTAGTCACCCTTTTCATTTGAAACCTAAGCCAAACTGAGGCTTGTTGTGAAGCTCTCCAGGAAGTGTACCTCCAGTAGAATGTGTCAACAAAGCCCACTGATGTATTTATAGACAATTTGTAACAAATATGAGGGCATGAGCGCATTCTACAGCCATCCCTTTACCAATGCCATACCATAGCTCATATACATTCGTCACAGAATATATTGTGGGGCTGTTTCAATGTGGTTGACAGAAGACCATTCACTTCCTGTAGTGGCCATGTTTGTTTGGGTCTGATAGTATATGATTTACTCAGTAGGTGGCATGTAATGTAAGGAAGGTCCACCTGGTGGAATCTCTTAGGGCATGCGCAGATTGACCAAAACAATGGCGTGTGATTCAAACAAGAAGAAAACTTGTGCATTCAGCCCAGAAATCGACCTGCTTCTAAAAAACAAGTATTGATAGGCATCTATCTGACATAGCAGCTGGCTTAGGACATAAACGTGGATGAGGTAGGCATACACAGGGACACCCAGAAATTAGCAGGACATGAGCTGCACACCATTTTAACATGAGGTCGTTACCCCGGTCGTTACGCAAATCAGTACCCAAAGCGCAGCTTTGGGTACTGATTTGCAAGTGGTGTACCTGCATTTGAGAGAGGCAGAGACAGAAAGACTATAATTGACCATACATTACACACATTCCGTGTGACTGTCACACACTTGTTTCCCAGGGACACACATAGTGGGAAACACCGGCTGAAAACCTCCTCCCTCCACAACGCACCCACCCCTCATCCATCTTCATACTGGCCTTGACCTTTGACCTTACACTGACCGTGACCTTGCAGACAGGCCTGGTAGCAGTGACCCCCGGCAGTGACCTCTGTTGGCCTGATCTGTAATTACTGCCTTAATCACTGTCTACTGACATGGTAGGAGTAGAGGGGGGGGGGGGTCCGGGGGAAGGCTGGTCCCTAGTGGTGGACACATGGAATAAAGTCATTAACACTAATAACCTGTGTATCTATAAAATGCTGAGATTGTTGCGCTATAGCCTACACTGTAAAAAAAAATGTCGTCAAAATAACGGTGAATCACCGGCAACTTTTGGGACATAACTTTCACCGTTTTTTTAATGGTGACAGTCACCGTCAATTTTACGTAGAATCACTGTTCATTTCACCTAGAATCACTGTTAATTTTACGTTGAATCAGCGTTAATTTTACGTTAAATCACCATTAATAGATTCAGAGTATTCAAATATACAGAGATTCAGCGTTATTGCCAGTGCTATTACAGACTTTGGGAATATTCTATAAGCCTCACAGGGAGTCTGATTATGGTGACTTTAGTTACTGTAGTATACATCTAAAATCTTACGGATAAGCCATACTTTGACTTTGTCCTGATCCTATACGCCACACTGGCGATCTGACTTGCATACTTGCCGTGGCCTATACAAGAGGTTTTACTCCATTGGATTGATACAAGGCAGAGTTTTCAGAGGTGGGGATATATGCATAGTATGTTACCACAAAATAGGTGTATAGATCCACACAGCTACCTTCTTCTGGATATTATCAAGTGATCATGGTATTTTGTCAAACCTATCACAAGATTGAATTGTTAAATTGTCAAACAAAAAGATTGATTGAAAATTACCATTATTTCAACATGTATACTCCACTTCAAGGGCTCACACTCTCCAGAAAAATCTTCTTACAAACCAGGCCACCTATCTATGGCAGGATCCACTATATGGGGGTCCCTCTGGAATTTGACATTAGAAGATGAATTTACGTTGAATCATTGTAATCCAAACCAGGTTAGCATTTAACAAGGATCCACTGTGAAATAACTGATATTTAAGATGCTTCATTGTATTCAAAATAACGGTGAATCAGCGTTATATCTTACAGAGGGAATCTGTAAAATGTACATCTATTTTTTATTTTGTATGCATTCAGATGCTATACAAAATTGGTTTACCAGTACTATAAATGCATCTAGGAAACAAGCGAAAATATGACAAGACAATGCAATGTACTTTTTTAATGTACTTGTGGAATATGATTTAGATTACGTAATTACTAGTCCCCTTTCTGCAGTTTAGCCTTGAATAATATAAGCTCTGAATTTGTGGGATCTCCTAGTCGATAACTCTACTGGTATGCTATAGAGTACATTTTCCCATAGTACATTTTTGCAGTACATAAAAAAAAATAAACCTTTATTCTGAGTCCTGTGGCTGACCTTAGGCTGAGGACAGTGGTGGCACCTGGTGGTTGTGACAGATTGGTCAGCTGCTTCAGCCGCCATTTTCTATATAATGTGGCAAGTCATGGCGCCTCATAGGACAGCTCGTTATTAACCATTTAAAGGCAGCATAGTGATTTAATACCATTTTGTCCGCATATGTAAAATGCAGATCTATCCGGCAGGCCAGTCCTACATCCATGTATCAAGTTTTCCCTATATAGGGTTAACACATACCTAAAGGGTCAGCATGATACACCAATGCAGTGCTGGCGAGTTACTCACTGGCGCAGCTTTGGTGCACCATAGTGATAAATAAGTATGGACCCTTGAGGTATGATGGTGTCCATGATAAAGGGTTACGTTCATATCGTCATTCAATCATCACCTCCTGTTACACTCTACTCCATCTGTCCAACTTGGTAATAATAGAGAAAGAGAAAGTGGACAAAATGCAATTCTGTGAAACATGACGTCCACTGGGGCGATATTATTAATGTGACTTTTCAAAGGATCCAATTTTAAAAGAAAAACCAAAGCAAATAAGAACTCACCAGCTCACTATGGTTGGATGTGGTTATAAGATGGCATCAACAACATAACGTAACCAATATGATCAGATATCACTGATGGTCCAATGCACTTCTGTGTGTTGGTTGTATAATGCTTAAATAGTCTCTGGTGGAAACATGGCCAATAAATATACTTCTCAGTCAAAATTAATAAAGATATCGTATGTATTATTTTGCCATTCATCTGATAGAGTGTATTATATTCCTAGATGGCAACAGTCAACAGCTACATACTGCCACTGGTCTCATACGAGGGACGGTGGGAAGGGCCAGAGAGGGCCCTCGTACAAGAAGAAAATACTTTTAGCAAAATTTCCCTATGGGCTGCGACCAGACCCTGCTAAGTAAATTATTCATAATTCTTTCTGCGCATCCACATCAGTCCTGTGTATAGACAGTCCTTGGTGGTGTGAACACCCATACTGAGGGATGTATATTATATAGTGTAAGGTCCCTAACCCTTTAAGTGACACATAGTGCTTAAATGCATCATGCCTTTTATCGTCATGATGCCAGGGCTACAATCATGCACCATGCCAACCTTATAGGGCCGGTCTTCTCCCGTAGGGTCAGCATGATGCATGATTGCAGCGAGTTACTCGCCATGACTGAACGTATCCATTATGACCACCAAGGGCATAGTGCATCAAAGCACTATGTGACCCTAAAAGGGCCAACAGACATAATATGATTTGTGTCTGTGTTACTGTATGGAGCACATTATCTTGTTTGTAGAGAATCCTTTTTAGCAGACAAATATACGATGCATGCTGATGTTTGATTCAATAAGATGTGTATCTGGAATTGCTGTTACTCCTTATATTACATACACTGTCAAAATCAATTCATGTTTTTGAAACCGCATTTACCACCCTTCCCCTAGACTCTGTCTCGGTGTTTTGGAAGAAACAAGCACTGTCTCACTACTGAGGAAGGTTATGCGCATCACGCTCATCGCAAAAAAACATTCCAATGAACCTATAGTCCAGCATTTGTGATGAGGGTGATGCGCGTAACCCTAATCGGTGGTGAGGCAATGCCAAGCCCCCCCCCCCCCCCCCAATCCACCATCCAACTTGAGAAAAAAATACACTTCCTGTGTACCATTTCCTTTATATCCGACCTGCAATTAACAGTCTATGTGATTTTAAATTGCGGTAGTTCTGGATGTATATCTCCATTTGGCCGTTGGAAATGGAAGGTTGGTCACTCATACTGAGAAAACCTTTAGGAAATCGTGTACATGTTGGCGCACGACACCACAGACCACTGTACCTTAAACCACAATGGTTTTCATGCAGGGCCTAACCCTCACCTCTCTCCACCCCAACATATGGCCAGTGCCCCAGGTAAGTAAAGGTGATAGCCCTTTAATGTTTAAGGATGGAATGGCATCTCAAGGCGTCAGGTTCCTTTAATTGTTGTCTTGACGTATTGGTCCATCATGCCGACCCTGTGATATGTTGAACTGCCGCGATGCTTTTCAATACTTTTGGTGTTGGGTGAACCCCTCTATTTTCAAATCATTTGGTCCGCCCCTACATTCCCGCATCACGACGACAAACGGACAGACATTTGTACTGCATTAAAGTGTTTTAGTGCCCTTAAAGGGTTAAAGGCTTCAGGGGGTTTCAAGGGGTGTTGACTTCATTGGGTGTGACCACTGCCTGACCCTGTGGGATGGAGACCCGCAGGATTTGCTGCTCAATTTAACCCTTGTCCCCAGGGCTCCGGCTTTCAGGGAGGATGTTAGGGGGTGGGGGGGGGAGGGGGGGGGGCAAGGGTCATACAGGTCCCTATGGGTTATGGTAGGCTGCTCTGCCTCCAGCCAGCAAATGTCATTGGACAGAAGGAGCATTTTACTAAGTGCATTATGGTGAAGGTGCTAGCAACTTTGTGTGGATGGATATAAAAGATGGCCACTCAGGTATATAGAAGGTAATAAGGGCTAGGGAAGGTAGAGGTTTATACAATATAATTAATTATGTCGCCAGATGGCCAGATATACAATGTCATGTCCAATGTATATAGTATTATATAGAATGACGGATTCTAATAAAGTATAGCACATATGTACAGCTCCTACTACGACAATGCATAGGGAGAAAAATGTAGGCGTCTCTTCAGCAATATCCATAGAATATATTGAGACCCATTGAGGTACATGTATTACCAAAACATAATAATCACCATACACTGATATTCCTAGGCTCCCTATACGACCAATCTCTCAGTCACTAGTGCCTAACCTAATTAGTCATTTTTTGGCTCCCTATATTAGTTATTATTGTCAGGTTGGTAAGTACTGCCCAACCCACCTTAGTCTTTTTATTTCCAGGGGGGGCCACTGAGTGGTCATCACAGGTGGCACCAACTAGTGGTATACAAATACAACACACCAATTCATTTTTGAATATAACTTTGCCATTGTGACTAACACTGATATGACCAACCTAGGTCTGTCTGTACTGACTAACCCTTTCAACCTATGGATTTTCAGTGTATAGCATACAGTGAAAACCGACATTATGGTGTTATCAATTTTATCATTTTTTGATTGTTAGTATAGCACTATTATATGAGTTCTTAAAATAGGATGGACTTCCGATGAAGGCTTATCACACCTTTAAATTGCCAATATATTAGAGTCACTACATACGTATTCCTAAACCAAGAGCTGCAGACAAGTCTATTCCACCTGCTTTTTATACCAGATCTAGACGTGAGAGTGGCTTAACAAGGCTGACCACCAGACCTTATCCGGCCATACGTTATTCTAAACCCGCAGCCTTCCCAGCAGACACCACGCCCGGAAGGGACGCTGCTCCTGACATTCAGCCTTTTTATTTGTGGCCAGTTCATTTCCGGTCCGCCTCGGGGGCAGAATCTGGGTGAAAGATGTCACCGGCTACTCTGAAGACTCATCTCAGACGCCAGCCACCCATAGTCGCCTCGATCGGTGGGAGATAGGGGACGAGGTATTTTTAGATAGATTGGGGGTGGGTGGGGGGGGGGGGGTAGATTCTCACATGACACCAATCATTTTCTTAATTCCCTCCTGCACCTAGCGATGTACAGGTTCTAAAATTAATACCACTTACATACTTTACACCCCCTGACAAACCGGCAACCACTGTTGATAATAAAAGTAAAATGATCACTCCCTTATATCCCCCAACTCTGTATCGACGAAGTTACCGCCCACTTTCACCCAGCTGTATAGCAGTAGATGACTTTACCTCTTCTTTACTTAGTATAGGGCAGTGTGGGGCCAGCCTTTGGCAGGAGATACTCGTAATAAGTCCCCTGGAGGGCACAGCCTCCCTCGGATTCAATCACCATGATGACTTTAACCAACTCTCACCAATTATTGACGACTGCCTCGTGCGAGCTTGATAAGATTCTGCTCAGCAAGGAAATACCAGTACTTCAACTCCTTTTTCCATTCCTTCATCCCAATTCCAGGTTCCTGGCAAATAATTCATCAGCTATTTTTGAGCAGGTTCTACAAGAAGTAGCTTGTTGGAGGAGGTCTGGGACCAACCCACCAAGCCTGGTCACACAAATCAACACCGACAACTTCTTGCAGCTCAGAATTCTGAAGAAGTCTTAGCCCTTTAAGGGCCGCATTGTGATATCCCCCTTGCTCGTGAGTGCAGCCCTAGCTGGCTGCCATGGCTGCATTCGTGCATCATACCGACCCTTTGGGAGTCCATCAACTATTAGGATCGGCATGATGCTTGAATGCAGCACTGGTGCGTTATTCTCCAGGGTTGCATTAATGTATCATGACGGCAAGGTGGTAATGCATCAAAGAACTATGCAGCCCGAAAGGGTTGAGGGATGTGTCAGCTCCTTTGGACAGCACGGCTTGGTTCACGACTTCTTTAATCAGTTCTTGTACTGGAACTTCAGTTCAGTTTCTCCAAGCTCTTCTGAGACCGATTGTTTCCCCTGGTGGTTTGTTTCCTCACTATCGATTTAATCATTTCCAGCATGTGGTACACATTGTGGGTTAAAGTGTCCTAATCCAGGGTTAAGACAAGTTAGTCGTGACACGAAATAGGTAATCTGTTACATATTTGTGTGTAGTTATCAGATAACCAGTATTCTAAAATACACATCCAATAAAGGACTATAATTGTCAATGGACATATGATGCAATATACCAAATACTAGTCATGTACTGCACTATGTATGTGAGATCCACTGTGACTGTGACAACCAGGGCGTAAACATTATCTTTAGAACACCTTCTTTGGTAGACAATCAATAAGGACAGAAGGCAAAACAGAAATAAGGAAAAGAAAACAAGAATGAATGAAAAATAAGCATAATATAAATAGAGGACTAAGCATAGAGTGATTCTGTGAAGGGAATGACTAGCGTTAAAAGATAGATCACTATGATGGATCACCGGCACCTGGATCTCCCCATGGTACCCCCTGTCTGCTTGGTATGCAGTGTAAGGAGCTGTTAACCCTTCAGGGACAGCATGTCACTTTAATTAATGCACTGTGTGCTTTTGTCTTTATGATGCATGGATACAACACTTGTGATTGACTCTTCTGGACTGCCTAAATGCATCATGCCGATCGGCGCTACGGCACAGGACGGGGAAGATACATTACCAAAGGGTTGGCATGACCGGTGTGCCAATACAGCGTCGGCGAGTTACTCGCTGGGCTGAGTTGTTGCATTGTGTTAGATGGAGATGATGCCTTAGGGCACCCTGCTCTCCTTAATGGGTTAAGTCGCTGTCAGGAACACCCGGGGAGCTGCTCAGAGCGTCTCCTGATTAGCTCATTAAACCTGTTAAGACGGCATGATGCCTCAAGGCGTCATCTTAATTTCTCACCATGATGCACTGGTCAACACAGTGCCAGTGATCAACTAACGAGTGTTGCGCATTGCGCATCATGCAGACCCTATTGCAGTAGTTCAAACTTGTAGGGCCGGCATGATGCATGGATGCAGCCCTGGCGAATTATCTCATTGGACATACAGACAAGTGCCATCAACATCATGTTTTCTTTAAAGGGTTAGGCGTGGGATATTATTCAGGACAGTAGACGCGCGAGTCTGCACCTTAACGTCAGCGTTAATTTACTTAGATATATACCGAGACTGAAAGGAGAGAGGCATATTATTGGGACATGTCTTAATGTTATTGACGGGTGGAAATTATATGCTGTGGGAATTTAAAACAAAGAATATGGTTATAAACAAGGTCAGCTATCTATTCAGTCATAGTCATTATGTATTATTGTGCCATATCATCAGCAGCCCTCCTATATATGCCATTAGTTTAACCAAAGAATGTGTCATTTAACTATGAGGGGGGAAAACTCTTTCACTTGTTTTAGCAAAGAATTATTACATTATTCTATGTAACAGAGAACGTTGGCAAACTATTCTGGACACCTTGAGAGGCAGAGGGTTGGCGAAAGTTCACCATCCCCAAAAAATGACCAGTTTTTTACCCTCAGGGTCCCATACTTGAATAGAATGTCACCCTAAGTAGCTTTCAACCTACGTCTCCATATAGATACAGGGGAGTATGAGTGGCCTTACAATACCAGTGTGGTCAGGGTGGATTTGGAGGTGGGGTGGGGCAGCATAGGTCTTTGTCTCACCCACACTCTAGGGTTATCCATCATGTATAGATGTCCTATACAGTCGGCCCATTGTATACATGCCGCCTCGAGGTGTGGGGTACAGTGTATTATGTATGAGGCGAGTGCTGACTAGACAGGCAGTACGTCTTGACTGTATCAGAGTGCTTCATCATAAGTGTAGTGGAATGTATAGAATAGGCTGCGGATTTTAGCCCTTTCAGGGTGGTATAATCCTCAGAGCTCCTAATGCATCAAGATGATGCACCACTGAAGTGCCGGAAAGTGACTTGCCCACACTACATTGGTGCATCATGCCAATCCTCTGGGAATGAACTAATCCCATGAGGCTCGCATGATTAATGAATGCAGCACCTTGACTGGGCTACACCCATGTATCATAATGACAAAAGAACATAATGAACTAAAGCACTATGCTGCCCTTAAATGGTTGTGTCCCCCTCAAGTATTCCCCAGCAAATATGATGAATCTGTCCCATTGTGAAAGCTGGGTGCCTACAAGAAGAGCAATGGGAGGAGTTTTATCCACTTGTTCCTGAGTTATCCCCCATCTGTCGGTAAGGGCCTCATAGATAAGGCCATGGTAGGAGGCGGGGGCAGGTGCAGGGTAGACTATCATCTATCTATAGCAGCTGCGTTGGAATAGGCTGAACATAAGCATATAGATTATAGCCAGCAAGGAAAAGGACAAGGGTAGCAGCGACATAGAATTATCATTACATTATGGCGGTGTATCATTGCTTCATCAAAGGACCGGGGTATTAGCGTTTCAAAATACCTTTCCATAATTATTCTCCTGCCACTCTCTTTATATATGACCTATCACTTCCATCCTGTTTCTATATATCACCCCCATTCTATTATCATATACTACTTGAAAGCATCCTGTTTCCATATACTACTCCCGTTCTGTCCCCACATTACTTCCATTCTGTTTCCATAATACTACTTGCATCCGGTTTCTGTAAACTACTTGCATCCTGTTTTCATATACTACTTGCATCCTGTTTCCATAATACTACTTGCATCCTGTTTTCATATACTACTTGCATCCTGTTTCCATATACTACTTGCATCCTGTTTTCATATACTACTTGCATCCTGTTTCCATCTACTACTTCCATTCTGTTTCCATCTACTACTTGCATCATGTTCCCATGTGCTACTTCCATTCTGTTATCATATATGCTACTTGCATCCTGTTTCCGTATACTTCTTGTACTCTGTTTCCATATACTGCTTGCATCCCGTTTTCATAAACTACCTTGTTTCTGTTTCCAAGCAATACTCCTTTTCTGCATGCGCATCCATTTTGTTGGCATATACTACCAATTTCCATCCTGTTTCCATACACTAATTTACATGTAGCCTACCAATGAACAGTGTGTAGGAGAGTGTAATAATTTTTCGTGGAAAACGTTGTGAATGGACTTTTTGTGAAGGCATTACATTACTAGTGTGAGAACCTTATGTACCGCATCTATAATAATGTAAAGGTGCCTTCTAGAGCTATGCTTGGAGAATTGTGCTACTATAGGCAAAATAGGGGTAGACATATGTCCGTGTATGTGGGCGGGCGATATATGAGTAGTAAGATAGTGTAAAACATAGAGGTCATTTATAGAGGGATTCAGAGGGTGGGCAGATACCGTGTGTAGTAAATGGGTAGATATCAGTATTGTATATCTATAGGTTGGTGGCCGGGTAGAAGGGGCATATATATAAATACACAGAGGCGTGGGAAGCCTATTCTTATTGGAGGCCGAACCCAGCCCAACCAGCCTTTAAGCATTGACGTATGCGAGCCAACACATATCCATGCTAATAATGGATTTGTATAGCCACGAGTGTAGAAAATGGGAAAATTATTACTACCATTAAGCACAGTAAGGGAATCATGGTTTGGGAATCTTTTGTATCTTTTCATAGGGTCTTGGCGAAACCGTATTTCTGATTCGTATCTGCAATCTGCATATGCCAAAATACAGTGAAAAATGATTATTTTGTAATTTGCTAAGTCATACCTTATCTAGCTTAATCTGGTAAGTTAAATCCATAGATTCTATAGTTTATATACCATTCTTTTTTATGTAGCACATCCACATCTCTGTATGCAATATATTTGCCTAATGATCAGTCAAGGCTTATTTTGATTGAGGACGAGCGTACTCTCGACTGAGGCCAGTAAGTGTATACACAGAGAGAAGTAAAGGCGTCGCCATGACTCTTTTACCATAGTCAACTCTAGTTGACTCTTGTAGCAGAGTCATGATGGTGGAGGTGTAATAGCCACTCCAGTTATACCTCTTGGATGTTGTACAACTTGACTTTCAGTGCAGAGTCAAGTGTAGTTGACTCTGCCCGCAGCAGAGTCATACACAGTTTGACTCCCCATTAAGAGCCAAATAAAAAATGTGTTGACTCTGATAGTAGTTGTATATGAAACCACACAATGGGGCAACCTGCACTAGTCTGGTACCAGTGGCAACCACAGGCTAGAGCCACTATCAATACTTCAGACATTTGGTACACGCTGAAAAGTGTTGGTCCTTTATAGAATAGTACAGTACGTTTTTATTTGTCTAAATTAAGTAGTTAAGGAATATCAATGTAAAAGCTTTTCCAATTAACTTACCTGAATCAAATATGCTGATAAACTTTTCAATACATTCCAAGAACACCAACAGTATAGAGCTTAGCCACCATATTTGTGAGTAAGGGAAATAAATATAAGGCTGGGCACTAACTGTCTGAGATATAATGTATGGCACTGCTTAATACTATACATAGACCTATAATATTGGCATCTAATTCTATGTGTGTGGCCAATGGTCTACAGAGTGTAGTGTGAGGCAGATATAACTCACAGAAGGAGAAGTGGTGGACATGACAACATGTCTTGTTATTGACCTCGCTTGGGCAATACCTTCACCTACTCACTTCTCTCACAGGCCTCACCTGGCCTGTCCACTAATTGTATACACCTGTTGCCCCCGGCCTAGCCTAAATAATTACACAGTCCACCTGACCTGCATGCCCTCATGTATTCAAGTATCAATTTTGACTCCCCCTCCTTTGATGGGTCAACTGTGGTTGACTCTTCAGGAATGGAGAGTCGAACTCATTCGACTCTCCTCTACAGGTGTGGCGTGGGAGACAAACTGCGACTCTGGCTGTCAGAGTCGTTGCGACTCTTTTACTTCTCTCTGTGTAACTACAAGGTATACAAGGGATATAACTGTGCTACACCTGTCTTATACTACTAGTGATTGTTTTTGTATGCAATATACACATGTTACGTACCTATTTCATCCAGAAAACGGCAGTATAAATATCCCATATAGGACCAAATAAATCGGGATATAAAGGCGACCAGCTGACCTAGTGTTAGTACTTCTTTATTCAGAATTATCTATTTTGTTGGGGGGTCATAATTCCGATTCAACAATGTTAGCTAAACCAACACCAAAATCCAAAATAGGAAATAGGAAAAGGCTGGCATAGTGAGTGTGTCGCTGTTCCCAATATCCACCCCGGCGGCCCAGGTGGTGGTGGCAGATACCACTGTCATCTGCTGATACCCGATGACAATCAGCTTTATCAGCAGACAGTCTATTACACCAGTCAAGGTGGCCGTCCAAGACAACCCACCATGCCCACTATAACCCTTTAAGGGACACATAGTGCTTTAATGCGCGCGCTCCACATGTCGTTATACATTCCTGGCGAGTCTACTAACTATATCAACTCTGTGGGGTCCGCCGCATGGATGAATACAGCACAGGCAAGTTACTGACCAGGGCTGCATGCATGAATCATGACGATTAAGGGAATGGTATTTAAGGATACTATAGGTTCAATCTTAGGAACCCATGCAATCCCCCACACGATTCGTTACACATGTTCACCCATCCTATATTCAACCTCAAAAACAAAAAGAAATGAAGCTGATTTACCAGCTGAGATGCACGTGGGGACGAAATGACCGAGTGACTAGACGCCACCCATTTTACCTGTAACCTTAAAGGGCCAGCAAACTCAACCTAAATCGTAAAGTTCTCTGGCAGGGTTGTTGAGTTTATATAACACTCCAGTTATATTTAGAATCCCCCAAACAGAATCAACCACATGCAGGTATATCCTAGCCCTGTGAGCCTGTATTCCCCAGCACCAGTACCCCATGTATAAAGGCTCAGGCAACCAACAAATAGTTTGCTTGTTGTTCCTTTCCAGCAGTCCTCTGGTCTAGACAAGTTGCACTGGTGTGACCAGCAGTTGCACTCTGCCAGTGGTATAGTATTGAATACTAGTGATACCCACCAGTGTACTGACTGCCATCAGTGTGCCCACAGAAAACGGTATACTCCCCCTTGAATAGGCCACATGCTACTATTTTGGGTAAAAAAGGAACATCTATACACAATGATACCATTGCACAATGTGTATACCTAGAAGCCAATATGTCATCATAAAATCTAAGAGGGTGCCATAGTTTTATCATTCTTTTATAGACTATTTAATTCCAAGCAAAGCCTGACTCATGGTCCCCCTACTAAAGTCACCTGGCCAGGACAGCATGATCACCTGGTCCCACTGCTCACTGCACCCTTCACCCATACACTGTAAAAAATGTGTATATAATTTAAACACTTTCACTGAAACATATTGATAGCAAAATCTTTTTTTTCTGTAAACATGTGCAGGAATATGGCCGCCAGTGATGGGTGAGCTGCAACAGTGAAAAATGGTGGGCGAGGGCAGTTTGGCTAGCCCACTGGTATTATTCTCCTACTCCTTCTACAGGCTCTTCCCCATATACTGTCTCTTCTTAGTCAAATACAGTATCTATACCGTTGTTTAACATCCATGGTAATTTAGATAATGTCAACAATAATGAGTAGATAGTGCTGTCCAGAATATTCCAGTGAGCCAGCCAAACTGGCCTTGCCCACTATTGTTTCACTTTTGTAGGCCCACCCATCACCAGCAGCCATATCCCTGTACCTGCTGACAGAAGAAAGTGCTTAAATGCTGAGATTCAGTGAAAGACTTTCAAAGTGTTAAACTTTAATGTGTTTGGGTAAATTTATGTGTTTAAATTAGAAACACTTTTTACAGTGTATGTCTGAAGGCTGTTAGCACACTCAGTCTACTAGCAGGCATTTGATGGGTATGAGGCCTTGTTTACAGCCACATCTGAAGGGTCACTTGGATTGGGGTCAAGATCAGCTGGGTCACATACTTTTGCCCTCTGGTGTAAAATTTGTGAAGTAAAAATCGATCTGGAATTTGAGTAGCACAGTTTAGTGGCAGAGTTATGAACTACATGCTCTACTCCTAGAGATCCTACCCTTTAAAATGCCCACTTTCCCAGTAATCTTATTCAGTTTCCAAGCCTATCCTCTAGATGGCACCACTGTAAGTTGGTAAAATTGTTGTATATATCGGGGGCATTGCCCCCGCACCCTATCTCTTTCTCTCTTCTTTCCTTTTTTTCTTTAAAAAAACTGGAACAGAACTATAATCAGATGCATCTACTTCTAAATGATGGGACAACACAATGAAGCCATCTTGAGAAAAGGTGGGGGGGGGGGGATCATTAAGATTACTGGGAAACGAGTTTTTAAAATTATTGATGAAATGGGTGGCATCTAGTCACTAGGTCAGTTCGTCCCTTATTTCCTCTGGCACGGGACTTACAGCCTTTCCTATGACAGGACAACATTATACCAAACAACACAGTGATTTTTCCTATGATGATCAATGCACTCATTATCACAGTTTATCATATCCTGAGAGCATGTCATCTACAGACTATGATACCATAAGAAATATCAGGGTAGTTATCCGTGGGATTACGTTGATAAATTGAAAAAAAGAAGAAATGCGACCCCGTTCCATCCCAATTGAACAGGCTGGACACCACTGTCCATAACATTGCCAGTCCTCACAGACACTTTGCTGGTATGCTCAGTCAGTAGGAAGTCTGCCTGTCAATCGAGAGGTTGAGAGTCCAACCCTCCCTTGGAGAAAACTACCCAGCAAATTAGTTCCAGATTGTTTCACCCTGTTTTACCCCTGGAACTGTGTGATCATTTCGTGCATTTTGTGTGACATGTATACCATGTAACAGACTCACACACACTGACACAGTGTTCCATGGAACAGATTCACACAGTTCTGACAGATTTTAAAAAAAGCTTATTCACACAAAATGACAAAATATATAATGCCCTAAACCAAAATGTTTAGTCATGTACTTTTAGTTTCATTATGAATTACTAAAAGATAGGAAATACTGTAATACTTTTTACAACCAGCAGTATTTGACATAGATGGTCATAGCACACTATTGGTGTGTGTGCTTCTGGTTTGTATAAACTCATTCGATCAGGTTCCTAGCATTTCAACATAGGGCTGATGAATATATGTACCATTATAACCATCAACAGTAGAGTTCACATGAGCAGCAGGAGATAGCCAGGCTTTTATCCAAACATGATCACCAGAGGAAAGGTGTCTAACATCTGGACCTCTTAATGCTGCTTTCATTAAAACAATATGGCATCTATTTATATACATAATGAATGCTAATAGAATGACAGGTGCATTGTCTGATTCACAATACATTGGGACCCTGTTTAGATACTTATAGCTAAAGAAAATCATTCTCTTTAATCAGGAAAAGGGGTACAATCAACTTTGATGACACCTGGTGTCACACATAACAGGTATTTGTGTGATGTTGTGTCACCTAGTTCCCCTTCTGGAACACACTCACACATCTTCAAACAGAACCATCATCACTTTGTCAGGTTGGAATAGTGCATAGTTTTGACACCAGGTGTCATCTTTGTGCTCCTTGTTATTCTCATGGGTGAAATGGAATCATTTTCATTGTTTATACTCATAATAACATGTTGTCAATGCAACTTAGACCTAACTATATACCTCTAATTCTATCAAGTTCCATTAGCGATTGAAAAACACACCATATGATTTGATTAAAGCTGCATTAAGAGGGACAGACCACAGACACCTTTCCTCTGGTAATCTTGTTTGGATAAAGGTCTGACCTTTTGTTACATGTGTATACAGCTGATAATTGGCATGACACAACTTCATCAGACCTACACTACCATGGTAGAAATTTTGTTGAATGAGATAGTATGCCCATATACAGCAGGGAGTGCACTAACAGATTTCTGCTACGGTGCCCTATGCCAACTTCTAAATATAATGAGTATTACAAACTAAACAGACTTTCCTTTCTTAAAAAAGAAAAGAAAAAAAAAAGAAAAAGTTAAACAATATGGTTGGAAACATTTTTGTGCCATGGTACATGATGCTGTGTGAATATGTGTGAATATGTGTGAATATGTGTAAACTGCACTTCTTGTCCTATGGGGTACGGTGTCATATTGTGCCAATTAGTTCCATAGGACAACAGTCACACAAAGTGCACGTTCCAGAAACTAAGTCAAACTAATTTGCTGGGTACTAAAACATTTTCCAAATTGGACACATCAGGTGGACCTAGTTCACCGTGCTGTTTCTCCACAAATTTGCGAACTTCCGCAAAATTGCGGATGTCCGCAGTACACATTCCATATATTTTGAAGAAAATTAAAATGATGAATAAAATCGTTTTCTGGTACTTAAGCATAAAATATGGACCTCCGTATATATTTGCGGACATCCATAAATATATGGACAGTGTATTTACGGAGGTCCACAAATTTGCGGAGGTCCGCAAATTTGTGGAGAAACAGCACCCTGGTGTTGATGGAACGTAGGCCTATCTTGTGGATTGTATCTGTATAGGGACACACTGATAAAATGAAGGGATCCAAACTTGTCAAAAGGTTGTCTTATAAGAAGAGTTTAGGGTCTTTAAAGTGACGGTCATAAAATAAACGAGTTAAAGGTTGTCTATTTGATGAACTGTCCGGTTACCATCCCACAAGACAAGACTAGGGTATCTAACTGACAATGTTAGCCCAGGCAGTGGCCCACTCCAAGTGACAAGTCTAAGGTTGTCAAATTCACAACCCAGAATAGTTAACCCTTTATTGGCTGCAAACTGCTTTAAATGTGCTTGAATCCCTTTGTCAGCATGATGCATGAATGTAGCCCTGGTGAGTCTATTCGCCAAGCCTGCATTCATGCACCTTTGGAAATGAATCAATAGTTGGGTGAGTATACTTGCCAAGGCTGAATTCATGTATTATGATCACATAGAGCATGGCACCTTAAAGCACTATGCACCCCTTAGAGGGTTAACCTGTGCAATATAACCTCTACTTCACTGCAGGTGGGGCTAACTGGGTTCTGCCTAGGCATAATTGTTGTTCATGTCTGTCTATATTTTTGAGGTTTATAATAGCAAATTCATACAAACATAGAGGTATGTAGGTTAGGGGAATTCCTGCCATATCCCCAAGTCTATATTGAGAGTATTTCTACCCTTTAGTTACAGACTGCTAACACATATGTGGATGTCATACCAATGGGAGTTTCCTTGCAGCTATTGTACCATAGAAATAACCACAAAAGAGGTGTTTGTGCCCTACACATATTTGTTTTGTCTCAATTATATCAAAACGTTGATTCCTTTACCTTTTCTAGCATCCCCAATAGATAAATCTCAGGATTCTCCATAACATGAATGTGTATTTCCATAAATATGGTTAAAATCAACATAGAAATTATGCAATTCATTCCCTAACTTTATACAGAATGCATGTTATTCTGATGCCACCTACAGGGAAAATCCTGAATCAGACCCTGGTTGACGAGTCTAGGGCTGGCATGAGTCAGGTTTTGGGCTGGCACATACCAAGTGTATCTTCTATCTGACAACTACAGCTAGAGGACCCACTCTCTTGTCACTTAGAAGAGTCTGCATACGAGTTTACTTTTTGAGTGCAGTCCAATGGCTCATGAGCACCCCCCCCCCCTAACTGTGGTGAAATTCTTGAAGTAGGAGTTGAGACCTGGTAGGCCTAATGGTGTAGCACCGGGGAGGTTGGGACATATAACTCAGTAGTTATTTTATTCACCTGTCACTTATCGGAAGTAGGCTCCTCTCCCCACTTCCGCTTGCGTTCTTTACAGCGGACGCTGTGACCGCTTTGCTTTGCACTCCATGACCCCTGCCCCCCTCCCCTGCCCCTCCCTTCACCACCCACCCGATGCTTTATGAATCCTATTAGCCCTTTAAGGGTAGATAGCACTTTAATGTACTATGCTTTTATTTCTATCGTGTATGATCTATGACCCTGGCGAGTCTTCTTGGTAGGGTCGCATACACATACAAAATGATGTTGATAAACTTCCAAAGCAGTGGCAGATCCAGGAATTTTGGAAAGGGGGGGGGGGGCGCTGTAATACCCACAGCATTGGGGGTTTGGACCATCTAAATTAAAATGTACAGAAAAATGGGGGGGGGGGGCACGCCCCTTGCGCCCCCCCCCCCCCCCTGGATCCGCCCATGCAAAGGTTGGACTCGCGAGGGCTTCATTCATGCGTCATGACGACAAAGGCAATTATGTACTATGTAGCCCTTAAATGGTTAGTCAGGACATGAGCATGTCACACCTCCCCTTGATGGGGTGACAGGCAATCTGTTTACGTGGTTACCGTGTACAATGTGTGAGCCCCTACAGTGTGCAGGGTAATGGCAGGCAGCTATACATTGCTAACCCGTTAACAGCAACATAGTGCTTTCATGTACTTATAACCTCTGTCGTCAGAATGCATGAATGCAGCATGGTCAAGCAACTCGCTGAGTAGCTCCCCAGATACTAGTACACTCCCTAAGGCTCAGCATGCACCAACACAGCGCGGGATGTTAGTTGTACTTGTAGCCTTCTGCGTTCGCGCACCATGGTGAAAAATGAACATTAGTCCTTGGATATCATGCCGCCCTTAAAGGGTCAACCTAGTGTTTTACGATGTGTTATATTACAGAAGCATGTAGGCATGCATGAAAAGTCCCAGTACATGTTGCCTACGTAGTAGTTCCACAAATGGTGCTGTGAAAAGGGCTACCTTGATTCTATGACAAGCATTCAATCAAATTTACCATTGCTGCCACGATATAATTTATGTTTCCCAACACCATGATAGATCACAAGATAATAATTGTTTTTCCTTCAGACATCTAAGCTCAAATACAAACAGCATAGTTTTTTTAGCATCTTAGATAAAGAGAGCTCATGAATGCTTAGCTGATATAAGTACCATTACCATACAACCCTGTTCAAGTAATCTGACGTTTAGAATTACGAGGCCTAAATACCCTACAATACATATATGCAGACATCCTAGTTAATACAAAAACGTTATACAACATTTTATAACGTTATATAACGTTATAACATTTCTCTAGTGCTCCTTACTATGGCGTAACGTTATATACAGTTTTAAAACGTTATTTTGACATAAAATAACGTTTCATTTGTTAGCCTGGATGTGCTTATGACAGAATGGGCGCTTATAGAAGACGGCTCTAATGTAGGAGAGGGGCGCGTATACAAGACCTAAGTTTACGATATGTATCAATACCCTGGCGCATACATGTGATGCTACAAGCAAAAGTGCAGTGTGATATAGAGAATTGGATATGATTATGATAAACACCTGTGTGAGACCAGGTGGGACGGTAAAACCACCTTATTTCTCTAAGACCTGCACTGACTCAGCATTCAGCACCTTATACCAGAAGGACGGAGAAGCCCCTGAACGAGGTGGAAGGGACCAATCATTTCTAGCAGGGGTAGTGGGCTTGGTGCATATATAGAGAGGGGAGTAGTATAAGGTGAGGCTAAAGTAGTCACCTTAGATAAGCAAATTAGATGGTCACGTGATATGAATATATGAATAATTAATGAGGTCACGTGATATGAATATATGAATAATTAATGAGCCAATTATGAGATCATTTCAGGTGACTAACTCACATGACATGTGAGTAGGTTGATATGACTGATAAACAAGGCATAATGCCAGAATATGGAGTGAGTCACAGATAGTGAGGTAGGATCTGAATTGGAAACAAAGGAAGGTTATACCAGTCCACTAATAAAATCAAGTGATATGTATGCTCATAAATAGAAGTGTTTATACTTGTTACAATGGTTAACATGAGGTCAGATATTGTCCTCAACTAGCTTAACCCTTTAACGATTGGTCTGTAAAGAAACATTCTCATCATGATGCACAAATGAGTATAGTTTAGTCACTGTTCGGTGTTAGATAATTGGATTATCGTGATCCTTTGGCAGTGTCTAAAACCCATAGGGTTAGTATTATGTTTGAATACAGAACTGCTGAGTTAGTTTTAGGTTGTATTGATGCATTATGAGATCTAACCACATGATGTGTTAATCCATTACCCTATGTTTATAGTGTTAACAAAACTTGTATCTGATATAAGTAGAGACAGTTAGTATTCAGGGTGAGTTCGACTTTAGTTCCACACTGCAACAACACATACATCATTCACCATGGCTAGCAGAGACTGGACATCTGACTCATTGGCAGTCTTTTTAGAATGTTTTTACAACAAGTTCCAGTTAGAGGATTGGGCATTTGCTCATCAACTACAAAACCACCCAGAAGTAATACAGCGACTGGCTTATATTGTTGAGAAAAAAGTAAGTAGTGTTTATATTATCTATCAAATTATCAATCTATCTATAATATACTATGTATTATAATTATAATAAATGCTTCCATTACAGGTTACACAACCCCTAGATAAATGGTGTATGAACCAGACGGATTGGGAAGAGTTTTTAAACTCATTTCACTCAATAGAGGATCTTAATTCTTATATCAAGGAAAACGGGGTCCTTACTGATCAAACTATACAAGCTAGGAGACTTCTTCTTTCTCAGGTATGTATATTTCATAGCATTCTTAATACTACTAAATATGGATTCACCTCGATTATTTAGAATAGCTAAAATATAGAGTATCTCTCTTCTTTTTCTAGCATGGGGTATTCAGATCGTGTCACCATCATAATCTAAATAGATTATCTATATTGTAGATTGATGGATGGACAGAGGACTCAATAGAATCATATGTTGGATTCTGTCATGACAAGACAGCATTGATCGATTGGTCTACTACTCAAGGACTAGAAAATCATCCACTGGTTTTAGACCAGCTGCAAAAGATTGATAATCAATCCATTCCAAATCCAACTATAGACTGGAATAATGATATTAAGATTGCTGAATCTATTACAAGTGCTTCATCCGAAAATGAACTAAACAAAATAGAAAAAGCTAAAGCTGATTTGAGTAAATCTAAGATTAAAACAAAGAAGTCTGAGTCTCTAGAACTAATGATTGGAAATGGTGAGAGTAAGGTTCAATGTAGTATATGTAAACAGAAACTACCTTCAAGAAGGGAATTGCATATACATAGAGGGTTACAACATGGTGGGGCAGAAGAGTTACAACAAGTCCCTTTCAATAACCCCCCTTGGGTAAAAGAAAATGGGGATACAGACAATGATTTGAGAGATGTATACAATGCCAATAAGAAAAGTATACTTCGATCTCATAGGATTGACAGGAAAGTTGAAGATGTTTATAACTACCCAACAAACGACTTATCAGATGGTGTAGAAGAAATTATTACTAATCTAGATCGATTATACGAAGATCAAAATGAAACATTTAAATTAAATATCACATTTGGTCTTATATTGAAAAACACTGAAACTAGTCACTACAGATACTTCATTCCTTATTACAATAGGCTTATGTTTAACACAAGAGCAGAATCAATATCAAATGTTCAAGACCTTGAACGGGTTAAGGATCTCATAAGAAATTTTGATCTCCAAGCATATTTTAGAAGTGTAGCACCAGATACAAAATATCGTTTGTTTTATGTAAGTAACATAGTTTACTATGTTACTAAATCAGGATTTGCTATCGGAAAGGGTTTAGTCCCAAACTATATAAAAACTAAACAATGCATTGAAGTTCTTGAACATCCTCCAAACACTAGAAGTCATTATTACAATGATTCTTTATGTGCTTTTCGATGTCTAGCTATTCATAATGGGCAAAAGAATAATTTAGCAAACTCAGTTAGAGTCTACTATCAAAAGTGGAAAAGTTATAAAAATGATTTGATACCTAATAATTCAAGGAAATACAAGGGTATACAACTAAATGACCTTCCAGATTTTGAGCGATGTTTTGAAGTGTCTATTTATATCCATGACCTCAAATCTGATGAGGTGGCTATCAATATATACAAACCAAGTACAAAATTCAAGTCAGTCATGTATTTAAATCTATATGAACACCACTTTTCATACATATACGATTTTAGTGCATATGCAAAGAAGTTTCAATGCAGGATGTGTAGAAAACACTTTAAGTACTCATACAACTATAGAAGACACATCAACAAGTGTGATAATCGTACTAAGCTAAAGTTTGCGGGTGGGTATTTTTCTCCACTCAAAACAATTTTTGAAGAATTAGACGAATATGGATTTATAGTACCACTACATCATAGAATATTTCCTTGGTATAGTGTATACGATTTTGAGGCTATGTTGGAAAAGATAGCAGAAAATCCATCAGAAAAATTGTGTTGGAACCAGAAACATGCCCCAGTTTCAGTGTCATTGTGTAGTAATGTAGATGGTTTTGAGAAACCCATCTGTTTTATTGACTCCGACCTAGACAAAATATTAACTGATATGTTTCACCACTTAGATAAGATCCAAAAGGAGTCTAAAAGATTGGCTACAGAAAGGTGGGGAGGGGTATTGAAACAGTTAAAAGAAAAGATTGATGAACTACAACCAGAGGGTGCATCAAATCAATCAGAGAAAACTGAAGAAATAAATGAAGAAGAAGAAAGTGATGAAGAAGAGGAAGAAACAGACTGGGGGGTAGAACAAACCCGAGTAGGAGAAGAAAGGAGAAGGGGGACAAAAAGAAAGAGGAAGTCAGATACAACAATGGTTTTAATGTATTCTAAGTTAAAACAACTAAAAACTAAGCTTGAGAATTATATAAACCAATTACCTGTTATTGGTTATAATTCATCTAAGTATGACTTAAATTTAATTAAGTCTAAGTTATTTTCCTTCCTCAACTTCAATGACAAAAAAGAAAAGTCTTTTGTAATAAAACGATCTAATGCATACTCTGTTGTCTCAAACAGCAAATACAAGTTCTTAGATATATGTCAATATTTAGCTCCAGCCTGTTCATATGAGAAATTCTTAGCTGCATTTGAAGTTGCCGAGTGCAAAGGATTTTTTCCTTATGATTACTTTGATGACATTGAAAAGCTAAAGGAAACTCAACTCCCAAGTCATGAGTGTTTCTATTCAAATTTAAAAGACAAAAACATATCCGAAGAGCAATACAAATACATACACAATGTATGGGAGGAAGAGAAAATGGAAACATTTAAAGACTTTCTGGAGTGGTATAACAATAAAGATGTAGGACCTTTTGTTAAAGCTATAGAAAACTTTCAAAAGTTTTACTTTGATAAAAACATTGACGTTTTTAAAGTAGCTATATCTGTACCCGGAATAGCTCGCCAAATGTTATTCCAGTCTAGTTCTAACACTAACACCCATTTCCAGTTGTTTGGTTATGAAGACGAGGACTTGTATCGAACATTTAAAAGGAATATTGTAGGTGGACCCTCTATTATATTCAAAAGACATCACAAAGTAGGGGAAACTATGATAAGAAACAACAAGCTTTGTAACAGAATTGTAGGCTATGACGCAAATGCCTTGTACCTTTGGTCTATAAAACAAAATATGCCAACTGGATGCTATGTGCGTCGACATAAAGACACAGGCTTCAAACCTGAGAAACAAATACTTAATACGTCTATGTATCAATGGATGAATTACTTGGAGAAACGGGATAACATCAAAATTCATCATAAGCTTAATTCAGGACACGAAAAACGGATAGGACCATATCTTGTTGATGGATTTCACCCAGATACTAATACCGTATATGAAGTAAGTATTGACATAAGGTTACAAATAATAATAATATAATAATTATGATAGTAATAATAATAATAATAATAATAATAATAATAATAATAATAATAATGATAATAATAATAATAATAACAAAAGCAGTAATGATGATACAATCATTTTTTTCTGACAGTTAAGTAGAATAGGAGTGACTAACTCATGTTTGTTATCCTGATTACTCTTTAAAATAGACTGACTATACTATAGTATGCTTTGGAAGGATAGGAATAATATAGCTATTATATAGTTTCAAGGTTGTTACTTCCATGGATGTGACTGTGAACGGGGGCGAATGGATGAGGATTTAAGGCAAACAAGACGTCTGAGGACTCAGCACAGAATGTCATATATAGAAAAACAAGGATTTAAGGTAGTTGAGATGTGGGAGTGCACTTTCAAGGATTTGCTTAAAGGGGCAGGGATCTCGGCAAATTGGAGGTGTGTTTTGTTTTGGCTGTAGTTCTAACCTTAACCGCTAGATGGCGCCCCTGCTGTGTGTGACGTCACTTGTGTGACGTCACGGTCCGTATGCAAGGTCAAGGACGTTCAACATGGCCATTTGTTGACATTTGAGCGTCTGTCAGCTGTTCAGCTGCTGTGTGCAGCCAAAGACAGTGAAAAGGTGAGTTCAAATTCTATTCAACATTCGTATGTAGAGGTGGTTACACTAGACGATGCATAGACGCAGACTATAGACTTTTAAACCTGCCAGGGGTTTTAAAAATCGACGGACGTGACACAATACAACTAAGGATGAAGTTTGATAGACACATAGGGTAGATTCTCCACTTTCAGACGCTCGTTGTCACTGCAAATACGGCCCCTTGTTGATTTGTCATAGACAATAAACTATTTCACTTGTGGGCCGTCCATTAATTACATACGCATGAAGAGGGAGGGTGGGGGGGGGGGGGGGGGGGGGCGGGGGGGTCAGGTCAAATGCGTACAGATGCGTACAGGGGGGGTGGGTCTAGGCCCATTTTGTGGCTGCAGATGGGTCAAAAGCGACCTGGCGACTTTGGCTGTTTTGGAGGCGACTTTGGACCTAAGGCAATGATATAAGCGACCTGGCGACTTTTGTACAAAATTGACAACAGATTAAAGGGTCCAAAAAAGCAACTTTTCGACCTGAACCCCTTCATTTCGGCGACTTACCGACCTGAGGGGGGGACCCATCTGCAACCCCCATTTTGGCATACGCATTGTGTACGCAAAGGGCCGATTTTCATGGCCATTCTAGACTAAAATTGGTACCTTTTTAGGTCCAAATTTTTAAAACAAATTTTGAAAATTTTCTAGGTATTAGTAGAGATGGCAAATATTTGTTGACCCCCCCCCCCCTCCTGCTAACTACCCATAAGTAAATCCCCCCCCCTCCCCCCGGGCCATTAAGTTCTGCTTTTGAAAAATACCCTTCCCCAAGCTTGACTAGCCTCCCCCCCCGTCCTTGGAGTAGGCCTATACTTTTGACAAGTGGGAAATTTGCCCTAACCAGTACTGTCAGTGTATGTACATGTCATGTTTGGAACATAACATGCAAATACTTTTCTGATGCCGGGGGTGTAGGGCGTATTTCTCAATATCATGAGGGGAGGTATAGGCTGTCTCTTTTCTTTGGGGGGAGGGGGTGGAGAGAATATTTCTCAATATCATTGGGGGGGGGGCTAGGTTGCTTTAAGCGTATTGGTAGTGGGGATGGTCAGGTGAAAACTAATGTACTTAGAAAATCCTTCGGCCCCCTTCCCCTCAAAAAGGAGTCTGTTCCTCCCCCTACATACGCACCTATTAGGCCGTTTTATTTTGATAACTTGGATTACGGATCCGCCGCCGAGATTTTTGGCATTTTGCAAAAAAAAAAAAGTTTTTTTTTTTTTTTTTACCTTTTCCCAAGATTTTTAGGGAAATTTACCAAAAAAAAAAGTATATGCTGACAAGCAAAAACTTAAAATCCGACCTTTCAAAATAGGGATCTTTCTCAATATCCCTTCATCTTATAGCAAAAGAGGAATTTTCCCAGCTTTTTTTTTTTTTTTTTGCCTCTGACCTTCGGGAAATTTTGTGACCCCCCTTACGACAGCTTTTTTTTTTTTTTTTTTTTCTGCCCTTCCAAAAAGTTGGAACCAAAAGCCCGTAATCCAAGTTATCAAAAAAAGGTGGCCTTAACACTAAAAATTCCTCAATACATTTAGTAAGCTTCCTTTATTTCATCAGTCAGAGTGGGGGGGGGGGGGGGGTTAAAGCTAAATGCGTATGTACGCATGGGGGGGGGGTAGGGATGTCATTGGTATCGAATTTCATAGGTTATAAGTTATTCACTATTTTGGTGTCGATACATATAATATATCAGTTATTCAACATATCCAAAAAAAAGGTAGATTAGGCCAAATTGATTCTGCATTTTTGGGATACAGAGCTAATAATGGTCTAATTTCTTCAATAATTTTTTTTCACATTTTCCTATCTAAAATCCTTAATAATTGTCCGATTTACACGCCGTAAACACTGACATATAGCAAAAAAGAATCCAAGTTGGCGGCGTATCGATACCCGTTGAAAAACAGAAAATTTGAAATGCTTATTTCACCTCAAGTCAGACACTTTACTTTCCCTTTGTTTTCATAATGAAGCTAACCGTAGAGCACCTAATTAATTCTATAGGAGTGATCTCATAGTTCAGCGGTATGATTATCATTAAAGATACATAGGATATTCTTATTGGAAGTATGTATCTAATATTCCTTAGCCTTACATATGTTGCAACAGTGTATATTCTCTGTTTAAAAAATAATGGATTAGTACATTTTCATATATTTATGGTGGAACGCCACATAAGATTATACCTGATTTATTTCACATTTCAAATTGATTACTCTATTAAGTGGAGAATGAAGAAAACAAGGTGTAAATTGGTGTCAGACGTCAGGGGAAATTGGAGAACCTCTTTAAAATGGTCTCATGCATTCATTTCAGGTAGTTATCCATAATCACTTTATATCATAAACCCCTAATACATATTAATATTGCCCACGTCTGATATAAAGAGCCTATGTATTAAAAACCCACCCAAAATAGCATGACAGTACTCATGTCCGGCACATGGTAATAATATATGGAAATAATCTGTGTAGATGCTTGGTTTTACTGTTATTGTCTAGAAAAACACTTCAACTTTACTCCCCCATTCACACACATATGTATGGTATATGCATGATTATGAAATAGAGGTCCTAAAGTGTCCGACTTAAGGTGCGTGTCCGTCTTTGGGTGAATCTACCCTATATCTCACAAATGAAATTCGACATTAGGCACAGCACTAGGTATAGATTCTAGAATCTAGATACCCTATAGGCATGCTTGGTATCAAATTAAAGCTGAGACTGATTAGCGTAAGCCTATGCCTACAACTAGCGAGACTTACCGGTACAAGTAGTTGTGTGGTCATTACAAGACTGGGGGACTATAGACCTATATATGGGTACCTGGCCCCCGTCCCAACCACCACCCATGTTGCTAATGTCACTATTAAATACTAAGAGATGATGAATATCCATCAGTTAACACAGGTACCTACATTGGCACAGTACTTAGTAGCCACCCAGATGGGGGGCGGGGGGGTGCAGAAAAAGTTCACCCCTTTCAGCAAAAAAAGTCCACACCTTACTATAGTTGATAGTCTCCCATGCTGTTCGTTTTTTAACTACAGGCCAGTATTCAAACTCTGGACATTGCATATATCTTCAGATATCGGGGGGGGGGGGGGGTGCCAGCCAGGGGAGCCAATTGTAGACATGGGAAGAGTATTTTCCCCCCCCCCCACCCCAAAAAAAAAAGCTAATGAATTATATGTATTCCTGTATACATCACTATACCGGGTACTTATGCATGTACATGTATAAATTATAATGAACTCGGTTATTTACCCACAAATTGGCCTTAGAATGAATCAAATTATGTCCACATTGTCAACATTTCTATGGGGGCCATGTCCCCCAGACCCCCTCCATATTATTCTATACATCACTCCTGATGCACGAAACTGCCATCCCTCTGGATCTCATCTAGTTTGCTCAGGGTCGGCCCTGGTTTGCTAGGTAGGGTCGGGTAACCTGAAACTCTTTTTTTTACCCTTCCCCTGTATGCATAATACCACAGCTTAGAAGTAATATGGGGGGGGCTACGCTCACACTAGTACATCATATCAACCTCACCTACAGCTCACTATCACCCTGTCATTCTATTCACAAATGTACCACGAAGTAATTACCAGATGATTGACTTCAGCACTCACAAAGGTCTATCATTCCTATTCTGGCATGCACAGAGCCTTGTAAAAAAACCTTCGCAAACCTCAAAGTTGAACTAGATAAACTCTCACCAAGTGTCATCTGTATATCTGAGACTTGGATGACTGAAAACAGTCATGATTCCTTATTTGCATTAGACGGGTATTCCTTCTTTAAACTAAACAGAAATACTGAAAACCAGGATGGTACCACAAAAAAGTCAGGTGGAGTCGCCATCTATATAAAAAAAACACTTACATTTACAGATGTTCACTGTAAATTACAGTCTGTACTAATACGGTTGCCATTTACAAGACCAATAATTGTCTCAGGTTTATACAGACCCCATGATGGTAAAAAAGACAAAGTCCTGGATGTAATGGAAGATGCATACAAATACATATCAGAAAATTACAAAAACCCAGACTGGTTCCTGGGAGGTGATTTCAACTTTGAATGCTTCGAGGAAGACGACCTAGATGAACTAGACTTAACCAGACTAGGAAGAATTAAGAAAACCCTAAATCTTACCCAACTGATAAAAGACCCAACCAGACCACTGTACACAGACAGAATAATTGATCTAACACAGCACTTCTATGGTATTACACCAGTACAAGCTGGTTATATTAGAGACTCTAGGGTCGCAAGACCATAATGAGGTTTTCTATGTTACAAAATATGCCATATAAGTACATGTTTTGTAAAAAAAAAATATGCTCATGTCGCCAGGTCGATTTTAAGAAACTGCCATGTCGCCATGGCGATTTTAAGGAATGTCCCATGTCTCATGTCACCATCTATTTATTCATCATGTCCACGGTCACTAAGCCCCGAAAAGGCCCATGTCGCCATGTCCTTAGTGCAACTAAATTTATATTCAAAACAGCATATACCTGAGATCGTCCTGTTAACACTAACTTTGTAATTGATTAATTTCAGGGACATTAAAATGGCAGCATTACCAAACGATGGGGTATTAGACCCCAAGGGCACAGTGCTTGTCAACCTTGTACAACAGCCTGAAAAGAGGACCAGGCGGGTATTCACAACATCAATGGAGAGGAAGGAGGCTACAGCACAGAGCAAGAGGAAATCAGAGCAGAGCAGAATCACCCTGGGAAAGCACTGGACTGAGTGGGAGCGTCAAAGGATGTTATGTGGGATCCAGGATAATAAAGAGTTTGCGGCGCATCTCCTGGCTGTGCACCAAGCACGTTGTCCACAGTACTGTGAGGTGTCAGCAGCACTACAGGCTACTGCAGGGTAAGTTTTAAAAAGGGAAAAAATACCCCCATAATCCCATAGCTAATTGCACAATACATGCACATTGGTTAGATATCTGTGGGGGCGTGGGTTCATGGCAAATTTTAGCCTGTCCTCACAATCGTACCCTGCCAATAGAAAGAGCTCAGTCAACATGGAAATACTTACAACCAGAATAGGATAGAATTTATAAATAGCTTACTATGCTGATTACGGTATATCAAAAAAAAAATCAGTCAGGCTTATGGCAGCAACCTTTTGTTGCTCAGCACAATAACACTGCAATAAATTCTAATAATTACAATTTTCTGATTTCCAGAGACAATGAGGGTGCTCAAGTCGAGTGCATATCTGAAACACCACACAAGAAGCGGTAAGCTCTGTAATACTGATAGTTTCTAATAGTTTTAAGAGTACCAGCGACCTTCACATAAGACTATACTGGAGTTCCTACTAGGGGATATACAGTAACAGCAGGGCCGACTACAGTCACCCTTCTACCCCCCCCCCTCTTAAACCGTATACCCTATACTACAGGCACGCCCGGGATAGCTCCCTAGGTGCGCGGACAAACGTTAACAGTGCAATCTTAATACAGAATTAAGATTGTCTTAATTAGTCTTAATCTTATCTTAACCTATTTTAAACTGTACAGTCCATTGTAGAATAGGCTAGTCGACTAGTATGTAAAGGGGGGGGGGGTAGTGCTTCTTATCCCAGTCAATAAGTTATCATTTTCTTTCTTTTCAGCAAAGAAAAACCTGTGGATGACTTTGAATCACCGTTGATTCCAATGTACAAGAGATGTAAGTTCCCTGCGCTCTAATTTTTAAGTACAAGTTTAACAGTAATGAACAACAAATCAGATGACTTTCAGGGCTGAGGCATTCACTACATAATGACCAAGGGCAGGCTTACCTCGCTAAAACCTACACAATGTAATGGCTGCCACATACAGTAGATTTATCACAGTGTATCATATGGGCAATTTTATTCAAACCAGGTGCATCCACATACCAGTCTACTATCCCAATGAATACATCAGCATGGCAGTCTAGTGGCACCGCAGAAACACAGTCAGACAGCCCCGTCCTGTGGCCGCTCGATAGCATAGATCAAACAGCCACATGTGAACCCATGAAGACAATACCAAACAAAGGTGAGAGTGTTTAATCTGTTGATAGTGCCCAAAAATGTATTTTGTGTATTCAATTCTATCTAGCTGAAGAAATGTAAACTTATATCACAAGATTGCTACAACACATTACATGTATATGTGTGACTGGGGAAAGTATGATCACTGCTTGTTGGTATCCCCAAGGGAAAATTGCTATGGTTGAGCTGTGTGCCTCTACATGGGTAATCTGAGTTTCAAGTACGCACTGGACCACTTTTTCAAAGATACAGTATGTCAGTGTGTTACGGTTTATGCATAATACTACTAGGAACATATATCCATGTCTCTTTATTCATTTAACTGCTACTTATTGAACTAAGTTCACTTAAAATATAACTATGAATTGCTATGTACATCCTCAGACCAGTCAGCTCTCCCAATGAATACATCAGCATTGCAGTCTAGTAGCACCGCAGAAACACAGTCAGACATCCACGTCCTATGGCCATCTGCTCATACAGACCCGCCAACCTCAAGTGTACATATTCAGACAACACCAAACAAAGGTACGTAGATTAAAATGTCATGATTTTGCATCAAAGGCACCTTCATTGCTAAAGTAAATCCCTGCCTATAAGGCTACACCAAAATAAAAAGTTATTATATGGATTTTCATATGGATTTTCATTTTGCGACCAAGCAATTTTCTTTTTGTTTTTCAAATTCTTTTTTGTCTGCTGATTTTATCATTAAATTTTTTTTCTTAATTTTTAGTGAAACTTTTTTGCAAACTCCCAAATCTGGCTATCGATTACAAGAAGGGCCACCCAAAAAAAGACAATTCAAATTTCCCAGAAAATGATGCATTCGGAGACACATTAAAAAAAATGTATATTTATATATGATGCGGAAAATCCGTAGACCAACTTCATTTTTTTGGTCTGCTCTAAGACACATTTATTCATTTTTATTATTTTTCTTATATAAGCCGAATTTCTTTCTCAAAAAAGGATGTCAGCTTGTAGGTGAGGTTTCATTAAAAGGATCATAGTGAAGACACTTTTTTAAGGCATTTTCTATAAGCCACCTTTTTCCTCAAACAAGGGGTTCAGCCTATCTGTGGGGTAATCCTATAGCGGGGGTTTTACAGCAGTAAGTTACTACAGGAATAAGTTAGTATAGATTGTGCCTAATAACAACCATGGAAAACAGGTGCTACATAACTACAATATCCACCCAGCAGACCAGGCAATACCCATCTTTACAGTTCTATCCATCTTATCAAATCCTATCTCACAGGTAGAATTCCCTCTGGACCGATGTTTTGCAGCACACCTCTTGGTTTGGATCACATCACCAACAGTAAGTGTCTCCATGTGAATCATCAATAAATCTATTAAATAATTGATAAGATTGGTATTTCCATGTCCCTATATAACACTATTACATTTAAGGGCTACAGCCTTTAAAGATTGGTATATGTATTGTTCAGTATGAATCTACCTTTATTCTTTATCGAATACAGCTGTGTCATTGATTTAATCAAGGAAAGCTGCATTTCACTACCCTCTGTGAAATAGCCCATGGCCGTATTTCACAACCCTGTGACGTCATGAAAATGGCGGTTTGTTCAAATTAAGCCCTCCCCCTATAAGGATTTAATTTGAATCAAAAACATAAAAGCCTACAGCCTCATGAAGCATGGCCTGACATTCAGCTCGTGAAATAACCCAGTCAACAGACTAAAACTTGTGAACCGTTGTCTATACTTTTCCATTCTTTGCCCTAATAATAGTATTTAATAGTGCTGCTTAATTTCTGTGTAATAATACCCTGCAGAATTGCATTGGACCAGGTGAACATGCATAAATATACAGAGCTGCACGCTAAAGTGACTGA
This sequence comes from Harmothoe impar, assembly GCA_947462335.1. Taxonomy (NCBI): domain Eukaryota; kingdom Metazoa; phylum Annelida; class Polychaeta; order Phyllodocida; family Polynoidae; genus Harmothoe; species Harmothoe impar. The sequence goes on from OX381720.1 coordinate 41,396,278, forward strand.
GTCAGTGGTTAGTGCACGAGCAGCGCTTGGGCCGTATTGTACGCTGGCCGTAGCCCTAGTGCGATACGGCCCAAGCACTGCAAGTGCACTAACCAGTGACGAGGTCACTTTTAAGTGACGCTCTGTATTTATTTCAGGGTATTTCGATCTAAAATAGATTTGCAGTCCATGTTTGCTTACGTCCACGATGTTTGTTTACTTCTGCGGTGTTTGTTTACTTCCGTCGGCCGCCACTTTTGAATTTCCCGAGGCTCACGTGCCCCTCGGGGGCGTGCAATATGGCCAAAGCATGCAATATGCTCGAGGGTTATTGCACGCTGCCCTCGCATATGGTACTCCCATACACTTAACCTTGATAGATCATATCCACCATGAAATAACACGGAAACACAGTTTTAGTGAGTGTTCCACTATATATGTATTTAGACACATCTGTTATTCTAAGGTATCAACCCCGAGGAGGACGAGGTAGCTTTTCTCAGCCCAGTGAAAGAGGAACAGCATGGAAGACGTCGGAGACTGGCGATGGAACGTGAGCTGCTCCATTCCCCTACACTTTTTGAAGACTCTTCAGAGAATTCAGACAGTGATGACCCACCAGGCCCAGACAAGCAGTAAGTGGACAGACACAACTCAGTGTAGTATATGTGTCAAATTCAACAAACTATTTCGTGAATGGCAATAACTATGCAAATGTATAGAGATCCTGTCCCTGAGACACCGTGAATACACTCCTCAGCCATTTTTCAAAGGTTTTTCTTCAGGAATTAAAAGAAAACACCAGCATACTTTCATGTGACCTTCTATCTCTAGTATTGGTATTAATTTGCAATATTGTTACATATATACTATTAAAATATGCAACATGTAGCATTTACAGCTGAAATTAAAAAGGAGTGCCCATGAAAATAGTGATGTCACAAGAGAACAAAAATCCAACAGGCCCTACTAAATCTATAGAAATATGGTACATTCTAGTATATTTGGCATATCTAAAGCAGTAAAGATATCTTTAAAAGGAGAAATTTGATAATAAAACAATGATAGAACCGTGTTTACACGCCATTCTGAGGGCCTCGTGGGGTGGGGTGGTGGGGGGATCAACACTCCATCCCCATGTGTAAACATGTAGACCAAGCAATCAAGAAGTCGTTATAGTGCCACTCAATGGTGTCCAGACCAATCAGTTAAGACGTACTGAGTGTGTCTGGACTGCCCACCTCTGACTGAGTGACGCAGACTATTCTCTATCACGGCAATTCGGATCTGTTCTTTGACCCCAATAAATGTGCAGAGGATTTCCCCTCTTCATAATTGACCATTATTAATGAGTGGCACATCAATAATGCATTTGTAGAAATGAATTCCATTTGTCTTCCACAGCTTCCATGATGTCACAGACTTTTCATCTGATGAAAGCGAAGATGATGAGCCCATTGTAATGCCTGCTACAAATTGGCGTAACTTACGGGTCACCATGGGGACTAACGAGGCTATAGAAGAAAGGAAATGTATCGCATTTAATGGGGTTCTAGAGAAGCTCCTACGAGTTGCAGTTGGTGAGCATTGCAGGCGTGAGGACTGCAAGAAGCCGCTAATCTTTAGACACAAGAAGAGAGGTACAGCCCTGCTTATACTCTGGGAGTGTCCTCACAAGACAGAAGGCAGAGGGCACTTCTCAGGTGTATGGTCCTCCCAGCCCCGGGTACATGGGATGGATGGTGGGACGTTATTGACTTCAACAGCCCTTGTATTGTCAGGAAACAATTACGGCAAGATTGAATTATTGGCAAAGTTCCTGAAACTGAACTTCATGTCGAAATATGAACATAACTGGTGAGAGTTAAGGCCTGTTCTATTGACAGTTGGTAGTTCTTGATGAAAATGTAATCCTTTTTACTATACATAAATTAGCTACACAGTCTCCCGACTTACTCATAATTTTAGAATTGGTATGGACAGAAATGGTCTATGCATACATTGTTACATCAAATGATCACTCCCTTCTGACAAACATGTCAACTATGTATCCACCTATATTTCCAAGCATTCAGAGGCGGTACATTGCTCCCGCAGTGAAGGAGTATTGGGAGAAAATGCAGGCAGACCTTCTCAGTCAAGTGACAGCCCCACTGGTGCTTGCAGGAGACGGTAAGTCAATCACTACTTACCATTCCTGCACAATCTATATGCCTACCAAGGGGTTTAAAAATTGTTAATTCAGTACTGTACTATTCCTTTAATTACTCACATGTAAGCCGCACTCCAATTTTTGGGCCGATCCTATAACCCACACTGTTGACCTGACTCATGTACTGTGTGAGCTGTTACTTTTTCAAGTGTTTGTTGTATATTTTCTCAAAGTTCTCATAAAACTGAATAATTAAAAGGTTATTTCCCTGACAGAAAAGTATTCCCATTAATCGCTACAAGAAAAATTATGGTGTGAGGCTGGGGTTGATCTATTTCTTCTTTTTAACTTAAATTAGTCTTTCACAAATTTGTCCACCAGGTCGCAATGATTCGCCAGGGCACTGCGCAAAGTTCTTAACTTACAGTCTTAAAGACCTTGCCACAAAGAAGCTTTTGGCCTTGGCAGTGGTAGACTGCATCGACACTGATTTAAATAGCGTTATTATGGAGCGCCTGGGCTTCAAGCGCGCAATGGAGCAGGTGATGGCCAAGGCGCCAGTGGCTGAGGTGGTGACTGATGCCCATCCGCAAATCAGAAAGTTGATGAGTAAGTTTGCACATAACCTCAGTGTTCTAATTTTATCATGAATATATTGTATTTACCAGGGAATTTCATCAGGACAAGTATTTTCAAAGCCTCACTTCATTTTTCATAGAATTAGTAATCTCAATCATTCCATACAGTTCTTGCTTATGCAGGTGCCAATGATATCCCTGTGTCCTATAACTAAAAACGTAAAACCTCTCCTGTAATCCAAATTTCATTTGTTGTTTTTATTTCATACAAGCCGAATTTTCCACCCGAAACTGATATTCGGCTTATAGGCAGGTTTCTCTTAAAGTTTATTGAAAATCTTGACTGGAAAAGTAGTAAATCTTTATCATGATGATTATAGACCTAGAAATCGCTTGAAGGCATTTACAAATGATGTCCACGTGAAATATACAATTTCAAATGTTGCCCTAGCGTATTCAACAGAAAAAAGTGTAAAATCTGTTTAAGAACGGGTAAGAATTAGAGCCAGAGTAGGGAGCTAGGACCCCCAAGATCCCTGATGTGGGGGGTCGGCTTAAAGGCGGGGTTTTCTAATACCTCAAAAAAAGTTCTTATAATCCAAAATATTTTCTTCTTTAACTCACATTCGGCCTATAGGCGGGGTTGGCTTATAGGCGGGGTTTTACGGTAGTTCAATATCCCTGAAAATAAATAATTAATAATTTACTGAAAATTATTATCCAGGGACTGATCCTCTGTACGCGCTGATACGACATCAGTGGGACTGTTGGCACGTTACAAGGAACCTGAGTGGCAATCTTCTAACGGTAAGTAGTTTGGATAAAGACATTATACATCATAAATCCTTTATGATGCCAGGTTAGTTTTCCTACGTCTCATCACCAAGTTCACACTGCAGTTTAATAATCTGTAATTTATTCTCGCATGTTACTGCACAGTTTTAAATACTAAGGCCACCTTTTTTGATAACTTGGATTACGGGCACTCAGAGCCAATATTTTGGGGGGGGGGAGGAAAAAAAAAAAAAAAAAAGCAGCCATTTAGTATTACAATTTTCCAGGGGCGGGAGGAAAAAAAAAAAAAAAAAAAAAGCATGCAAAAAGTCTTGTTCGGCTATCAAATGTAAGTATATTGAGAAATAATGAAGGTATATCGAGAAATATTCCCAATTTTGAAAGCCTAATTCTGGGCGTCTGCCTGTCAGCATGTGCTTTTTTCTTTTTTTTTTGCTAAAATTCTCAAAAAAAAAACAGCGGAGGGGGGTAAAAAAAAAAAAAAAAAAAAATCTTTTTTACAAAATGCCAAAATTTCCATCGGCGGATCCGTAATCCAAGTTATCAGAATAAAAGGTACCTTGGACCACATCAATGATGTATTGTATTAACATTAAATTGTGCTTATAGTGAGGTCACTAAATGCCCCACCCCTCCTATTTGTGTAAATGTATTTCTGGACAGCAATGTACGGTACTACTCTTGCAGTAACAACAAATGACTTTTAATCAGAAGTTTAAAGCCTGAATTAAAGCAAGTCCTTTTCTTTTCTGTTCTAAAAGGCTGGAAAAGAACGTGGCTGCGGAGATATTATGCCATGGATCCCCTCCATAAAAAACCACCTATGGTATGCCTCACGTACCTGTGGAGGAGACGCAGACAAGCTACGGGTAATACAACTATTGTTTTAGAATATTGTAGTTATGTTTGTTCCATCATGAGGAACAGTAAGTCCACTCCCTTGTCTTAACCTATAGTTGTAAAAATGTATGGTGGTATTGTGTTGAGCAAGTGCTGCCATTTAAGTGGCTAGCTTGTGGCCAGCCTCTCACACCTCAGAAGGGGACTCACGCTATGTCACCAAGTGACCTGCTGCCGGCCTCTGCACGGCAGCTCTGTCCGTGGCTACTACTCAGTTACCTTGTAGACTGCAGCAGTTAGAATTACTAGTAAACACCAATACCCATGGTACAAAGTACTGTAAATTCCCGCATATTACCCGCATCTCGCGTATAACCCGCACCCCTAACTCAGGAGAATCCTATAACCTCTTTTTGTATTTGAAAATCTCAATTTTAGTACTGATCTATAATAATAAAAACCCTCGTATAACCTGCACCCTATATAGGCATGTTTGGTATCAAATGAAAGCTGTGTCTGGTTCGCGTACAACCCGCGGGTAGTACGCAGGAATTTACGGTAGTCGGGGACAATACAGTGGCCCTTTAATTGACTGGCATGCTTGTGAGTGTACAGGTATATGACTGGGGAGTGACTGCATGGGTCACTACTCCCTGAGGTGTACGGATGGGGGGGGGGGGGGGGTCAATGCCGACTGGACTGGTGTCAGGGACAACCACAAACACTCTCAGAGCACTGAAGTTCCCCTCACGTTGACAGGGTATCAAAGATGGTGGATGTTCAGTTGAATGGAGGCTAGGTTTGTCCTGATTTCAGGGTGTCCCTGGGGGTATTCTGACTTAGCTCTTCAAAATGGATGGCTATAATATCTATCCTTGATCTTTGAGCAATCACAACAAGTCTGCCACCACTGATGCCCCGTCCAGGGCGGGAACATCAGTGTTGGTAGAGTGCCTGGTCCTTTCTGACGTAATATTCACGTCCTTTACCGCCAAATCTCGCTACAAAATGTCAGCTCCCTTGGTGGATGGATTGGGTTCGATTTTATTGTTTGAACGTAGTTTTGTATGAATGTGAATAAGGAAACTGAGGAATGTAGCTCGGTTTGATGATTGTTAATACACAATGAATTGATAGAGCTAGACTTTTGGCTATGCCAGTCTTTTCTTTTAGACACCACCAGCGATATTCACACAAGGAACTCGTGGATATAAGGTCCGCTATTCGCACCAGGCAATTAAGAATATGGGGTCCTATTTCAGCCTATGGTAGCTGAAAGACGACATTGTTCGTCATGATGCACCAATGGAGCCACGGCGATTAACTTGCCGATGCTGCAATGGTGCATCATGCCGGCCCTTTAAGAGTGTCTCAACCGCTTAGGGTCGGCATGATGCTTGAATGCAGCATTGACAAGTTTCTCGCCAGGGCTGCATTAATGCATCATGCATTAAAGCACAATACCACCCTTAAAGGGTTAACGACTTGGGGTGTAGTGGATCTGTGGGTTGGGGGTGTAGATGGGGGGTCCCGATGTCTGCATGGTAATTTTAAGAAATAGCCATGTCACCTGGGACTTAAATCCCCATGTCCCATGTCACTGCCAAGAACATGTCATGTCCTGTGTCAATTAAAAAATATGTCCCATGTTGAATTTAGTAGTCCATACCCATCCGGGGGGTGACCACTCTTGGTAGGGGCGGGGGGTACAACCCTCGTGTAGGTCGCCTCTTTCATCGTTCCTAGTTATTCGCATGAGGAGTTCCAGGGGAGTTGAGTTAAAATTTGTTCCTTTAATCTAAGCACAGATAGAACTAGTTTCAGTTTTTTTAAATACATAGCATGAGTGTATGTGTATAGTAAAGATTCCTTTAAGTATTTTGATAAGTTCCTAGATGCAAATTATTCGTGATAGAGGGGACATGGAGATAGGGGGCATGCACTAGGATATGCAGGGGTAGGCAGCTGTTGCAGGGTGTATTTGTATGGCTTAGAAAAAGTTAAAACGCCCTCTCTATCAATAATTTATGACAATTTGAATAATTAGGGCCTGAATATTAAAAGAAACAAAAAACGCAGGAGCACTCATTTCTGTCTATTGACAGTCAGGCCGTGTTACACAAGGAGACTAAGGGCCTTACTGCCAACAAGTGAAATAAATAGCCAATCAACAGAACCAAATTTGTCAACCTTTGTCGATGTATTCCTGAACATAATGTTTCAGATGGTCTGGCAGACTGTGCTCAACCATGTATGCAACAAGCATGAATGGCTCGACACAACTGGTCACACTGCTGGCCATTGCGACCATCCCATCCCTCTCCCCGACCAGGCAGGAGACAGGGCATGGATCAAACCAGGGTCTAAGGCTCAGGAGCGCCTCATGCAGGTGGTACGAAAGAAGGCCTTTGTGAAAAACCTCTCCTACCTTACAAACTTCAGGTATGTTGCAATAGGAACAATCACAAGGAACAGAATATTTCAGTGACTGAAGTATAAATAATTGTAATATTACGTGTAACTATCTCTTTCTGACTATTTTGACAAAATGTGTTCTATTTGAATTTATGCTCAATTAACCTATTCCAACAAATTGCATAGTTCTATCTGATTGGGTGGATTTAAAATAAGTCAATGACCTTCTCTGTGCAAGTTATTTCTAATATCACATTACTCTTACTTTTGATATTGGTAGGCACACTGGTGACTTGGAACTATTTCATAGTCACCTCTTGATGTATTGTCCAAAGCGCCTGGCATTTAGGTGAGTTATTCTGTATTTCATAGATTAATAGGAAATGACATTTAGTCTAATTCAATCAACTTTCCCTGTAGTGACAAATGCCTCCAAAACATAACAGAACACGATAATCTATCCAAAATTTTAAAATTTTTGGTGACAAAATTTAAAAAGAAAAAAATAAAGCTTTTCAGTTTTCAGGTAAAAAGATATCAGGACTGCTGTCTAAAACAGTTAATATTTGAAAACTTGAAGTGCTCTCCTTTACAATCTTTCAATAAATCGTGCTGTAGGCCTTTTATATTCCCCTGATAAAAATTTCCAAAGTAGACCTTACAAAAGATAATTGATGTATTACCCAGGGGTCTGCTCCCGACATGCTTTGCTCCATAGGTTTCATGGTGTGCACCAGCATATCACTACATGTCAACCCCTGGAAGGTTAATAACGTACAGGTCAGCCAAAACTGTGTAGTATAGTGGTGAGTTTGCTAGATACCCATGTTGGGAGGGGGGCACAGTTTAAATGCCAGGAGTCCCTTATATTTGTGATCCTAGTACCAACATGACGATGAGAGAGATGCCTTGATGACTAGAGAGGTGACATGATGATGAGAGATGCAGCTTTTAAAGGGTTTTAGTTCTTACAGATGTTGACCTCTTGGGCAGGGGTGGGGTAGAAAATAACTGTAATGAGCCTATGAACGTTTGATAACGTGAGATAATTTTATTCAATAATTAGATAAATTGTATAATATACATAACTGTCTTTCACTTAAAGCCGTACATACTATGAGATGCGAAATCTACTTGCTGCCATCGACCTCAACGAGCACGTGGACAGACCATATGCAGAGAACAGCGATGGGACACCAAAGTAATCCAAATATGTATTACATTAACAATTTATACCCTGCTTCTATTGAACAGAAGAGTAAATCTTAAATTCTTTAACACATTTCTCAACTTAGAACATACATACGGCCTTGTGTACAAACCCAAAACCGACATTTTGAATATACAAATTAGCACTTAGTTTACATGTGTTGTGGATTAGCATAAGTGCAGTACTCATGCAAACATGTACCAAAATCTAATCCACACATTGTTAATTTGTGTAATAGGCACCGTTCCAACTGGAGTAAAGGCTCCAAGCGCTGGAATCCGATTCCAGTCAAAGTCCCAAAGAGGTACCTCTATATCCCGACACTGATGGCTTTGGTTCTCTCCATCCGTGAGACCGAGGCAGCGAACAAGATTCCACTCTCCACGCCTGTGTACCGTCCATCCCGTGGCCCACCGAGGAAGTCAAACATTGCCTCTGTTCCAAGGCCACCGACTGCGGAGCTTTTGGCAAAGCTAAAGAAACGCTTCCAATGAAGCCAGCAACTGAATGAAGGATCAACACAACATGAACCTAATGTCTTCAATAAGAGTAGCTAGTGCAGATCGACTTCAACTTTAAATGTCAGTGTTCTTACGACCATTTAGGACATGAAATGTACAGAACTTTTATGAAAATAGTTTGGATTTACGCTATTCCCAAACATCCAACCTGGTTTGACAGTTCAGTAAAACATCGCGTATAAGCCGCAGCTAGTACACAAGTCAGATCGCCAGTGCAGCTCATAGGATCAGCACAGAGTCCAGGTGCGGCTTATACATGAGTTTTTGCTCCTATAGTACAGAACAAAAGTCATCATAATCAGATAACCAGTGAGGCTTATAGAATTGGCCCAAAATCGGGATGCGGCTTATATGCGAGTTAGGCTTATACGCGAGGTTTCATGTTACTTCTGATATTCATTACTGGAGAGTAATGTCATAGGTTCATACTAGTATTAGCAACGAGAGGACTCCCCATACTTGCAGTTGTCTAATGTTTAGGACATTGATTACCATTGATGTGATTATCACCAAGGTAACTTTTCAACCTTTCTGAATCTAAGTGCAGAATTACCTCCAAGAAAGAATTCCTAAATTGATATGTTTGAGCTCTTTGTAAATAAATCCACACATTGGTGAAAGCTTGCACAAAGCAGAAACGTTGATGCAACTTTCAAAATACCAAATCACTGTTTCCTTGTATTTACTCGCCATTTTTTATGTATCCAATAACCAAATCGAGGTACACTGGCATATTGGAATTGAGATTGGCTACATGTCAGCTTTTACGGCATGTAAATCGCAGCATTATTAAGTTTTTCAGGTAGGAATATTTGTGGTCTGTAAGATCATCAGCCGTTCCAACTAAAGCCAACTGATATTCTATGTATCTATATTTATAAATGAATTGGATATAGGCTGTACATATTTATACAATATTTTTTTTACTTGGATATTAATTACATTCATATTTATCCCTGTGATATCTAACCAGTTACTTGTTACCATGGTCAATAACACATGTTTCAAAACAACTCCAATCAGCGTGAGGGCTCCACTGTAGATGACTCCAATTTGATATACTTGTCTTAATTAGAAATAAAGTTCTTACCCTGATGAAGGCTTGAACAAAGCTGAAACGTTGGTACATATTTGAACAGCACCTGAATGCCTTGTGTTTGAACTTTAAGGTAACTTGACCCTATCGGCCTGAGCAAGGTTTTGGGAATGTTTTATAATTCTAAGATAATGTATAAATAACCCACTGATATCCGAACTCCCAATTAGGGAAAAAGATTTGGAATATAGAAATAAAAAGATAAAAAATAAATTCCTCTAATAGGTGGGGTATTACGGTAGTGAAGTTCTATTTTCTTAATTCCAATACTCTTTAAACCATACGCATTTTTCAAATATGAATTGGCTGTGTACCACCCATAGAATTTTACTTTCTGGACTTACAAATTTCTTAATTTTTTAACACAAATTGAACAAAGCGCTTCTTTAATAACTTCTACAACTTTATTTCATTTTCGGACATTTTAAACTATTCTCTGCTAAGTAATATCCCTTTCACAGACCTTTGTGTAGCCTAACATAGGCCATATTCTCCAATATAATTTTTTTTGATGGAAACAACTGTTTCAACTATTTTATAGTTTTATAAACTTAATCACTCTATATCTATGATTCAAATTCATATATCAGATAGCATAAAAACACTTATCATTTTACTATAATCATACAAACTGTATCATTTTATGATACTGATTTTCAACATTGTCATTATATGATAATAACTTTTAACAATTTCCCATCGAATTTCCATGGGAACCCATTATTCAATGGCAACCTGCCTGAGAGTATCAGAACGAAATTGCCCATTCTCTTACCCTTTGTACCAGGCTAGTACTTGCTGGTAGGATATAACACATTTATCTAATACAGTTAAGGAATTTTATTTGGAAATGGCCTGTATTGAATGTATTGCATACAAAATGATGTCTTTAAGTCGTTCCTTTCCCTAATAAATGAGTGGTTTAAAGCCAGTATATGTTCCATTAGTAGATGGATACTTGGTCCGAATGGACCACACCATGCAGCTGGGTATCACGACCCGCTGCCCAGCCCCGAGGTGCCCCCGTCGCCACAGTACATATTTGCGATAGGCCATGTGACGCAGCGTATCGTTATCCTCAGGGTCATCGTTGACCACACAGTACTCGTTGTGGTTAAGTATGGCAGACTGGAGGGCAGTTCTGGAGAGTACCAGTTGATTGATGGGTCCTGCATCATCAATCAGCTTGCAGGTCTGATTCTGAGATGAGATGCAGCAAAGCCGTTCAATGGCAGTTGGCATCTCTCGGCAGTGTCCACAATTGCACCAGCCGGATGGTTGTGTGTTCTGCGGGGGTTCTGGCGGCTCACCTCCCATGGCCATCTCCAGTAGGTCAGGGTACAGGGCTGCAACGCGGTACACCAAGATCTGGACCCCATCTGGAGATAGCTGACGGACCTGTAATTAGAGGTTATTGGTTATCTGAGGGCTGTGAAATGCTGCAATCCAATTAGGCCACACCAAAAATAATAAGAATTTCTTTTTCAATGGATTTTGTAGGTGGAAAAGTGGAGAGACACTTTTTTTTTTTATTAACCCAGCCTCTCACAAAAGTTCTTTGTAGAACAGAAAAATATCCTGGTTGATCTGAGGGAAATCTGTTGACAATTTTTTTTAAAATATCCATTTCCAAAAATAAGGTGCGCTTAATCTATTGAACAACTGTTCTTGGTCTGGCCTTATTTGGCCTTTTAAGGCATTACAAGCAAAACGTTTTTAAAACGTAAAACTGGCATGCACACAGCGTTGACATCAACTATTTCAGTCTTGAGCCACCTAGGCCCATAATTTTAGAAAAATATATATTGATAGAATTTGGTGGTTGACTGATCCTCGAGAGAGGATCAGTCAACCACCAAAACTCAAAACTAGCCTAAGAAATTGATGACGCAATTCTCATTCATCACAGCTAGCCAATGAGGACCATGGATTTTTACAACCTTGACAACTGAAACTGGTTGACAAAATCAGATAACACGTGACAACAGCAAATATCGATCTGATATTTGATTCAAACATTACATCAAGTCTGTTCTAGTTTTGACTGCCTGCCCAGTAAACAAAAAACGTGGCTCTTCATTATGGCAAGACGTTATATAACGTTAAATACATTAGTTTGACGTAAAATAACATATTTTTGTTAGCTGGGTACGCTGTCAGCATGGTCCAGATGATCACACATAGTAGTGAATTGGTGTCAGTGTGCCAGAACTTCTCCCTGAATACTACTCAACTGGAGTTCCCAGGCGAGCGGGGGTGATATTGAACTTATCTGGAGGAAATGCTCTACTTACCATTGAAGTGACCCGCTCAATATCTGCTTTTCGCTGTGCCTGGAAAATCAGAATGGAGATATTAACAACAATGACTGTTTCAAAGAGTACATACATAATTCCACAAGGAACAGCAAGTACTGTAAATTATCCTGTCAAAGAGGCAGTCCTAACTTGAGGCAGCGCCGTAGGGTACTATGTATGCCTGGACACTAATCAAATCAATCAATCAATCAGAGATGCGTCACAAAGCCACACCTCTCAGTCTTTAAGGGAGAACGGTGTCACTACGGTACCTGTTAGAACTCCAAATCACATGAAGTGTCCATACTACATTCAGGCAGACTTGTATGCATGTAGCTTAGGATATTCTACTGACCTTGGATACAACACACTAACGCTGGCCCGGGAGCCAATGGCCCATAGTTTTTGGCCCGTGCCAGTAGTTGTCTGAATAGCCACTTACAGGTCAATTTTCAACTGAATACACCCGTAAATATGGACATTAATCAATCTCTGTGAAGTATAATCATGTCATAAAGTACTGTAAACAAAGATATTTTTACATGTATAAATTTTCGCAAATTTGCTGAAAAGTACAGTTTAGCTAGATTTAGAATTAACATATTTTTGAATATTGTAGTTCTATCACTACACTGGATAAACATTCCAACTACCATAAAACCTCGCGTATAAGCCGCACCCCGACTTTGGGCCGATCCTATAAGCCGCAGAGACCATCTGAGTTGTCATGGGAAAAACTCGCGTATTAACCGCACCCCTAACTTTAGCCTAAGTCTATGAGTCCCACATGGTTTCAGGGTTCTCCTGGTGGCCCTGTGCGGCCTCCTGGCGGCCCGTAGCGCCTCCCCGTGGCCCGTGAGGCCTCCATGAGTAGTGACAGCTTTTTTTTACCCCCCCCCCTCCCGATCTAAAGTAATGTGTGGGGGTGGTGGCTGTCACCCCTCCCCCTCCCCCATTGGCGCTGTAAGAATGCTGGCAGGGATTAGCGGTGGTCTGCATTGTCTTAGGGCTGAGGTGCGAGTGGGCTTCATTGTCTTAGAGCCTAGGTGTGAATACGATGCACTGATACTGCTCACTCACCTGACAGGCTCACCCCCCCCCCCCCCCCGTCCTCCCCTCCATGTAGCTCCTGGGTAATTTTATGGTGATATTTCAAATCAAAATTTGGAAAAACTCGCGTATAAGCCGCACCCTGAGTTTGCCCCGATCCTATAAGCCGCACTGGCGATCTGACTCGCGTACTAGCCGCGGCCTATACGCGAGGTTTTATGGTATACATGTTTCACAGATGTGTAATTCCTGCAAAATTCGTGAAAGTATCTAAGTTCACAGTAAACTTTTAAACTGTCATTTATCCAAGAACATCAATCTATATAATTCAAAAATTTTCCTGGGGTCCCCCTACTCACTAACTTTGAACATGACGACCCTGGGGTATGAACGACGAAAGAAGATTGATTTTCTGTGCATTTACTGATTAGGCTATTGAAACTCCTGGGCCCATAGCTTAACCTGCGCTCTATGCAAACTACCGTAAATTCCCGCGTACTACCCGCGGGTTGTACGCAAATCAGACTCCGCTTTCATTTGATATCAAACATGCCTATATAGGGTGCAGGTTATATGAGGGTTTTTATCACTATAGAACAGTACTAAAATTGATATCTTCAAATTCAAAAACGGGTTATAGGATTCCCCTGGAGTTGGGGGTGCGGGTTATACGCGAGATGCAGGTAGTACGCGGGAATTTACTGTATGAGGTTGTCCTTAACTTGACAAATTAGAATCCAGTACCCAGGTAACTGGGAGTACTCACTTTAGAAGAAGCCTGTTTGCTACGTGCTCTAGTTGATGTACTGGCAGCTACTGGTGTAGCCTTGTCTACCTGAGAAGAAATCAACAAGTTCTATATGCAATGTTCTGTAATTCATCACAACTATCTTCATAATTTTAAATACTGGCATAATTCAAAGTGGCACATATCGACCACAGGGAGTCCATAGATGTGTTTTGTTAATAGAGCCGATATAATTGTTAAAGCTTCCAGCCGCAAACACATGAGACGCCATTAGCTTAGCACCACCAATTCCTGAGGTGTCCAGAACCGCCACACTAGAGTCAGGGCGAACCTTGAGTCAGTAAATCCGTAAATTTTATGATTTTCTAGTCCCCAATGTGGAATTGTACACACCTTTACCACCTTAGCAGCTCTTTTACGGCGGATCTTGCTTTCTCCTTGGGATGGTTCCGGTGTATCATCATCTACCTAAGAGAAGGCAGATTTGATAAGATAAATTATTGTAGCCTTTTACAAACGATTTAAGTTCAAAAATGGTGCTGTCGGTTTGTTACTAACAAACTAGACCTTTGTATAGGTTGTAATTCTCGTAGCTGTTAGGTCTATCTCTGTGTTGCCAAGGTGGCCTGCACCTCGAAGTCATACACACGCCAATTTTCCCTCACGCAGGCCACCTACATTAGGAAATATCTGTAGAATTAGTTGATCAAAGTTGCACAAATTCAAAGGCCATGACTCTCTTGTCTGAAAACACGCAACGGAGTGCCACCACTTTAATTACAAGAAGCTACATGAACGCTGGTTAACCGGTTGTGTATTTTCACGCGTCAAATAATATCAACAATATCATCCTAAATGGCAAGCAAACTAATGATAACATGTTTTAATTGTTTCCTGATCTAAGAAGATATAAAACTAATTGTAAAATTTTGATTCTGAAGATGCTATAAATATGGCCATTACTTCACAAATAATTGGAGTATTTGAAAATTTCTTTCATTGTTAAAAAGCTGAGATCATGACCAGCCATTATGGCCAGCGCCTGGATGGTGTATACCGGCCACTAAGATTCTACGCCGACTTTTGCCGGCGTGATTTCCGCAACATTGAATCTGTAGATGATTGTACATGTCCATAGATGTGTTTTGTTGATGGACGTATCAATGGAATGGACTTAATCATCCTACATGTCTATCAAAGCAACGGTTCTTTACCTACCACACACCATTGGCAGGGAACGAGGAGCCTACACTTGATATTTGCTTAAATAATTGTTTCACACCATCCTGATATATTATGCACTGTATAGCGAGAAATGTCTCCAGGCTTACCATAATGCTGGCGTTCAGTTCAGCCAGCTCAACAGCGACTTCCTGAAGGCTGGTGTTCAGCGTATCTGATGCCTGTATGCTTACTTCTTCTTCACCATAGTAAACAGACAGGACCTGCAACAACGATAGGAGTAATAGTTATGGCTAGAAAAAACTGATGACAATTTTTTTTCAATTCCCTTAACCCATTGAGGCCGGGAAAAGAAAATTATTTTAAGTCAGGGAGCCGGATTATTTTTCCAAATTTTTCCCTGAGTCCGGGGGTTTCCCAAATCCCATAGAGTTATGTCAATTATAATCGACATCCGGCCCCTCATGGTGTAGTAAATAATCGACATCCGGCCTGGAATGGATGTAGAGTATAGTCTACATTTGCCCTCAATGGGTTAAGTCACACCTGAATCGTCACATGATACTCAGGAAGAACCCTGAGTCAATTAGCTTAAAATAACATATGTCTGACCCTACATAGATCTGTCAACTTAAAAAAAAGTAAAAACAAAACATTGTCTTCGGTGTTTATTATGAAATATTGATATTACCTCACCCCATTCCTGTTCATCACATTCCGCGTCGTCACCATAGTAATTTTCGTCATCTTCTATGTGTTGCATGTTAGCACAGGCACATTTCCCCTGGCCGCAGTGACAGAGGTATGTGCACGCTGTACCATTTTGTCTACACTCACAGTAGCCACGGGTATTCTCCCCCTGTCTTCCTTTCACCCTAGTGCATGAATTCCTGCAAGAACACTGGACGGGGTCGCTACGTGTTGTCAACTGAAAATAAAGCAATAAAACACCAATCAATATACTAATACAGAAATGACCGGGTACACTGATATGTGTGAGCATACCTTTATACCCAAACATTATTGTTGATCATTTAACAAGAAATTTAATGAATTTAATTCTAAGAATTGTCATTAAATGTTACTTTCAAGCATTGAGTACCACATATGTCGGCACAGTTTGTAATGTATCAATGCCAAAGGTCTGTGTGCGATCTATGGAACTGTTCTATTGATTGATAGATCGTATTTTTGAAAATTTAGATGTCAAATGGTGTATTCTGGTCTATTCTGAAGCTTATACATTCAACCCCTTTTCGATCATGTTTAGAGGTTGGAAAGTCCCTGAAATCAAGGGCCCCATGTAACAAAGTGATTGTACAAGGTCACCTGGAAAACAGTCCAGGTCGCTGGGTCACTTTTTACCTCTTTAGAACCACAGTAAAGATCCGCCCCCCTCCTTGGGTCATACAGGGTTCCCACAAAAAAATTCAGATTGAATTCCATGACATTTCCATGACATTTCATGACAAAAATCTCAATTTTCCATGACATTTTTGTGGAAGTCTGGGGCTTGGCCCCCGAGAAAATTTCTAAAATCTAAAAAGCAAATGGTACATTCTAGGAGATTTTATCATGTTAATTCCATTATTTTCATATTCCATGACATTCCATGACAAATGGCAAGTTTTCACAAAATTCAATGACATTCCATGACTTTCCATGACACGTGGGAACCCTGGACTCATACTATCAAAAAATGATCAATCAACCTCTCAATCAACTTCTCAAAAGAGAATTGAGAAATTTTAGAAGATACCCAAGTCAAACAGTGTATTCTGGTGCGATTTGAAAATTGTAACTTCGGTTCTAGTTGGAGTATTTATAAAATTCAAAAACCTATGGATAGCTAAAAGCACACAGGCGGTGATTTCGATGGTATTTCACACTGGCAGCAGTAAAAGCAACACAGGCGGCGCACCTGTGTAATCCCAATGTGTGGAGAACCCTATGAATGCAGCCCTGGCTAGGTGCATCGTTCCCACCCCAACACTCAGTACTCCTCCCCCCCCCACCCCCTGCAACCAATAGATGAACACTCCCTAAGTACTGGTGCTATGATGTAATCAGTTCAACGTTGAATCAATGCTGAATCAACGTTAAATCAACATTGACAACCAATTATCAATGTTGATTCAATGTCCTGTGCCCACTGGGATATTAATTAGCAGGCTTTTTTCGCTTATCCTTTGTGGATGAGCATCAACTATAGTTGATGCTATGGCAGGGCCAGCATCGACTATAGTTGATGCTGGCAGGACAAGCATCGACTATAGTCATCATAACTCTATGGGAATCAACAAAGCCTCGCCCTTACAGCAAATTCATGCTAGAAATCTCGCCTCCACACCGAGCTATACCAATTTTTGGTCGTCCTTAAAGGCGCACTGAACCCACGACGTCATTTGCGTACAAAACTCGGCAGGGTTAGGTCCTGGGTTGAGTGCGCCTTTAAAGGGTTAAGAGGCTGAATTTTTTACCCCCCCCCCCCTTAGGAGGGGTCGGATATTTTTACAGATACCACCCCCCCCCCTTGTAACTAATAAATGAACACTCCTTACCCTACAATACTGTAGGCCGGATAGGCCGGATTTGAAAGGAGACTTTGTGACATGGGGCCCTTAATTTTGGCGACTTTCCGACCAGAGGGGGCGGGGTTGATCTGGCCTTTTAGAAAACAAATGAAAATCTGGATCTCAAATATGTATTACCGTAAATTCTCGCGTATAAGCCTAACTCGCGTATAAGCCGCACCCCTAACTTTGACAAATTATATAAGCCGCAGAGGGGGTCTGAATATTGCGATTTTGATACTGTTGTATACTAATAAAAACTCTCGTATAAGCCGCACCCTGTATAGGCATGTTTGGTATCAAAAGAAAGCTGAGTCTGACTCGTGTACAAGCCGCGGCTTCTACGCGAGA
Source organism: Harmothoe impar (assembly GCA_947462335.1). Lineage (NCBI taxonomy): Eukaryota > Metazoa > Annelida > Polychaeta > Phyllodocida > Polynoidae > Harmothoe > Harmothoe impar. The sequence goes on from OX381720.1 coordinate 41,414,065, forward strand.
ATTTACGGTAGTCTGTATTCTGGTGACTTCTGAGAATATTTTAATAACTTCGGTTCTAGTAGGAATATTTGAAAAATTCTTTCAGCTCTGGAAAGGCTAAAAACTGGAGAAACCGGGAGACCGGGAGGCAACCGGGAGACCACTCAAAAATTGACCCAAAACCGGGAGTCTCCTAGGTATTCCGGGAGAGTTGGCATGTATGGCATACATGCCAACATTTGAAAGACTAAAACCGGGAGACTTTTTGTTTGGGATGGGTTGGGGACTGATCTGGCCAGGGTGGTATATGTTTGGCATAGGCCTAGAGGAATAATAATTGCTTCCTCGTGACCTATAGGCCTAGGGGTTATTGCTGCCACCTAGGTGGATAGTAGGGAATGAGGAACTGACATAGTCAGTGCTGCCACCTTGTGTGCCCAGAACGTGTAAACCTGCTTCCAGCTCTCAAATATCTATAGATAAACCAATCCAAATTATGGTGAAGTGTGAAATGGCTCGTCATAGTTGTTGTGAGCACTGTTAGGTACCATTTGGTTTTCAGTACATTTTAAAAAGATATTTATCCACTGGGTTATTGCTTGAATGGTGTCAAATATGACGATAATAGGCCCCTGTCGATAATAGGTGCCTATACTGGGGCTGTAGTCTATACTCTACAAGGTGTGGGGGTTTCGGCAAGGGGACAGTGTAGATGGATATATAAATATCAATTCAGGGTATAGGCCTACAAGCCTGTAAGTTTAACTGTCCCAATACAGGCTAACTTATCGATGATTATGTAGTGTATAAATATGGTACATTGCCCAAAGGCTTATAAAAGGTTTTATAGTTTCCGGTAAACCTCACGGCATAAATTACACATTTAGAATCGGTATTTTATCACTGAACTCGGTAAATGTGATAGGGGAATTTTAGCACACGTCCTCACATAATGTTTACATGTTTTAGAAGTGATTGGAAGCTGTTTAATTGACTCAGAGCATAGACAAAAGTCGGCAACAATTCCGATCTCAACTTTGCGTTTTGGGGATAAAAAAATACTTTCACTTTTGGGTCTATGCCACAGCCGAAACTACACCTAAAACATGACTTTAGGCAGAAACACATATACGACCTGTCAAGTTGTCTAAAGGAGCTAAAAGTCATATAGGAAGTGGAAAATTACTCTAAATACACAGACATCGAAGATGACGGCGATGATCAACACAGGGGCTGAGAGTGGGACTCATGATTAGAATTTTTTAGAGGCCAACTTCTGCAGACGACAAATGGAAAATGCAAAAAGCTGAAAATGTGGGTCTAGATTAGGCCCTACGTCAATCAGTCTGAATAGCCTGTACAAGATGTTTGCTTACCTTTTTCTCTTGTGTTTCCATTGTTGATACAAAATATTGAATCCACGGTAGATGTAATTTACACAGCTACGTTCACCATTTCACAGACGCTTCACTGAGACTTCTGGGGTGTGCACTTCAAGTAGCGTTTTCCCCTTATGTTTTCCATCTAACCCAGTAGGTGGTGACACTGGTACTTCCTTCTTGAGCTGGTTTCCGTCCTCAATAGCTTTGTTAGTTTTACATGCCTATCACATCCCACCTTCGGCAAGGGACCAGTGTAAAATAAATTTCCACACCGTGTACAGAGAGTAGTCACCTCGATTTTGAGTTCCCTGCGTTCTTGTCAGTGTTGCCTTTGCTTCATGTAGGCGTACATCTCGGAAGTTATTTCGATCATATTCATGGTTGGCCATACTCATAGTTTTTTGTTGTCATAAAAGAAGTATTGTTTCATTTCGTCAAGAAACCAATTAGTTTTAGAATGTCAAAATGTCAAGTTGGATCAAGGCCTACCACAGTCACAGCCACAGTTGAGGCAAGTCCTAGACAAGATTTCTAAAGTCATTCGTCCTAAACATTCTACATTTTTGAATATTTGAGAACGGCTTAGCTGCAGGCCCATATTGCATATGGCAGACTACACAACCACGTTGTAGTTTACATGAAAAAATTAGGTCAATTGTGATCATACTTTTATGATGCATAATTGGACTGGGAGTGGCACCTCGCCCTCCGCTGAGACTCCCAACCTCACGCCATGCTTGCATGCTGGCTAAATATTGCGCGCTTTAACAATCTCTAAACCCTGTCCCAACGAGTTGGTACCAGCTTGCACGTCACAAATTCGGGGAATTAGGAAACGTCAAAACGCTGAGATCCCTGCCCCTTTAAACACAACCCTGAATTGAATCAGGATTTTATTATTCCGCCTTTTACACGTTCTAACCCTAAAGAAGTTGACTTTAATTTAATTCTAAAGTCTGTTCAAAATGAAACCTTGTTTGGAATGGTTGAAGTTGATATTGAAGTTCCAAAAAAGTGGTCAGATGGAATGGTAAAAGACTGTTCACCATGGGAATATTTCAAGGAAATGAGTCCTCTGTTTTGTACAACTGAAATTAGCCACGCTGATATTGGAGACCACATGCAAGACTACATCAAACGACACAACATGTCAACGGTAGTGTTATTGTTATTGTTTTATCCTTAGACAAAGACATAACTTATTCATCCATGCATCCTTATCTAGGTGGTATATTAATGCAGCATTGTCCATGACTCATTAGCGCTACATTGATATTGTAATATGATCCTGTATACTAAGTTACTGCTCTCTTTGGTATCTAACCTATACAGCATTCCTTTGTCGTCCCATACTTACACAACAGAACTAACTAGTGTACTATATTTATTTCAGAAAAACAAGAAACTATTGGTTGGTGGAATGAAAGCATCGAAGATATTGATAGCCACTCCCCTTCTAAAATGGTACATAGAGCATGGACTTAAGGTGACCAACATTCATCAAGTTGTCGAGTTCACTGGAAAGAAATGCTTTGAAACTTTTGAAGAAGAAGTAAGCGCAGCTAGACGAAATGGGGACAGAGATGCTTCTAAAGCAATTATTGCTGACACGATGAAATTAATCGGAAACAGTGCTTATGGTTGTTTAATTATGGACAAAGAAAAACATCAAAATGTGAAATATGTTGAAGGCAGGACTAAAGCTAGTATGCTTGTAAATGAACCAACATTTTCAAAAATAACAGAACTAGATGATGATTTATATGAGATAGAGGCGGCCAAGCATAGTATGCTACTAAACCTACCGATATATCTTGGTTACTTTATCCTGCAATACGCTAAGTTAAAAATGTTAGAATTCTATTATGATTGTATCGATGTTTTAGTAAAACGGGAAGACTATGAGTATTTGGAAATGGACACGGACAGCGCGTACTTTTCAATAAGTGCTGATAAGTTAGAAGATATAATTAGACCTGATCAACTGAAGAAACACCAAGAGTTAATATACAACTCCTGTTATGATAACATTGATTCAACCAAACAATGGTTTCCTCGAAAGTGTTGTGACAAACATAGCCAACATGACAAAAGAACACCAGGTTTATTTAAACTAGAAGCAGAAGGAGATGAAATGATAGCACTGTGTAGCAAAACCTACATTCTGAAGGACGGGGATAAGACTAAAGTAGTGTGTAAAGGAATAAGCGAAAAATCTATGTCAAATCCATTTAACCTATATAGAGAAGTGTTATCTACTCAACAATCCAGATCTGGTTATAACAAGGGGTTTAGAGTTCGAGATAACACAATATTTACATATGAACAATCAAGAGCTGGATTGTCATATTGTTATCATAAAAGAAAGGTATTAAATGATGGAGTTTCTACTGAACCTTTGAATGTGACACTATCCCCGTTTAATCTTACCCCACATCTATCTATTTCAGGTAAAGAACACCCACTGTCTTTAGATTATCCCAGTAAAATCAATGTCTTTGGGCTAGAATTCAACTCTGCACGTGAAGCTTATCTTTTTGCTTTAAAATCAGAAAATCAAGTTAATGAACATTCAAACTTTATAGTAGAATCGAGGACTACATTAAGTAATAATTGGATAGAACAAAGAAAAGTCATAATGAAAGGGATATTGCTAGAAAGTATGCGATCAAATATCCTAGTAAGACAATCACTAGCTGGATCTAACTCGTTACAGATGTTATATTGTGTACATGACACATATTGGGGCGTTGGTATGAATCATAGACTAGCTGCCATTTCAGATAGTTACAGAGGTAGTAATATGTTAGGAACTGTGTGGGGAGAAATTAGAGAACTCCATCAAGAAGAAATACACCAAAATCAATGTCTAAGATGTATTGTGTGTAACCTAAAACGTCCAGATGTGAAGTATGATAGAGAACTAGAAAAATATATTTGTACTCAATGTTTGTAATATTTATGCATATTAAACTATCGCACAGTTAAATCTTGTCATTTCTGTTCAAGTTAATATAAAATGAAGACGTATGAAGTCCCTGAATATGTATTTAATACTCCAAGCACTATATTACTCAGTGGTACTACAGGATCTGGAAAAACCACATGGATAAAAAAGCTACTTCATACTCCTAGTATGTTTAAAAAAAGCCCAGATAAAATAATATACTGTTATGGAACATGGCAACCTATTTTTAACTCGATGTCAAATGTAGAGTTCAGACATGGTCTTGATATTCCACAAAACACGCCTGATCAACACATGGTAATTGTATTAGATGATTTAATGAGTGATGTCGTCCAATCTTCCGAAGCAGAGTCATTGTTCACAAAAGGATCACATCACCATAACATCACAGTTATCTTTATAGTGCAAAATCTTTTTCAGCAAGGAAAATGTGCTCGGACTATTGCTTTGAATAGTCATTACGTTGTATTATTTAAAAACCCAAGAGATGTGTATCAGATAAAGTGTCTAAGTCGTCAGCTTGGACTAGGAAATGTAGTACAAGAAGCATATAAAGACTGCATGCAGAACGCTTATGGTTATTTGTTCATAGATCTTTCACCTCACAACAACGACGATCTAAAACTTAAAACTAATATATTCCCTGCTGAAACCTGTGTGGTATACCTATAAATAGAGATGGGTCATTATACTAATTTTCATAATGAAAAGGATAGAAAAAGAACATTTTCTGGGTGGAGTTATAACATAGACTGTAATAGGATGGTACAGTCTGGTTTCTTTTGGACAGGGGGAGATGATGTTGTGCAATGTTTTAATTGTGGTATTAAGCTATGTCAGTGGAAAGAAGACAGCATTCCTGACATCGACCACTTAACATACTCTCCTGATTGTTCTTTTGTTATGAAGAAAACACTTTCTATAGCTATATCTCAGCTAAGTCTATTCAAAGATGTTTTGAAAGAAAATATCAAGTTAAATAAAAGAATACAATCTTTAGAAAGAGCAATATATAACACCATGTCAACATCTACATGTAACACTCAGGAGAATGACGTGAAGTGTGAAAGTTGTAAGAAGTTACTTTCTACATTACAAATAGATGAAAATGAAAAATGAGCAAACTATTAGAGGATAACTCTTCTTTTCTTTCTCTACTACTCAGCACAAAACCAGCTCAAGCATTGGATTTACTCAGCAATGTTACTCCAAGTCAGGGACTTTGCATCAATGAAATCTGTTTCAATTTATTAAGCCTCCCCTTGACTACAAAAGAAGCTAAAATAGTAAAGAAAAGAAAACCCCTATTAAAGAAACTCTCAAAGAAAAATACCCCCTTTAAAACTAAGAGTAGACTAATTTGTTCAAACAAAAAGACAATTTACAAAATACTTATATCTTTCAAGTCAAAATTGCTTGAGTTAATATGAAGAAAATGGTATTAGTACCATATGAACAATATACAAACCAAAAGAATGATTTGATGATTAGAACTAGTGAAAAAAGAAGTGACGTTTCTGAATCAAATCCTTTGATACAAGAAGAAAATAAAGACATTTCTATATCTGGGAAAGGAGCTCAGAAACTAAGCAAAGACAGAATACTACAAGGTTTTGGAAAACTCAATAAGAATAAAGCTAATTCTCTACTCAGTTATGTAGAGGAGGGGATGGATTGGAATGAAAAAGGGGAGCTAATAGCTAACAACGTTACTCATACAGGATCGCATGTGACTGATTTATTGAACCATGCTTTAGTGAACAAAAGTCAGTATAATGCGATAGGATCAGAAGCCTTCTACACTGGACTTCAAAATGCACCAAAGTGTCTTTTTCATGCATCACGTCAAGAGTTAATAGGTAAAGGAGTTGAACAAAAGTATACACCAACACACCCACCTACACATTTGGAAAAAGAGTCTTCACCCACACCTCCACCTCCAGGCTTACCAATAAACAACAAAAGTAAACCGCTTGATCTATCTGATCCACTTTCCTGGAAAAACAAATGGCGCAAAATATAAATCGTATATTAAAAGGAGTGTACTTTGACCCAGAAAACCCGGCTTCATATGGTAGTGTAAAAACTCTATATGAAGCTGTAAAAGATAGGGGAATAAAAGAAAAAGACGTAGAAAAATGGTTAAGTGAACAAGATGTATATACTCTTCACAGAAAAAGCGTTAGAACATTCACAAAACCACGTGTAATTGTCTCAGATAAAGACCAACAATTCGATGCAGATACAATGAACATGCAGAGGTACAAGAAAGTAAACAGCTTTGGTTATGTTCTAGTCGTCATAGATATATTCACACGTTTTGTTTGGACTGTAGGACTCAGAACATTAAAAGGAGAGGAGACAGAAAAAGCTTTGAAGCGTGTCTTTAAAAAGGCTAAACCAATAAAGCTTCGCACTGACAAAGGTTCTGAATTCTGCAATAATGTTGTAAAAAAGTATTTAAAAAATGAAAACATAATTCATTTTACAACTTATAATCAATCTAAAGCCAACTTCGCTGAAAGAAGCATCCGTACAATTAAGAATAGACTTGTGCGTTACATGAATAGAAAGAACACTTATAAATGGACAGCCGTGTTACAATCAGTAACTAAAGCTTACAATAATAGTATACATAGAACAATTAAAATGACTCCAACTGAAGCTAGGGAAGCAGACAGAACAGAACTATGGAGAAATCAATATGATCCTAAAGAAGTAAAAGAAAGGAAAAAATCATTTAAATCTAAATCATTGTATAAATTTAAGATAAATGATCGAGTCAGATTATCTAAAGAAAAATCCCCTTTTGAACGTGCATACGATGAAAAGTGGACTGAGCAAATATACACTGTAACTAACAGAGAAACTAATCAAGGAATAGCACTGTATTCTGTTAAAGCTTGGAATAATGATCCAATCGAGGGAAAATTCTACGAGCAGGAACTACAAAAAATAGTAGTAAAGGGAGATAAAACCTTTATAATTGATAAATTAGAAGAGAAGTATATGGGTAAAATAAAAGGTTACATTGTAACTTGGTATGGGTGGCCTAAGAGATATAACTCCTGGGTTCCAGCAAAAGACGTCAAAGACATCCCGAAGCTTGTACGATAAGGATGTACATATTTCTAAAATCAGATGACTCTATTTCATATCATCCTGATAATAACACGTGTGAATTTGTGTCAGAATTACCTAAATCGATTAAGTTAGAAGGACTTTGGAATTGTTCATTAATTCATTTTGACGTAGGAGAAGAAAAGACAGAAGACATTTTAGTGTGTTGTGATTTAGTTGAAAGTAGTTCTGTATATGGTAGTCAAGTACCAATTCTAAATGTATTGAACAATGCTGGAGATATTATCCACCCTTACTACATTCCTGTAAATAGAGATATTATTTCAAGAATACGAATTAAATTACTCACACCAGAAGGAAAAAAATTTGAGCCTGAACCTCGACACTGTAAACTAGTAATACATTTAAGACCTAATCACAATACTTAGACTTATTGGTTCTTAACCTTTGAGTGAGAAACATCATATATTAGCTAACAAAATGAGTTTTATACCATATGTACCAAATATGGAGGTGTGGAAAAACATTAAAAACTTAAGAAGTATGAAGAAGTTCCACTCGCTACAGGATGGTAAAGGTAGTTCTATTCAATTAGTAACCCCCGCTGAAGGAGCTGTAATGCGTGCAAAATTAGATCTTAAAAGACAAGTACAAAGCTCCGAGCATCATTCACCACCAAGGAAGAGAGCAAAGAAGACCCCAACTAAAATAAAGAAGAAAAAGCCCACCACTAAATCAAAGAAAAAATCAATTAAAAAGAGAAAAGTCACTACAAAGAAAACTAAGAAATGACGTATGTAATAGATAAATCAAAGGAAGGATTTGATGCTAGGCTTTCTCTGTTCTCAGCCCCTCCTGTAGAAACTGCTATTCAAGATGTGTATTACAAAGAACACCGTCCTGTTGGTCAGATTTCCGCTCACTCGGCCTTGGAGTTTGATGTGTATAATAATTCGTCAGATTACATAATTCTCAATCAGATGTATGTTCTTCTTACTCTTCAAATATTCACTGACTCTAATGAAGCTATCACTGATTTAGATAAAGTAGGCCTTGTTAACTTTCCATCATGTAGCATATTTAGGCAACAAGACTTCGCCCTTCAACACCAGACTGTGTCTAGCGGTGTTGGATCAAACTTTCCATATAAGGCAATGTTGGATATACTATTAAATCAGGGGAGAAATGATCAATTAAGTTGGATGGCTTTAGGTGGTTTTGATAAAGATACCTCTGAATCAATGGATGCTCACGAACCAGCTAATTCATCCAATTCTGGATTATCTAATAGATATAATAAAACAAAAAGAGGTAAAAAAGCTGTTTATAAATCATGGCTGTTCAATGATCTTACTCAACAAGACAGGATGTTGATAAATAATGTTCCTATAAACATTAAGCTATACCCAACAACTGATGAACAACGTTTGATGTATAAATGTCTATCAAATTGTCCAACTACTCCAACTAGTCCTACTAATTGGTTTTATGCTGCTCCAGATGTTAGCCCTCCAGTAACTCCCCCAAAGGTTACGACAGCAAAATCATACCATCTAAAGATATGTGATGCTGTGTTAGTTGTACCCTTTGCTAAGATTCATCCTGGTATGTTAATGGCTCAGGCTGAAATACTTAAAAAAGAAATGGCGTTGTATCCTTTTACTAGAAGTGAAATTAAAGGATACAATATAGCTGAAGGGAGTTTTAATTCGTCTATGGATAATCTTTTTCAAGATACTATACCCAAACGTCTTGTGGTAGCGTTTGTTAGCTCAAAAGCTTATTCAGGAAACTCTGAATTAAATATGTTTAACTTCCAAAACATTGGTCTGAATTATCTAGACTTTCAAATAGATGGTCAAAGTAATGCTGCTCAGATACTTCAACCCGACTTTGCCAATGACAACTATGTTCAAGCATATTCTAAGTTATTTGATTCCATGCCACCGGAGCAGAAAGAACCACCTAATATTTCCTACTTTGATTTCAAACATGGATACGCATTGTATGTCTTTGACATGGAAAAGAGCAAAGACTCTTCATATCGTAATCCCTTAAGAAGAGGTCAAACTAGACTGACAGCTAAATTTAGTACTGCATTAGAAGAAGGTATCACTGTTCTAGTATATTCTACATCTGAAGCGTTGTTAAAGATTGACGAAGCCCGCAATGTTATTATTGAATAATGGATGAAAATCAAATAACTCACTATTTAATGACGGATGAATACACTTCTCGTTTTTTCCAAGGAGTTATGTCATATGACAAGCTTCCTTCTACTGACTCTGCTTCGGGATTGTATGTTGTGAACACTGACTCTTCCTTAGGTCCTGGGAAGCACTGGGTTTGTGTTTTTGTTGGAGATCTGTGCGAATATTTTGATTCTCTAGGAAATCCTCCTTTAGAGGCAAAGTTATTCATACAAAATCAAAGAAAATCATATATATATTCTAATATTAAATTGCAGGGTTCAGAGAGTGATGTTTGTGGTGATTACTGTATTTTATTTTCATATTTTCGATGTAGAGGTTATAGTATGGAAAAGTTTGTGAAGATGTTTACTAATGATACTGATAAGAATGATCGTATTATAAAACTGTAAAATGATATCGATAATAAACAAAACTAAGAATCAATTGAAAATGTTGTTATTTATTACTATAATACACACTACATAGATACATACGATTGAGCGTTGCCACACTTCCTGACCAAACTTATGCACTGTGATGCAATATAGATGTTTGTATGCAGCGTGTATGAATGAGCTTGCAACATCTAGACTATCTGAAGATGTAACAGTAAGATAAAGTAGAACGATTATGTGACTAAGTAATACATGTATAACATAAATATAAATAGAGACTGGCTCAGTAAATGTATAACGTATCAAAACACAGAATAGAATGAACTACTACTGCTACTAGTATCAAATATCAAGGATAGCTATGACATAGAAATATAATCAGTAACTTATATACTTAGCTTTAAAAGTTCTATCAATACAAATCTAGGATATGACGACAGTGATGTAATAGTCAGCGCCATGAGTATAGTATTTAAACCTATATAATAACACCTTGATGTATACAATAGTCGACAACATGAGTATGATACTTAAAATATTTATCAAATATAGACTTTGACCTATATAAACAAATAAATGCAAAAGGAATGACTGTGATTCCACTGACATAATTCTCATCACAAACAGTATATAGCTCGAGTTATATCAAGGAGAGATACTCTAATGAACTCAGGTTAAATAAAGTGACACAACGTTAATCTACATATGTCTAAACTAAATCCGAGACAATAATACTCTACATTTATGTTGAGTATAACAACTAGTCCTAACTCTGTATATTTTGACTAATAATACAAACAGAATGTCATGAAGTGAGAGTCTAATATCACCTGTATACCTGACGCACTTAAGTTTTGTTCAAGTTTTGAGCTTTATAAGTATAGAACCTTGTATAGGTCATTTATTTATCAATATCTATCTACCAAATATCAAACCTCAGTACTTATTTGAACTCAAAACTAAACACAACCTGATTGCCTCATATATCTATATTGCGTTTAACTTCTGATCAAGATAATAACATGCAGCGAGTTATCATACTTAGTACCACTCTGGTGAATTAACACAGCTAATCACAAGCCTAGCACCGGTGTCACTTGTCTTTTAGCATTGTATAATGTTACACAGCTAATACCTATGTAATGGTTACTCAGAATCATTACACCATCAACATATTACTTATCCTTTTTGTTCTTTTCTTTCTTCTTTTTGAAAAGTGCACGAGAAGCTCGAGACTCAGAACTAGCACTCTTAATGGTTTTATCTCTGTCTTTACTTTTACTTTTGTTACTTTTCTTTTTTGATGATTTGCTGCACTCATCATTTACGGATTTGTCCTTTTCATTGTCACTGTCAGATCTTAGACCTAACTCATCCCATACTGGAAGTTCTTTAGGTATAGTTTCTTCCCCGGCATAAGTTTCTGTTTCAGGTGGTGGGGGGACAGAGTCATTTGAAATATGAGAAACAGAATCATGGTTAGCGGGTTCAACATGTAATTCGACTGAAACACAAGACTCATTTGAGAATGGGTTTGTTGAACAGTTCAGAGAGGATGTATCACTTTCTAACTCATCAATCACGTCACTGGTTGAAGCCCCGACAGTGCCTACTGTCTTATCGTCTAGTGTAGTTTCCTCCCTTCCTCGCCTTCTTAACGAACTATTCGATACTTCCTCCTCCCTGTCAAAGATGTTGCTGAAAGCAGAATTATAGTAACATTAGGATTATGTAGCATGTAATATTGTATAGTACAGGTACCGGGTACTATTGTTCATTGGAACTAAATCTTAGCTTTAGACTATCAATATTTGAAGGATATCTCACTTAAAAGTATATTTGGATAATTCATATCAATGGCTAGACAATTATATTAGTGCACTATTCATTAAAAGCTAGAGATTTGTTTACTACTACTACTACTACTACTAGTCACTCGTGAATATTAGTCCTTATACTACTATTATCAAGACACTATACAATGGTAATGCGTTGTAATTGTATACTCACATATCCTCACTGGAGGAAGAACATGAGCTGAATATACTCGGTAGTTTTCTGTATGGGTGTCCAGCTTGACGACAGCGCCACTTTAACATTTGTAAGCGTATAACCCGACCACCAAGACAAACAAGAAGCACCACAATAACTAATATCAGAGGCACCGCCACAACAATCACTATCAGTGTGATTCTCCCATTAGTCATAGAACTAGGATAGGGTAGTATGGTGCTGTTCCCAGGTGTGTTAGTTGTATAGTCTATAGCTGGGTTTGGTGTGTCAGACTGAGGTTCTAAGCTATGTGGATAGCGTGTAGTCTTAGATCTAGGCTTTAATGTAGAAGCACTTTGGGTTGGGTTTAGGACTTGGTTTCTAGTTGTCACTATAGGCTTGACAGTACTCACTTCGGTGACTTCACTGGTTGAAGGGTTTTGCGTTGTCACTGTAGTGACAGTGTGATCACAGTCTGACTGGATTGACACAGTAGAAATCATGTGTGGGAGACACTTCACATCAGAGCTGCGTAAGTCTATGTTTTGCGCACGAGGAAACACACGTTTCATAAGATCATAGGTCAAGTTGAATGAGTGTCCTATGTTACAGTACCTCAAGTCTAACCATGTGAAGCGCGCAAATACTTGTTCATGGCGGGTTGCTCTCAATGTCAGCGAATAAACACTCACACGACGACATGTTAACTTGCTCTGACGACATATACAGTTCCTACACAAGTCTCCATTTGTTGTGTTAACGACAAACACGAGAAGTAAGACGAGTAGAAGATTCATGTTGACTTTTGGACTTTGACTCAAGTTTGAGCGCGCGTGACACTATTGCCTCGCATAAAAAATAATCGGATGTTATTTGAAAGCTCTATTGTTATTACTTCCTATATAGTTTCAATATAATAGAAATATGCATAAGCATTCTATATATTTTTCATTCATTCTGACTTAAGTTATATTGAATTAAACAGTAACGCTAAATAAGAATGGATTTCTTTATATTGCGAGGTTGTTCAGTAGTGCGCTGAATTTATGCTAGGTGGCAGCAGTGGTAGAGCGGTTGGGTCAAAGCTAGTGTATCCATACGCCACTAGGTGGGGGTAGTGTGTCAGGGTTTAGCTTTTAGCTACTGATACAATAAGCATAAGGCTCTGTCTCACAACTTTGGGCTAATGTTTTTTGTCTCTAACCGGTCTGAATAAAAAACGGGTTATTTAGGGCAGATGATGATAAATGGACAACTAATGACTGGTTTAGAGCGTTATAACATCTATTAATCTTTTCAGACAAATTCTATCTACATCTGTCCTAAATAACCCGATTTTTTCAGACCGGTCAGAGACAAAAAACATTGGCCCAAAGTCGTGAGACACAGCCATATATTGGGTATAAACTTCACAACTAGTTCATGAAGCTGGGTTATCAATATATGGGGTATCAATGTGGTGTATCGTATTTAGGTGAACTGTCTGAATCAGATATTTAACCCTATAAGGACACATTTTGCTAAAATGATATTGTCGTCATGATGCATCAATGTAGGGGTGGTGAGTAACTCTCTGCGATAACATAGATACATGTTAGTACTCCTGTACTTTCTGAACTCTAGAGAGTTAGTATTATGCTTACATGTAGCAGCTGTGAGTTACTCGCCAGGTTTGTATTCATGCATCATGGTGATTAAGACATGATGCATTAAGGTATAATACTAACCTTTAAGTCTAGATAGATAGTGTTCTTACTATATAAACACGATAGAATTAATCTTCTTAAGTACAGAGCTTGTGTTCGTACATAGACCATCAAAATGATGAGATCTGGATTATTTTGTGTGCTATTCAGCGGACTGTTTGTTACAGTGTATCTTCAGGATTCTATGTGCATGGTGTGTCAATGTCAAGAAAGAAGAATCACCTGTCGTCAGAGGAATCCAGAATCTACTCAGATTGGAGTAAATGACAGGTACGATTACTTGGATTGGCAGCTGTGTAGATTAACTAGGTATAATCCTAAGACATATGAAAAGTTTACAGCTCTAAGGACTCTTGACATCAGAAACCAGTGGGATAACTTTGACTGCACTTCTATTCCTAAGACTAGTAACTTTTCGATTTTAACGGATTGTGAGGCTTCTACTAGCACACCTAGACCCACTTCTAGTGATTTGGTTACATCCACAACGTCAACTAGTAGACCTACTACTAGCCCCATAGGACCTGTAACTACTTCACTCACCACCATAGACAAAGATGTTACTAGTATTACAACTAGTATTATTGTACCTACTACAGATACAACGTTGAGTGTAAGAACTACATCTACTGGACTGACTAGTACAACGATAAAATCATTTACTTCACTTATAACTAGTAGTGATATTCCAATAGCGAAATCTTCTACAACGATCCCCATTTATACTACAAGTATAAATCCCCAGTCTATTTCATATGCTTGTATACCATCTATCATTATGAATGTTGTAATGGGTATAATTTTGATTGTTATAGTTGTTGTGGTTTTAGTGATATTTTTGAAGAAAAGAATGCGCAACTCTCTCATCTATAATCCTAATAGGTTTCAGAATATATACAATGACTTGGTAGATACTGAATTGTAAGAGATCAAACAAACACCAAGTTAAATAATAAAATTTTATTCAATCATATATGAAACAACATTGTTCATTATGCATATGACATATCATCTATTTAATGCATTACAAATTGTGTATAATGAATATCAGTGAACGATGAGCCAGGTTGCAGTGACGTCACGTTATGATGGGCTAGAGGAATCATCCACCTGGGCGCTCCCCTGTAGTTAATAGACTTATTACTAATAAACATTATGAAGTTATATAGAACATGATTAATATCATTACGATTAATCTAATAAACTTACTACAATATTGTTTGGGTTATCGTCGTTTGTTTTATACACACTTTACACTAATGGATAGATATTAGGGTTATACTTTAGTATTATCAATGTAGTAGTAGTCTTACATGATCTATAATTATAATATCAATACAGTGAACATTGACATAACCACTTGTCTGGATTTAGTATAACTTGATAAGACTGAATTCAGACTCATACATAAGAGGTTCAGCTAGCAGAACCTCTGCTGGGTTGGAGTTTTCGATTATTTTACGAGCAAGTGCTATATCGACATAGTTTGGGTCTTTGAAGAATGTAGATACAATTGCCCCACACTCTACTATACGACTAGCACTAACCCGTAAATGAGCAGGCTTTGCATGAACCTCAGTCATGGCCTGCTTCTCAGCAAGACACCCATCCATATGATCTTTCTGGGATTGACTCTTTACTGAACAACCACCACAGAATTTCTTGGCTCTGTCACGAAGCTCCCCCTCTAACAGAAATCTATACACTTTTTCAGCTAAGGCTTTAGGGGTGGGGAGATCCATGACCACAGACATGACTTCACCAACAACATCTGGTGAGTCATCCCTAGCTGCTAGGTTATCTTTTACTGCCTTTAATTCTTCTCTACAATTCTCCTCAGAAAAGAATTTGTAGGTTGAGTCTTGAATTGGCTCACCACTCACACTACAAATTCTCCACCACCAGTAGGTTGTTTTTCCCACCTTCTTGGATCTTTTCCTTGGAGGATCTGAGCAAGACGATGTCGATGACGATGGAGGTGTGGCCAGAGGAGCTGGGGGGCGAGTGGAGTGCGAGGTTGAGGCCCTGGGTTGCTGTTGTTGCTGACTTGGATCGTCTAAAAGAACAGGGGCTCTGCATCCAAGTGGCACCATGACAATGTTGCTACTTCTTGCTGGGTGGTTTGGAGGCCTGCACAGATCCAGATCCATTGTCTTGAACTCATCTTCAGTCAGGTTGATGGAGTCGAAGCTAGAATAATAATATTAATAATAATAATAATAATAATAATAATAATAATAATAATCATAATCATAATCATAATCATAATCATAATCATAATAAATAATAAATAATAGTGAAGACATGAGTATAATTTAACATATTCTCTTGGTATGAATAGTATTAATATAACTAATATAAAGTTACTTACCCGTTACGCACACCATTCTCATAGTTAGAATAGCCTATGTATGATACACCTGACCACAAGCTCTTCATCACTCGCCATGCTGAGTCTGGTGTTTCAAAACACAAAGACTGGGACGCTGATGGCAATGCAGCTACAAGGTTCTGTCTGTTTGTTATGCTCCATTCCACAACCTCCTGAGGCACAATAACATTTCTGCGTCCATTGAATGATCTCCTCTTAATTTCAATCCCATATCCTAGATTTCTAATACTAGCCTTAATGCTGAGAACTTGGGTAGACGACATGGTGGAGTTCTAGACAGAATGATGCATCAGGGTATCTACAATGTGCTATATACTACTTTGGTGTCCTCGGTTAACCTAATATGGAACAAATCCAAAACTCCTTTTGCTTTGTTAAGTGTTTATGACATCCAGCACTTAAAACACGAGCTGCTGACCTTCGGTGGACAGGTCATGACTCTGACTCAATAGCCCACTGAAGAGGTCCAAAGATAAACAATAGCTCTAATCAGTGAGTCCAACCATAGAACGGCCAGTGACAAGATGCAGTACCACAGGCTAGTACATATTGATTGAAAAGAGAATTTTTAATCTCTTTATAAAATTGCCATTTTAAAATAAGGTCTGTTATTGTAACAAAACTTAATGAATATGATTTTATTACATCATAAAATGAAATTACTTCAGGAAAGTACTCAATATTTAACTCTGATGGAGAAAAACAAGCAATTATGTGAATAGCTCCGGCATCTTCGTGATTCATGTAGGTATAATACCCTGATGCTTGTATTAAAATAATATATTCAGATTCAAATTGAAATAGTTGTTTTTCTAGGCTTTTAACAGAGTCTACTATCTTTTCTAGATTTGAAGGTAAACCAATGTAAGAAGATCTTCTCCATTTTCTTATGACGTCTTTTACATATACCTGTTCAATAGGAATAATAATGTTCTTTATATTCTTAAATTTTAATATTTCACATTGATCACCATGTGTAAACCTATCATAGGCTTTAACTTCATCACGATACGTCTTTAGTAATTCAGAGTCAATCGTCAGGAAATCCATAATAATCAATTCAAGTTATAGCAGTGTCATTGTTGTCATATTGTCTCCTAAAAACAAGTCACCCATCCTCTCGACGTCCAATTGTAGGTATATGTCGCTGTTTCCAATAATACGAATCATCATGATCACAAACTCTAATCAAGAGTCCTGTCCAGTAGTATATTGTGTAAGTCGATCCACGAAATCACCTAAAGTAGAGTGAGTTAATTTAATTATTATCAATTAGTTATTGATATGCATAATGTGTATGTACATATTAAAAGAACAAGTAATAGTTTGATGCTTGTATTTTGAATATTTCTAAACAATTTATCACTTATTTCCAACTATGTTTTACATGTTTCTTCTTCTTACTATAATAATACAATGTAAAATGACTTACTGAGTAAATTCACTCGCCCTATTCTTGCTGTATCCTATGAAGTCCTCCTTACGCATCCTTTCAGCTTCATCCTTTGTCACAAAGAACATCTCCATTTCATCTCGACTCATAGTAAAACTTTCAGTACTAGTTTCAGATATGAAGTATACTCTGTCAGCAGCTAATTTTGAGACAATGTAGCTCTTAACATGAACACTCTCAAATAGGTTTGAGTCCCTGAAGAGTAGAGCTTTGATCTCTTGGCTTTTAGCTAGAATATCCTCCCATGTCCTCAGGGTAAGTGTTATTTGACGGTCTTTGTCTATGAATTCGACCTTGGTGTCACAGTCCTCCTTGTGAAGTATATGAAGTTGAAGACTATCAGACAACTTGTACTCAAACTTCATTTCTTCTGCGTAGTGATGTACACTAGGCCACACTTTAATAGTGAGACAAGGTTTCAGAGTAGCTTGTGCCATTGTGTATGGGATACTAGTTACAAGGAGAGTATGAATATATATATACACTGTGTAGCACCACCCAGTGAAGTAATAAGTCATATAAATATTGTTATATATAGATATTGTTATATAATTGATAAGGTTGAAATGTCTGTATTAAGCCTATCTTTTATAAATTGGGATTTGTGTTGCAGATTTCAGCATTGTCATCTCTTCCCCATCTCTAACTATGTCGAGAAGAAATGCAGTGTATTTAGTTAATTTAATCAACTTTCTAATTCTAGAAGATTGTGAGATGACCCATTTCCTCTTTAAAATACAATACTGATCTTCAAATATTACTTGAAAACAACCAAATCCTTTCTCCATATCTGATAAGCGACAATCACTATCTTTATGTATAGCTATTCTATATCTTTGAGAATTCCTCCTTAATAGTCTCATAATCCGTCTTATAGCAACAAACCATCTAGCGCACTCGTAATCACTTATCTCTGACATATGTTCAATGTTTGAAGTTGTCAATAATCTCCAAATTTCTTGTGCGTGAGTAATTTCCATATGGGCTCTTATAGTAAATACTTTCTTGAATGCAACTACAGTCATAATGTTGTCCTAAGTGAAACTAACAAATAATATGACAATCCTACAATATATGTATTGAGTATGGTACAAGATAAGGATAGATTAAAGTGGATACACTAAACAATAGGTCAACTAACGGTCACAAATAAGTGTGTCCCACTCAGTATATCAACACACCCACCATGACATCATATTTAGCGACTCCAACCATGGAATGCCCATAGCCAGTTCATATCTGTCATAAATAATTCAGACGACTGACCCATCTTGATTAAAGTATCTCTGAAATCTTCTCTAGACTGAATTGTGTGCAGAAAAAAGAAGCACAATCCAGCTTGTTCCCCAGTATGAAGCAATTCAGCATATTCATCTGTTGCAATAACAGAAACTAAACAACCATTGCTTTTATTTTCTACATCACCACCTCCATGTACAACTAATGAGATAGCTATTGAATCACCTAATCCAAAAACATCTTCATTCCACTGAACAGCGAAATAATCTACATTAGAATCAAGCATCGATGTAAAACTATGCAAACTTTCTCCAAAAACTTTTAGTTCTAAAGGTGTCTCAGTAACTTCATAACCTTCCCAAATTGTTCGAAGCTTACACACTAGATCTGTTCTTACAGCAAAAGTGATAATCTTTGTATCATCGTATGGAAAAGACTCATTTTCTGGGTTATAATCCCCTGGTAAAGAATCCAATCCATCATTGACAGCGTCTTCTAAAATCATTTGTATTTCTCCATCTGCCATTTCAGTTGAGTTGTATCTAGTTGTTTCAAAAAGTAGCTAATCCAATGATCCTGTAATTATCAATTATTATAATATCCGTAATACTGATATCCTGATTCAGGTCAATTATGAAAATATCCGTGATAATGGTGATCTCCTGATTCAGGTCTTTGCATTCACTAGTGTTATAACAGCTGAGTGAGTGTATATTCTTGATCGAGTTATGAAATGACTACTGTCCTACCATGACCCATATCACGTGAGTCTCACCTGATCTAATTGTACTATTGTATTATTAACTCACCTATCATGACCTCATATCATGTGAGTTAGTCACCTGAAATGATCTCATAATTGGCTCATTAATTATTCATATATTCATATCACGTGACCTCATTAATTATTCATATATTCATATCACGTGACCATCTAATTTGCTTATCTAAGGTGACTACTTTAGCCTCACCTTATACTACTGAGGGGTATCATAATAAAAAAAACAAGCTGTCTGTGGCGAGACAATAACTTTAAAAGCCTACATACTAGGCGAGGACTAAATATTATCAGTTTGGGTCCTCGCGACTATGCATAAATTCACTGTGTACGTGCGATTTTTGGGAGATCATTTCTCAATCAGAACTTAGTGACTGGCGAGGTCAAGATTGCTTCAAGCTAATCAGAGGAGGGGGGGGGGGGGGGCAGGTCAAGCAATTCCACTACGCTCCCCCAGCTATTAAGAAATGACTCTTCCCTAAGAGGAAGGAGCCTCTCTCCCCTCCACACACACCGTCTTCCTGAGAGACAGGCGTGGGCTAACAGGACATTGTTCAGGAAGGAAGCCAGGCCTCCCCACTACCGGCCCTGGGAGGGGGTGGGGGCTGACATAGCCAGATTTATGTGGAAATAAAACATAAGGCAGGGATGGAATAACACTCTGTCAGCCGCCGCCATAGACCGCGGTAGGGGATGGATACCGAGCAGGGGCTGAGGCCGTCTTATATAGAGCCTGTTTTATTGTCTGTCTTCTACTCTAGTATCCCGGGTACAAGGACACATCCAATCCTATCCCTATCTACAACGTGCCTTACTCAACCATCGGTGATCCAGCCATTAGATACCTAACCATTAGAGGCTCAACCAGAAGCAGCTGAATCATGAGAGGTTCAACCATTAGCTGCCCATTACAGGAGAGGTCCACCTATAAGAGGTCCAGTCATAAGCTGCCATGGGAGGTTCAACCATGAGCCAACCAACCATGGGTGTACTGGGTAATACAACCATGAAATACTTTTGAGAGGCTCAACCATATAATATGCTTAGTGTTCAACCATGAGGGTCTCTATTATGAGTCACTCAACCATGAAACAATCAACCATGAACCAATCAACCATAAGAGGTTCAACCACATTCCGCTCAACCATTAGCCGCCTAACCATAGAAATTCACCACCATAAACCACAAGAAATTCAACCCTGACAGGTTCAACCATAAGCTTGTTTACCATACGCTGCCCTACGTACCATAACTTCAAGCCGCTCAAACCGCTCAAGCCACTCAAGCCACGCAAGCCGTTCAAGCCACTCAGACCGCTCAAGCATGAGAGGTTCAACCATAAGAGGTTCAACCATGAGAGGTTCAACCATAAGACGTTCAACCATGAGAGGTTCAATCATTATCAAGCCGTTTACTGTTGGGGGTTCAACAACGAGGGTCAACCACCACAGCTTCAACCATGAACCACTCAGCAATGAGCCGGTCCATTAATCACAGGTGGAGCCGCTCACACCCCTCTTCCTAAATGGTCACACCACATGACAGGTATAAGTCATCCTCCGCCCTGCACAGAGTACCTTTTCTGCATGGCTACTCATACATTGCACTATAGGCACCATCTGCAGCCAGCGGATAAGCCCTCAGCACTGAGTGCACTAGGTATACACCACGGGACATAGCCTTCACCCATTGACTTGAGAAAGTCATATAACTCACCACCAAACTGTCAGGCACCGAGCCGATCTGAGCAGCTCACCATCCGCTCAGTGAGCTCCTCATAAAGCCTGACAACACCTCCAGGAGCCGGCCGGTCACCGACCTGGCCATAAAGTCAGTCAGAGAGGTAGTGTGGTGCTGCTCAAACACACAGGCGGTCAGAGAGGGTCTAGGGAAGGGCGACACCATTTACAATAAGGATCACGTCGCTTTCACCAGGGATTTCCAGTGCTTTCTGTAAGTGGTAATCAGAACAAGGCCTGCTAGTACCAGCTACATAGGTCATGAACAATGTACAGAATAGAAACGGTAGCTTTCTAATTTGCAGTACGATCTGCTCCTTGGCCCTATCCTGAGCTGATCCCCCCTGTTTGCGATACTGCGGGTATAATTCCCTATATATAGCATGGCAAACTATTATATATGTGACCAGGCTAGGAAAAAGACCCATCCAGGGAGGAATTAGTATTTAAAGTTGGTGTCATACCCTTTAAAATGAGTTATCATGAGTTAAAAAATTCCTGGTAGTTTTGTGGGAATTGATTTTCAAAGATTGGTACATATCAATAACTGAAAATGGTAGATAAGCTCTAAAAGCATCACATCCCATAATACATAGGGATAATTATAAAAAATCAGTTTTATTGATAAATAACCAAATAAAATGGTATTTTTTAGTCTAAATTTGGTTCTAGAAGGAATTTTTACAGTCTGTTTTCAGTTTTGAGTAACTGATGTGATACTTAAGAAACCGGGACAATCATCTCCCATTTTGTGTAATGGAATGGTTTCCATGGCAACCCAAAATGTCTTATATGCTAATTTTCCATAGATAACGTTCTTTTTGCATTCCAAATATGGAGTGTTTGCAGTAAAGATAGAACAATTACAATAAGTCTATTGAATTATACACAAAAAATTAGCTTAGAGAAATTTTACTTGAATTATGCACTCTCTAGCCCTTATATTGAAGACAGGGGATAGTTTTAGATTATTCAGATAACTCCCAGTATTGGGAGGTTCAAGTATCGATGGGGATTCAAGTATCCATTTTGATTTTATTTTTTCAAATAGCCAGGAAAAAGTGTCCAGGACCCTTGCCGCAGTCAGGCTTAGAGCAAGACCAGGATTTTGGGTGTTCAAGTAGGGGGAGGAGGCTATGGTGGTGTATGACAACCGTACAGGGCGGTGCCTGGTTTATTCATGCACTTCTCATGCTGAGATTTTGTCAACACACCCCATAAAGCACTGCTATATGGAGGCTGTTTTGTTAAAGGGAAGGGTTAGAGCTCAGGCGGATATGACCTATGGCACTATATAATGCATGTATTACATCCATACAACCTAGTAGAAATACTTCGCAAGATTGTCAACTATTCCATGAACTACTAAACTGCACACATATACCTTCTTGCATACTTCTCCTGAAGCGAATTAAAAGATGTATTCGTTACAAAGAGTGGAATCTATTGAGATGTGCATTTGAATTTCTAATGGCTGTGGCCCAACCACATTTTGATATGGAAGGGATAAAATAAAAAAACAAAGTTGAAATTACATGGTTTTTTTTGGAGTGCAGAGGTAATTTGAGCTAATGATAAATTGATGGATGACTTACTTGATTACAAAATTGGAGCCACATCCGGTTGGCATTTACCTTTATAATTACTACACCATTTTGTTATCAAGATCGACTCGCTGAATTGATATCTCTTTGTTGCAGGTCAAAACTGACAATAGGAGGAGGTATCCAACAAATTAACCTTCACCGGTTGCTTAGCGCTTTAATACATTATGCCATATTCCGCACTGGCGAGCTACTTGCCAGGGCTCCATTCAAGCATCTAGCACATCCTTTGGGGCTGATACACTCCCATACATAGAGTCAGCATTATTCATGGATGCAGCACTGGCAAGTAGACTCACCAGGACTATACATGCATGCATGTTGACGACAATGGGTATATATAATGCATTAAACCACTGTGCTTCCCTTAAAGGGTTAATATGAGCTCACCGAGACCCGGGACCGAGACTTGGAAAGAGGTGAGTGTGAGAGAATCCACTCAAAGGCTTGACATCGTGGCTGTGAATCACCAACAGAAGACCGTGAAAACCGTACACACAACAAAGGCTGTTCTGCCAATAGTGGCTTCAGGGAGCCATTCCTACCCACCTCCTGGCTGCCTGAATGGCTTCCGAGAAGTCGGTTTTAGCCCATTAAGGACAGCATACCGCCTAAATGGCTATGCCCTCAGTTGCCAAGATCCACGAATGCAGCCCTGGCGGGTCTACTCGCCAGGGCTGCATTCATACGACATGCTGACCCTTTGGCAGTGTACCAACCCCATAGGGTCAGCATGATACATGAATGAAGCCCTGGCGAGCAGACTCACCAAGACTGCATTCATGCATCATACCATAACCAACGAAGGGCATAACCCATGAATGCACCATGCATTCCTCAAGGGGTTAGTATGAGCCAGCTGCTGTTCTGGCGACCCGTGGGGAGCGATAATTAGGGCGGTTGGTGTACTAAAACCCCTCTTGATTTATACCGCAATTAATTCATGAACGCCTCCAGGCCCAGAAAGAAACGTAATTAGTTTAGCGAGATTGAGTATGCTTAAAGTATCTGCTAGTGTAGTAAAACACCGGTAGCCCCTTATGATAACGTCCCCACCCTTATTGGTTCGTATTCAAGGTCGGAGATTTACGTCTATTACCCAAAGGGAAAAACTGGCAGAACGACAAGGCGTGAATTCCGAGGGACAAACAATTCAATTTGGGATTCCTCAAGAAGGAATCGTATCAATCGGAAGTTGCACACAAAGGCCTACTTTGCTTTGTTCTATGAGCTTATTAAAAATGCAAATTGACAAATCACATGGTAATTCATTTAGGACGGAAACTGTTTTGGATCCGGGTAGAATCCAAGCTTGATAAAGAGACACGACTAATCACAATCAGAAGTTTTCAACCTAATTTATCACTTCTTTGAATCCTTCTCCACAAATTCATCTCTATAGTTAATGACTCTTTATCTACCAAGTGCAGTCCGTATTGGAAACTGTTACTAATCAGCTGCCCACAATAATGGTTTATAAGAGCGCTTATATTTATGAGAAGTAGGCCTACTGGCTCTACAATATCCCACTGGGGATAGTTACGGCTGTAACTCTCAGATGGAGCTGGGGCTGTCTGAGAGTTACGGACAGAAGGGTCATTTTTCTATTGGTTGTCCTTTAATATATCAACCAATCATGTAGATTTCTACACCCAATCAAGAATGCCATGAGTGGCTGTTTATGCTACTTAGGGCCTTAATTGGATGAGCTGAAATGTACAACTAGGTAATTATAGCCATGTCTAGACCAATCAATAGTGGGGTTCAAGGGGCTAAAGATTGTCTATCTCCAAACAGACTATCCCCATCAAAGTGATCTAATGTGCGGAGATGAAACAGTTTCCATTATTCAATTTATGAATCAATTATAGTAAACATTCATAAGATATAACTCATCAATTTTTGAGTCTGTATGTTTCATGTTAAGCTCAGGGGAATGCGAAGCAAAGTCAACTCGCATTTGCACCAAAGTCCCCAAAGCTTTCTGGACATCTCCGGCCTATACCCACAACGATAGTGTCCGTGGGTATTGCAGGCTATACTAAAGATACCCAGCTGGGTAAGAGGCCCACATAATCACCTAATCTCAGGACTAAACAAAATCCATCATTTCGACACTTGAGAATACAGCCATGTGTCCTCTAGATGGTCTTTCTGGCATACTGCATTATTGGAAATTACATATCTTACAATTGTATTCAAAACTAAAATCCCAATAATGTAATCTATCACACAATTAATGTGCACTACGTTGGAAAATAGATTTAATTGTTAAAAAGTATACGTAAAAGCAGAAATGACAAAGTCACTTTGTTAGACCCCTTATTCTATTTTCAAGTCCAAAAGTCGTTTAAATTATTGTCCCATGTTCAAAATGTCCCAAGTCTCCATGTTGCATATTACTCCTCTGTAGCCACAATCTGTGAGCCTTTTTGAATCCAGGATAGGGTTAATATCAAGGGCCAATTTTAAAACATTCTCAGCTAAATTTCATTCCCAAACATTTTACAAGGTAGGGCTGTAAAACGCTTGTACAAGTACTCATTTTGAACCCATCTGTCATCTATAATCGAGAATACTAAGAATATTTGTAAAAACTTTCTTCCAAATTGAATGTTGTGTCAACAAAATACTAAGGTGAGTCTTTCAACTGGACCAAACCACCAAGGATCCACCGCAGAGCTTCAGTCCATCTTTCGGCATTACATAATGCGGTGATTAATGCGATAATACAGGAACCTCTCACTGACGCACCAACAGCTTCAACACAACCCAAGGCCAGATCAGTGTGTATCAAGTCCCCAGGATTGGAAATTGTCTGAATTTGATTACAGTCTTGACAGATTTTGGGGGGCCCAAACATATGCAGGCCCCTCCTCTTCAGTGATTTTCCTACGCCACTGTGTCTACAGGAGGGTATAATAGATCAGAAAAAAAAATGGCATCAGGTAGAATTGATGTCAAAAATAGTTAGGGGAGAGCTTAGCTCGGTAGAGTCGGGTTACCTGAAAGAACCCTCTTCTTCTCGCTAAGCAAATTCTCTCACCCACTCAAAATGCCAGACAACAAGTATTCTATATACTGCCCCCACCGCGGCTAATCCTTTAGGGACCACATAGTGCTTTAATATACTATATGCTGCCAGGACTTCATTGGTGCATCATGTCGACATTGCGGGATTGATGCACTCTCAGAGGGTCGGCATGATGCACGAATACATCCCTGGCGTGTAGACACCCATTGCCGCAGCCATGTGTATCATAACGATAAAGGACATATAGCACATTAAAGCACTATGCGATTATCAAAGGACTAAAGAAGAAGAAGAATTCTCAGGAGAACACATTCTATGGACACTGTAGTAGCCTTGGGTGCAGATTTATCTGTACTGAAAGGGCCCACACTAAAAGCTTTCTGTAGTAAGTGCTGGCTGCTGGGCCGGCCCCTTTATAACCCTTCAAGGACAGCATAACGCCCGAAAATTCATGTTCATATGTCGACATGATGCACCATTATATCTTTGATGAGTTCTTTACCAGTGCTGCATCGGTGCATCATGACGACTCTATGGCAGTATTTCAACCCTGTACGACCGACATAATGCAAGAATGCAGCACTGGTAAGTTACCCACAAAGCCTACGTTCATGCATCATAACGACCAAAGGGTATGGTACATTACAGCACACTGTTGTCCTTAAAGGACTAACTTAGCCCTTGTCCACCTCGAGGCTGGCTGGCTGGTTTATAGTTCCTGTATTGGTCAGCAGATGGTGCACCTCTACATACACAGGTCGTACATCTCCACTGCAACAATCTACTCAGGCCATTCCCCTCAGCAGACCACTGTATAGGGTTCACTTAATTGTGTCGTCAATGTCAATGCTAACCCTTTAGGACTGCATGAGGCCTCAAGGTCTATGTCTATGTGTTACTCTCTGGTGTCTCATGCCGAATAGACAGGAGTGTATCAATCCAGTAGGGTCGATGACAGAGTGCTGGTATTTGCCAGGGCTGCATCCATACATCACGACGTCAAGGGGACATTAAGTAATAAGCCACTGTAGGCTGCCCGAGAAGGGCTGAACAGGCCATATTATTGTAAGAGGGTAAACTGGTAAAGGGGGCTTAAGTGGTATTTACGTTTAATTCTGATAGCATCAAGTGGCTATTTAGGGTTATTATACGTTCGGGGCTCTCATTCAGGATTACACAAATCAAGTATATTACACATTCTAGAGCTATATTGTACACCTCATGATACTGTACTACAGTCTGATTTCCAATATAGGGAATACGCCCAAATATTTGAATTAACCACAATTCCTGTGGGATAGGTGTAATGGGGACAAATAGAACTGTTTAGAAGCCCCGTTAAAAGATTACCTGAACGGTCAATACCCTCTCATTTTACAGGACTGAAGTGCATACTTGGTGATTACTAACTAAGGAGCAGCTCATTCCACCAAACTTTATGCTTTGGACCTTTTGATGTCTCATACACCTGTTATTATTACTCACTGAAGTATGTACTATTAACTACACTGGGTATCTACCTCGTTGGCACAATTTCTGAACGACGGAAATTAGTCTTTCTTTGCATAACATGGTGTCTGTATCCGTTTAACTAATCAAGTAAAATCAAGTCAAGTAATAAGAAATTGACTTTTAATTTGGAATTCAAATATAATCTTGGACCTTCCCTGCCAGGACTATGCCTACACTGTAAATAGTTACTGTTAGTTTACAGCACAATATACTGTAAATTTACAGAACATTTTGCTGTAGTCGGAAATACAGAACTATTTGCTGTATATTTACCGACTTCTGTGCTGTAAATCATATTTACAGTAATGTTGCTGTAAATTTACAGCACCTGATGTGTAGATTTCTAGCACATGGTGGCAGCACTATATCATTTTGTGTAACAATTCTTGTACACACTGTATTTTGGGGGGTAAATAAAGCCCCCTGTCTGTCAAAACATAGTAAAATAAGAATGTGTGAGAGAAACTTCAGCAAGATATTGTATAAAGTATTTCAACTTGCAGAAATGTGTAAAATAATGCAAATATCAGCAAAAGTATACAATAGATACCACATCTGTGGAAAAA
Source organism: Harmothoe impar (assembly GCA_947462335.1). Lineage (NCBI taxonomy): Eukaryota > Metazoa > Annelida > Polychaeta > Phyllodocida > Polynoidae > Harmothoe > Harmothoe impar. The sequence continues at coordinate 41,442,077 of OX381720.1, forward strand.
TTAAATCCTTAACTGTCTGAACTGTGTAGTGCTGGTATCACATACAGTTTAGCTGGATACATATTAAAGCCATTACATTGTGTAATGTTTGTTATCCATAATGCAACTGAAGTAATGCAGGAAGGTTCTCTCCATGCATATCAATTGAGATCAATTGATAATAACAATAATTAATGATAAAAAAATCAACTTATGGCATTTACAGTACTTTCTGCTGTTAAATTACAGCATACAATATACTGTAAATTTACAGCAAAATGTGCTGGCAGTTTTGGTTCCAGTAGCTTTTGCTGTAATTAAACAGAAGAATATACTGTAAAATTACAGCACATTCTTCTGTTTATATTACAGCAACTGAGTTGCTGTAAATTTACAGCAAAATGTGCTGGAACCAAAACTGCCAGCACATTTTGCTGTAAATTTACAGTGGTTACTTCTAACAGTGTACATGGTGAAATATTGTATGAGGAGGCATGCCTAGAGACAGGATAGTAGGCGATATCACCAAGGATATATGCAACATGGATACATGTTCACATTATAAATCACCACAGGCATGTCTCCTGCCTGTCAGGACTGTGACACTGTACAACAGGTAGGCTGTGATAGCAGGGGCAGCTTTTTACTGTCACCACCAACAATGTGACTAATTGCCTGCGTCAGGACAGCGTCTCTACCAACCCGTTGCCATGGTGACTGGCGGCCATGATGGATGCCTTTCGGATCGCTGGTTCTTTTCGAGACCGTTTGCTTCAGGACTCCTTCACTATGAGATGCTGTGACCCTGACGGAGGCGATGCTTGGTTGTTGAGATTAGTATATGGCACACTGATAAAATGAAGGGATCCAAACTTGTCAAAAGGTCGTCTTATAAGAAGAGTTTAGGGTCTTTAAAGTGACGGTCATAAAATAAACGAGTTAAAGGTTGTCTATTTGATGAACTGTCCGGTTACCATCCCACAAGACAAGACTAGGGTCATCTAACTGACAATGTTAGCCAAGGCAGTGGCCCACTCCAAGTGACAAGTCTAAGGTCGTCAAATTCACAACCCAGAATAGTTAACCCTTTATTGGCTGCAAACTGCTTTAAATGTGCTTGAATCCTTTTGTCAGCATGATGCATGAATGTAGCCCTGGTGAGTCTATTCGCCAAGCCTGCATTCATGCACCTTTGGAAATGAATCAACAGTTGGGCGAGTATACTTGCCAAGGCTGAATTCATGTATTATGATCACATAGAGCATGGCACCTTAAAGCACTATGCACCCTTTAGAGGGTTAACCTGTGCAATATAACCTATACTTCACTGCAGGTGGAGCTAACTGGGTTCTGCCCAGGCATAATTGTTGTTCATGTCTGTCTATATTTTTGAGGTTTATAATAGCAAATTCATACAAACATAGAGGTATGTAGGTTAGGGGAATTCCTGCCATATCCCCAAGTCTATATTGAGAGTATTTCTACCCTTTAGTTACAGACTGCTAACACATATGTGGATGTCATACCAATGGGAGTTTCCTTGCAGCTATTGTACCATAGAAATAACCACAAAAGAGGTGTATGTGCCCTACACATATTTGTTTTGTCTCAATTATATCAAAACATTGATTCCTTTACCTTTTCTAGCATCCCCAATAGATAAATCTCAGGATTCTCCATAACATGAATGTGTATTCCCATAAATATGATTAAAATCAACATAGGAATTATGCAATTCATTCCCCAACTTAATATAGAATGCATGTTATACTGATGCCACCTACAGGGAAAATCCTGAATCAGACCCTGGTTGACGAGTCTAGGGCTGGCATGAGTCAGGTTTTGGGCTGGCACATACCAAGTGTATCTTTTATCTGACAACTACAGCTAGAGGACCCACTCTCTTGTCACTTAGAAGAGTCTGCAGACGAGTTTACTTTTTGAGTGCAGTGCCATTTTGTGAGGAATCCTCGGGAGAGAATCCTTACAAGAAATGAGGTCACTTTAATGATGGCATGATGCCTCAAGGGTTTATACACATTTGTAATGCATTATGTACATAAAATGGCAGAGTTTAAGTCTTAATTCCTTCATCTCTCAACAGAAGCTGTTTCCTATTGACCCCACTAAATACGAGATGATGGTAGTTATGACTATCTGGACCTTCCCCAACTTGTTTAGGGCAGCAGCAAACTGCAATAGTTCTACCTCACCCTCCAAATGCTCCAGAAGGTTACCCAACATGCGTACAACAGGAAGTACACATGACAGGAAGTGCACAAACAGTAGGCCTAGTTCCTCCACCGTCCACAAGACGGTTCGGGTGCAGGCCGCCAGGAGGCTGTAGGGTCCCAGATGTGGCTCACAATGTGAGGGACACAATGGCCACCCCAGTCTCCTGACACCTTCACCCCTCCCCTCCAGCGTTCTACACACCTAGATTCTGTCGCGAGAAGAGAAATGGCGCCACATTCCGAAGTCAAATAACTCTCTGTATGATGCAGCGGCCTTTAGTTATGCAATAATGGATCATCTATTTTGCTCAGACACTCTCCCATGACAGAGACTTCTCACCTCTTCTCTTCCCCAACCTACGGACTTGTAGAAACTCTTCTGTGAAAGGAGGGGCGAAAGGAGGACTGCTCTGTGAAAGAAGGGCAGAAAGGGTACTACTTTTCTGCTTTCCCATCCACATAACACTGCCAGTAAGCCTGTCCCTATACCCAAGAATAGTTCCTCGAAAAGTTCTGTAACTTACAGAAACTCATGTTTAGATCTTCATTTACACATTAGAATTAATTGCTTCATAAAAATCATATATTTCAATCAATATTGCGTAAAGAGCAAAAATGGCCCATTGCAATATGATGAGGCGGTTTGATGTAGAGATATTACAGTAAGTGCCTGGAGCGAACGTGAGGGTCTGAATGTTAATGGCTGCTCAGAGAGCTCACACCTGGAGATTTGAATCGCGCAGAGAGGGGTTCTGATCACTCCCTCTGCTGCAGAATGTCCCACCCCAGGAGACCCCCCTCTCATCAGTGTATACAACACTGCTCCACCAGGGACCCTGAGATGGGCGGCTGTCCTGCACTGAAAAAAAAATGTCGTCAAAATGACGTTGATTCACTGGCAACTTTCGGGACATGACTTTCACCGTTTTTTTAACGGTGACCAGTCACCGTTTATTTTACGTAGAATTACTGTTCTAAAAATACAGAGATTCTGTGTCTTTTTTCAGTAATATTACAGTAACCCAGCATTCTAGTTCACAGTGATTCACTGTTTTATAGAGTGAATACATTGAATCACTGTTTTATTTCCAAAATGAACTAACCTAAATTCTTCACAGATTACGGTATATCCAAGTTTCTTATACCAGGTTTCTCTGTTGTTGGATCCAACATACTGGGTTTATCATTTTGTTTACAGAGAATTGGGATTATTTTACATGATTAAATGGTACATACAGATAAAATTTATACTGGTTAAACATTATATGTTCCTTTTATTTTTTGGGATTTGGAGAGGGGGGAGTGTATTTTATTTTGGAGGTTCTGGATATTTCATCATATTCATCAATTTCATCAATTGGTGCTAGACCTGCCCCTGGGGGTCTGGTCCATTCCTTAAAGCCTTTGGTCTGCTTCTTAATGCTTCAGTCTGCTTCTCTCTCCTTGGGGATCCTCCTGGATCGACAATAGCGAAAGTTAAATTTCAATAATAGCTGCAATTCAATCTAAATCTGAGAAATGCATGTTAAAACAGTATAGTGGCATAAGGAATACAAATAACAATGTTAGGTCAGTATGAACTGGATGAGATCACAGTGGCATTATGGTGATAAATGAGCATGAATTCTTCACACACTTTACAGTCCTTAAGATATCAATATTGCATTCATGTGCCATATTCTGAATCAGATTTCATATGATTTAAGATGAGCAAACCATTACCCATATTCTGCACTGAGGTACCATTATGTAATAGTGGTCTACACGACTGTACAAATACCAGGCCATAACAGGGTCCAGAGCACTGAGGTCAGGGCAATCAGGAATGCTGGTCTCTGAGAGAAAAACAATTAAGACAGGGTCAGTATGAGTGCTGGGTCATTCAGTCCACATAAATAGGATAGCATGAATATTTGAAATATTTGTAGCAAATTATTTTGCTATTTTCATCAAAAGTTAGAACATTGAAACCATTTACCAATAAATCCTTATCTAAAATGATATAGATCTCATTAAGTTACTTAAAATAACCGAGGGTATAAATTGTATCCATTTTATACCCTGATTCTAGCCATTTTGCACTTTAAGTTTAAGATTTACCGTAAAACCCCGCCTTTAAGACGGATTTATTTTGGGATATTTTTTTCCTACAAGACAGATTTTTTTCCTAAAGAGGGGGGTCGTCTTAAAGGCGGGGTTTTGACAATTTTTATTTGGAAAAAGGCCCCCAAAAAGAAAAAAAAACATACCAACGAACTGGTAGCATATATTAACTTTTCCTTCATTGGTTTTGCAAGGTGACATGAATTGTGATGTAAAGGCCATAGGTAATTCACGGAAAATCCATTGAAAATTATGATTTGGGTGACTTAGAAGGGGTCTGGGGTTGGGGAGAACCCCCCCAAATCGGGGGTCGTCTTAAAGGCGGGGTTTTCCATTTTGTCATATCTTTTTTCTACAAGACGAATTTTTTTCTCAAGTTGGGGGGTCGTCTTAAAGCCGGGGTCGTCTTAAAGCCGGGGTTTTACGGTAGACCAATTTTGCAATTTCTTTTAACTTCAAAGGCCAAAAAAATATGCGCAGGACCCCCGATCAAAATCACTTTCCTATGCTAGCAAATGATCTGAACTATTTTCTGAGAGAGCTTAAAAATATTCTGTTAATTCTGAATTCTATCTTTAGCCAACAAGGCTACAAAATAATAGCAATTTATTCCTATTCTTTCCAGAAACATCATGCTTTTACTCAGAATGCCATGTCATACAACTGTTAAATATTTTTGCAGTAAAGTGCAATATTTAGGCGTTTTACATGTCAAGTTTTAAATTTCTGTGCATAATGTTTTATATAAGTTTTTACACTATTTTCTCATTTTTTGAGAAAAATTTAAATACTTTAACTTTTCAAAATTCTCTATTCAAAAATTTCCTGATTCTATGTGATTTAGACTGTCCGTAGAAAAAAAGATGGAGACATTCTTCTAACTTTGAACAAAGGGTAGCGACCCACTTTAAGGAGGGGGGTTATGTTTTGACACCTTAATTTGCAGGGGTGGTATGTACGCATTTATTCACGTAATCATAGTAAGCTGTCCATTCTCTTACAATTGTATATGTAAAAAATGCATATATTATATGAATACAATATATTATACCTTTATACTATATAATTCAATGATATCACAATATAATCTACATTATATACACTGAGATATCAGAGAAAATAACCCTTGACACGTTATTGATCCCTTTTGACAGATTAAATGGTGAATGGGCTGCTGCTTGGCATGGTACACCAGTTTTCGTTAGCCACCCTAATTTAGCACAATCTTTTGTTATAAACATATATAATTCATTTATATACAATATATATATTATGTGACTTTGCGTTTTATTATAAAGTTATATACAGATCTCAAATCCAGAGGCAATATGGGATATCGTTTTTGCCAATTTATATTTTTACGAATTTAATCCTGCCAAAAGGAGTTTTTTTCCCAGTTTCCCACCAAAAGGGGTGTGCTTTTAGCCATTTCAAGGGGATTCTCCAGAAAGGGGTATAGTTTACTTCCGTTTTAAGGGGTATATCCCACCAAAAGGGGGGTGTTTTGATGAAATTTGGTCTCACTGGGGGCCAAATTCAGAGTGATGTACGTACATGGTATCCATAAATATGAGAGTGCCCCTTCCCCCACCGGGTTCTGACTGTGCCATGCACAGGGCACTGCGTTTGATCCCCACCACCCATAAATATCACTGACTGATAACTCCTGTTCAATGAGCTGTGGTCACCCCCCCAGCAGGTCGTCACACATTATGACTTGTGTGTCTAGGTGCATACTTGAATGAAGGGGGGGGGGGGTGATTGCCATGGTGTCAAGTGGTATTAAAATATACCCCTTTCCCTCCAAGTGTACCTAAAAAGCACCCCTTATCAAGGACCCTCGCTCAACCCTTTCCCTTCAAACCGTGTTCACATATAATATCCAAATCTGATAGAGTGTCCCCCTCCCCATGGGAAATACAGACTAACATACGAGTCTCCAATACAACTAGGAGGGAGTGGTCATTTTTTAACTACGTGGGGGGTGAATTTTTGTGTCTGGGCAGTGGGATAATATGCAGGCTTTTTCAAAATGAAGAGAAGGTGACTTTTCTTGGCCCCAACCCCCTCTGGAGGAGTCCACATTTGTTTGGTATCCCCTCTCATCGGGTACAAATTTCTACCACAATCTACCATCCCAACTACCACCCTCTAAATGACAATTCCCTTATGTCACCTGTTATGCGGCACCTGGTAATTGCCATCCTACAGTACCACTAGCACTGTGTGCTGCCCAATTGTGACAACTATTTATTTAGCCCTAGGCATGTAAACACTTGGGTCGGTACAGTATATGTCAGTGCCCTCTCCAGCAAGACCAACCCTTATATGGCAAAGGGGAGGGGCATGTGACCATTATCAATTAGTGGCGAATGTAGACCCCCTGGTGGTAAAGACCTATATCCTCCACCTTTAATATAGGTCTGTCAGCTCAGAGTTTTAGATATTCTGTGAAATATATTTTAAATTCGTAATGGAACTCCCTACCTATATATATACCTTTAGGTAATGGGTGTGTTTGCCCAAAGAGATCTATGAATAATATCAAGCAAGAAACTGGGGGCTGTAGCCCGATTGGCTGACTCATAGTGCCCTATAGGAAGGGCTATTCCTGAACAGGTGACACAGGTGCATGCGTCCACATCTCCTACAACAAATAGACATCAAAGACTGTTGAATACTATCATACTTATGGACAAACTTAGCATAACCGGCTGTGTATCATTGTATTTCGTGGAAATGGTTTCACATGGTCCATACTTGTTCTATTACTGGTGTGCAGGTGTATATATATAGGCACTCGCAGAGGAATGAATTCAAACACTAAATATAATAAGCTTCTACATTTGTACATGTATATATTTGGGCTAGTTCCTCTTTAAAATGTAAGCATAACATACTATAGAAATGCATATACATAGCTTAGATTTAACTGGGAGAAATACTTACATGTGCTTTTGGGTGCATGAGGAGAGCAGGACTTGCAGCCCTACCACTGCCACTGACCAACTGGTACTGAGGTACTGACTGCAGCAGTAGCACACATGAGTAGGCCTGTAACCTGTAGACCGTTTTTGGGAGGGCCAATTTGATAGCTAGGGGGAGGATTCTTCAACCATATGCTATAGCCTATATTGTCCAAATTATTCATTACGTCTATCAATACACAATGTAAATCAGGTGATTCTGTAATACTTTTTAAAGGTAATTTAAATCACAGGCCCACTGTACTTGCAATCTATTGTGTTATTAAATACCTGATGCTTTTAGCTAACTAGCTAAATAGTATAGCTCCTCAATCATTCCATACAGGAGTGCATTATTAGTGATCAGTGGGATAGGGGTGTTATAATACCTACTTATTCTGGCTAGCATTTCAGATGGTTTATACCTTGGCTTATCATCAAGGGCCCCCAAAGAACGCTACTATCTGTGGTCTCTACCTCCTACCCCCCCCCCTCCCCAAAGCATGGTAATAATGTCTATCCCAACAGTTACTGCGGCCTGGATATTCTTCATTTACAATTACTATATTTAGCAGGTGGGGAAGGTCGCCTGCAGTACCCTAGTATGAAAGTGGTACTAGTTCTCTGTTAGGGGGCGGTTATTTGTTAACATGGGGGTGCAACTTTCTTAGTTTACACACAAATGAGTTAGATCCTATCCCTGTTATATGGGTGTAAATTGTCCCTACTCCTTGTTATCAATGGATAAATATAATTATTACTCCAGCATACTGTTGTATCATAAATAACAATAATACACCTAAATTTAGATGAACTGTTCTACTCAGTTAGAACATAGTAATTATAGTACCCCTCAAGAGGATGGCGTTGTTATAATATCAGCAATACCCACCACATGTACCCCTCCATCGAGGAAATTTTGCTCACAGAATTCCCAGAAATTCCTGGGAATTTCTCGTTATTTGTTACCAGGGATACTTTGGGAATATTTCAATTTGAACCATGGCATAGCCTAATTATTTCCCCCCTCCTATCACCACTAACCCATGTAAAATGACTGCTCCCACAGTTGGTGGGTGACCTCAATATTCCTCGTATAGCAGAGCTTAGAGTTGTATATCGCACCCAATAATAGAATAATGGGTGGCAAACAACTGCCACGTGGTTAGTACTTTAGAGGGTGGATGAACCATATCTCAGACGGTTTCAGTCATATAAATACATTGTGAATTATAATAAGGTCTGGCATATGTTCTTGAATTGATCAGTACTCTCTCATGATCGAAAATACCGTACCATCGCAAACTAGCGCCGGGCCACTTTTCAATTTGGAGGGGCTTTAATCTCCAAGACAGGCGCTTATTCAAATTTATATTTTAGTGCTTAAGGAACATTTCAAGACCCCTGTATCCCTGCGCTTATTCAAGACCGGCGATCTTTCAAAACTGGCGCTTTATAGCGGCTGTACGGTAGGTATTGTAGTCAACTGCAATCCATATGCACCCTCTGAATTGTAGTTCAGGCTAATGGTACTACCATGGTGCAGTTACCCAACCACGTGGCAGCCTGTGGATGCCCCCCAGGCCCGGCCCTGATGTAGCAGCAGGGAAAACCTCTGCTAAATGGCTTCTATAATTAGAACTTTGGGCAGATCACCTGTGAATGATTTATCAGCTAGGGAATGGTTAATTCAACCAACCGGGGGGGGGGGGGTCCTTGTTATAAGATACGGATATGTACCCATTAGCCATGCTCTCTGCTAATCATCAGTAATACCAGTAATTCAACCTACTATCCATGACTTATATAATGTGGGCAATGATATTGCAGGACTACACTTATCACTGTTACTTCTAATTAAACATGGGTTTAATGTACTTAATAATCAGAATAACAAAACGCGTAATGAAATAATCCATACGCTATTCCCAATAGAAGCCTCCTGACTAGAATATAAAATGTATGTCTTCCAGAGGCTTACCTCCCCCCACCTAGGGATAAGTGAACTACCCCTTGGGTGTTAAGAGGCCTACTCTGTCTCTACCATCGTCAGAAAGAAAGAGCTTTGTCCCATTTATTGACTGTGATTATACAGGATGTAAAAATGGTGAATTATGAGGTTAAATCCCGGGATTCTCATATGAAATTATGCTTACAGAGTCACCCAAAGATCATGGGAATTTCTCATTACTTGTTACTATTAAGCATGTACATAAAGGTACATATGTGGCAGGACATAACATATGTGGCTCCACCTGGTGGTATAGGTAAAAGACACAAACTACGTTGATTCCATGTTATTTTTATCACTTATACAAGATGTAGCCAAATTACACTGATTCACTGTAAACCATAGGCTATTTACAATGCTTCAATGTATTCAGAATAACAGTGAATCACTGTAGCGTTTTACATTGGATCCCTGTAGAAAGTACATCTTTTTTTTACAGTGTGCAGGAAAGGCCTTTTTTGTTATTGCGGCCGGGGTCTGGCAGGGACTCGGGGAGGCGCAGAGCAGGGCATTGCAGGCGGGATAAATCACTATTGTGGAATAAATAATGGAGGTTGGTTGTAATCTGCGGGGCCGGTACTGTCAATAAATCCTCTCCTACCCCCTGTTAACCCTTTAGGGGCCGCATAGTGCTTGGTCGTCATGATACATGAATGCGAGTCTTTTCACCATGGCTGCATTCATGCATCGTGACGATCCTTCGGGTGTACAAACGCCATCAGACAAACGCCATGTAACATTGGCGAGTTACTCGCCAGGGTTGGATTTTTGTACCATGACGATAAAGGTCACAATGCATTAAAGCAGTATGCGACCATTAAAGGGTTAACACCTTTATGCTCGGCCTGTCGGACGGCTTCAGAATTCTGTCCATCAAGACTCGGGGCCCCATATGGGCCGACTTAACCCGCTGTCTGGCCAATTGGCAACGGGCCTGAAAAGCCTTATTTGTCTAGAAAAGCCTATTTGGATAGCCATCCTTTATTGCGGAAGCGCGGTAGAGAAATGGTATTACAGGCTTACTGTACATTGAGTTTATGAGACTGCTCCTCCCGCTATTGTTGGCGATGTGGTGTGCAGGAATGGCAGGACCACCGGGTGAGGTTGGGTATTGGGGGTGCAGGTGGAATCAAGGTGGTTGAACTGAGGAAAAGTGGATTGACCAACTGGCTATACTCTTAAGGATAACCCATTCGCTGTCTACATATTAACAGGCATAGAACAAGAGGGGAGAAGATAGATGCTGGTAACGGTGGTCTGGAAGATTATAGCTAGTATAAAGGACCATAAGGATCTAGAGAGAAGGAAGGAAAAGGGGAGGGTATGAACAACTGCCAGGAGTGCTCCAATGAGACTACGAATGACCACCAGGGGTGCACGAACCTGCCCCAGTAGGTACCATCAAGTTGGCTGGGGGCATACATAGATGTGCCCACCAGGGAACCACTCTCTTCTTGTTACGCTAACCCCTTATGGAGAGCACGACTTTCAAGGTTCATCTTAAGTTAGGAGTGTATTACCACCACAGGATTGGCATTATGTATGCATACAGCACTAGTGAGGAATTAACCAGCGCTGCATTCATGCATCATGCCGACAAAAGGGATACTGTAAACGTAGATATTTTTCGCGCTGGACATAATGTTTTGGCGATTGTCGAGGAAATGAAAAATCCGCGAAAATATGTACAACGTGCATATTTATCCAGCATAGCCACACTACTAAAGTATTCCAAAAATCGCGAATTTAAATACACGCGAAATTGTTTTTTCTAGTAGGATCGCGAAAATTTAAACACGCGAAAATATATAAATTAATAATTTTACAGTAGTACATTAAAGCAGTATGCTGGTAGTAAAGGGTTAGATATGGATCTAATCCCCGTCCCCTTCCACCTCACGGTCCCTGCAGAAAGCTGGGCGGGGCACAAAGAGCAAGGCTCCTAACCTGGGCTCTGCACTCAGACGGCAAATATGTACACACCTGCGTTCCAACTTATACGAAATAGGGATTTTCTATCCTTGAATATGCATTGAACTACTAGGGCAAGGTTCCATTCATGACACCTGCGGGGTTAAATGGATAAAAAGGGTTCGAAAAGGTTTGTGGAGCAATCGTGTGTATTCTTTGACGAGCAAGGACATAACACATCGACGCATTATGCAGGCATTAATGGATTAATGGGGTAACGGAGTATTTTGTTGGTAGACAATCTGAGCATTTTTTTCATATTTGAGACCGTATGTGTGTGTAGCCTTTGTCCACTGAGTGCAGGTAGGGGTGCATGGCACTGCGGTGGTGGGTGAGCCCGTCTGTCTACTTGGTGAGCAGCTCGCTATATGCACAGACACAGCCGAGCTGCTCCCCTCAGGGGCCCAGGGACCAGATTAACCCTTTAACGGTGGCATTGTGCCTTAATGCACCATACCTTTGTGTCGTCACAGTCCTTGAATCACGCCCTGGCTAGAAACTCACCAGTGCTCCATCATGCCAACCCCTATACGGGTATACACACCCAAACGGATCGCCATAAAGCATGAACACAACCTGGCGAGTTACTCACCATGTATCATGACGACAAAAGGCATAGGACGTGAAGGCACGCTGCACTAAACGGGCTTGCTAACCCTATAGATGGAGTTGAGATGGAGATAGAGACAAAAACCAGAAAGTAAATTGATGGATTGCCTACTGTCATAAACACCGTTGTCCAATTTGTTCGCGACATTGTGGATCTGTAGATGGTATATAAGTTGTTAGGAAAAATGTGCTGTGGGGAGAAAAGGGCCACTGGGTGTTTTCCCACACACATATATATATATATCACGATTCAGGAAAGAATATGGTGGGCCGAGGGCGCGCGGGGGGGGGGGGGGTGCATGGTTACACCGATAATCAATGCTTCTCTCTAGGTGGACAGGCATCTGGTCACAAGGGCAATCTAAACTGGATGGGCTAGCCATTATTACTTCTCTCCACAATTATTATATATATTTGATCACATTAACGTTGCTGACAATACTTAATATGCTGACGCTAGTAAATTACCGTCCCTCCACCTATTGCATATAATTGTATTAATATAAACATAATAACTGCTTACATTCGTCGAAAACAGTCGGCGGGATGGATAGGAGCGCCCATTGAAACATGGACAGGACACGCTGTTTCCTCCATAGATCAATTTAGAATGATGAGAGGTAAAGGACAAAACTCTAATAGGATGATAAAGACAATACTGGCCTATTCAATAGTGGCCCAGCAGTGTTTTGTCCCTGTTAAGTAGCTGAATTGCATCCACTTGTTGACCTTGTATAGGCCAGGGGTATTGAGCAGAGAATGCCATCAACAAAAAAATACCATTTTCCCCATTCATCCTCCTGTTGGTTTTTGGCAGAACCTTTTATGTGTTCTTCTAGGCCAACATTCATTATCCACGTTACGGGCTGCCTCACCGAGCATGCGCGATCGGCGCCAGAAGGGCCCACTTCCGGCGGTGAAGGGCAATCTTCAAGCAGAGTCTGCATCAACGTTGAGCTATGAGCATTAAACTGGCACTGTGCTTGGAGAGTGGGTGACGGAGACAGATTTGTAGGTGGCGATTATTGGCAGCCATAGCGGGGCAGGCGGGGATAAATAACGGCACCATTCAACATGCCCCCCCCCCCCACACACACACACACCAACAGGTGGGTTGTAGAGGCAGACGACATTTTTCAAATTGCCGCCAACTCATGAATCTCGCTAGTGTAACAAATTCCCGCCACTGACGACAGCCGGGGTTTTGTTTTTAGCCCCCTAGCGTAGTGCTTTAATGCACGATGCCCGTTTGTCGTCATAAACAATGCTTGAATGGCTAGCCTTGGTGAGTAACTCACTAGTGCTGCATCCATGCATCATGTCGACTCCGACGGCGTTGATACACTCGAGGGTCGGCATGATGCACATCAATGTACTGTTGGCGAGTTACTTGCCGGGGCTGCTTTGACAATAAATGAACATGGCATCATGCTGTCCTTAAAGGGTTAATACCAGGCGAAAATACACCCTCATCATTTCACCATCGGCAGAGGTGGGGAACCGTTGTATTTGACTCCAGCGGACCGAGTCTCGACTGTCATCATGGTGGGGGATTTGTATGGATTAGATTTAATTATTCATTTATTCTGCGTCTGAGACGCTTGTGGGGTAGGAAGGTGGATGGCCTCATGAGTGAGTGGCATTCACCGGAATTCAACAAGGCCATATCACTGAGTAGATGCTAAGAGTCCTCATAAGGATGTATTAGTCCAGTGAAGGGCACATGGCCCAGTAAAACAATGGTGAATCCCCGGTTCCAAATATTTTAGCTATAACAATTAAAACCGTATTAAACAATGATATGCCAGTATCTTAGAAATCTAGAGGAAGTCTGTGCAGCATGATTTGAATCTAAACTTCTTAGATATACAGATTTTAAATAATCACATAAACATATAAATTCAATCACCAAACAGCAATATAGTGGACATAGATCAGTGGTCGTGCTTGCTCAAGGGCTAACGATTGCCTATAAACACAAGTTATGCACTTAAGTTATAGCCTCCTCGGAAATGAATGGCCTTTAAGGACAGTTTTTCAATATGAAATGCCTCTGACCGCGGGCGGCACCCCGCCCTCTGCCCCCGAGTCATTTATCGTGACCAAAGTACTCGTCAGGGGAGTCACAATGTCAAGCCTGTATTGCTTTTAGAATCTGTGAAAGTCTGGAACCTTTTTAACTCTTTTTTTTTAACGATAATTGGCAGAACATTGCTCGTTGTCACTGTGAAATATATACATAAATAATTTGCAACAATAATGCTTCCACGTGATACATATCATTTTTAAACTCTTTAAGGTTGATCGCTACTCTTAACTTTCTATCCATGAAATCTCTTGGTTTTTCCCCAAGGGTAGTTTATATCATTCAGAAATGGAAAATGTAAAAAAAAATGGGGGGGTCCCGAGCTACTTTTTTTACTACAGATTTTTGAAAAAAAAAGTATTCTCTTTTTTTGCCAGAAGATGCCAAAATATGGGAAATTTTCATGATTTTTTATCTTAATGAACCATTGCCAACATTAATGTCGCATTGCACATGAATAATCCTAGGTTATGTCCTTTAGTGGGAAAAATAAAATTATGGTCCAAAAATGTACCCTTTTATGAGAAAACGTGATGGTTTGATGAAGATTATTTAAATTTGGTGCATAATTTTTCAGCAATATCTAAATACATTGTATCTCTGAAAAAAATCCATGAACCTTTTTTTAAATTTTCTCAAAAAATTGTTCAGATCATTTGCTAACATAAAAAAGTAATTTTGATAGGGGGTCCCGCGCATAATTGTAGGGTTTTGGCCCCTTGAAGTTAAAAAATAGGGCAAAAACGGTCTAAACTCATGATTTAAGCGTAAAGAAAATAAATAGAATGGCAAAAGTCATTGTATTAAATGGTCATAGTTTATACCCTTGATTATTCTGAGCAACATCATAACATCTATAATATTCCAAGGACGATTTATCAATAAATAATTCCAATGTACTAGCCCGAGTTGAAAATCATAAATATTACAATTTAACAATATATCCAATATTTAAAGTGTCACAAAATGCATAATTTTGGTCGAAATAGTCTAATTTTTTAACAAAGCTTAGGGAAAGTATATATGTATCTCACTATGCAATATTAGCCCATTCTAACATATTTGCGAATTTGGAGTATTTGGAACTTGATTCAAGAGTAGCGATCAACCTTAAGGACGGTATGACGCCCCAAGGCGTTATGTTGCTCCCCATCGCTCCATGTCCAACAAGGGGAATTGAAAAAAAGAATGGTATAAGCTATAGGCTATTTAGGTTGGTTGCAGAATATTGAATGATTCTAGGGAAATAAAATCATAAACATATCACATAAGCAGAAATACAGTTGTTTGTCATATATAAATGCCTTTCTATGTAGAAATGCACCAAGCCAACCCCTTCTCTCAGACTGCAACAGAGCCAGGTAATTGAGGAGGAAAGGCACCGTGTAGTATGAGTGGCCCCAACAGGTCAAATTGTCCCAAGCAGAAAGAGGAGGAAATGGCCTATGAGATTAACAGTGGATGGCAGCTGTCACAGGGGACCCACGTCCCCCCTGACCCCCCCCCCTCTTCCCAGAAAACAAGGTTGCAGATCACAGAAGGCATACATGCAATACGGGCGTCCATTTCATGGTTGTCAGCCCCTGATCATGTCGGGGAGGCAGTCTGACAGGGTGGGGGGTCCTTGTCCTGAGCCGAGGGTCGAAGTGGTAAATCTATGGAGCCAATAGCCTAAGCTAGAGAAGGAGATTCCAGCCAGAACAAGCTCGGTAACAGGAACTGTATGACTACAGATGTATGTGAGCAGGGATCATCTTTTCATATTCCCCTCCCAGCAAATTAGCATTAGTTTGTGCTCAGCTCGCACCCACCAAAAGCCACCCATTTATAGGTTGCATGTAGGCTTTATGTTGATTTGTTGGCATGATGCATCAACGCAGTGGCGGTAACTCGGCAGCACCATGTAGGATGCAGCAATGTATAGCTCTGGTGAGTTACTAACCAGGGATACATTCATGCACCATGACGACAAAAAGGTGCTATTGTGCATTATACTCCTACTATAATTAAGGTGTTATAGTCTGATGTAGTGCCTGGAGGTGTTACATTGTGAGTTGCTCAAGGTGTGGAGGAGGTAGGGATGAGCTGCTCCAACCCCAGCAGCAGCTGCTGGTGGATCTATCTGTCAGGGAGGACGTGAGGCTCCATATAGACGAGCAGCTCAGATCCATACCAGCCACTCTGGGCAAGGGAAGGCACTGCACTTCTTGGCTGTGGTTAAATCTACCCCTTATACCAAGTGTATGTTTAAACTGGTAGCAGGAAGATTGACTGATAGGTTTCTGTCGATAGTGTCTCGAAAGTTCTGAAATTTGACAATATTTAATAGAGAAGAATCAATGTGCGGAAGGAAATCGAGAAATTGCTCTCGATATGTCATTGATTTTCATGATAAAGGTATATTTTATCATTATAGATTAAGAAAAATACTGATTCACAGAGCCATTACCTGGATCGTAATGTCCACATATATGGGTGGGTAATCAACTCTCCAAAACCACATGAATTGACCAAAAGAAGTGTCCAAAACTAAAGATAAGAAGGTTACAAAGGCCTGCCACACAGTCTCATACTCTAACCGTGGTACTACACCCCCCGCCAGGGGGAGTTGGAGGAAGGAAGAGCAGGTCAGACGCCGGTCCCTAAGGCATGCCGGGAATAGGTCTCTTTCCCTTTTTAGACTTGTCCTCATAATTCTAAGGGCCCGCAGGACCGAGTGACCTCAGGGGGACTCTGAAGGAGAAGGGGAGGGAAAACAAATGTGAGGTGATTTGTGACGGTAACTGGGTTGGGGAAGCTTGAGGCCTTCTTAGCCCATTTAGAGACTGCGCCATTTGTGGTATATACTCCGTCTTTCGGCAGTCCGAATTTGGCTCTGTGTAAATGATACATATTATCAGTATTTGTGACATGTACTGGGAAAAGGGACCTTAATGCACCCTGCAATAAGGGCCCTTTTTGCAGATCATCTCACATTCATAAATAAATGGTTAATTTCTATCATGTTAAGATTTTCCTTAAATGCCAAAAAATAACCACACACAAAATAAATGTGGTAGGTTACCCTTATGTGGACAGGGGGCCAAAATACATGTATCAGTAGAGATACACTGTGTGTCTAATTAATTTTAATTTGCATGGAATAGATCCGTGTACGTTGGTGTATCGTTCACTGTATTCATTTACACCTAATGTCCAATACTAAATATGTATACAGCCAAAACCAAAGATCACCCTTACAGGTGCACCTTTGGTATAAAAGACCACTACTGCTTGCCCAACTTATACTGTCAGAAGTAACTGTAGCTGCACAGCGAGTTATACTGTAGATTTACGGTATAAAAGGAGATATTTCTGGTTTCAAAACCAAAAATACCTCCTTTTATACTGTAGTTCAACAGTATAACTCGCTGTGCAGCTACAGTTACTTCTGACAGTGTAGTCTATTGCTTTCGGGGTAGAACGAGTTGGACCTTTAAAGTTGAAAGGTAGATGTGCACTGGCATGAAAGTACCTCTGTAATTAAAGGGACACTTTCCTGCAATTCCACTTTTCGGGTTGCCTTTGCAAGGACCCTCTATTAAACCAGTGTGACTCGTTTAGAAATATAGATTGCATATCATCTGGGCTAGATCCCCGTTGTTATGACTGGCCATTGATGTACCATCTGAGCATCGATCCTGACACTCGGTGGGTAGTAGGCTAGAGAAATGTCAATCGTTCCCGGGCACACTTTCCGTATGATGGCGTGGCCAACCAAGGGTCTACGATTACCTGTCGGCTTCTGTCAGCTTTAAAAGATCTCTCTCTCTCTCCTGGGTGCATGGCTAGTAACATGGGAGGCCTGACGTGAACTTTGTGGTCGTTTGTTTCGCGTCACCGATATGTTTATGCACATCTGGTTACACTGCCACTTAAATCTGTGGATTGTGTAACAGATGGGTTTGAGTGGGCACTGGCCTGGAGGCTGCTGGCACATCATACGTATTGAGATCTCACCCCTTGGGGGACGGCATGATGCCTAAAGGATTCATGTTCATTGTCATCATGATGCACTTTACACTGCTGACCCTTCAAGAGTGTATCAGCCCCTAGAGGTATTCATGGTGCACCAATGTGTCATTGGTGAGTGCATGCACGTATCATGACAACAAAAGAGCATATATAGTGGATCAAAGCGCTATGTGGGCCTTAATGGGTTAGCTCCTCCCCCTCTAGACCCTCCCGCCCCACCCTCCTCTTAAACCCACACCCTCATGCATTGACTACTACAGGCTATGGAAGTGTTAACTATTTGGTACTCTAAGGCATAGCTGTTTGGGCACTTGGGTCCCTGGAGTTTGTCCACAATTGTTCATGAATGAGACTTTCCCAAGTCAGGGAATAGTAATACTATAGTGCTACTTTACGCGCATAACTGAGTGTATGACTTGGCACCAATCCGTCTCTGGACCAGTCTACTCATAGACGAGCAAGTACCATTTCATATGTTGGTACCGAATAAACAGGATTTAGATTACTCGCAATCGCTATAGAGATTTGACGAGTGTGTTTTTAATTAAGTTGGGAGCACTATCCGAAGGGTTCAGAAGATCCAAGGGGACATCTTCAGACATATAGCCATCCATTAGTATATATGAGCATTTCTCATCATTTTAGGCCACTCAAAAAAAAAAAGTTGTTTCTCATCACCGCGCGCATCATAAAATTCATGATTTGGGAAAACTTTTTTTTTTTTACATTTTTGATGAAAAATATGTTAAAATTGCATAAAATATTGGCAATTTTGGTATCAAATTAAAGCTTATGCTGTCAGTAATGCAGTCAGCTAGGAATAACTTCCATTATAACAACTTTTACTGATCAATAAACTCCGAAATATTTGAATGGGAAAATTGATCGCGAAAAGTCCAAATTTGCCTATGTATTTAAGCCCTGAGTAAAAAAAAAAAAAATTAAATAAAAAACGCCCTCGTCATATTTTTCACTGCTTGGTGATGAGAAACAATTTTTTTTTTTGAGTGGCCTTAGGGAGTAGTAGTTTGTGGAAGTTGTGAGAATGCAGGTTATTTCTAGCTCAAAGCATTACCAACCATGTAAGCTTTAATTTAATACCAAAATGAATATGCCCTTATCTGACACGATCTGCGAAAAAGGGACCATATTGAGGACCAGTTTTTCCTTTGCAGAACATAACACTTATTTGTCCAACAGTTGTCATTTATTAAAACGTGTTAACAAAACAATTTCAAAACCTGATTTCAATGAGGTGTGCTTTCTTTTTTGAGTTGCCCAAACTCAATTTTCACATTTTAAGTATTTCCCCTTGGAGGTCTGGATGGAGATGAAGCACCATTATTGCATTACCAAATGCCAAAAGAATCAATCATAATACAATGTAATTTCAATTTTCTATTTACATAAAAGCTGACCCAAAATGTATTCACTGCCTCTATTCAGAAAGCACAAGTTTACTCACATCAATCATCAATGTGACGTGGCTATGGCATCGTAATGTGATTCATCAACGTCTGACAGCTCCGATACAAACTGTTTCTATAAGCATGAAAAGGGGGCCAACAGTAAAGTAAACAGATGCCTCTCAATTCTCACATCACCCTCACCCATATGTGCTGTCCCCTCATAATTAACCCTTTAATGGTAGCAGATGCTTCTTTGTTGGCGATAAGTTGCATGATCCTATACCTGTTTTTGGAAATAATTAACCGATGTAGCATACATGCAGCATGCCCATCATACGGGTTGGACACGCTTCCAAAATGTCTGTATGTATGGTTACCACTAATACAGGCAGCAAATCATTGGTACATCATGCCGTCCTTATCAGGTTAGGAAATACATCCCCCATAAAAAGCTCTCTTGAATCAGGCACTCCTCCATAAATAGAGTGAGTGAATTATTTAATTTGGCAGATTTTGCTTGATTTCCAAACATTGCAAATGCTAAATCCACTGCAATATTCATTCGGCGCCATGATAATGTAAAGCAGCAACAGGGGTAGGACAAGCAACATGGCTGGTCAACCCCCCGAGCCAACAGGTGAAACCAAGCGTACTGATTGGTAATCACATAAAGGACAAGGTATCAACAGGAGCAGCTCATGGCTGCACCAGGAGCAACTCACTGAGCTGCTCACTTAAATTGAATATCCCTCCAGATTGAGACGTGAGGGTATCACAACGACGGCATCCCCCGCCGAGGGACCACCCCCTTCTCCTGCCTCCCCAACCCTTCTCCCCCAATAAAAGGCCAGCTCAGGGGGGTGGGGGGTGGGGGTGTCTCCCCTAATTTCCCACTAGTGGCCGGTGGCGCCCCCTATGCGGGGGGTGACCCCCACTGGCCCCTTGTCCGCCGGGCGTCACTTACGGCCGTAACACTGTTAGCTCGCCTGATTGACTCGCCGATCAGATGAACTGATCTCCATAACCAAATAAGCACCACCCCTCCTCTCGGCCTCCTTCCCCCTACACACATCCCATCATGCTTGTCGACAAGTCACGTGACTCATCCCCTGTTACCATGGAGATGACCTTGACCACTGGGGGGGGGGGTCACGTGGGGCGTCGGTGACCAATGGGAAGATGTGTGACTTACAAAGTTACATGGGGGTGTCTTGTATCGAGGCAAGTGGTATACTTTTTTGAGCTTCTTTTATTTGTATGCATCAGAAGCCGATTTTTAGATGGCATAAAATACCCCATACAGTAGGTGGTTTTGTGTGGTTTCTCTACTAAAGTCATCTTTTACAAAATGCGACAGATTTCAATTGTATGCGAAGTATTACATTAGAGGCATTGTGAGCTTAGCATGGGTCAGTTAACGAAAACACATGGGTGTATACAGTTCTGAAGGACCGGTATAGTGCACTGGCGCTGCATTCATTCACCCAATGAAAGTGAAGCCTTGAGGCATCATGCTGTCCATAAAAAATTACACAAAAAAGCGACAATCAAGAATATATATGTAAAAATCTATCAGATAGCATCAGCCTTGATGATGGACCACATATACCATGAAGAGAAGCGAGATATTGCCATGTGCCGAGTGCTTGGCCTCACATTGAGTCACATGACCATGACGGACAGGCGTTATTGGATAAGGCGATTCGGCGACTCGATTGGGAGACATAAATCTTACAGACATGCAGCGAGCGCTGCCCATTTCTCTTTCGCTATCTCTTGCCTTTCCGCTTTTAGCCAGGTCCAGCGCAGGCTAATTCTGCATATGACGAGCACTGGAGCAGATATTACCATGATGGATTCTGCCTAGATTAAGCCTCCATCGCCTTCCCTCTCTCAAACATCCATTTGATTCTCCCCCTCGTCCTCTTCGTTTAATCCTGACCCAAGCTCCCCCGGGCACTCAGACGATGTGGCGCGAATCGTTTTAACGTAAATGCAACACGCGGCATGCAATCTCTTATCTCCTATTACCTCTACCATCCCCTTTTTTGTATCACATGATATGGACATGAACATATTCCGGCGAGCTCCAAAATGCAGTTACCCACAATTAGAGTATAGGGGGGGGGGGGATAAAAACGGTTCTGGCGACAAAACACAATGTCAGTATGTAGATGGGTTGGGTTAGTGCTTGGGGCACACCGTTCAGTGATATTCTCTAAGGATTTCAAAGGGCCCTGCTGAATACCTTTTTTTAAATACATTACAACTGGTAGGCTGACACGTTATCCCAACAGACTAGGCCTACAGAGGTCGGTTTTCTGTTCCAACAGCTATGAGATATATTCTGTCATGTAACCTGAACCATGTGAAACTGATAGAAAAATGTAGATGTTCAGATAAGAAAGAGGTTACGGCATATTTCAAAGTAGCAATGTTCATGTATTAAAATCAATTAATGGAATATGTTAAGAAACCCAACTGGGTCAATAATATTATGTGTTACTTTAGAGTGAGAGGTTGTTCATGATAATATTATGCTATTGACATGGGTGGGAAAGAAACAAGACATGAATGATGACAAATTGTATTTCACTTTCTGACACATGCTATAGCATATGGGCAGCAGATGAAACTAAGTGACCAACAATCACCGGCATATATTCTCCACATCCTTCTTTACGCTGAGTCAGTGCTGAGTAAGGTGGTCCCTGTTGTTCTTGGCTCTGACGGAACAGAGCCCAAATATGGAGCCGTGAGGTACACCACTAGGGTCAATGGTGTTAACCCTTAAGGACCAGATGATGCATCAAAGCTTCATGTTCATTTGTCATCATGATGCACCAATGCAACTCACCAGTGCTGCATTGGTGCATTATGTAGACGACATAGGAGTGTATCAACTCTGTAGGGACGACATGGTGCATGACTGCAACGGTGGCGAGTTACTCACTAGGGCGAAATTCATGCATTATGATCAACGAGCCTAAATAGCTGTACGCTTACACTCTACTATTCTTGTTATGATGACAAAAGGGCTGGACATAGTGCATTAAAGCACTAGGCTGCCTTTAAGGCCCAAGGGTGCATGCGCTGCCCAGTCACGTGTTAATGGAGATTAGCTGTTGGCCTGGTCAGGGCACCAATAGGTGTGATACCATCACAACAACATTATCGCTGAGTCATCCTGTATAGGCTATCATCTTGTCCCCCTGAGATTATGCCATTCTGCTAGTCCCTACACTTCACCTAGCAAAATGCAGGATTTGTATCATACGATATGTTTATATAGGCAATAGATGTAGAGAACATACTGAACAAGAGTGCTGGGGGTGGGAGGGGCGAATGCCTCCTTTTGTAAAAAAACACATTTCTATTTTCCATTAGGAAACATGCATAAATACCACCATAGCCTAGGGGTTGGTGTGTGAGGGGGTGTCGATGTTTTAGCATAGAGTAAGGTGTTATACCACCTCACTCATACATGTTGAGTGGGCTGAGCCACTCGGAGGCGCTCACCCAAGGCCTCACTTGGCAGCTGAAGCTGACTCTGTGATGCAATGGGGACAAATACCATGCTCAATCACATGCACTTATTGATCTGAGGCTTATGGACTGGAACTATCACCACTTTATGTAGATCCTGTTGGTATGTGGGGATTTGAATGAATGGGGCGGATGTGTTGGAAGGAAAATGTGTTTCCTTTCTTTCTACTTACAGGGATTGTACCATGGACTACAATAAGTACAACAGGACACCATAATAGTTTCTGAGCAAAAGCAGCCTTAGCAAGAGGCATGTTACACCAGGACCTCATACCCAGGCCTAGGCATCAGGTAGGAAATGGCATTGACAGTAAAGACAACCAAGCACTGCTACCATGGTCTGACATTATCTACTCCAATCCATCACCCAAAACTCATCTCTCGCTGATCGTAATTCTCATTTCTGAGTGCTGACGATTATATTGCAAACTAAGGCAAAAGGAAGATTAGTTTCACACAATTCCTTAGGATTTTTCTTGAATCTCCATTATGATTCTTAACTTAGCAGTACCCTCAATACATTTCTATAGAGGTCATCAAATTACTTGACTGCATGCTAGCGGGTCTTCTGAAGCATGTGTTCCATGTATTACACTGTTTAAGCACTGTATTTCAAAAGAGCATCAGTCTTATATATAAGTGCCAGGAGTAGAAGGTGCCTGAAATATTTCTATAGGCTGGATAAAACATGAGACTTCTTGTATAATCACTGGTCTTGTATAAACCTCATGGAAAAAGGCCTCCAAATGTATTTCTTTATAAGCACTGGGGTACCATGGTTGTACAGTATTCCAATATCAATTTAAATCTTATAACTCTTAACACTTAACATTTATTTATTGATAGATTCAAAGGTGAAATCTATGTGACATCAGTCTGGAGATCTGCTCTTGTTAGAAAGTGTTCGTTTATTAGTTACAGGGGGGTGGTGGGTTTGGGGGGGGGGTAAAAATTTCTGAACCCTCCTGAGGGGGGGGGCGTAAAAATTCTGACCACTCTTAGAGTGGGGGCATAAAAAATTAGACCCTTTTTAGCAAAAAAGCCTGCGCGTTACTATAGTTCAAAGGGGGGTGGACGAAAAATTTTCGGAGCCTCCATTGAGAGGGGGCGCAAAACGTTCCACGCGCTCTCAAGGGGGGGGGGCATAAAAGGTTTTCGCCCCTCCGCACTAAATCTCACCACTCCCCTGTAATTAATAAATGAACACTCCCTTATTTAGATATCACTGTGTAATGGACTTAACACAGTCTGTTGTAAACTTGGATTCCAGGAATGTCATCTTAGTAAGCAACTTCTATTCATTTATGCATAGCACAGCTTATTTAAAGGGAATGGCAGCTGCCCACCCCTAATGCCTTTTTTTAGATACATATACCATGGGTTAATTCAAATATGTCCAGTGAAATCATGTGATACAGACTAAGCTGTCAACCCCCACTCCTTCCCACTGCTGTAGTCCCCAACTCCCCAAGACACATTATAGCTGTCTAATAGAGTCATTTACTGTTTTAAATGGGCAGGTATGCTACTGCTTTATGTCTGTGAACAGAAGGGAGCAGTTTCAAATCCATTTTTGTCCCTCCTCAATAACCACTAAATCATATGGTGATGGTTAAAGAGCTTGGTGACTGATAGTCCCACCCCTCAGCCATCTGCCTACTACCGGTGATTGGTCCAATTCCAAACCTAAAGCTAGCCCAGTAAATCAACTGGATGAAACCCATTATCATAGCTAACGAATGGAAACACCAGAGCCTGGGGGACGTTACATAATGCACTGTAAGTATTACAGATGGGTATAATGCTAGCATTAAAACATAGTGATTGACACTCAGAAAGGCAATATGTCATAGAAGAGGCTTTTCCTCAGGTTTGTGGTAGCACTACACTGTAAAAAATCTCCGTTGAAATTACGGAGAATCAATGCTAAATTTGACGGTGTATCACCGTAATTGTGATTTACGGTGAGACACTGTAAAACTTATTACTTTTACATTGAACATCCGTAAACCAGTACAGTGAAACAATGTTTTTCTCATTTACGGTGAATCTCACGTTAGAAGTTTGCTCACCAGGTGGCAGCTTGGTTTGATAGAGAGACTTTAGTGGAAGCTATCAACTAAAAACATACATAATTGTGTTAGATTTATAAAGATATCCAACTATCTCATTAATTACATAATCAAAATTGAAGCCTTTGGCATATTAAAGATAAAAAATATATAATGTCCTTTTTTGAGACCCTGGACACTAGTACGAATAGTATAAACACCCATGTTGTGGTAATTAGAATTATACATATTGAGACTGTTGTCAGAGTTTCTTTGTAACAATCCTAGAGTACCTTTTGCTCATGGATTGTAATTGTATATTGCTATGAGGCATTCAATTATGCTTCTCAGGCCTAATATATATTATATACAGGCCTGGAATTAAGATGATATTATGAAATATACAACAATGAATCAAGAAACAATTATAATCATCATTGCATAGCAGAGAATCATCATAAAATAATGATGAATCACCGTAAAAATACAACGGGAAAGGCCTGTAAAATTTACGGGGGAAAGCAAAATACGGTGACCGTAAAAAACGGGAAACGGTCGGCATTCAGTGATGCCAGTGATTCACCGTAATTTTTACGGGATATTTTTTACGGTGTATAAACAGTAAAATACTTATATAAAGTAATGTGTAAAACCTGTGGTAGGGATTCAATGGTTGCAAATAACATGTACAGCCATTTTTAATAGCAAAATGAATATAGATGAATTGTGACATTTTCGCTTCCATTT
Organism: Harmothoe impar; assembly: GCA_947462335.1. Lineage (NCBI taxonomy): Eukaryota > Metazoa > Annelida > Polychaeta > Phyllodocida > Polynoidae > Harmothoe > Harmothoe impar. The sequence continues at coordinate 41,467,803 of OX381720.1, forward strand.
TTCCAACTTCTCTACAAACACTTTTTCAAATGTTCATATCAATTCCCTCGGCCGGGAAATCCTCAAAGTCTATTTATTTTTCCCTAATGCCTTTCTATTTATTTTGGCCTAAAGCCAATTTAAAAGGTCCTAAAGCACATACAAGTTGTATATAGATTGGACACAGAACAGAATACAAAGTAAGACTGGTGAGCTCATACTGAATAATAAAAGAATTAACTGCAAGTTGAGACAGGCAGAAAAAGCAGGTGTCAGGCAGGTTTTCATGTCATGTCTATCCCTCATACCTTGGGGACTTCTCAGGAAATTGCACATCTGAATATTTTAGATGTAACAACAAAACGTTAACGTGCAAACAGACATGAATGAAGTAGAAAATAATCCTTAACAAGGTCTTAAGCCAGACACACACCCTGTTTGCCAAGTTGATGTAATCATTGAATTAAAAACAGCTTCAACTCATGACCGGTCAGAGTGTATTATAATATTTCATATTAGAACTAAGATTTTCATTTGGGAAACAGCTTTTTGTAGCCACAATGGGGATTGAGTTTATTTGGATATTATGCTTTTAAAAGTTTAAAGATAGATTGCACACACATAATATTTCATTGATTCCTTTCTTGCTCATTTCAGGCATTATTAATTGTCATTCTCTGCCACTCCGGCCCTTTTATTATAATGGCATTGTAGTAAAATTATATTTATTTTACCCCCTCCATCACTTGCATCTACTCTGCTCTAATCTACTTTATACCCTTTCAGCTGATAACCTGTGAACAACCAACGGCCAATTTCCATCTGGGACTGTCAAGAGTGACCCTCTTAAACATACAAGCTCAGTTAAAACGCCCCAAAATAAAGTTATGAAATAACATTGCAATCTTTATGGAATTAATCAATGTTCTCCTTAGTGTGATTTGCAGGTAGGAATAAACAGAATGCATCGGTTGTATACAGGTTGTTGTGTTGTCATTGCAGGCTAAATCCAATGGTGTTATGATGCACCCCTAACAGGTCTTGATTTCTGGGAGCCAATAGTTATTCATTTGTGACAATATATTGTAGTTTTATTATGCTAAATGGTTAATAAGAGCCTTCCAACTTTCCATACCTGCATGCAATTATATGGATCATGTAATCAACTTAAAATGGTAAATCATCTAAAATTAGCTGACATACTAGCTTTAAAGTCTGGTGTTGTTGTCGCTAAACGCCTGGTGAACCATAAGATATACTTCCCTAGCTATTCCATTACACATGTTTGTCATAATTTCAGGAGAATTCAGAATTTTTAATGACAACAGTTTGTGTGTAGTTGAGAAACAGCTTATATACTACATTTTACTGTGCCCATTAGTGACAGAGTTGGTCAACACCTGCCTGACCCCCATATGTGGTCAATCAAGTTTCTAGCACCAACCCTTTACCTTTTTGTCTCATCCTCACTCATGGTGTCACTTTTAGCACCCCCCCCCCCATATTCCCTCACCACAACACTACTCCCCCATTCCCTCCTCTTCTCTTCCCTCGACTCTCCTCTTCACCCTATTCCCTCTGCGCTCCCCCTACTCTCCTTTGTCCTCCACTCCTATCTACAGCCCTTGCCCCCATAATTCTCCTTCAGGACTTTGTAAGGATTCTATAAATGCATTTGCTCAGGAACTTCTATTCACATCTACTTTCTACAATGGGCTGCTCACCTCTAACCCTTAAGTAGAGCAAAATGCGTTAGTGTACAATACTGTTTCATCATCATGATGCATGAATGCAGCCCTGACCGCTAACTCACCGATGCTGCAATCAGGAATCATGTTGACCCTATGGGATTGATAATGTCCCAAAGGTTCTACATCAGGATACTTACTGACTGTGTGTATACAGGTATATGTGAATATGAAGCGTATAAGACATTATACTGTCCTCAAAGGGTTAGCTGAGCTGCTCCCCTCAGCCACCTTCTCCTCCTGCATTGGCGCCCTGCGTCCCAAGGTAGACAATTTCCATAGGAAGCACAGAGAGAGTCGTGGTACACAACACTTATGGGTGGCAACAGAAAGGCGAGAGTATTGAATTGGACAGATCAGGGAAAAAAGAGGAAAGGAAAACAGAAAATTGAATAGAATTGGCTACACTTTTCTATGCTCAGAATTCAGGAGGTACTAGAAAGGTTCCCTGTAGATTAGTTGAGGGCAGAGGCGTGTATGCATACCATTCACCAAGTGTATGCATCCAGAAATACTATTCATTTCAACTAATCTGGCCTTGTCAGACATGAATAGGAAAATTCAAGTATGTAAACACAATTATAGCACTTCAATATATCAAGATAGAACACATCAAGGTAGCGTGTACTAGGGCCATACATAGGAACGATCCACTGTGGAAAAGGATAGCTGTCATGGGGCGGGGATGGGGGGGGGGGGGTGATTCTTACTTGTTCGGGACTGAGTTATTTTGTCTTCCTTAAATAATCAAACTTTGTTCTGCACAAGGGATAGCTGCATCTTGCTACTGTCCTTTGAACATTTTGATACTACAAGGAGAAATTATCATAAGGGAGTGCATTATACATGTATCACACGCTCTAAATAAATAAATGGACTCTAACCATGGAGAATCCAATCTTGAAGTGTCATCACATTCCTAGGAGCCAGGAACGATCTCCAATGGACCCAGTCCATTGTGTTCGGATCTCTGATCCATGAATATTTCAGTGCAGGTCCAATGAGGGAGCGTACAGCATTGGGTTGGTAGTGTGGTGTCAATATGAGGAGGATTCTTTATTTGTCAGGGAATCAAAATTGTTTTTCTTCTTCTTTTTAGGCCAAACCCAAGAAAGGTTAGAATATGGCCACAAGCAAGTATAGTAACCAGTTAGCTACCTGGCCCACAGAATGAAAGAGAGGTGTCCTTAATAGGCCTGTGTCCACTATACAACAAGGAAAGTGGAATATATAGCCGTTTTGACGTCCAGCAATATGTACATAACTGGGCATATATTTTGTAGATATATTCTGCTTTAACTAAAGGTATACTGTGTCCACTAGGCATTATAAATTGCTGCCCAGACTGCCCAGGGTAAACATGGACAAGTTATTATAATAGAATAAAGAGCACATTGCCCAATTTCTGCACTAAAAATCAAACATGTTAGATTTCTAAATTCTCACTTTTGTCGTCCACTTGTGGCACCCCCAAATTGCTATTCCACTTTTGTATTTGAGAATTTTGTCGTCCAACTGTGTCCACAGGGAGACAAAACATATGTTTCATATTTGTATTCAAATTCAAGTTTTGTATGATGACAAACGGCCTGATATATGCTAGTGGACACAGGCCTAATGCTACATGAGCATGTATACATCCTACAGTCTGCCCAGACTAGGGTTTACTCATTTTCAACAAAACTGGGGATTTTCCCCGGTCTTTGTATTCGCTATATCCAATTGCCAGCGATCACCCTAATTCAATTTTCGTTTTGATTTGTAGTAGTGCCCCGGTTTCTTTTCTGATGGTGACGTCCTTCTCTGCTCAATGCGGTACGGATATTTTGTCAGCCCCCTCAGTCCACAATACCTCTCTGGACACAGCTATATTAAGAAATAAAGACTTCCTCAATAGGGCAAAGTAACCTTTAGTGAAACACGTCCCTTTTACTTCTTACGCTGCATGATGTTGGATCCATGTACATGTAGGGGATGTGAGGGAAGCAGGGTGTCTATTAATCTAAAGGAGGTCCTTAAATATTAACACCACCAAGTGCTACTTCCCCCACACCCTCCCACAGAGTACAATGGATGGTCTCCTAAATTGGGGAGTCATCTGGGTGGGTGAGAAATGACTGCCTCCCGTGGTGGGAGGAGCAACCAGTGATTAAACCTGCCATTAATTGTCACATGGAATCAATCATGTTTGTTCCTGTTCTTGTTCTTGTTTCTTTTTTGGGTAATTGATCACTTCATGAGTAGCCTTCTGTTAATCAGCCAGTGCGCAGGTTAAGCCTTCAGCATTGTAGTGGAAAATATGGCCATGCAATTTGTTCAGCAATTTGTTAAATAGGCGCGATAGAGTGATGCCATATATTTTAAATAGATGTCCCGAGAGTATCACTTGGACAAGCAGTTATCAATATCACCATATTTTCACCTTAGTGTGAGATAAGGTGTGTGTCCACTATACAACCACGAAAGTAGACGATTTCAGGTGTTTGTCATCCAGTAGTAGGAGATATATGCATATTTGTGGATATATTTCCCAGATACATTGGACTTTAATTCTAGTTATGGTGTGTCCACTTGGCATGATGTATTTCCCAATTCATCCCCTACATAGTTATGTCATTGAACTGAGTATTCTAATAGAACAAAGCGTATATTGCCCACTTTCTGCACAACAAATCAAACATGTTAGATATCTAAATGCTGACTTTTGACGTCGAATTTTGAAGCCCATCATTTGCTCTCCCACTTTTGTATTTGAGGATTTTGTCATCCACCTGTGTCCACAGAGAGAGAAAACATATATTTCATATTTGTATTCAAATCCACGTTTTAACGGATGGCAAACGGCCTGATGAAGGCTAGTAGACACAGGTCTACTGTGTTCATTACAGGCTTTCCACATGGGTGTGAAGGAAACGCAACTTGATGATTGGTGGTATTTCACCTCTCCTGCCCGACTAGCATCTAGCATGTGGGCCCTCTGATGAAACAAAGCGACAAAGGATGGCATATAATCTACATAATATCCCCTTTCCTGCTGAGCGAGTGCCCCAAGACCACATCTGTTTGTCTTGACTGGAAGAGTTATAGGGATCGAGTATGGAGCTGTGAGGTGGACCACCAGGGTTAGTGGTGTTAACCCTCTAATGACTGGATGATGCGTCAATATGTTATTTTGTTGTCAGTATAGTCATGCACAAAAAAAAGTAACTTGCCGGTGCTATATTGGTGCATGATGCTGACCAAAAAGAACTATGAATACAGTACTGGTGAGTTAGGGGGTATAGACAGGGGCCCCCCATGTCGCATGTCGATTTTAAGAAATGGCCATGTCACCATGTCGAATTTAGCCGTCCACCCCCCATGAGTTACTCGCTGGATCATTTGTTCATCATAATGACAAAAACTCAAAGTACATTAAAGCACTCTGCTGACCTTAAAGGAACAAGGGTCTATGCATTGTCCAGTCACGTGTAAATAGATTAGCTGTTATTAGCCTGGTTCGGGCCCAAACACGTGTGATACCATCACAGCAACATCATCATGGGAAGGGCACCATCTTGTCCCCCGGGAGAGTATGCTACTCCCTAGAGATTTAGCACCTCACTCTAACAAAACGGCAGATCCACATGGCAAAACACGTACAGTGACAGTATAGCTATATAAAAGGACATCCTAGTTTCAGAGCCGAATACACAGCTTAAAATCCCCTCGCCAGTTTTTTCTGTTAGGAAACATGCAGAAATTAAGCCATGGCCTATGTGTTGGTGTATAAGGTTCTTTCAACATTTTAGAATAATGTCCTGCCTGGGGGATCGGGTAGGGAGTATACATTGTTATATGAATACATTGTTATATGAATACCTGTCAGAGAATCTGAGAGGGACGAGTGTTCCGTGTGGGCATTTTGAGAAGGGTTCCAAAACCATGACGTCATTTATTTAAGTTCCTATACTGGCCCAAACTATTTTGAATCTCTGTTACTGATATTGCCACCGAGGTGCTGCAGTGAATATATTACACCCTTATAGTAAATGGCTAGGTGTTACACCATCCACTAATGCCATGCTGAGTGGGGTGAGTCACTCTGAGTCTGAGCAGCTCACACAATGTGCCACTTGGCAGCTCATCAGCTGACACTGTGATGCAATGGGAGCAAATACCATGCTCAATCACATGCACTTATTGATCTGAGGGATACAGACTAGAATTATTACCACTTTATGCAGATACTGTTGGTATGCGGGGATTTGTACTATGGATAGGGCGGATGTGTTGGGAGGGAAATGTGTTTACTTTCTTCATACATGGACTGTACCAGAATGCACAAACTGCAATCATTTCAAGAAATAACAACCATAATATTTCTGGGCAAAATGTAGCTCACACCAATGCTCCAGATCCTATAGGGTCAAGCGAGTTCTACCAGTAGTTAGACAATGCACGTACTCATACTCTTACCCAAGTGTATTTGGCAATTTTTCTTAAAAGGTGTTAGGGAGGGAATGACATGAATGAGGACAACTAAGCACTGCTACCACAGTCTGACATTAAATACTGCAATCCATCACCCAATTAAGTCATAATCATCTCTCACTGATTGTTACTAACAGGTTACATTGCAGACTAAGGCAAAAAGAATCGTGTTTCACGAAACCCCCTGGGCATGCTTTTGACTTTGTGGAGGAACCTACTGAACACCCACAAATAATTTTGGTCACCATAGATGATTTGCAGGTAATGCCAATTGCTTCTCTGTACACACATAACTTGATATTCATAAATCATTATCTTTGGAGGTCCACAGATTTCATCCACAGCTCCTTGTGCTCCAAACAATGTTATGCAATATTTCATGAAAATGACATGATTTTAGAGCAATTAACTTAGCAATTTTGAAAGTAAGATGACCTTGTAAAGTAATGGCTATACATTTTCTACAAGAAGGAATTTGGAACAATACTAAACCTTTTTCACTCTGTAGGATTTTCGTTCCTGGGAATTTCTTAAACTTTGGCCAACGTGGGGGAAATCTTTGTTTCATGAAAATAAGTAATAATTGACATTGCCTTCGATGCTAAATAGTTTCTCTGCGAGTCCCAATCACTTAAATCATCTTAGTAATACATAATACAACAGACACTATAATTCTACTCTCTAGCAACCTTAATAATGGTCTAATTCACAACCCATAAATAGTACCGGGTACATGTATGTCAATATCCAGAAACTTGGCAATAACAGACTTTCTCCCAAACCAGCAGATCGACCTATTGGCCTCTAGCTGGTCTCCGTCAGGCCTAGTTTGACTGCTTCCTATAGCGCATTCTCTTAATCACCTTATCACTGGAAAGAACTTCTCTCTTGGCCTCACCACAACTGACAGCCCTAAATATAATTTTCTCAACATTTTAGTCTGTGATCTCAGCTATCTGTGCAAACAGTTGACACAGCTAGTGAGAGTTGCATGATTGAATCACCCCTTCTTAATGCGCTGCTTCTCTACACATTAGTACAATAGGACTCTGAGTGTGAGCTGCTCAGCACACATTCAGCAGCTCCCTCACCCCGGTGTGAGACACCTACGCCCTCCAGGGAAATCAGCAAGACATTGAAACAGACGTTGGTGAATTGGTAGTGTCTAAATGTGGGATGGTACACTAGAGGGAGTGTTACGCAATGGGAAGCGATACTTGCAATATAGTAATACCTTCTTTGGTGTATCCTAGTAAACTCCCTGACTGTGAGGGCATTGGGACCACCCAAGCTGTAATGTTGGCCTCATCCCTTTGGTTGTATCCCTATAGACCATGCAACTTTAAGAAGGGGTGCAGGGGTCCATCGATACTTTAATCAAATACACTGGAGGAGGCGGCACATAGGGTGAGAACTTTGGTTTATTTGAGATATCAATATAATCACTGACCACAGCTATACAAGACTCCCACAAAGAACACATTAACCAGGCCCTCTCTCAAACTCTCCCAACCAGATTCAGGTTCAATGAAGAAAGGTTTGTATGTATGTGAGATCAGTCAGATTATGGAGTAAACAAGTAAACTCTGTATAAATACATTGCAGTCTTCGTTTACCTGCCATAGCCGGCAAAACACTGGGTAGATTGGTCCTACTGCCGGTTCGAATGACTATGGTTGGATCTTTGGCTACATGTCAGTTTTTCTGCTTTCTAAGTCGGAATACTATTAAGGTTTCTAGGGAGAAACACATTTTGCATAAATATTTCGAACAACATCACTCAACACTGCTCAAATCGTACAAAGGCCCCTATTACAATGTTTCAATAGGAAAATACAGGAAAGCTGTAAAACATAGTACACCATTACATCTTTCCTGTATACAGGTTTTTATGAGATATGAAAATAGCCCTCAGGTATCCGAGTCTGAAAAGATTAAGCCGGTCCTGCAAAATGTATGTATACATTTTGCAGGACCGGCTAAATCTATTGTATACAATACTTTACTGTCAAAAGAAATCATTCCACAACAACAATCAGATGTATCTGGCAATCGAATACGCCCTTCCCCTGCCCGCACCTACTCCGCCCCACCACTGCATCCCTCCTCAAAAACACGTTATGGTTGTCTAAAAGGATGATTATAAATTTAAATTGTCAAGTATTCTACTGCTTTAAGTGAGTGATCAGAAGGGTGGAGGCTATAAAAATCCATTTTTGTTCCTCCTCAATAACTAGTTAAGCATGTGCTGATGGTAAAAAAAACATTCGTGACTGATAGCCCCCGCCATCTGCTTACTGCCAGTGATTGGTCCAATTCCCAACCATAAGCTAGCCCAGTAAATCAACTGTTAAATAGTCTGCCCAACACAATATCACATGCCCCTCGTCCATAACCATAACTAACTGATGGTAACATCATAGCATGGGGATGGGGATGGAATATAATACTAGTATACTGAATAAGCGGTACAATAGTGATGGGTATTGTTTGCTGCCATAATATTTGATTTCTCTCCAACTTTGTTGAAATGTTTTACAAATAATAATGTTAATAAGGCATCTCTAAAATACATCGAGTATGGATAGATATAAATGGTTAAAACAACTGAATTATAAAATAATTAAGTGGGATTACAGACAGGTAGAAAAGGGCAGCTGTCAGGCAGATTTTCATGTGATGCCTATGCCGCATACCTTGGGGACATTGCATTTGTGAATATTTTAGATGCAACAACAAAATGTCAATGTGCAAACAGATATAAAGAAATTAGAAAAAGAAATCCACTAAACAGGCTTTAAACACACACATCCCCTGTTTGGCAAGTTGATGAAATTGTTAAATACATTACAGCTCCAACTTGTGAGTGGAGCCCCCCAAGGTGCCTGGTCAGAGAGTGTTATGATGTTTCATGTCAGAATTAACATTTTGAACACAAGTCCATGTTCTACCCTCTTAGCTGATGGCCTGTGACCAGCCAAACAACCCTCTTCCATCTGGAGCTGTCACAGTAGCCTTCTCACGTATAGACCCCTGCTCCATGACCTGTCAAGTCAAGTGCTATGGAGTGCCTAATGAGCAACCTTCTAACATTCTCAAAATCAATGTTTAATTAGTCATAGGGAGATATATACACAATACACGGGTCCTAATTTATCAGAAGTTGTCCGTTGTGTTCTTCTTGCACATATTATGGATGGAGTCATATGAAAGTCATCTTGAGCAAAGATTATAAATACAGCAATCATATCGTTTGTGAATCATCCTTTGGTTTTTATATATCAGGTTAATCAAAAGAAAAACATGAGGATGCGGGTGGTAAAAATACTAGATTTTAAATTACAAAGATTTGTCCAATTTGCAACAGAGTTCAGAATTTATCAGAATTTTCTTGACAGGTAGCATCCCATATATTGATCCGTGATTTACTTTGGCCCCTAGTGCTAGAGTTGGTCAACACCTGCCCATCCCCCTGTCGGTGGTCAACCAGGTTTCCGTCTTACCTTCACCCATGGTGACTCTTCAGGGCTGGGCAACTGTCGCATTGTCGCAAAAAATGTGCGACAGAGGTCTTGGAAAATGCGACAGGGGCATTGAGGAAAGTCTGGGCTTTCTGAAGCTGAAAGAATTTTGTAGATATTCCAACTAGAACCAAAGTTAGGACTACCGTATTTCAATAGATTTCACAGTGTTCCAAATCTCAAGGTGGAATTCCAAACTTTTCCGGAGCGATATGCAACATTTTACTTTCAGATTGGAGCAACATGCCCAAAAACTATACCCCAACTTATAAAGAAAATGTTCTCAAATTTCTTGGCACATTGTCTCACGATCCCGTCAAAATATACCAATCTGCACACAGACTTCTTAATTTCTCCTGGAACAATATGCTCCCAAAACACCACAAATGTGCACCAACTTAAAGGTTGATTTTTCAAATTTTCCTGGCACAACATGCTTCCAAAATGATCAAAATACATCTAAGTTAACTAATAGGTGAAATTTCTAAATTTTCCTGAACAGCATGCTCCCCAAACCATGGTAAATCTTGGGTGAGCAGTATGCTCCCAAACTCCTCAGAATATACCATTCTAAAAATAGAAATCAAACGTTTTCCTGGAGCAATAAGAGTCTATATACCCCCAATAAGTTCATAGAAACACACATATAAAAGTAGAATCCCAAAATTTTCCTAGAGCAATGTGTCAACAAACTCTCAGAATACACCATTCTAAACTTATTTTTCGGGAGCAGTCGCTGCAATGTGCACAAATCTATTAAAAAGCTAGAATTTAGAGAATTCATATTAGCAATGTGCCCTGAAACCCCTCAGAGCACACCAAGCTAAAAACAGAAATATAAAAATTTCTTTTTATTTCACACCCAAAATTCACCTCAAGGAGTTGGTTTTTTTGGTGTGTGTGTGTTTTTTTTTGTGTTTTTTTTTTTGGGGGGGGGGCATCACACACACACATCTAATTATCAAATGTGTGCTTGTCTGAAATACTTTGCTCCAAAGATTTCTAAGTTTGCTCCAGCATATCACAATATGCCCAGCCCTGCTCTTCTTGGAACTCCCCTCCCCCTATCCCTTCATCTCCCCTCCTCTTTTCATCCCTCCACTCCCATCAACATCCCCTCCCGGGCCCCTCCCCTCTCCATTCCCCTCCTCCCTCTTGTCCTCCACTCCCATCTTCAGCCCTTTCCCACATGACTTTCCAGTCACCCCCTCCCATCCCTTTTACACAATCCCACCTCTCTCCCCCCCCCCCCCTCTGTTTCCCTGATTCAATATCTGGCTTGGTGGCACCGCAGACAGTCCCTGTGTGGACTATAGTGCCGATTGGATGGGGAGTGGACCTGGAATTACATCAGGTACGGCCCCCATGAAGTCCTGCTACCCCCACACACTATATAATGCCACAGAGACCAGGAGATGGTTACCATGACAACCAATCAGCTTCTTGTATCAGCTCAAGTGGGGGAAAGGTAGACGACGAGAGGTGAGGTGGATAAAACGGGGATAAAACAAAAGGAAAATAAAACGTGATAAATAGATGACATAGAAGAAAGGTCCGGGGCAGCTGCTACTAAACAATTTGGGGTTTTGGTTGACCCTTACACCTTGTTCCTTCTTGGCAATCAGTCCTGCACTCTGAACAGTCAATACAAATCCCTGATGGACAATAGTTTTATATCCAGTAGAAAGCCTGCTAGTCTGGTAGCTTGCTACTGCCAGCAAGAAACTTATAGACTCTCTAGTATTTTTGCTCCCAGTGCATATAATCTTCTGTTATCTATGGCTCTATGAAAGAAAGAACTTTTTGTTGTGTTTCCCCAAATGTACAAAATTATGATTATTTAAAGCATTGCAATAGAGAGAAGCTCTCTAATCATCTCAATATAATAATCATCACACAATGTGTAACCCTGCCTTTTTTAAAGTTATTTCCTAGATATAGGCCTACTCGGCCTGCAGAAATTAAGCTGGGCCTGCAGAATATAAGATTTACAAACCCAAATGTCCTGCATTAGGAAGGTTCTATGTTTAGACTGCCATGCACATTCACGTATAAAGTACCCACTCCTCCATTTAAAAGAGGGCCCAGGTCTACTGGACCACTTTGTGAGGATAAATGGATTTGCTCAGCAACTCATATTCACCCTACCTTCCATAGTGAGCTGCTCCCCTGTAACCCTCTAAGTGCATGATAGTTCTTTAATGTACCTGGCTGTTTTGCTGCCATGTTGTATGAATACAGCCTTGACAAGTAACTCATCAGTGCTCCATTCATGTATCAAACTCATCTTATAGGGTGGATACCCCTGAAGGGTCTGCAGCATGATACTTGCTGGCGTTGTGTGTATAGGTACAGCACAACAGATAAACATGATCCTGTAGACATCCTACTACCCTTAAACGTTTCAGCTGAGCTGCTCCTGTGAGCTGCTCACTTCTCTTGTGTTGGTGTAGACAATCTCCATAGGAAGCACGGAGAGGGGAGAGTATTGAATTGGAAGGATCAGGGAAAAGGATAAAAAGGAAAACAGAAATTTGAATAGAATTGGTTACACTTGTCCATGTTCAGAATTCAGGTGGTACTGCAGAGGTTCCTAGTGTATGAGGCGGAGACATTTTTTCTCGCTTTCAGAAATTAGATGCTTTGCAAAGAGATGAAAAAGAAAAAAAAGCAATACATCCCAGTAAACAAATAACATTATACACCATTTTATAACGTTATATAACGTTAATTGTCAACGTTTTTCTAAGGCTCTTTATTATGGCATAACGTTATGCAAAGTTTAAAACGTTATTTTGACATAAAATAACGTTTTTTTGTTAGCAGGGATACTAATGAGACAACGGCGTTTATTGCATTGATGCACTCGCAAAGGTTCTGTGAATCATGATACTTGCTAGCGCTGCGTGTATAGGTACAGCATGACAACAAATGGTCATGAACATCAAGACATCATGCCGTCCTTAAAGGTTTAGGCTGAGCTGCCCTCCTGTGCTGACCATGGTAGACAATTTCCACAGGAAGCATACTTGCATAGAGTAGTTGTAGGAGGCATTCCATGTGCATTAGGTGGGAGCAGGGACTTATGTATACCTTTGTTGCTAATGGCAAGCTTACAAGTTATTTGGTTTGATTCATCTGCTTTTTAAGAAAATCGAATTATAGAAGAGCACAGTTATCATCGGGTAGAAAACGGTCTAGTGTATTAAAACACTATACTACCCTTAAAGGGTTATGCAGTGACTGGGCAATTCATCATACAAGACCCTCATTATCAATGAATAACATCTAACTATGGAGGAAGCAATCTTCAGATGTCATCTCATTCTTAGGCACCAGGAATGGTCTCCAATGGACGCCCACCATTGTGATCAGATCCCTGAGCCATGAATATTCCAGTACTGCTCCATTCTAATATGGGTCTGTAGAGCATTGGGATGGTAGTGTGGTGTCAGTATGAGATGGATTCTTTCTTTAGCAGATGAGTAGTCTCTAATGTTGAATACATTTCGGAACCATCAAGATTGTTGTCTGTTCCATACAGTGTGTTATTAAAGGTAGAAGCCAGGCTTAAATCAATTTTGATCTACCAACAAATTCTCTTAATCACTTGGGACTATATTAGTTTGATACATGATGATATAACAAAAGCAAAAAAATCAATACTTCATGGTGCTAGATTTTGATATATTGGCAATTGAAGATAGGACACCCTTAACAATAGCCGGCTATGGGAAAATCCCTACTTTTTCAACATTTTTCCACTTTTTGAAAATTTGACCAATAATATCTCCACCAACCTTCTCAGATGTTTAGAGGAGATTATTAGTAACACAATCAATCCAGAAAAATGAATTGTCATAGGTGAAACTAAAGTGCCATGACCGATTTAGGGAAAAAACTGAAATCAAGAAAATTGTATTTTTTCTACATTTTGCAACACAGAAAATAAAAGTGCCAACAATTTATAACCAAAACCCTAGCCATCTGTACATAAGATCATGTGATACATTTTACTACCAAAATGATAGTGATTCATTGATGAATTAATACGGTTTGGGAATTATTCAAATATTTTCTAGTCAGTCTAAACACCGATAACAGAGTAGTGCGCATCCTTTAGCAACAATGAAAAACAGTGACCAGATGTGTAGAACATCGTAATGTGGCATATAAAGGGTTAGTAGAGGTGAGTTAGGACATGTACAAGAGAGAAATATGATTTTTTCATGGTAATAGGTAGTTTCATTTTTTTGCCACCAGGTGCCGTATGCGTAGACCCTGGCTTCTCCCTTTAAGTGAATCCACCCATCCTGCGTCTTCATCTTAAGAAAAGGGGAAATGTTTGTGACAAGAAGATATGAATTCACCTCATAGCTAACCTTTTGTCGAATTTCTAGGATACGGCTAAAAGAGTAGAAAGAGGGGAGGTGTGCCTCATGTCACATTAAGTTTTTCAGGATTAAGGGTGAGTGACGCTTCAAGGCATAGTATTCTTTTAACATTATTTAGTCGCGAATACAACACCAACAAATAAACCATCCAGTTACTCAACCATGTTGTATTCATTTATCATGCAGGAACTCCAGGGCATTGACTTAATATGCTAAAGATTGACAAAGATCACAATAAAAAATAAAGTTTATCCCTCCTCCCGTCCTTTCTCCTTTGATAACTGTTTCAATGTTTCATGTTTACCCCCGGGTTAAACTGAAACACAAGGCTGTGTTCTAGCCTTATCTTGCATGATGCTGGATCCATGTTGGTGAAGGGGAACGTGAAGGACTCAGGGTAGCTATTAATTTAAAAGGGGTACTTAAATATCAACAGCACCAAAAGCTACATGCCCCATACACACACAGAGTACAATGGATGGGCTGCCAAACCTCGGTGGTGAGAAATGACTGCCTGACGTGGTGGGAGAAGCATCTGATAATTAAAGCTGCCATTAATTGTCAAATGAAATCAGTCATGTTTGTAGTATCTTTTTGGGGGTAATTTGCTGCTTTCTGAGTTCAACCCTGTCAATCAGGCAGTGCAACGGTTCAGTTTACAGCAGGAACAGCGTAATATTGAGCTGGTATTATGTCTGCCCACAACAGCATGGCATCGTATTGAAAACAAGACTCAGCTACAATGTGACAGAGGATGACATCGTTTCCATATCCCTCCTTCTGTGAGTGAGTGGTACACGCAGCATCTGTTAATCTTGGTGCTGAGAGTATAAGAACTGAGTATGGAGCTGTTGGTGATGCCAGAGTTATTGGTGCTAATCCTAAAGGACTGCATGATGCCTCAAGGCATTTACCATCATGATGACAATGCACTGCATCAATGCATCCTGCATGGGATTGCAGGGTTTGCACTCACAAGGGCAACACATTATGCAACTTGCTGGATTGATGCACCATGCCCACAACATGGACATGTATCAACCCTAAAATGAACAATGGCTCACACATTAGATAAAGGCATAATGCATGGGAGCACTAACTCTAAATGGTTAAGGGTGCATCCGCTGAGTACTCAGTCAGATGTAAATGGAGATTAGCTACCTGCCTCTTTAGGGCACCAACAAAGGTGTGATACCAGCTGTGCCAGATTTGTATGCTACAATATACACAGTGCCAGTGCCAAGTGGGGACACAATTTAGTTCAATATTGAATCAATGTTGAATCAACATTGAATAAACATTGGCAACCAGATATCAATGTTGAATCAATATTCTGTGCCAACTGGGTAGGTACCAGAGGACATACTGTCCAGCAACAGTTTCTGAATGTTCTTCTTCTGGCCAAAACTACTCTGATTGTTCATCACTACCATAATCATCAGGGCACTGCATTAAAGGTATACGGGAGGGTTCGACGAATTCTATTCTACCAATAATATCTCTTAATCACTTGGGACTATATTAGTTTGGTGTATGATGATGTGCTATATGCAAGAAAATCAATACCTTATAGTGCTAGATTTTGATATATTGACATTTGAAGATAGGACACCCTTAACTATGGTCGCGTATGGTGCAAACCCCATTTGTTCAACTTATTTGAACTTTATAAAAAAATGACCAATAATATCCCCACCAAACTTCTTAGTTGTTTACAGAAGATGGTCTGGGACATATTCAATCCATAAAAATTAGTAGTCATAGGTGAAACCAATGACCTATGACCGATTTAGGGGAAAAACACAAGATAAATTAATTGTATTTTTTTTCTATTTTTTGCAATGCAGAAGAGGAAGTTGTCAACAATTTATAATCAAAACCTTAGCTATATGCACATAGGATCATAAGATACACATAACATTCAAAATAATAGTGATTCATTGATAAATTAATACAGTTGGGGACATATTCGAATATTTTCTGGTTGGCCCAGATAGGTCATAATCGAATAGCGCATAGCATTTGGCAGTAGCCAAACACTGTGATAACGTGTGTAGAATGCCATAGTCTGACATTTCAAGGGTTTATAAAGGTGAGTTAAGACATATACAGCAGGGAGACATGCTTTTATGATAGTTTTAGGTAGTCACATTTTTTGCCACCAGGTGCCGTATGCATAGACCCTGGCATACCCCTTTAAATTTGAACGTATTACATCCGTCCATAGGTATTGTAGCATCCCACTAATACATGTTGAGTGGGCTGACCCACTCGGAGGTGCTCACTCAGGCTCCACTTGGCAGCAGAAGCTGACTCTGTGATGCAATGGGAGCAAATACCATGCTCAATCACATGCACCTATTGATCTGAGGCTTATGGATTGGAATTACCATCCCGTTGGTAGGCGGGGATTTGTATGGATGAGGATGTATTGGGAGGGGATGGGTTTCTTTCCTTACCAGGCTGCAACAAAAAAAAGGCGGCATGATGTTTTTGAGCAAAAGCAGCCTCATCAAGATTGTGATGGACATTTTAGATTTTAATTTTAAAGGCGTTAGGGAATGAATGACATGAGTGAGGACAAACATGCACATAAATGGAGACTATCTGTGGACTTGATGCAGAAAAAGCTAAACGTAATCTAAATAAGCAGCTTTTATTCATTTATGTATAGCACAGCTTATTCACAGGGAAAAGCACCACAAGCCATCTGTCCACATATAAACCTTCTTTGGACTATTCTATGGTGAAACTCAGAAATATCTAGTGAAAACAAGTGATACACATGTATATACAAATCTGTTAAACCTTCCACCCACCTTTAGTTTAACTATCCAACGCATCCACCAGGACACATTATGGCTGTCCGATAGGGTCATTAAATTTTAAAATGGGCAAGTATGCTACTGCTTTAAGTAGGTGAGCAGAAGGGGGGAGGTTATTTAAAATCCTTTTTGTCCCTCCTCAATAACCACTAAATCATCTGGTGATGGCTAAAAAGGTTGGTGACTGATAGTCCTCAGCATCTATACCAGTGATTGGTCCCAATTCGCTACCATAAGCCGCCCCAGTAAATCAACTGTTAAATGATCTGCATGGCACAACATCACATTGCCCAACCAATAATCATAGCTAATGAATTGTAACACCATAGCCTGAGGATGGTGCATAATGCACTGTAAGGTGTACAATAGTGATGGTAATAAAAGTATAGCATAACATTGGCATTCAGAAATCCAATTTGTTACACCATAGGTTTTCTTCATGCAATTGCTCAGCAAGGCTTTTTTTTTAATTTATAAAGTATTTTATTCACCAAGTGATTTTCAAAATACAGTACACGATTCAAAAGATGAGCTTACATGACAGGATACTTCATGTATGTAAGAAGTTGATTACAGTCTCATCAATATGCTCACAATATAACTATCATCAAACCATTAACATACAGGTTAATAGGAGACCGTCATACTCGGCTTGCATCGTTTGGTACAATTTGTATCATGCATCATGCTAACCCAATGGGGTTGATACATTGGAATTACTTTCTGGTGAGCTCTGCATTGGTGTTTCACAGGGACAAATGATCTTGAGGCATCACGCTATCAACAATGGATTATTGCTGCGAAGGATATCTATAGGCATCATCATAAGTAAAAAGAAGAGCCTTTATTTGTTTCCATAATATTTGACTTCCAGTATGCTGGGATCACCAAATCTTTTTTCTTCTAGAATGCCATTTTTAAAGAGCATCCTTAGTAAACAATTGTAATGGATTCATATTAGTTTATTATAGATTTAACACACACTGGTCCACTGGAATACAAAGTAGGGCCAACACAAAAATTGTGGAAGCACACTGAATTATAAAAGAATTAAGTGGTAGGCATAAAAAAGCAGGTGTCAGGTAGGTTTTCGTGTCATGTCTATCCCTCATACCTTGGGGACTTTTCAGGAAATGGCACGCGTGAATATTTTAGATCCAACAACAAAACGGCAGTGTGCAAACAGACATAAACAGATTAGAAAATAATTCCATTAAACAGGTTTTACGCCAGACACACATCCCCTGTTTGGCAAGTTGATGAAATCATTAAATATAAAACAGCTTCGACTTGTGAGTGGAGCCCGCCGAGGTGCCCGGTCAGAGTGTATTATGATATTTCATATCAGAACTAACATTTTAATTTGGAAAACAACTTTTTGTCCCCAAAATGGGGGTTGAGTTCATTTGTAAATATGACTTTAAAAGTGTTGAGAGGAACTGTGCTCACACAATATTTAATAATTCCACAGAACCAACTTGACACCTCATGATTTTAGCAACATTGCTGGAGAACAGCTCACGAATCATTTAATGGGCGCATATACACCATCTTTTATTATCATCATGATACACCCCGCAGAGTAACTATCGTTATCATTTGTATTGATAACCGCACCAGCCCTTTAATTCAGAATATATCATACCATGATAGCAGTGAATTGGTGTTGTATTTCTTCTGCCCCACCACAGTACCAGGAGCATCTACTCTTACATTTTGGTTGATTGTCTGAATATTCAGCCAACAGAAACCGGACTTAATAGGGTTTGTCAACTGTCTATAACAATTTGTAAATCACTTCTGTAGTGAAAGGACTGCTGGTCAGTTTGTACATCAGGTTTGCGTTAGCCACCTGTTAACCGTTTGTAAATATATCCCATTTTATTCCTATATCTTTATTTAGGGGTTGGTCATTGTTTAACAACAGGGGAGATTTTCAATGGCCTGCAAAATTCACAGAATCGAATTTCCTGCTATTTCATGTATAGACTGCACTCTGTTCTGCACATTCACTCATAGAGTACCATGTCAGGCCCTTATCCCACAAAACGGCCCTTATCCCCCAAAAGACTATCGTTTTGGGACATAAGGGCTGACATCAGGCCCTTATCCCACAAAAGTGGCCTTAAAGCACAAAAGCCCTTATCCCACATAAGAAATGCCCTTATCCCACAAAAGCCCTTATCCCCCAAAACCCATATACTGGTGTCATATCCCTACCTGCCCTTATCTCCCATAACATCCTCGAATACCAACTTGCCCCTATCTCCAAAACCTTTATATGCTGGTCTCATGTGTCAACCTGTTCTCAGGTTCAAGTAGCCCTTATGTCCCAAAACCTATATATACTGGTCTCACCCATCAACCTGTCCTTAAAATCAGCATCAAGTTTAAGTTGCCATTATCTCCCAAAAAAGTTATATACTGGTCTCATATGTCAACCTGTTTTCAAGTTCAAGCAGCCCTTATGTCCCAAAACCTATAAACTGGTCTCACCCATCAACCTGTTCTTAAAATGAGCATCATGTTTACGTAATAAGTTTATGTTATATTATACTGGTCTCATCTGTCAATCTGTTCTCAAGTTCAAGTAGCCCTTATCTCCCAAAATATATATATACTGGTCTCACCCACCAACCTGGCATTAAAATGAGCATCAAGTTTACTTATAAGTTGCCCTTATCTCCCAAAACATATATATATACTGGTCTCATCCGCCAACCTGTCCTTAAAAAGGGCATCAAGTTTAAGTTGCCCTTATCTCCCAAAACCTATATACACTGGTCTCACCTGCCAACCTGTCCTTAAAAAGGGCATCACGTTTATGTTATGAGTTTATGTTATATTATACTGGTCTCATCTGTCAACCTGTTCTCAGGTTCAAGTAGCCCTTATGTCCCAAAACCTATACATACTGGTCTCACCCATCAACCTGTCCTTAAAATGAGCATCAAGTTTAAGTTGCCATTATCTCCCAAAAAAGTTATATGTTGGTCTCATATGTCAACCTGGTGCAAGGACGGGGTTGTTGGTGCTCCGCTACTACATCCAGATCTGACCAGGTAAGTCAATTTTGCCGCTCTCTCACCTGACCGGCAGGTCACCTGTTCACTTGTTCTAGTTTGCTGTCATGCCATTGGTTGGATCATTGAATGCAGGTCACATTCAATGAGCTTTGGCTCATTCATGAGCACCAAAACATAGTCCCTGTTTCCCTGTCAAATAAAAAATATATTGACATGGAGGTTTGGGGCTTGCTCTTTACAGAGTATTTATTTCTAAAAATTTAGAGAATAAATATCTTGGTTGTAGAAAAATAAATTAATATTTTTCAGGTCAATGGGTTTCAGCACAGAATATGTGAGTGGTTGAGATCAGGATGTTTCATCTTATTCAAAGACTCATCAGGTAGACATTCAGGAGGTTGTAACTAGGTCAATAGTAATTCTTTGGAATTAACATTGCCTTTAGTGAATTTTATGTGTCCCATTAAGGGAGACATTGACATTTCTTGTCAAGATTGTCATTCACTGCCTTGACCCAGTTGTTGACCTGGGTGGCTGTGACTTGTCTGTCAGAAGGGGAGAGCTAGCACTGTCTGGGTGCAACCTACTGTGAGTAGGATAATTTCTATACCTGGTCAAAACTATTAATATAGTTTTAGGTTAGAGGTCGGATCAATCTTAAATTGATATTTTCCCTTTACTGTTGGTGTACATACAGGGATTTTGGACACAGTCTTTGATTTTTCCAAAAATAATTTTTTGGAAAAATACGGTACCGTATCACTTCCACAAAAATGCATGTTTCAGCGTAGGGGAAAAAATGACGAGGCCTTTTAGGGAGACACCTAACCAAAGCCTTTCTCCATAATGTTCATCCCTTGGGGAATCACACATTTGAGTCGCTGTATCCAGTTCCATTCTAAGGATTTCCTCAGTTTGTTGGCGTGCTTGGATTCAGGGTGTTCATAGACAAATTCTAGAACATAGACCTTCACATCGTCCATTCTGTTGTGTCCTGGTCTGTTGAAGTGGTATGCCACTTCACTTTTTTTGTATCGCATGAATTCGATATCTTTCAAATGCTCGGTTATTCTGAAGTGGAGGTCTCTTTTGGTTTCACCAATGTACCTTTTTCCACAACATTTGCATTCTATGCAGTAAACCACATTTGAGCTTTCACAGCAAATATTCTTCTTTGTGTCTTTGTAAACATTTTTGCTTTGTTTAATCTTCCCTGATTTGTCTAATCTGGGGCAGATGTCACAGTCTGGAGTCTTGCAACTATTGCTTCTGACTGTTAGACTTGTGTTCTCTTCTTCACCATCCCTCACGGGGTGGTAGTCTATCTTTGCCTTGCATAATAGGTCGCGGAGATTTTTAGGTCTCTTGTAACCTATTACAAGTTTTTTCCTTTGTAGGTTCCTAGTTGAGCTTGACTCCGCTAGGTCGTCCCATCTTGACTTGACCAATTTTTGTAATTTGGTATAGTCGGGTCTGAAAGTAGTCGTGAGGAAGATGCGTTCATCTTCCTCTTCTTTCTTTGTGGTTGCCTTGACCTTCTCTTTCAGAAGGTCGGCCCTATTCAGAGCTGCTGCTTTTTCCCGTGCTTCTTTTAGCACATCTTCTGGGTACCCTCGGTCCCGGAAAAGTGATTCTTTTGCATTTAAATGTCTCTCAAAATCACTTTCTTCCTGACAGATTCTCCTCAATCTGAGGTATTGGCTGTACGGAAGACCCTTTTTCACATGTGGCGGGTGGGCTGAGTCATAAGACAAATAGCTATTTGTGTCGGTGGGTTTTGTGTATAGGTCAGTATACAGGTTACCATCCTCATGGACCTTCACTGTGGTGTCCAAGAAGTTTATTTTCTCTTTGGACCATTCAGAGGTGAATTTAATGGTTGTGTGTGCATTATTCATGTACATTAACCATTTTTTGAGTTCCTCTTCTCCATGATCCCAGATGAAGAAGATGTCATCGATGTACCTGTACCATACCCTTGGTTTCAGATGATAGTTCTCTATCATTCTTTCTTCCAGGGCTGTCATGAACAGGTTGGCATAAGATGGGGCCACTCTGGTCCCCATTGCAGTGCCACTGATCTGTAAGAAATTTTCCCCATTGAATTGAAAATTGTTATTTTTCAATACAATTTTAAGAGCTTCTACCAAACTCTGGTTTTTGGGGTTTATTTCATTGTCTCTCTCTTTTTCTAGCAGTCTCCTTATACTTTCTATACCCTCCTCATTGGGGATATTGGTGTATAGGGATGACACATCTAGTGTGCCAATTATACTGCTGTCAGAGATTCTGTCTAACTCCTCTATTTTTCTAATGAAATCTGAGGTGTCTTTAATGAAAGAGTTACTTTCTTTTACCATCGGTTTTAGAAAGATGTCCACAAAGGCTGAAAGCCTCTCGGTGGGACAGTTGTTTGCTGACACTATAGGCCTCCCTGGGGGGGGTCTGATGTCTTTGTGAATTTTTGGCAGGAAATAAATTTGTGGAGTTCTACACTTTTGGGGTATCAAAGTTTTTGCCACTTTTTTAGTTATTTCCTTATTTTCCAACATTGTTTGCACTAAATTCTCAACTTTTTTGAGGTTTGTGCTTGTTGGGTCAGAATCTAGTTTCTGATAGGTGGAACTATCATTGAGTTGCCTATGGGCTTCTACAATGTAGTCCACCGTGTCTTGCACTACAATAGAGCCACCTTTATCAGCTGGCTTTATTGTAATGTGTTTGTTGGCCGCCAGTTCTCTGATGGCCTTCCTCTCTTTGGTACTGATGTTGTGGGCCTTTATGGCCTTTGGGTGACTAGATTTGTTTAGAGCTTTGGTGTTTTCGTGGCACCAGTTTTCTAAAGGGATGGACCCAGGGGGGGCCCTCCAAGAAGAATCACCTTTCACCTTTATCTCTTGGGGTTTGCCAAAAGGGGGCGCTGGTGGGGGGTTGGTCTGAGCAGCAAAAGCCTCTACGATAGAGGGTTGCTGTAGGCCTTGTTTGTCCCTTTTCTTTTTGGATTTTTTCTTAGAGTCTAAGAATTTTTTCCCTTTTCCATTAGACCAATAGTGTTTGGTTCTAAGTCTATTGTGGAAAGTATCTAGTTCCTTTCTAACTTCAGCCATGTCCACACTGGACTGTGTGGGGCAGAATTTGAGTCCCTTTCCCAAAATATTCATTTGAGGTTCTGTTAGGGTATTCTTTGAGAGGTTTATCACATTTGTGCTAGATTTGCCTATTGTGTTAGACTGGTTATTTGTCTGAGACATATTCCCATTATGACTATGATCATTCGGATCTTCATCTATATCTAACGTTATGTTAAATGATTCACAAACAACAGAGGTATCAAGCGTGTCATCTTTATTTTCATTTGACAAGACAGACAGTTGCGTGGTATCAAGACAATATTCAGAGTCAGTGTCCATTTCTGTGCAAGGTTCATCGACATTGAGGTTTTCAACACTTGGGGATTGGGGCAAGCTTACTTGTTTTTCCCTTTTCCCCCGCGCCCTGGGAGACGCTTCCCCCCGTTTCCCTGGTGGAAGGGTTTCTTGTTCTCCTTGTTGGGATTTGGTTGGGGTTTACCCTTGGGTCCCCCCTGGGTTTTTGGGCCCTTATCAAAAGTGGGTTTCAGTTTTGAACGGGCCTGGGCTGGGTTTGCAACTTGTTCTTTGGTGGGATTTGGGACACGGGAGATTGTGTCCATTTTACCCTTTAAGGCCTTAGCTGTATTGGTCACCATGGTTTCCTGGGCCTTAATGGCCGCATCAAACTTTCGGGTTGCTACAGCTGCTCCCTCATCTGTATCAGGGTGGGCCCCGAGTGTGAGGTTTCTCATGGAGTTGTTTTGGGCTACCACTACTTTATTCAGACTGATAGCCTTCAGGGCTAGGCCCTTTCTGGCTACTTCCATCATATCCCTGGCTGCCTGTTTTCGGATTTTCACAATCGAATCAAAGCATTCAGGGATAGCAACAATGATTTCTGGGGTATGATCAATCCCCATCGTCCAATTCGGGTAGTGTTCAACCTCCTCTCGCTGGCAGTCTGAGTAGAAGTTGGACCACTGCAGGTGAGTGCGCGCGTCTATGGCTGCTTTCTTGACCGAATCGAAGACCATCTTGGCTTCCTCCGGCAGCTTGTCGTCGTCTGACGTCACCTGTGTGGACAAAGGAAGGGATAAGTCACCTTTAGGGAACATAAATGAACACTCACTGTCAGTGAAAGATGATTTATCACAAGTGCTGTACCGGTTTGCGGAATGTTTTGGTGCGGCGGCCGCCATCTTGGAATAAGAAGTGGCCACCGGTGCACATTCGCCGGTAATTTGCGTATCTGAATTTCCGTTGATCAGAAATGAGGTAGACTGAGAAGTCGTGGGTTGAGATAAATTGGAAATATTATTTCCTGACTTATCAAGCTGTGAAAGAGTATCGAAACGATTCTCGGTGTGTAAATCTGACAAGATCCGCAAATTCGAAACATCAATGGCGCTGACTCCGTTTGTTTGCTCGGCGCTGGTGCCCGACGCTCGGCGTTTCCCTGAACGAGGGCGAGCCGGAGGCGTGCTGGCACCAGCGGAGGCGCATGGACGGAGAAGAGGCGCAATGAAGTCGAAAAGGGTTACCTGTTTCATTCTGCGTTTCAGACGCCTAGGATTGGCACAGTTTGTTAAAACACTTGGAATTACACGTACCTGTGACTGTTGTTCAGTGTCTGAAGTCGCTTTCGGTGCCTCCCGGTTGAAGGAACATTCGGTGAGGCGAGCACGCTTTGCCGGTGGTTGTTCAACGTCTTGGTTGTTGGCCGGCTCAGTGTTGTTGCCGGGCAGGCCGGATGAACCGGGTTCTGACATGGCGAGGAAAAGTGTTGTGGTTGCCGATAATCTATCGTACAGCCTTACACTCCCAGGTAGACCGGAGTCTATCTGTGGTAGACCGGAGTATACGTGTCCTTATGGGTGTGATAATGTCCGGACTCACGTTTGTGATAAATCACTCGGTGTGGACAGAATCACAAGAACTGAATGTGCCAAATAAAATTGGAATGGAGAAGAGGAGCCGGCTTGTCGTGAGACAAATGGTGCAAGGACGGGGTTGTTGGTGCTCAGCTACTACATCCAGATCTGACCAGGTAAGTCAATTTTGCCGCTCTCTCACCTGACCGGCAGGTCACCTGTTCACTTGTTCTAGTTTGCTGTCATGCCATTGGTTGGATCATTGAATGCAGGTCACATTCAATGAGCTTTGGCTCATTCATGAGCACCAAAACATAGTCCCTGTTTCCCTGTCAAATAAAAAATATATTGACATGGAGGTTTGGGGCTTGCTCTTTACAGAGTATTTATTTCTAAAAATTTAGAGAATAAATATCTTGGTTGTAGAAAAATAAATTAATATTTTTCAGGTCAATGGGTTTCAGCACAGAATATGTGAGTGGTTGAGATCAGGATGTTTCATCTTATTCAAAGACTCATCAGGTAGACATTCAGGAGGTTGTAACTAGGTCAATAGTAATTCTTTGGAATTAACATTGCCTTTAGTGAATTTTATGTGTCCCATTAAGGGAGACATTGACATTTCTTGTCAAGATTGTCATTCACTGCCTTGACCCAGTTGTTGACCTGGGTGGCTGTGACTTGTCTGTCAGAAGGGGAGAGCTAGCACTGTCTGGGTGCAACCTACTGTGAGTAGGATAATTTCTATACCTGGTCAAAACTATTAATATAGTTTTAGGTTAGAGGTCGGATCAATCTTAAATTGATATTTTCCCTTTACTGTTGGTGTACATACAGGGATTTTGGACACAGTCTTTGATTTTTCCAAAAATAATTTTTTGGAAAAATACGGTACCGTATCACTTCCACAAAAATGCATGTTTCAGCGTAGGGGAAAAAAAACTGAAACATGCATTTTTGTGGAAGTGATACGGTACCGTATTTTTCCAAAAAATTATTTTTGGAAAAATCAAAGACTGTGTCCAAAATCCCTGTATGTACACCAACAGTAAAGGGAAAATATCAATTTTTTTTTTTCTCATATGTCAACCTGTTTTCAAGTTCAAGCAGCCCTTATGTCCCAAAACCTATATACTGGTCTCACCCATCAACCTGTCCTTAAAATGAGCACCATGTTTATGTTGTAAGTTTATGTTATATTATACTGGTCTCAGCTGTCAATCTGTTCTCAAGTTCATGTAGCCCTTATGTCCCAAAACCTATATACTGGTCTCACCCACCAACCTGTTCTTAAAATGAGCATCAAGTTTAATTATAAGTTGCCCTTATCTCCCAAAACCTATATACTGGTCTCACCCATCAACCTGTCCTTCCCAGTGGGCACAGAGCGGTATATAAAGGTTTTGGGAGATAAGTTGGTACTGAGCATATATTATGTATATATATATATATATACGTTTTGGGAGATAAGGGCTGGTAGGGTTATGACAACAGTATATGGGTTTTGGGGATAAGGGCAAGTAGAACCGGTTGATGGATGAGAGCTGTATATAAAGGTTTTGGGAGATAAATTGGTACTGAGCATATATGTATATATACGTTTTGGGAGATAAGGGCTGGTAGGGTTATGACACCATTATATGGGTTTTGAGGGATAAGGGCAAGTAGAACCGGTTGATGGATGAGAGCTGTATATAAAGGTTTTGGGAGATAAATTGGTACTGAGCATATATGTATATATATATATATATATATATATATATATATATATATATATATGTTTTGGGAGATAAGGGCTGGTAGGGATATGACACCATTATATATGGGTTTTGAGGGATAAGGGCAGGTAGGGATATGACACCATTATATATGGGTTTAGGGAATAAGGGCAGGAAGGGATATCACACTATTATATGGGTTTTGGAGGATAAGGGATATCACACTATTATATGGGTTTTGGAGGGTAAGGGCTGGTAGGGATATGACAACAGTATATGGGTTTTGGGGGATAAGGGCAAGTAGAACCGGTTGATGGATGAGAGCGGTATATAAAGGTTTTGGGAGATAAGTTGGTACTGAGCATATATATACGTTTTGGGAGATAAGGGCAGGTAGGGATATGACACCATTATATATATGGGTTTTGGGGGATAAGGGCAAGTAGAACTGGTTGATGGATGAGAGCTGTATATAAAGGTTTTGGGAGATAAGTTGGTACTGAGCATATATGTATATATATATATATATATATATATACGTTTTGGGAGATAAGGGCTGGTAGGGATATGACATCATTATATGGGTTTTGGGGGATAAGGGCTTTTGTGGGATAAGGGCATTTCGTATGTGGGATAAGGGCTTTTGTGCTTTAAGGCCACTTTTGTGGGATAAGGGCCTGATGTCAGCCCTTATGTCCCAAAACGATAGTCTTTTGGGGGATAAGGGCCGTTTTATGGGATAAGGGCCTGACATACCACCTCCTACATATAAAAAGGGACCAGCTCCACTCAAGTTACCACTTTGGGAAGATTCTATGAATGGATTTGCTCAGTAACTTCTATTCACCTCTTCTCTCTACAGTGAGCTTCTCCCCTATAAGCCTTTAAGTTTAGCATAGTGCTTTAATGTATCATGCCCTTATTGTTGTCAATATACATGACTGCAGCTCTGACAAGTAACTCACCAATGAGCACTGCAATCAAGCATTATGCTGACTTCATCATGTTGCTACACCCCTGAAGAGTCTGTAGCATGACACTTGCTGGCGCTGTGTGTACAGGTACAGCATGACAACAAATAAACATGATCCTGTAGACGTCACGTTATCCTTAAATGTTTAAGCTGAGCTACCCTCTCCTCCTGTGCCGGGCCCAGGTCCCAGGGTAGACAATTTCCATAGGAAGCACACAGAGACTTGTGGCACACAACACCTATGGGGTGGCAACAGAGAGGGGAGAGTATTGAATTGGATGGATCAGGGAAATAGATAAAAAGGAAAAACAGAAATTTGAATAGAATTGGCTACACTTGGCCACGTTCAGAATTCAGAAGGTACTGGGGAGGTTCCTAGTGGATGAGGCAGAGGCAAGAGTTATGTGCATATTTTCTCCCTTTGAGAAAATGGATGTTTTGCAAAGAGTTGGAATGGAAAGAAATGCAAGGCATAATGATTGACCGTGTGATTGACATCACAAATGATTCAGGGTCAGAATGAATAAATGATTGAATTGATTAATTGGAAGATTGAGGGTGTAAATCATTTGGGAACAATGAACCTCCTGTCAATTATGAGAGCAGAAATGTATTGCTGGTTCAAAACTACCCTCAAAGTATGTCCTTTGCGGGATCTGTAGTGGCTTCTTACATCTTATTTTGAGGGGTGCAATGCACTGCATAGGTTATAGCATATACAACCAACTTCTGTGCGTCTTTTCACTCTGACCCCCAGTTGGTAAGTTGCTGCCACAACTCTCCTCACGTTTTAGTCTTATCCAGCCAAACTTCGCAAAGTTCTTTTGGTTTTGAGCGTTGCTTCTGGCAGAGGGGGGGGGGGGGGGGTGGGCACTACTTATTCTTTGTGTTTGTGCCGTTTTGGACGGATATATATTAGGATTGTCACCATTTGTAAATAGCAACAAGTAATCCAGTGTGTTTTACCTGCCTGGATGTCTGAAGTATCTCACATGGCTGTCCCTGGCTGTCCCATAGGAATAGCATTGGGTTATCTCGGAATGTCAAACTTGGGGTTGTCGGTTATCTTAGACGTCCCATAGAGGCCTATGTTGAAGCAAAATAGCACCATTTCGGGCCTAATTTGATTTTGAGTTTTTTCAAGGGCCTATAATGGGAATTTCGGAAAGATGAACACACCATTGGACAGATCACATTTCTGGGTGCCAAGGAACCCTGTCAATTGTGTCCAGACCCCTGGCCCATATATTTCAGGCCCATCCTAGTGAGTATAATACAGCACCAGGATGGAGCTGTGGTGTCAGTACAAATGGATTATGTTATTATCAGAGGGGTTTATCCTACTGTGCTGCCTACTGGATCATTTTTGGAATCAATGTTTTTACCACCTTTTGGAATTTTCATATCTTCGTGGTTATTGACATCCACCCCCAAGATTTGTACCCCTCTTCCCACAATCCATGGTTATGTTTTAAGTAACCTTAAGTGAAACACACCCTTTTGTTTCTGGTTGTATGCTGCGTGATGTTGGATCCATGTACATGTAAAGGGACATGTGAGGGAAGCAGAGTGCTTATTAATTTAAAAGAGATCTTTACATATTAACACCACCAAATGACCCCCCCCCCCCACACACACACACGCATAATATTATATATATTATGGATGGTCTCCACGAAATTGGGGAGTCACCTGGGTGGGTGAGAAATGACTGTGACACATGGTGGGAGGAGCAACTGATAATTAAACCTGCCATTAATTGCCACTTAGAATCAATCATGTTTGTTGTTGTTGTTTACTTTTTGGCTAATAGATTGCTTCTTGAGATCAGCGCGCGTGGTCGAGTCTGTTGCATTGCGGTTGGAAATGGTGCCACACAATTCGAGAAGAATTGGGTCAGTTGGAAACCCTGAGCTGACCTATAGTCTGTCCATAATACAATGATGAACGTGCTTTACAAGGTAGGATTGATTGCTAACTTAATATATCACCCTTTTAAGGACGACATGATGCCTGAAGTAGTAGGGCCTATAATATGGTACTATGCTGCCCTTAAAGTGTCAATACCCAATTGTGCAATAGTTTCATATTTTAGAGTATATTCATCAAGTATTATTTGAGGTGCAACAGTACACTATTGAGCATGTTATGATATGATATGTGTTTTTCAGTTTGTTAGTAATAGAAATAGTATGGCATACTGTGGTGGTACTTTATTTCGCTGGGTATATATTTTCGCTATATTCACGGAAATGAAAAATCCGCGAAATTCTTATATGCTACAGTATGGAATAAATACCCGCTAATTAGTCATTTTTTCCACTTCAGCGAAAATTTACACCCGTGAATATAAGTAAGTTCACAGTATTGAATAATTTTGCCAAAAGATTTTGGACAGACTGTGAACAGCAACAGCTAATGAGGGACAGAATCTCATTCAATTCTGCTTCTCGGCAATTAATCCTGTTTGAATTGCTAATAATGCTGATAATACTGTCACCCTGGGACAGGGAGAGCAGAGGGTGGGGGGGGGGGGATCAAATATGCATTAGGGATCAGCTATTGGTGCCTGTTATTGGTTTTGCATTCAGCAATCAGAGTAGTACTAACACAATTTGTTACTGACACTATTCATGTGGTAATATTAATTTCGCTGCAATCATATTGGGATTTATTTTTTCATTCTGCCCCTTGTGATGTGAGAAATTGAATCTATCCTAGTTGAATATTCAACGTTTTAAATGTCTGTGCTGCTGGAAATTACATTTCACAGGTGGGTTATTTGCACGTAGTCTGTCAAATATAAAATTAAAACTACTATATGGCTAATATATACAGGGGGGGGGGGGGAGGCATTGCATTTTTAGCCTTGCCCGTTCCGAATCTGCAAACCTTCCCCAGCGATATGCAATGTTGTTAACTGATCTCATGGTAATTTGATAGATAACATCCATATGCATTAAATATTTTGTCAATTAAAAATGCAATGTCCAGATTATGATATGACTTTCAAGTTTCTAATGTATAGAACTTGGGAGTTGGTATGGGGATTGGGATTACAAGGGTTTTGTGGGTTGGATCGTCCAGTGGATAGGGGAGGGGAAGGTGTGGTAGGTGTGTGTGTGTGTGTGTTGGGTGGGGGGGGGGGTGATGAGGGACCTTGGCGCTGGGTCCTGTCTCCCTTGGGACAACCTAATTCAACTAGAGACGCAGGCACTGGACTTTAACCTGCCCCCTCCCACGCCCTAATGCTTCATGAATATTAATGAGGGTCAGACGGGGCCACCCCATCCCGCTCCCCCTACCTCGTCCACAGGTTCAAAATTCAGATGTACGTCTAGTAGTTAGCGCCGCCATTTTACAATGAGTTATAGTTAAGTTATACATTTATTAGAGTAGAAATTGTCCAAATTGTCATGATTTTTGAAGAAATTACTCTTAACTCTAAGTACCCGGTATGCTCAATTAATTAAAAAAAAAAATCCACTGGAAAGTAGGGAAAGTGGCATCACTGTATGATAAGTGCCCGGGTGTTTATAAGTAGGGTGCATAAAATAATAAAAGCTGGTTTTCTCCCATAGTCCCATGCGTAGGGCGGGGGATACATATTGAGGCGGCTGCTAGTAGCCCCACGACCCTTGACTGTGGCTGTACTCCCCTGCCCCACATGTGAGCCGAGCTGCTCAGCACACATGGAGCAGCCCAGGGTAGCAATCCCAGAGGGGGTCACGGGCTCTTTGGCAGTGGGTACAGACTGTGAAACTACCGCCCCCTACTATTGTATCTTTTGACAGCCCCTTGAAGATATTTGTGCTTTGTTTTTACCGCTCCCTATATTACAGACAACAGCCCCCTGTCCTGAGGAGGCCTCTTCAATTCAACATCAGGTTGTTTTGCAATATAGATTCTTTAATTTATGTATGAAATGTAAAATTATTAATGATTATTTACGCCTATATTGACAGTCACTGATTCTATACTTTCTGTTATTGACAGACCGCGATTTTGAATTTTCCCATCATTGACAGCCATCCCTTTTTTTTTATAGCTCTGACAAGTTGTCAGTGTTGTTACCAGTTGATTCCTATACTGAGTGCTAGTATGATAAATACGCCACATTCTATGAATAAATAATGTAACAATTCTCGAACCTCTGTGATAATACATACTCTGGTTTAGTGAAATCATTTTGATATCTTTCGCTTCAATATATTTTACCAAAACAATAGTAGGTATCTCTATAGGCCCACGTGTAGTATGCTGTTCATAACACAAATTCAGGTTGTGTATCATTAACATTTATTTATAGGACACAAGGTTACGGTGCCTAATGATAAGCCCAATGGGGAACTGTCCAATCCAGGCACCCAATCTTCTATCATTTCATTTATTAAATAGGCAAACCTAAACTCTTTACAATATCAATCTACCTATAATACAAGGTATTTATACACATTTTCCCGTTCACAGTAAAAGCTTTTAACAGTTGAAAGACTCTATATTGTCAATTCATGTCATACAGAATCTCAGCATTAATGTCCCCTAGAAGGCCATAGCCGGGCTGGCCTTCATTCCTCTGGTCAGGGCCTCCATTTATCTCTCTAGAAGCTGCGCAGACGACAAACGAGACAGGCACGTGACCAGCGGGAAAGTCGTCTGCTTCATCACAAATGGCGGGAAACTGCCGGGATGCTGATGGGCTTTTCTTGTCTCCACGGCTGAAGATGTCCACTTCATTAGTAGTGTGTGGGTGTTGTGTGGACGCCATCACCGCCTCCATCTAGAAAAGGGACACACACGAGAACACGGTTAGATATTACACATAGTCTTTATAGCCTCCATCTAGAAAAGGGACACACAGGGAGAACATGGTTAGATATTTACATAGTATTCATATACCGGGTAGTCTACATGTATGTCTAGTCTAGTTTGCTACATGTATACTTAACACTTAAGGGCTGCATGATGCCTGGAGGCTTCATTTGTATTTCTGATCATGATGCACCGATGGTTTACAATACCAGTAATGTTTACCATCTTCTATGTAATAAGCGCCCCCTTTTAAGGGGTCTTTTTATACTAGAAAAGTCTCAATTTCATTGTTATATCACTTACTAGAGACAGACATAGCCCTAGCTTAGCTCTTCAAACCTTTAAGGGCGGCAGAGTTTTAATGCACCATCGTCATAATGCATGAAAGCAGCCCAAGCAAGTAACTCGCCAGTGCGGGTTTCATGCATCATGTCGACCCTCCAGGGTTGATACACTCCCGGAACAGTGTCAGCATGATGCATAGACGGCGAATTAATCGCTGGTGCTGCATTGGTGTATCACAACAGTAAATGCCCTTGCAGCCTTAAGGCATGATGCTGACTCTAAAGGGTTAAGCTGGAAGCTTGCATGGGGCTGCCCCATCCCTCCTGGTACAAGCACCATGTACCCTACAGAGTCCGGGCAGCCTCCCGTGCATGGGACCAGTTATTTGTCTGGCCTAGCCAAGGCATAAATATGGCGCGGCTTCAGAGTGGAATATCTGAGTATGGGAGGAAAGGGGGCCAGGGTGCTATGAGTTGTAGATGAGGGAAGGGGGGAGGGATATTAAATAGCTAATATGCTGGTATAGGTTATTCAGGCCTGACTGCTTCTGGTCTGACCTGTGTGGGAATGGCACAGGCAATACACAAGAAGAGCAGAAAGGCTCCCCAAATGTGAATACATTGTATTAGATCAGCTGTATTACACCAGCGAGTCAGGCCCAACGCCTTAACCACAGGGAGAGGGCTGGTGGGTAAGGGAGCTTATTCCCTCGTATTATCAAATGCAAATTACATCCCTTCTGTCAAATGAAATTTGTAATCTTTGGGTTTTTTAATGGCAGGAAACAAACCGGTCCCAACGCTCAATAATTTGATTGAATAAACAATTTTAAAATTCAGCACCACACTGTCGTCGATGTGGACTATCATAGAATTATTTCTAGGATTCAGAATATGAAACCTTTGAATGGACATCTGATACAAAAGAAACCCAAAATATATCAAAGCGTTCACACCAGCAGGCCTACAATTTTATCAACTAAAATCAACAGAAATTTTCAATTTTCATATACTCGGTCTATATTGAAGAGGCCTCCCATACAAACCCAAAGCCTCTCTGCATCTGACCTTTGACCTCTGAAAGTCACAGCAGAGATCATGAGCTTGCGCCCCTGGTGGCACCGTTGTTGTTGACCACGTGACACTTGACCGGTGGAGCCCCCTAGTGGTAGGATACATAACTAGCATGTACCCACGTGACACTGATTCCGAAAGCGACTCTCGCGGAAGTGTGATTATATGTGTTAACGAGTGGTCCGTTATTATATGTGTGTGGTAATTGGGTGTTGTGAGGTTATAAATAGTGATAAGTGGCCGGGGGGGGGGGGGTGATACCAGCTACCTTATGGTACAAGAGAGATTAAATATGAGTAGCCATGCAGGAAGGTCACCCCGCGCGGGGCATCCGGAACATCTCTTCTGCTTGGCCCCTCTCTCAATTCTGACATGGATCCTTGTTCCCAGTGTGAGCTAAATGGATGCCCCGTGCGTTGCCCCGCGGATCATCCTTTTTGTGTGGCTACTCACCGAGAGCAGGTTTAGGGCTTTATGGCTATATAACTGGCCCATAAAGCATCCTCTATCCCCCATATACCCACTGTACACGTCGCCCACAGTGCATGATGCTGGTACGGTGCAGGCAGGAGGCAGGGGACAGGCTCGTTAACACAAGGATCTACACTTATCTATTACATCCACCATCATGGATTAACGACATAGGTTACTGCAAATCATTCATGTAGCATCTTTTAAGTTTTAAGTTATCAGAAGGCATAGCCTATAGATTTTAGTGAATCATAGATGGGTATATTTGGCTCAAGATGTCCTGCAGTCACGAATTTGAAAAATGGCTCCAGTCAAGTGTTGCGTCGCGAAGGCCTATTGATGTATCATTAATGAATCTAGAATCTTTTCCCAAAGGAGGTGGGGGGGGGGGGGGGGGTTTACTAACAAATCATTTTAGGCCCTATATCAGAGCATTCACAACAGTGCGTTATCAACAGTTATCTACCAGATCTCTCTCATATTGATAAACTAAAGAACCACGGCGTCCATTCTGATACAGATACAAAAAGTCGTCTGCCTTGGTTCTCTGCTGGTCCCCGCGTGTTGGATACTGTGAGTGTTTACATATACTACTCATGACTGGTACCTACCATAACCTACACTACTTCACTGATTATCAGCTGTCTGATCTGTGAGTGAAGGTTATTTTTAGTTCTACTTATTCTTCCAAGTGTCCTGGAGAAAGCATGTCGATGACACTTATACAATGTATATCTACTGATATTAGATGAACATAACCTGATTTCTTTAAATTGTTATGCACTTGATAACAATACAGACACTTTGATACACTATTTCTATATGGAACATTTTTGGTACTAGCTGAGTAATCATCCCTTATAAGAAGAGGGAAGTAGGAAAACAGAGTGTAGGGAGATTATCTAACCACTTATTGGGTCTCATAGTACTTTGATATATTTAATATGCTTTAGTGCATTATGCCCTCTATTGCATGATGCATGAATTCAGCCCTGGTGAGTTACTCACAAGGGCTGCATTCAGACATCATGGCAATAAAGGGCATGATGTATTAACCCTTTAAGGACGGCATAATGAAAGCTATATTGTCATTGTTTAGCGACACATGTCTTTAAAGGGTTAAAGCACACTATGCGGCCCTTGAAGGTTTACCTAGACCTCGTTAATCTCCAGGTGTGTGAGGTGTGTGCAGGTGGCGTCTTTGAACTGACGTGATTCATCACCGCCTTGGCGTGACAAGACGGGACAAGGCCAACCCACCCCTAATAACGATTTGAGGCAAAAAATGAAGTAAGCACATAGAAATAACTATTACCATCATGCCAGATGCCCAGAAACTATAGATTCAATTAGCTTTAGTGTGAACTGATCACATGTAATTTGAACTATATTATGTTCAAAGGTATGTTTTTTTTTCTATCAAACTCCTACACTTGTATGATATTATGTTGTAACATGTGTTGTCTTCCCAGGCAAGATGTCAGACTGACATAAACAGATCATGCCCCGTCCTGGGAAATCGAGCGATTCTTCCCCGGCCTCCCTACCAAGCTGGTATCAATAGTCTGACCAGGTCGCCTTAGACGAGCGACGTCCTTCACATATTCAACCACTTATTACCTTAAAACCTCACGTATAACCCAAGGATTATACACGGACAAGAATCCAAGTGCGGGTTATAGAGTTTTCCAGGTGCGGGTTATACATTGTTTTTTGGAGGTATACAACAGTACTACAGAAGTCATAATCAGACCCCAGGTAAAGGTTATAGGTTTTCCTCAAAGTCTAGGTTACACGGGGTAGGGGTTATACATACGGTTTACGATATATAAATACCAAGTGTACAGCTGGACACAATATGTTATGGCAGATTCTCAAATTGGGCTTAATCTTTTATAATTATTGCAGTGTCCACATATCAGGACACATTGGAAAATACCCTTAAGACCTGGGCAAGTCTTGCAGATCGATAATCCACCTCCTACATAATTCCTAGCGGAGATTATCGCATCCCATCTTTGCGCTCTACTCTCTCACCCCTTCACCCCTACACCCCCATGTCCCAAGACGCCAGTATACCACCCACATTGATTCGTGTCGCCGACACCACAGAGCGCCACCACCTCGGGCCTGATCGACTTAGCCCACTGACATCTGACTTGCTTGTGACGTCACAACTGGTGCCTCTGACGTCATCAGACTCCCAGTCTGTGACGTAACGTCATGGGGTCGGCCAATGAGGATATAAGATGCTGGCCAGATATCCCTTTAAGAGTAGCTTGAAGGGCCGTCCATAAAGTATATCACGCCGGAGGGGGCGGGGGTTGGAGCTCTTGGTCAGCGTGTGACAAACAATGATAAAGGTATGGGGTAAAGCGTGACAGGGGGTGGGTGGGTGTTGAAAATACATGTAGTCCATATTTGTGCGCCTTACCGGTACATTATGGAAGCTAGGCCCCTGATGGGATATGCCCATTTGGCTTGGGCGAGTAACTCTCCAGTCAACTATCTTCATCGCATCTTCATGCACTCCCAAAACGGTAGCATGTTGAATGATGGACAATTGCAAGCTCTGTGGCAAAGAGTTTATTGCCTGTGCTGCAATACGACAACCAATGTAGCAAGCGTGTCACTTTTTAGCTGTTGCCGTCCAAAGATATTGCTGTAATTGCCCATGGTGCAAAGTTATCAAATATTTAATGCATGTATATAGAAATAGATAAACAACAAAGTCCAGTTTTTTTTAAATGCCAAAGATTTGGAATGCCAAAGAGCCGCAGTTGAACACAGGACAGGGCATGTATGCTACTTGCTAGCCCTAGAGAGAAAGGGCGGACACTAAGGCAGTATGAGTCCCCACCTAGAGGGTCTAGTGGGAACCAGATTGAGAAACTCCCTCTAGAAGCTGTGTTAAGAACACCACACCTTATCCATATACCGGTACTCGTAGATGCCATCAGAAAACTTATGATGACATTCAAACAAAGGGCAAGTAATTGTTTGATTTAACACAAGATACCAGGTTCCGTATGATCAAATTACATTTACACATGATTGATTTATCCATCAGTGTATTGCTAAAAAGAACATTTCCTTATGAACTGATTGAAATCATAAAAACAAAATGATCTGCTTGATGTTAGCACTGAAAACAACCCACTTGGGGAAAAAACGGGAGCCTTTGTTGATGGTCAGTCGATTTATTGTTTTGTTTTACTAACTAAAAAGACAAGTAACAATATTTCCCAACTCACATTTTCAGCACTTTATCTTTGCCACCGCTGGCCACCCGCTGTCCATCCGGACTCCAGTCCACAGCGAACACCTCGTCGGCGTGTCCGGGCAGATCATTTAACAACTTCCTGGTGCGGACGTCCCACACCTTGAGGGTGGAGTCTGCGCTGCCGCTACACAGGAGGCGACTGTCAGCCGACCAGGCCACCTGGTAACACTGCTGTACGTGGCCGCGCAGGGAGGCAATGTACCTGAGGGGGGAACAGAGGGGGAGGTTAGTCAATGTATAACAATGACATGGGGGAGGTTAGTCAATGTATAACAATGACAGAGGGGGAGGTTAGTCAATGTATAACAATGACAGAGGGGGAGGTTAGTCAATGTATAACAATGACAGAGGGGGAGGTTAGTCAATGTATAACAATGACATGGGGGAGGTTAGTCAATGTATAACAATGACAGAGG
The DNA here is from genome assembly GCA_947462335.1 of Harmothoe impar. Taxonomy (NCBI): domain Eukaryota; kingdom Metazoa; phylum Annelida; class Polychaeta; order Phyllodocida; family Polynoidae; genus Harmothoe; species Harmothoe impar. Next base: position 41,505,742 of record OX381720.1, read on the forward strand.
GGGAGGTTAGTCAATGTATAACAATGACATGGGGAGGTTAGTCAATGTATAACAATGACATGGGGGAGGTTAGTCAATGTATAACAATGACAGAGGGGGAGGTTAGTCAATGTATAACAATGACATGGGGGAGGTTAGTCAATGTATAACAATGACATGGGGGAGGTTAGTCAATGTATAACAATGACAGAGGGGGAGGTTAGTCAATGTATAACAATGACATGGGGGAGGTTAGTCAATGTATAACAATGACAGAGGGGGAGGTTAGTCAATGTATAACAATGACAGAGGGGGAGGTTAGTCAATGTATAACAATGACAAAGGGGGAGGTTAGTCAATGCCACCTGGTAACACTGCTGTACGTGGCCACGCAGGGAGGCAATGTACCTGGGGGGGACAGAGGGGGAGGTTAGTCAATGTGTAACAATGACATGGGGGAGGTAAGTCAATGCCACCTGGTAACACTGCTGTACGTGGCCACGCAGGGAGGCAATGTACCTGGGGGGACAGAGGGGGGGGGGGTTAGTCAATGCCACCTGGTAACACTGCTGTACGTGGCCGCGCAGGGAGGCAATGTACCTGAGGGGGGAACAGAGGGGGAGGTTAGTCAATGTGTAACAATGACAGAGGGGGAGGTTCGTCAATGCCACCTGGTAACACTGCTGTACGTGGCTGCACAGGGAGGCAATGTACCTGAGGGGGGAACAGAGGGGGGGGGGGGGGGTTAGTCAATGTGTAACAATGACAGAGGGGGAGGTTAGTCAATGTGTAACAATGACAGAGGGGAAGGTTATATGGATTTGCTCAGTAACTTCTATTCACTATAGTCATTGTGCAACAGTGGCAGGGAGGTGGCAGGGAGTCAATGTGCAACAATGACGTGGGGCGGTTAGTCAATGTGTAAAAATAACATAGGGGGAGGTTAGTGAAAGTGTAACAATGACAAAGAGGGTTAGGGAGTGGTGTTAAAATATGACCACTCCCTTAGTCAATGTGTAACAATGACAAAGGGGGAGGTTAGTCAATGTGTAAAGGACTGTCTCGGTGGATCTGTACCCTTTACTAACAGGGATACCCATTTATCCTTCAAAATTACCAATTTCCGAAAATTCGTTCTTTTTTAATTACTGACCGGAGACTAAAACAAATGACACTTGAGACAATGACCAATTCGAACCAGAGCACACAAAAGATCCCAGGCCAGGGGTGGGAAACTTCCGAAAGTGTTGTCAAACACTTTTTAAGATGAACAAGACACCTGGGAGCATCTTTCTGTCCTTAGTCTCTCATCGTCAATGTGAGCTTTTTACCCTTCTTAATCCTCTAAGGACGGCATGATGCCTCGTGTCTCAAGGTGCATTTGGCGTCATGATGCACCAATACAGCACCGACGAGTAACTCACCTGCACTGCATTGCAACAGGGGGTTACAACAACCTGGAGGTTCAACAAGATGCATGAATGCGGGACTGGCGAGTTACTCGCCAGGTATGTATTTATACATCATGACGACAAAAAAACAAAGTGCATAAATGGTTAACCTGCCCAGGAACATCACCTATCATTAATTTCCTTTTTACCACTGTTGCTCTGGTCTCACTGTGTTGGCAGAGTTATTGAATGGGAAAAAAGACAAGGGTGTGAATGTAAAAAGAACACATAACCAGGTCTTTGAGTAAAGGATGGGTCGATTTCTATAATACAAAACCCAAACCCCCACCCCTACAAAAAGAAAACGAGGACATAGCTGAGCGTATAAAGGAAATCTTCATCAACTGACATAGCTATTGAGTTTCCTCTAATTTTACATGAGCAATAAAGTTGCCTCTTACTTTCCAGTCTTGCCGTCCCACAACTTGACAGACTTGTCGAAGGAGGCGCTCGCGAGCAGGCGTGCGTCTGGTGAGAAGAGCACCTCGTTGATGAGTTGTGAGTGACCCGTCATCCGAGTCACCGGCTTCTTCTCCGTTTCTGGTGTCCACAACATAAGTGTGAAGTCATCTGACCCTGAAACCATCCTCTCTGGTTCTGAACCCTGCAGCAAGTGAGAGAGCAGCATTTAATGGTTTGTTTATTTGTCATCTTGTAATGTGCATTATATATACTGTATCGTCACCCAAGATTCTATCCTTCACTACTCGCAGCTATCATTTGATTCATTGTTCTTATCGATCGCAGTAAACTTCCTCAACAATTTCTCACATCTAGAGGTTTAATAATGGACTAGTACGTGGGTCTCATAAGTGGAGGAATACGGTAATTCATTATAGCAGAAACTTAATTACATAGATGTATGTGCTTTGAATATAATCAAAGATAACAAGGCGTGGTGTAGACGGATTATATAATGACGTAAAACCTTACCTTGGCGGCGTCGTATCGCTCCTTGGCTTTACTTTGTAGTTCCTCAGCTGTAACGAGAACATGGGAGACTCGTTATTTAAGTAAAACGAACCTAAACAGCTTACTCTAAAACAAACAAAAAAACACGAAAAGGGTGTCTTTTACGATTTGTTGTATTTATACCTGTACTACTACTAAATTCATGGCCCAAAGGTTGCTTAGCAGAGCCCAAAATTCTGGAAACAACCAAGGTAGTTACGCTAATATACTTGATATATAATTTAGTAGATAAAATGTGACATACCTGAGATTTCTTCATCTTTTGGTACTAGAACTGCCTTGGCAGGGTCGAAGGCACCTGTCCGCATCACATAGTCTGTACTGAGCGCCATTGTGTTTATCCAGTGGCCATGCCCTTGTAATGTCCGACACAACATACCCTGTAAGTTACAGTCATACGTCAGATATACTGGAGATAGTTACCGGTACAACTTTGTTATTTACTATTTTGTCATAAATGTAAGACTTATTTTCAATTTCCCACTATTAATAGCCCTTGAATAGATCTATACACTTTAATATTGATGGAAAACTAAGCAGTGGGACTTTTCATTAATAAAGAGGGAAATTGTTATTCATAAATTCATTCAAATGATGAAATTTCATTTCACAACTGTCATTGCTAAAAAAATAAAAACGGAAATCCCGTAATGATGTAAGTAAACCGCCAGAAGGCTTACCTCGTTGGCCTGCCAGACTTTGAGTGTGCGGTCCTGTGAGCCGGTGTAGATGAGGTCTGTGCCGCCCCACTTGACGCACGTCACCGACTGCAGGTGTCCGGACAGCACCTTCTGACACTGCCCCAGCACCGTGTCCCAAATACGCACCGTACCGTCCTGGGGGGAAGTAAACATTTAAATTAAAGATACTACAATTGGCTGTTAAACGCAGGGCTCAAAATACTTCGGGTTTTTCGGGTCCCATTGGATTAACACTAAAACGACATAGTAGACGAGCTGCCCACGCCAGTACAGTCTAGTTTGTCCACTGAATTAGGGAAATGAGTTTTTTTTGTGACATGAATTTGGCTAGGGCATTACTCATACATGTATGATTTGTTTCTTTTTCTTATTTTTTTGAAGCAGCATGTAGCTGGACATTTTGTCTAGTGGCCTAGTATATATTTTTTATTATTGAAATTGATGGTTTAGTGGTGCGGACAAAGAGGGGTGTAGCGTTTTGGAAAAAACGTCCTGCGTGGGCGGCACCTAAGACTCGAGGGTTCCAAGGAACCATGAGTCAATAATTTAGGCCGTTTTTGTAACTTATATAAGCACGGGTCGTTTCTGTTGCTCAAAATAAGCACAGGTCCCATATAAGTGCAGCGGTTTACAGCCTTTACAAGGCCCTAACATTTATAATTGCAGGTGTGCTTGAACGGGAAATCATGGTATCAATGGTACATGACTGTAGATGAAAGTGGAAAGGATCATACAGGTTATCCTTTAATTAAATATTAAGGATATTCGGAGCTACTTAGGGTACTAGAATTACCTCTTCACACAACATTTATACTCCCTTTTTTTTCAAAAAAAAATTTCAGTATGAGGTGAAAAATATTCTATTGAGCTAAAGATATATTAAGCTGACAAGAAAGTATCTACACTTACTTTTGATGCACTTGCTAGCAATCTTGATTCTCCATCTCTGAAATAAAGTAATGTAAATGATGAACTTTTATTCAATATGATCAATCAACAGCAACAAGTCATTCAAGTCAGCAGTGCGAATACAAAAAGGGTTGATAAGATAACTTGTCCTGATGCAGCAATGCAGCACACTGTGAGTAACTCGCTGATGCTGCATTATGCATTACGGTAGCACCGGCGAGTAGACTGGTGAGTGACTCACCCATTACACGTTCCTTATGCATCATACGGACAAAAGAGCATGGTACATTAAAGCAATATGTTAAAGGGTAGAATAAATAGTTATATTCTGAAATGGTAGTACATATGTATAGCAAATCCAACTTACAAATGTAAAGGTTTCCATGCCAACCATGTGATCCACTGAGTGTGACCCGTCAATGTTCGTCCTAATTGTTTTCCTGTTTTAGGATCCCATATACAAATCTGCAAATAACACACACCATTATTTTAAGTGTCAAAGGATTAATATGCAATACTTGCAATAGATTTGACTTTAATACAGTAGCTGGGTTGTATTATATTCATGTTAATGGTACTGTACCTGACTCTTCTTGTCGCCCGATGCTAGTTTCAGTCCGTTAGGCGACCATTGTATACACAATACCCAGTGTTTGTGTGCTGAAAGTAAAAGTAGACTAGTAAAACGTGAGTCACACAGCACTATGCGACTACCACAAAGGATGGTTCAAAAAGATATCTTTACATGTATCAGATCCCGCAAAACGTGGCCAATCCTTTAGTCCATGGCAGCTGTCTATTTTCTCAACAATTTCTACATGTTTATGTACTTTTTTCAACGTGTTCGAAATGATCTGCATCTGCTTTTCAATTGTTCTACCTGATTCGCAAAACAAGGTGCACCTATGGAGGGGGTGAGGGTGGGCTAGTTTGAAGAAATCAACATATCTCACCTTTACATGTGAACTGTGGTGTCTCTGTGTTTACGTCCCAGAAGCGGACAGTGGTGTCTCCGGAACCACTCGCCAAATACCTGCAACGTTTGAATTTGTCAAACTATTAGATGCATCTGCATTCTGCAGTGTTTGTAAAGGAGTCTACAATACCAAACACGAATATGTTGTCTTCTGGACATTTTTAAATGTAATATACTGGTTCTTGTGAAATATAAAGCCGGGTTTAAATATATATGATGTTATATGAAATATTAGATTTTAGTCACATTCACAAACTATCAATTCAGTTGAAAAATCTCATTTTAATAAATGAATGGATACAATATCTCTTCGTTAGAAATAAATACATATCAAAGTGTGCATGCTATATAAGTGCATGTTCTTACCTGCCGTCAGGACTGAATGACACTGAGATGACGGCCTCGGCGTGTCCCTCTATAGTACTCGTACATCGTGTTACGGCACGCACCTTGAACACGGCCTGCGGCTGGTAGATAATCTCCAACACATCCTCAGAACCCTCCAACGTCTTGGCGTCTAAGGCACTCGATAAACTCTCTGTGATCTCAGTGTCATTGACAAAGAAAGAGTATGGAGTGGTTTCATCCTGAAAAGGGTTTAATAGAAGACAAAAATCCTTATATTACATTGTATTAGGCACATTTAGTTTATAATTATAAATGTTTGCAATGAACTGACTAGATGAACAGCAATCCCGTTTTTCTTTCCATTCTTATAGTAATTGTTATTATATTTAGGGAAAATTCTTTTATTTTAAGGGAGGGATTATTTTTACCAAGAGGGAGGATAAAATGAGGGGCAGAGAAAATGTTAACCATTCGTACATGCGTGTGTGTAGGGGGTGGGAGTGTTCCACTGGTTCCTTTCGTTTGAAAACGACCACCCCCTACGAAATTTACCTTTACATTTTTTCAGGAACCTACCTTTTGTAATATAGCATTGCAGATCAGCTGAAGTTTGTCCACTGTTATTTCTACTGGGAGATCGAACGCTGATCCTGCGGTTTCACCGGATTCTGATTTGAACTGACACAGCAAACGCTTGTCACTCTTTTCCACGTCTCCCTTTTCTTGATCCATGGTGACGTATAACTTGAACCTTGAAGAATGTTGGTTGCAGTTTAATTGGACGCAATTATGATATTCACATGAAAAGGTTGAAAGTGTGATTTACATCACAACCTCAGGGTCAGGGTGATTACGCAATTGAATTGATTGATTGGAACGTTGAAAGTGTAAATATATTCAGGGACAAAGTCAATGGGTTATTTTTCAATTCTGAGAGCAGAAAAGTATTTCTTGATCAAAACTGCCTTGGGGCTGTCCATAAATGACGTCATGCTGGAGGGGTGAGGGGGGTACCATGACCAAACATGACAAGGGGGGAGGGGGGGGGGTCATGTGGTGCATGACGTCATGTTTGAAAAAAAAAGAGTTACCCATAAAGTCTTGCATATAAGCCACAACCTGTTTTAATTTGATACCAACATGGCTATATAGGGTGCAGCTTATATGAGGGTTTTGGGATGTACATAATGTATACTGAAGTATTAAAGTTGCCATACCCAGCAAATTTGAGTCAACTAGGGTTGGCTAGCGTGACCAGGTCATGCATTGTATCAAAAATGTGTACATTGCGTGAAGTTTGCGTTACACACACTACTCACTCAAGCGGACACAATGGGAGGGGGGTTGTGAGGGGGGATAATAATATGATAATAATTGCACATAATTGCACCTGCATATGTATGTTTTCTTTTGGGGGAGGGAGCATTTCTGAAAGGCAGAACTTAGTGGGGATGGGCGAAATTACTTTCAGCTAATTGTTTTTTTTTTTTTTTTGGGGGGGGGGTGGGGGCGGATTGCTGTAGTGGAAAGTCCACCAAGCCCCCCCCCCCCCCAGCTAATAATCAATGACTTGTCCCATTATAAGTTTATACACCCTAGGGGAGAAGTGAAGCTTTCGCTGATGCACTGTTTTCTATGTTTACTTATACCGGTACCGGTACCATGCTTTGGGGGGGGGGGGGGGGTGTCCTCTCTGCATGACGTCATATTTTGAGGGGGGGGGGGGTCAAGGGTAGCATTACGAAACATGACAAGGGGGGAGGGGGGGGGGGGTCAAAATGGTCCAAAAAAACATGACGTCATTTATGGACGGCCCCCTTCAAATTATGTGCCACACTAATTTGTAATCACATTTTAGAAGAGCAGGTTGGTGTGGGCAGGCTAACCGTATATACGACTAAGACGGTATCCCTTCTTAGGCTAAGGTACAACTACGAATAAACGGAAAAGTACCCTTCGCCCCAGAGCTATGGGCAGCCATAGGGAGGCTAAGTCTCGCGATAAAATGTTGTCGTAATTTTTTTGCCCGTTTTAACTAAAAATACCCACGTCTAAGTTAGCCTAAAAAGGGCCCCAGATCTGGAATTTTATACCCCAACTCTCTATATTAGTGGAGATATGGGGGGTACAAAAATGTTCGCCCATCCTTTAGGCCTGCGGGCGATAATAGCCTAGGGGGAGCCCTTAAGGGCCGGTAAGTTGGCTATCACGTGACGAGACTTAGCCGCCCTATCAGGAGGAGAATCGAGCGCTTGCGCGCTACCTCACGGCAGCGTCTCATATTGCATCAACAAACATCGCTGCACGAGGAATTTACCGTGCGCAACTCGCAATAATTTCGCCCTCAGGCAGATGAATAGAAAGAGAAAACACTTGATATATGATTACACTGAGGTTTACTAACCTTCCCTCTACTTGTCTAATTGAACAACAAGAGGGGAAATCGGGAGCGTACCCAAGAATGCATTTCATCTGTTCACTCTCCATCCTACTCTCTGCGTTCAACTATAGAAACAAGAGACCAAACATCTGCTAGGAGAGTGATTTTTCACGACAATCCCCATACTGTTTGCGATATGCTAAGGCATTCCCGCATGCACTAATGTAGGGCAGACGAACACTGCGCCACAATTTTCCCGCGCCAATATCTCCGGCAGCGGAGCTGCTGGTACTATATAATAGATCTTTTAAAGCTGTCATTGCAGGGATAATTAGAAATCCAAGACAATGCCAACTGACAATGGCTGCCTAAAAAATGGATAATTAGCACCATAAGAGTGGCCTTTCATGTTTATTATGGGTGTTTCATCAAAATTGGAATAATGTCAAATGCTTAGCATATTTAATTATGCTTCCTGATCCACAAGAGAGACTCCAAGAGCTCCAGCATTTCAAGGCGTAATCAGTGTTGGAACAGGGCTCTGCTTGCATTGACATAGCATTGGCGTTCACGAGCGGATGGGCGATAATGCAATTTTTGGCTCCGTTTTGCGCCCCCGCCCTATGATGTGGGTGTGGGCGAGGGCGAGGCAGTGGGTGTGGACCACCTAGTCTGTTCGTGCCAGACCATAACAGTAGCCGGGCTGTGTTATGGTCTGGCGGACATCGGCTGACAACCCCACTGAGGAACTCTTCAGGTTTGAAGGGAGTGAGACGATCGCTGGTCCCAACAGCTACACACATGTAGCACAGCAAAAACGGGGTCAAGCCAAGTATTTTTATCCCTCCAATGCAGGAGAGTGGTTCCCGTGCACACCCGACTGACAGGGGGTGAAAATGGGGAAGGCTACGGTAAAAACTGCTAGTACTGGCCATCTGAACTAAAAAGTGGGTGGGTTGTGTAGGGAAAATGTCAGGCTATGCAGTGCCGTTAAGAGATTGGAGAAATTCCGAGTATTAGTGGCCGAAAAAGGTGTACAAAGTATGTTCACCGGAGTTGGTGAACAACACTTTACTCACTATTTGGGGCCAAGCTGGCTGAACTCTAGTCAGGGCACCATCAGATCACGGCCCGCAGCGACGAGTTCAGATTAGATGAGCTAGGGGAGTGATCATTTTTTAACAACAGGGGGGGGGGGGGGGGGGTTTCTGCGCGGAGTGCGCAAAATTTATTACACCCCCCCCCCCAGTCGAGGGGGTCAACATTTTTTACCCCCCCCCCCCCCCTTACGGCCGAAAATCGGCTCGCGCAAATAATTCAACCTGTTTCGAGCCCAAAAGCCCGCTCGTTACTATGCTTCAAAGTTTGATTATTGCTCAATTATGTCCACAGTAAACCTCTCTGCTCACCTGTGCCATGCCACAGAAGGGACAGAGAACCATTAGTTCCACTAATTTCCAATACAGTAGCCTGAGTAGGCCCAAGGCAAAGGGTGCTGTTTTATATCACAGGACCAGTTGGCTCTTAATTTAAAGGGACATATGGGTCTTGCGAAATAGATACCATTACAGTTTACAGTGGCAACTCCTTCATTTATCGCTCACATCATGTAAACAACTTTAATCATTTGCAGTTTAAGCGAGTAACAATGGTATAAATACTGCTACAATAAACACGGAACAAGCAAAGGGAGTTGTCATAAGCAGTTTTATATAAATAGTAAATACGTTTACCTGAATAAATCAAAGATAACTCAATTTCACTCCGAAACACATGTGCACCGCATGTGTTTTTATAGTCCGTGTCACCGACGCTAGGGGATCAAGCTAAGGGACCATTCATTACTTTATATCTCTCGATGGTTTACATTATGCCCTCCGCATCATGAGTACCCTGATCAGATCGAATTATAACATATTAGTGTCGATGAACTGCATATATCTGAGCGGAAAATTTACCATTTAAAGAAATGCAGCGCTAAGAAACGGAGAAACGTATGCTAAATATGACCGGGTTACTAAATAATAAGCGCTCCCTGGAGGTCACCGGCCACTTCCTGTCGTGTGCCGTGTAGCTGTCAACATGAGCTTTCTCGGGCTGAGAAAACTGTTCCCGGCTGCTTTGGATACCCTATCGTACTCCTGCTCCTCCAGAACATTAGTGGTCAACCGTACAGCTGCAGCAGGTGTGCTATATACAGATACTTTCTTTTGTAGGTGGCTGATTTCCACAAGAGTATGGGCGATAATAGGAGAATTCTAGTATCAGTGTCACAAATCCACCCGACTCCCCAGGCCAGGGGCAAGGCCCAGCCTGCCCCAGGTCAGCCGCCAGGGTCAGGCCCTCACCTCAGGCCTCACAGACGGGGCCCGAGTCTATTACTAATAGTATTAGGGCACAGGCCTTAATATGATTGCATCCCTTTTTTAAAGGCTTAAAAAAGGGGATGCAATTTTGTTGGTTCCCCCCACCCCCACCTCAAGAGGAGTCCACATTATTTTGCCCCCCCCCCCCCCACTCAAGAGGTAGCGATGACAGTCCACTCCACGGGTGTTGCGTATTGTATCTGCCACTATGCTAAACAGGTGTTTGTAAATTTGCTATAGGAAAGGCTCTGTATGTCAGAATCACAAATGGGTGGTATGTATTTAAAGAGGAAAGCCTGATCTATCTATTGGTGGGTAAAGTTTTATACAATTAATTATTTAAAGCATGTGTAAAACTATGGTTTGTTGGGAGAAGTTCAGTTTCTGCCAGTCCACCATGCATTGATTTTTGGTGTAATGAGTGTACTTTTAGCAGACAACTGTGAAATAAACAGTGTTACTGTATGTTTATACATTACCTTACATTTATATGAATATAAAAACATGGTAACCTACAGTTTAAGACATTTTTGAGAAAAATCTGCCAAGATTTAAAGAAAATATGAGTTCTGACAGACTCCGAAGTTTGAGGCAATTTTCTGAAGAAAATATTTCCCCAAGGAGCCTAATGAACCTATAGGGCTCTTCTATAGCATTTTTGGAATAAGAAAAAGTTGGTTTTGTAGGGCTATAGCTCAGCGAAAATTAGCTAAACATGATTTGCCACAGTGAAAATGAGATTTAAAAAAAAAAAATTCACACTTGTGGTGACTTTGATGTGGGAATTCAAATATGTTTACCAATAGTTAAATAATGCCACTTATATATGTTAATCTGCTAATATTTACCTTTAAGGAGGTACCATTGGTTTGTTGATAGGCCTTCTCAATCAAATTCTATCCATATTTATGTACAAAGGTGCAGATATGCCGCGCGCACAGCGCATGGTTAAGTGTCGGTGTTATCTCAATATTTTGACAAATATGCCAACCGAGAAATGGCAGAAACTGTTTTACAATATTGATATTTAAAGTGCCATAGAATCTCTTCTAGTTGGAATTTTAACTTGCTTTAAAGTGCTCTGCAAAGCTGCTTTCAAGGCCCTTCGTTTGAGCTATTCCTTGTCTAATTCTGGTGAGATGCTATTTTGGTGCTGTCATCGCTACAAGAGGGGTCCACAGTTATTTGGTACCCCCAGACCGCCCCCGCCCCTGTTGTTAAAAAAAAAAGCCACTCTCTTTAATAGGCCCTTGCAATCCTGTCAAAAAAATCTTACCTACTGCCTAAAAAATATTCATTTAGAAAGACCATCTCAATAAACATTGCTATGCCTATGGTTCATGGCCATGGGCTACCTTCAGCATTTAATAATAATGATATTAATGTGTACCGTACAATGTACAATGTCAATGTATACTCACAACTGGGCTCTGCCAACTTCAGAGTACAACATGTATAAACCCTTAAAAGTCCCCTCACCCTGCACTGAGTCTCTATAGCAGTCTGAGATCTTAAGGGTGTCCACCCGGAGGATATCTAATATATATTAAATATACACCTCCCCCCCCCCCGACCACACACACACACACACTTCAACCACACTTTAATTACCAGTATTACCTTCTGACACCCCATCTGTTTTAATGGGGCGGGGGTGTTTTTCTGAGTGGCCTATAATATGGGTATTTTATTAAACCTCACTGTCATCCCTGCTTTAGGATTTAGATATTTTATTAATTGTCTTTTCAGCAAATGTCCTTCATCGTCACTGTTCGAACTCCACAACAGACAGTGCTGACAAACTCTCGGAGAATGATGTGGTCAACCCGCTCTTCACTACACGTAACCCAAGGTATGCGTCAACTGATCATAAAGCGATGCGGGATCATGTAGTATCCCCTTCCCCGCTTTCTTTCTTTTGAAGGTAACTACGAGTCTACGAGGGTGAACAAGCATAGAAAGCCATACTCTGGGGGATTATTATAGTAAATTCCCGGGTACCGGCTAGGCAAAAACCTCCAGTTCGGATAATAGGGTCTCCCAAGGTTTGGATGTGGGTAAGACGAGGGTTTTAGAACAAAGGAAGCAAGTAAACTACAGTCACCAAAATCAAAACCCAGGTGCGGGCTATAGGGTTTTCTCAACATCTAGGCATGGGTTATACACAACAGACAGGTTATAAGAGTTTACGATAATAACATCTTACCTGGTACAAGTATTCAGAGGCTCGATTTTTCTTTCATTACGTCTAAAAACTTGTAATTCATGTAAGCCTATAGGATAAGATAATCTATACCGGTAGTGCTTGGTATAGATCAATATTTTGAAGTCACTATTTTTTAGTTCATCATTGTACAGCAAATAAGGGACACTACCTGCCATTAAAAGATGCATATACATGAAAAAAAGTGATTGACATATGTGGGCGTGTTCCTAACTCGGTGCATGTAGGTGTAAGAGGGCATTGATATTTCTTCATAAAATCTTACATCAGCACTTATCATTTCCAGGAATCTTGAGCGCTTGGCTATAGCAAAGAAGCCCAAAGGATGGAATTTCCAGTACCCACCAGTGTCTTTCTACCACAGGTAATTATAATGTCTTATCAACCCATGAGTATTAAAGTCGCAGGCACTGCATCCAATCATGCCGACAAAATGGCATACTACGTAGTAGTAGAATAAAGCACACCATATGATCATTCAGGGTTAGATCACATGGTATTGCAATAGACAAATAGTAAGACGCAGTAAAAAATAGATTTAAAAAAAAACTGTATCGTCGTAACAAAAATAATCTGTCAAAATATAATATTTTGATTCTACTCAGGCTGAGGTTTGAGAAGACCAACCGCTATGTGACTGGGTGGGTGGAACACAACTCTGGAAGGACCATCCTCACTGCCTCAACCAGAGAGTTTGCCATCGCCAAACATATGTACTCGTAAGTAGCACTTGTATAACCATGATGGTATTCAAACTGAAACACAAGGGAGGAACTTTGCAATTAGATCAGGCCATGCTGTCGTTGACCAACATTCACTAAATACAGTATTTGGTACAGGTACCATGAAACCTTGCGTATAAGCCTAGACACAAATTTGTCGAATATCATGAAAATGAGTAAAAAATTGTTTCAAACAAAAAAGAAAGAAAAAAGCAAAAAAGCCGCACCCCATGTATCCCCAACTTAACAAATCTTATAAGCCTCCAGTACACAGCGGGAGTACAAGATCGTTGTTTTATCCTTCACATTGTTAACCTTCAGCCTTAACGACGTGGCCTCGGCAGAGAACGTGGGCCGTATCCTGGGACGGCGCTGTCTGGAGGCCGGTATAGAGTGTATGGATGTCTTAGCACCAGAGACGGGCGAGAATTCTGAAAAGGTACCTTATTTCACAAAGTTTTTGTATACAATTCTTGAACACAAATGCCGAACTTCCTCCACCGCGATGCAACCTTGTAATGTGGCTTTTTCAAACTTCCAATGGCCGCTTGGTAAAAAAATAAGTTTTTGTATACAGATGTTAAATACATGAATCATGTATATTGTCATTCAATATAATATATGTACAATCATACGCACATTGACGCTCCAGCTTATGAGACCAAGAAAATGTTGTACAATTAATTGTATTTGTAAGTATAAAACATTGTGTTTCAGTACCGCGCATTCCGGGATGCTATCGCTGAAGCTGGTGTCCAATTGTCTGAGCCGGCAGAAGTAAAACCTGACTATGAACCCGGTATCAACTACGATGACACATGGGAGGTGGAGAATCTAAAAGAGCGCCAGATGAAGGTGGTCGCTAAACGGCCGCAAGACCCTATCTTCAAGTTCGGAATCACATCGCGCAAAGTCAAACTAGGAACAAAAGTGAAGAAATTAAAGTAGAAATTCATTTCAGTACCTGTATTAATTCTAGAACCAAGGAATTACTCTCTATATCCCTGCTAGAACTTAAGTTAATACGGACAGTAGGCCTCTGCCGAAGTGTTTTATAATCTATAAGTGATTTAATGAGTTGCAGCCAGGTATATTATGGTTATGTATAACAACAAAATATTGTACACACAGGATTTGAAGGTGGAAATAAATGCAGACAAGTTTTGTTTCTATCTGTGAACTCATTTCATTGTTTCCCTTTTTTTCGAAGGCAATAGTTGTTAAATGTTATAGAAAATGGCAATGCCCAGGTATCCCGGTGTTTTACCTCTTTGATTTACCAGGTACCATATATAATGTTCCTGGTACCGGTAATAGAACCTATTTTAAGGGGATTTTAGTACTTAATTGAAAAGCTGGGCACTTTCTAGTCTAAAACTCCAAAAGTAGGTGATACGACGTACATCTTAATATACGGTATCAGTGGGTTATTTTATTTTAATTGTCTCTAGATACACACATATAATCATATAGGTCTATCGTTAATCATAAGTCCTTGAAGATATCATTGGGGGAGAGTGATGTTAAAATAATTCAGCCACACTACAGTGTACGTTGAGCCACCCTCTGTAAATACAAAACTACTCAAACTCTTAAAGTAGTGTGTCTCTATGGTAGTCAAGTACCAGTACTACAAACGTGCTGTGTCGAAAAAATGCAATAATCTAATAGTAATTCCATGGACATACACACATAGACCTATGTCTATGGTACCAGGTAATACCGAATTGTAGCAGGGACGAAAACGCAGGGTGTGCTGGCGGGAAAATGAGTGGTGCTACCCCCTAGTGTTAAAACCTATAACTAATATAACATTTGCGCTGCATTCCCATATTATCGCCCAGTGCACACAGCTGGCCAAGGAAACATCACAGAGTGGCAACTTATTACAGGTTATTTCAGATCCTTGCTCCTCTTTAAACCCACATATTGCATTCATGTAGTTTGATCCTTTAGCAGTAGGCGTAGGGGCCTGTGACAGTTCAGATTTATCCCTGTGAGAGGTAAAAGTAGGCCTAAGCAGAAAAGGGAATACCGGTAGATCAGGTTCAAGCATGAAATTATAGTACCGGTAGCAACTATAATTTCATGGTTCAAGGTTGAGCCAACAACAGCAGCCTACAGTTTAATAATAGATCTAGACTCTAGTAGTTCTGTAATACTAAGTATCCACACGTTGACAGTAGACTTGTACATGTATAACAACCTTCTATCCTGGGCTAGACTAGACCCTCGATTTAGACCCCTAAATTCGACATGGCAAACTATAGGAAAAACCCGTTTTTTTGTGGGGGTTTTTGCTGAAAAGGTGTAACCTCCTACCCCCTCTCAACATCTTTGAGGTCCCCCACAACCTAGTTTGAAACTTTTACCCCTGTAACAGGGGTAGAAATCATGTGCCTTTGGGCTAACCAAGTCGCTGTGCCAATCTGGTACCGGTATCTGGCAGAGTAGCTATTTTGATGGAAGTATTCACTATTCGGTCTAATGCTTCCAGCCACATTAATTAATACACCGCTCAATGTATTCCCACCTGTTCACCATCCACAAGGCATTCCTAATACCCGGTACATAGATAGATCTATAATCCTGGCTTTGTTTGATGTCAACTCCATTCCTCTTGGACACTCCCCCCACCACTTCTCCCTGCTGCTGAAATCAAAATGTGTAACATACACTAATATCGACATGTTTGCAGCAGTAGGCCTATAGGTATGCTGGGCATGTGCAGTACCTTTTTGGGGAAGATAATTGACAATTTTGAGCTACTGACAGTGGGTACATTTATGAGAACAACACCCTTTTTATTCTCACTATAGGATCCCTATGTAGCTGCAGTCTGGCGCCAGATGTGTCGGACTACCACAACCCCCACCCCATGTTGTTCAATAATGACCACTCCCTTAGACTTCAGTTTAGACTACGGTAGACTCTTTTGAATGAGGCAAGGTTAGTTATAGTTCGTTATTGTTTTAACCGTTCAAAGGAGGATAGTCTGTGACCTTTAGGCTAGATATGATTTTCTAAAATTAAAACTTCCATTATCAGAAGGGCCTAGGCCTACAATAGGCCTACATTTCCATACTACAATTTTATATACCTGGCACTAGGCCTGTTACATGCAGTTCAAAAGTAGGGGGTAGGCCAACTAAGGGCATTTTTGACATTTTTTTCACTGCCCCTGACATGGCAGTACTATCAGTCAGTGACTCATAATTGACCCATATCATCCCTCCTCCCCAATATCAATGTTTATTAACTGGTACTTCATATGGGGATATCCCGTATCACCAGGGAATGGTGATTAAAAGTCAAAGGGGAGATTGGAAAAATGTCCACTACACCCTGTTTGCTAAAAAAATGGCCAACCCTTATATTCAATGTGTAACAATGCTGTTATCTCCTCTTTCAGCATCCAGCTCTTGGCCTGTAGCTCAACACACCAAGTGCTGATAAGCTGACATATATACCCTATAGCTGTATAAACGTACAGACCAGATGCGAGTTCACCGCTGCCTGTTATACACCACCCGCAGACTACTGCAACTTAACCGAAGCCCAGGCGTCCCCTTCGCACCACTGCAAAGAAAGTATTCAATAGAAAAGGTAACTGATTTTGCTTTAAATAAATGAGTGTGTTTCTGGTGACCCGACCCAAACTAAAGACCCTTTTTGTCATTTTCTGAAAAATTGGGATTACCAGTATTTTGGTCAAAATTATAAATTATATTGGTTCAAAATATTTAAAAAATGGAATCCTTCCCCACCCGAACCATTCTCAGCCTGATGCCGGAAACACTTCAATACTTCTTTTTGTTATGGCCTAACCATAATGTTAACGCGGTAAAGTGTTGGGGCTCTCTTCAATTTGGCGGGCTGTTACCCTCATTTGATACCCAGTGCTATACAGAACGGTATGATTCTATTTGATTACCCTCCCCTGACACACAGATTCCTTTTAGTCAGTTATGTTATTTTATCCTCAAATGTTCTGATTGACTATAATACTCACTTTGACACCAAGGATACTCTAATTCCTAAGGCCCTACTGTTTAAAAACTATGACATTTATTTCCATCCGTGCCTCTCCATATGGACAATGCTTCCAGCACAAGTACTTGAGCATAGAGTAGGCTATCATAATGACCTAGATTGTGAGATTACAGTTGATAGTTTTGATTTGATTAGGGAATGTTTATTATAAAAAAACGGGGAATATATGAAAAATTAAGGGTCAACATCTTTTTTGATTCGGACATTTTGTTGACCTCCTCCCCTTCCCCATCTCCTCAAATCCAGCAATCTCCCGTCCTGTTGTTGAATCTGGACCAGCCCCTTATCAGTTCCTGATAGTCATAGTAGCTGTCCCATAAGAGTGGTTTCTAGTGTACAGACATGTTCCCATTTATGTCACAGGTGCAGTTAAAGGTTCCATTATTTAGAGGTTACTAAATTAGCTGTAAGTATGCTGTTCTTTTTAATTCCTTCAATTCTGCAGCTTTATATGAAAAGAACTTACCTATACAAAACCAGAAACAACTATTGCTTAGTCTGTTATATAAATTTGGGTGCATCAGTTGATGTGGCATTTATCATTTATAAACAACTACCTGTAGACCCAGAATTGTACATGAAACATACATTCATTATACACTAGATATCAATTTCCCCCTGCTCCATACACAGTAACCATTAATTATTGCAGGCAGTGATGCCGAGCCCGCGTAAGTTGATAGTGGATGTAGACACAGGGGTGGACGATGCACAGGCCCTCATGCTGGGTCTGGCGGGTGGTGCAGACATACTGGCCATCACATGTGTAGCGGGGAACACTCACCTGGACCAAGTTGTCACAAACACTCTACGTGTGCTACAAGCCTGTGACAGGCTGGATGTGAGTGGGACATCTTGTTTAATTAAATGTTTTTCCACGCTTGATTCAATCATTCAGCATCTCACAATCAAAACTGATTTTAAAAAGACCAAGACAACTCACTAGATTAAGACAGAATGATGATGGCAAAATTGAGTTAATTTTCTTCTCAAAGTAAACTGTAAATACAGGCATGGTTTAATTCTCCATACCACATATGATGTAAGAAGTGTCATTGTATTGTAGTAGCCAAAAATGTCCCAAACGCATTTATAAGGAGGGCGAATATAAGCTTGACTTTTGTAACACAAACATTGTAAATGATTGTTCACAGGTGCCTGTGTACAAAGGTGCTAAGAAATCCATCCTCGGGACTCATGAGGACTCGACCTACCACCATGGGGATGATGGGCTGGGGGGCCAGCCAGACCCAACATCACCCAGTACAGAGCCTCTCCAGTCTAAACAAGCTGCCATTGCCATGATCGACATTGTCAACAAATACCCAGGTAAGAAAAGTTGTTACTTATTTTTGTTTAGCGTGTATATTTTTCTACATTGAGGTATTTACATGAAACATATGAGTTATTCACATGGTTCCTGTGATTACATTGGTTCATAATACCATTGCCAGTACATCCATTATGAAAGGTATTATGTCAAGTGATTTTTATTTTGTAACTGTGTTCAGCTCTGTTAAATGGGAGATCCATCAATTCCACATAAAACATTTGATAGTGACACCAATCTGTGACTTCTATCTCTAGGCGAAGTGACGCTAGTCGCACTCGCCCCTTTGACCAACATAGCACTGGCCATCAGACTAGACCCCGAATTTGGGTCCAAGCTGAAGAATGCAGTAATCATGGGAGGAAATATCAAAGGTGAGTTAACCACTGATTTCCCCTACCCTCACCCTTACCCATGTCTATACTGGCTACTGGATGTCCCCTTTCACTGAAAGTAGGATTCCTGGAATGCTGTCAAAAGTACCAAATTTACACTATTTAATTATCATTACCTGGTAGCTAGAAATTTAGAGAACCTGGATATCACAAAATTGGCTGATAGCACATTAAAGTTAGTATATCAGCTAGGATGATTAGAATTGAACTTCAGTGATACTTGCTAAAACTATTGTAAATATGTCCCCCTGGTAAATGGGGTACACACTTCCTATTACA